>CM035849.1:257627410-258367410 GCA_020510985.1 Pholidichthys leucotaenia | reverse complement strand
GTGATAAACATAAAAACAAAATGAGAAATCAGGAAGGGGGCAACACTTTTTCGCACCACTGTTAGTGAGTGGTTGATGAAGCTTCGAGTCCCTCTTGCTTCTAATCGGCACATCACCATCATCAGTGCCCTACGCCCCAAACCTCTCCAGCAGTGACAATGTCAAAGAGGCATTCTACCGAGTACCTTGACTACATCGTGAAAATCCACCCCCGCCAGTGATAAGGCTTGTAATGCTCGGTGATTTTCAACTCCAGGGTTGGAAACGACAGAGAGAGCTGGGACCAGAGTGCTGGGTACACATGAGCTGGGGAAGATGAACAGCAATGGGTTGATGCTGCTTAACTTTGTGCACCCGAGAACCAACTGACCATCACCCAACAAACTCTTCAGGATCGCCAACAAGTACAAGAAAAACACAGATGCATCCAAGGTCCAAGTAGTGGCATGTCATAGAATTATGTCATTGTCCGAAGGTGAGAATGTCCATTATGTCAAGACTACTACAGGCCATGAGGCGGAGCTGAGTGCTGGACAGACTATAGACTGTCAGGGCTGTTCTTGACTTCGCATTGTTCCACTACATTGCAAGAAGCCGAAGCTTGCCCAACCCTAATATAACACAGCTAAGCTGAAGAGGACAAACGTGAGGGAGAAGTACCAGGCCCACATGAACAACTTGCTGACTGCACACGGACCACCCACTGGAGACCCTGCTGAGAATGGAACCAGTACAAACAGATGGTGACTGAGTCAGCAACAGAGATGCTTGGAGCAAAGGAACAGGTCATCGGATTGGTTGATGAGAATAATGAGAAGATTCGGCAGGCTCTTGGAGGAGAAACGCACTGCGTTCATCGGATTGCAAAAATGACACCAACTCCAGGTCAAAGAAAGATTGCTTCAAACACCTGCAGAGTAAGGTGCAGAAAGAGGCTATGCTTCATGCAGGACAGCTGGGTGGGGGCCAAAAGCAGATGAGGTCCAGCATTACACAGTCAAGCAACTCGAAAGAGTTCTTCAGCTCGCTGAAGACTGTGTATGGACCACAGAAAGCCAGCACAACCCCACTTCTCACATCTGATGGCACTACCCTGCTTAAAGACAAAGGAAGCATCATTGAACGCTGGAGAGAGCATTCGCTACACTCCTCAACCGACCTTCCTCTGTGGATACCATAGCTCTGGACAAGATTGACCAGAAGCCAGTAAAGGATGACTTTGACCTTCCTCCTACGTTAGATGAGGTCAAGAAGGCGATCAAGCAGACCAGCTCTGGCAAGGCACCAGGCATGGATGGCATTCCTGCTGAACTTTTCAAAGCAGCTAGTCCGGAGTCTCTCAACACATTCCACAGCATCCTTGTCAGCATCTGGGATGAAAAGATCATGCCAAGCAATTTTAGAGATGCTACTGTTGTCTCCCTCTTCAAGAACAAAGGCAACAAAGCTGACTGCGGCAACTCCCGGGGTATATCCCTGTTGTCAACAGCAGGCAAGATCCTGGTGCGAATCATCCCAAATTGACTGATCAACACCATCTCAGAAAATTAATGACCAGAAGCTCAGTGGGCTTTAGGCCAGGCCGCAGTACCATCGATATGGTCTTCATGGTGAAACAGGTCTAGGAAAAGTGCATAGAGCAGAACATGGACCTCTACACTGTTTTCATTGACTTGATGAAGGCCTTTGACACAGTGAACAGAGAAGCACTCTGGACAATCTTTTGCAAAACTTGGCTGTCCCAGAAAGTTTGTCCAGCTCATTCGTGTGTTCTGCGATGGCATGAAGGGCCCCGTTCTAACAGCGATGTCTCATAGCCCTTCAAAATCTCCAACGGCGTGAAACAGGGCTGTGTGCTCGCCCCTGCCCTGTTCAACCTTTTCTTCATGTGCATCCTAAACCATGCTGTACATGACCTAGAAAGAGGGGTGTACCTGAAATACAGACTGGATGGCTTGCTCTTCGATCACTGTAGGCTGAATGCAAAGACAAAGACACTTGAACTACTTTTACTTGAAGCATTGTTTGCTGATGATTGCGCCCTCCTGGCCCATACGGAGTCTGACCTCCAGGTCATCGTGAACAGATTTGCAGAAGCCTGTCAACTCTTTGGTCTGACTATCAGCCTCGGCAAAACTGAAGTCATGTGCCAACCTGCTCCAGGAACCACACCACCTCCTCCCACCATCTGCATAGAGGGTACCTAGCTGAAGGTCGTTGATCAATTCAAGTACCTCAGGAGTATCATCTCATCTGATGATTCTGTTGACAAGGAAATTGCCGCTTGCATCAATCAAGTGAGTCAATCACTGAGTCACCTTCGCTCTCGTGTGTTCAACCACAAGAACATCAAGCGAGCAACTAATATCAAGGTGTACAAAGCAGTTGTACTCACAAGCCTTTTGCATGGTTGTGAGACCTGGACGCTCTACAGAAAACACCTCAGGCAGCTTGAGCACTTCCACATGAAAGCCCTGTGCTCACTTATGGGAATCAGATGGCAGGACAAACTGATGAACCTGGAGGTTCTGGACAGGGCTGACCTTGTCAGCATCGGTTCCCCCGGACCGGTGGCGCCACACAAGTTGGCTGCCCGTTGCAACAGCCTTTTTTTTTATCTTCCTTCTTCTTTCTACACCTTTCACTCTATATATATATCACGGACACACAGATTGCCCCAAAGGTCTCCCGAGTCGGCGGACGGAGCCACTGTTTACAGCAGGAAGAGCTAGTGCTAGCTAGCACTCAACCGCCACCCGGTGCTAACGGATTGAAACTCGACATACCGGGAACTGTAGCGAAAACGACGCGGGTGCTGGGCTGGAGTTTAGGTGGCGTGCAAGAAATATAAGACAGAATAATAAAGAGCAATGGCAAGAACCAAGCAGACCGCCCGTAAAATCTACTGGAGGAAAAAGCCCCCCAGGAAGCAGCTAGCCACCAAGGCTGCTCAGAAAAGCGCTCCGGCCACCGGCGGAGTGAAGAAGCCTCACCGTCACAGGCCCGGTACTGTGGCTCTGAGAGAGATCCGTCGCTACCAGAAATCCACGGAGCTGCTCATCCGTAAGCTGCCCATCCAGCGCCTGGTGAGGGAGATCGCTCAGGACTTCAAGACCGACCTGCGCTTCCTGAGCTTCGCCGTCATGGCTCTGCAGGAGGCCAGCGAGGCCTACCTGGTGGGTCTCTTCTCGCTAAGAGGGTCACCATCATGCCCAAAGACATCCAGCTGGCCCGCAGCATCGCGTGGAGAGAGAGCTTAGACTTTCTGCATCAACATTCACCAACCATAATGCTCTGCCAACTGTGTGTCTATATATATATATATTTATAGTAATATGTACATATGTTTACTAGCTGTTCTTGTTTTTTCTTGCCTTCTGATTGTTGCTCTGAGTGTTGCTATCCCTGTGCTGTTGCAATCCTGGAATTTCCCCATTGTGGGACTAATAAAGGCTTATCTTATCTTATTGAGGCCATGATCATGAAAACCCAGCTCTGCTGGACTGAACATGTGATTTGAATGGACAGCTCCCAACTGCCACGCCAAATACTCTATGGAGTACTCTCCCAGGGTTATAGGAACACAGGACGCTCAAAGAAGCAATACAAGGACTGTGTCAAAAACAACCTGAAATACTGTGCCGTACCAGCACGGGAAATGGAGTCCCTCATCCAGGGCAGAGTGAGCTGGTATGTAGCATTGTGAAAGGTCTTCACCTCCTGTGAGAACAGCCAGCGAGAGAGAATCACCAGCGCCAGAGAACACCGAAAGGCCTCTTCCTCTGCACCAGCTACTGCATCATTCCAGTGCCCTCTCTGCTCCCGCATGTGCACTTCCAGGATTGAACTTGTCAGCCACACCCGGGCCAACAATTGAAGACAGCTGCACAACAAGACATCATCGTTCTTGATGGTCTACCACCAAAAGGTAGTTTGTTAGTCAGAGCAGTAGTAACTTAATATGGGCCATTCAGTTGTGGTCATTGCGGTTAAGTGTCAGGTTTGTACATCAGTCTGTTGTATTTCTGTGGTTACAGTTTCCCATCAAATCTTTTTCCAATGCTCGCTCTTTCTCCTTTTCTAGTACTAAGTTTTAACAGTTCAAAATTTAAAGGTGCAGCAGTCACTAGCATTTGGTCTCCAGTAACTGTGGTGTAATCTAGGCATTACATATGTGGAGCCACTAGGGGGCGACACAGACCGGATGTTGTCAGGGGTACAGCATGATAGAGAATAATATGGCGGAGTTCGTGTGTTAATGTGTTGCAGCCAGTCAATAAAGGAGGCTCCGTGTTCACCCAGAGCAGCAGTCTTTATTTATAAAAGAACCCAACACAACATGGTGTCAGAAGTTGGTGCACTTTGAGGTGAGAAAAGTCAGCTTTGCAACCGGCTAGCGGCTATGCCAGACGAAGTTCAAAGGCCTGCAGCGGCGCCAATTGATCCGGTAATGGCGGCGGCTACTCCAGCGGCAACCTTCACCATTAAACCACCGGAGCCCTTCGACTTTGCGAGACCCCAAGAGTGGGAAAGGTGGATAAGATGTTTTGAGCGTTTTAGACTGGCAAGTAACCTGAATAACTCATCTGAGGCAAAGCAAGTAAATACGCTGGTTTATTGCATGGGAGATGAGGCTGACGACGTGCTAAGAGGGCTCGAGCTAACGAGTGTGCAGCGCCAGCAGTACGAGGCCGTTAAAACAGCCTTTGATAGACATTTCGTTCTCAGAAAGAACGTGATTTATGAACGAGCAAAATTCAACAAGCGAGTGCAACAGCCAGCAGAACCAGTAGACTCGTTCATAACAGCACTCTATGCACTGGCAGAAAACTGTGAGTACGGTGCACTTCATGATGACCTCTTGAGAGACAGGCTTGTAGTGGGTCTGAAAGATTCGTCGCTGTCAGAAAGAATGCAGCTTGACAAAGATCTTACCCTAGCTAAAGCTATAACAATGGCAAGACAATCTGAAGAAATAAAACGACAACAAACTGACCTAAGAGGTGAAACTAGCATTAACAGAACAGCCGTGGATGCGGTACACATCAGAAAAGCCAAGCCAAATAAGTTCATAATTAAGGAACAAAAACAGATTAAGTCCTCAAGGCCTCAGCAGACAAAACAAGACAGTAAAGTTTGTTCCAAGTGTGGCAAAGCACCAGCACATGCAGCAGTACAGTGCCCAGCTAAAAACGCGGAATGCCATAACTGTAAAAAACGTGGACACTATATTAGAGTCTGTAGGTCCAACCCAACTGTGAATGAGGTCACTGACAATGCAGATGGACTTTTTCTGGGTGAAGTGGATCTAGGGGAGGATCCATGGCTGGCAGACATAAACGTGAAAGGAAATAAAGTGACTTTTAAGTTAGATTCCGGAGCGGACGTCACAGCGGTTTCTGACCAAACATTTGAAATCTTCAAGAAGAAAAATGAACAGTTGGAAAAGGCACAAAAAACACTCTACGGACCGGGTGGAACTGCATTAACCGTGTTGGGGTCTATGACAGAGACTATTACATACGGTGACAAGAGCGCTACTGAGAAAATCTATATTGTCAAAAATCTGCGCATGGCACTACTGAGTAGAACAGCTTCCGTGAGACTGAAACTAATTGCCAGAGTTGACACTATAGACCAAGAGACAGTGAGAAAAGCGTACCCCAAGTTATGCGATGGACTTGGGCTTGTTCAAAAGCCATACACAATTAAACTGAAACCTGATGCTAAGCCCTTTTCGCTCAAGGTGCCAAGGCGTGTGCCACTGCCGCTCATGGGTAAAGTGAAAGAAGAGCTTGAGTTGATGGAAAAGTTGGGAGTCATCAGTCGCGTGGAGCAGCCAACAGATTGGTGCTGTGGCATGGTTGTAGCTCCCAAAAAGGACAAAGAAAAGGTACGTATCTGTGTGGACATGACACCTTTAAACGAGTCAGTGTGTCGCGAAAGATACATCCTCCCGTCTGTGGACCAAACGCTAGGCATGCTCACAGGTGCTCAGTATTTTTCAAAGCTTGATGCAAATATGGGATTTTGGCAAATACCACTGTCTAAAGAGTCGGCCCTTTCTCACCACATTCATTACGCCATTTGGCAGATACCACTTCAACCGTTTGCCATTTGGTATTTCCAGTGCTCCTGAACATTTCCAAAACATGATGGTGACAGAGGTTACATTGGGTCTCGACGGAGTCGTCTGTCACGTGGACGATATTCTGGTCTGGGGATCCACGAAGGAGCAGCACGACGCAAGACTGCACGCTGTCTTGAAGCGCGCGGAGAAAGCCGGCGTTACGTTGAATATGTCAAAATGTGAGTTTGGCAAAAGAGAGGTCAAATTTCTTGGGTTTATTGTTTCAGCAGAAGGAATGAGGCCAGATCCAGACAAAACCCAAGCTGTTCAGGACATGAAAGAGCCAAGCAATGTGAGTGAGCTCAGGAGCTTTCTCGGAATGGTGAACCAGCTGGGGAAGTTCATTCCAAACCTTTCTGAAAAGGACAAACCATTGAGAGACTTGCTTTCAACAAAGAACATGTGGTACTGGGGGCATGAACAACAAAATGCGTTTTGTAACCTCAAACAAGAACTGTCCTCTGCTCCTGTATTGCAGCTCTATGACCCAAACAAACCACAGAAAATATCTGCAGATGCCTCTTCATATGGATTGGGGGCAGTCATGCTACAGAAAGAGAGAGACGTGTGGTCACCAGTTGCTTACGCTTCCCGATCATTGACACCTACAGAGCAGCGCTACGCCCAGCTGGAAAAAGAAGCGCTGGCTCTCACGTGGGCCTGCGAAAGATTCAATGACTTTATCCTGGGTCTGCACTTTGAACTAGAAACTGATCATAAGCCACTAGTGAGCCTACTGGGAGGACAAGCTTTGGATGCGCTTCCACCGCGTATACAGAGATTTCGTATGCGCCTAATGAGGTACTCATACACTATAAAGCACATCCCTGGCAAAAGTCTCACCACTGCCGACACGCTCTCACGCTTACCGCTCACAAACAGTGTTACTCACACAGACACAGATCTTATGGAGGACACTAACATTTATGTTGACTCTGTGCTAGAGGGACTCCGTGCAAGCAGCAAATATCTTGCAGATCTCCAAGAGCAACTGCAGTCCGACAGCGTCTGTTCACAAGTCATGAAATACTGCACAGAAGGCTGGCCGGATCGTAACCAGCTACAGGGAGCGGTGAAGCACTATTGGTCTGAGAGAGCCGTTTTGAGTGTGCATAACGGACTACTACTGAGAGGCACAAGGTTAGTTATCCCCGCTAACATGAGAAATGCAGTTTTGGACAAGATACATGAGGGCCACCAGGGGGTGGTTAAATGCAGAGAGCACGCCCGTCAGGCTGTATGGTGGCCAGGTTTAAGCAACCAGATCAGTGAAGTTGTACTCAAATGTAGACAGTGCATACAGGAAAGAGTTAATGTGAGAGAGCCTTTAATGCCCACAGATTTACCAGAAAGGCCATGGCAGAAGTTGGGAGCTGATTTGTTCACGCTACAAGACAAAAACTACCTGTTATTAGTGGACTACTTCTCTAGGTATATAGAGATTGCCCAGCTCAGCCCAACTCGCTCTGCCAATGTCATTGTGCATTTAAAATCAATGTTTGCACGGCACGGAATACCGGAGATACTGATCACGGATAACGGCCCGCAGTTCGCAAGTCAGGAAATGGAAGACTTTGCAAAAGAGTACTGTTTTGAGCACGTGACCAGTAGTCCCAAGTACCCCCAAGTAACGGGTGAGGCAGAAAGAGCTGTCAGAACAGGTCAAAAACCTAATTAAGAAAGCCAGTGATCCATACCGAGCACTGTTTAGCCTACAGAACCACAGCGTTGGCAAATGGCTACAGCCCAGCACAGCTTCTCATGGGGCGTAGGCTTCGTACCACCCTGCCAATGCTTCCAAGAGGCCTTGCAGCCATGCGTGCAGAATCTGCAACAAATTCGTCACATGGGAAAAGGAGAGACGGATGAGCAAACCAGAATGTTTCAACAAAAGACACAGAACGAGGAGATTTGGATAAACTGTTACCCGGAAACTCTGTTTGGATTACAGATGCGAAAGCACAGGGCACAGTGACATCTGTCCACAAAACTCCACGGTCCCTATGTCATCAGTGGACCACAAGGGATAATCAGGAGGAATCGCACTCATCTTGTGCCTATGTCGATACCAAAGACTGAGATGGAACCACAACGACCCAGTCAAATGGAAAAGACACTCCTACAGAAACTGTTTCTGAGCCCAATGCACAGGAAACACCAGGTGTTGTTAGAACCAGGTCTGTAGAGAAGTGATAAACCAAAGCGACTGATCTGTAGAGTTGCATGTTAATATTCGTGAAAGCAGAGTTGAGTTCTAAAAATGCCTTCCTTAAATAGAAATAGAGGCCTTTGCATAATATGTTCTTACATGGCAACAGGGTGAAGAAAAAAAAAGAAATGTTACAGATTTGTTAAAGGGGGGTGATGTGTTAAATTTATGCTGTCATAGTTAGTTGACAAAAGGGAACGGAAAAAGATCTTATATAAAAATGTATTTTGTGTTTTCAGCTAAAAGGGGTCAACCTAGCTTCAGTAAGGGGGATGTGGTGTAATCTAGGCATTACATATGTGGAGCCACTAGGGGGCGACACAGACCGGATGTTGTCAGGGGTACAGCATGATAGAGAATAATATGGCAGAGTTCGTGTGTTAATGTGTTGCAGCCAGTCAATAAAGGAGGCTCCGTGTTCACCCAGAGCAGCAGTCTTTATTTATAAAAGAACCCAACACAACAGTAACCCCAGCTGAATCAGAAGGGGACTATTAAGTCAAACTGGATTTCTGAAGGCTGACATCTTGGAAAAGGAAACAACTTGTTGAATAAAGTGAATATGAATGACAGCAGCAAGATGGATGAGAAACAATCTACAGCAGCTCAATGGGTGTGGGCAGAGCAGCTTGCAGCTTGGGTGGAGTCAATCTGCCTTAAGTTTGAAAAGGGGTGGAGACCAGTAGAGAAGAGCAAACAGGAGTCATGCAAGTATACTGCTGAGAGACATTTAAGTTCTTTGTAGCAGGAGGACTGTAATGTGCTTGGCTAAAAACATCTACAAACAACCAGAGGCAGCCGGTATGACACTAAAGTTTAAGTTTATGTTGGAGCTGCTTCTTATTGATGACACTGATGCCTCATTTCCACCAAAATAAGAGCCAGTGCTAGTTTGGTTCTGGGCCTGGTGCCAGTGCTTAACCAGTTCAGCGGTAGTGCCTCATAAGAACCAGTTGGTTTTCCACTGATATGGAGCTAGTCGGATTTATGTCAAGGCTACGTCATTACGTAGTGTGAAGCACCTTTATGCAACCCCTTAGAACACCACAGAAGAAGAAGTAGCAGCGCTAGCTTGTCAACAGCTTGTCAACATGAGGAGTTTGTTGTCTCTTTGGGAGCGCTGCTTTTATTATTCCAAACCTGTATTATCATCCAAAAACAGTTTTATTCTTAATCGCAAAGGACAGCGGCTACGTTTAAGGAGACCAGTAATTATCAATATTTCAGTTATCAGCCGTTGTTAGATCAAGTCTGTAGCACGAGTATTGACTACACTTTTAAACATAATATTTATGTCAGTTCTGTAATAGGTGGTGTTATGGTGCATTACGAGACAGAGGTCACCTGTTATGTCATGCCAAAAAGTGATCAGCTTCCCAAAAAATGATTGCCAGGGGCCATATTGTTATGGGTTTATATTAGCCGTTAAATATAAATTTCAACAGACAAACTGTACTTAGTTAGGTATGACAAAATATATTTAACACTTATGATGCATTTTGAACCCGAGACAAACTTGATCTAGGATTAAAAGCAATTAAAATAATGCAGTCACAAGGTTACATGGAAAAATGCATAGATTTACTGCATATATACATGAAGATACTGTATCAATATATATTCTATGTACTGGTACCTCCAAACAATGATGTTTTTGCACATAAATATTGCAGTCAGATAAATTCTATATGTTGTTTTCCAAACTGCAACACTTTGGCCAACACTATAATTTTTCAGATGTGATAAAACCTCAAAACATTTAGACACATTGTAGGTGGACTGAGACCAGGCAGTACACCTTTAACAAGCGGGCACTCCTGGCTCCTGTAGACTATGATCACTTTTTGGCACGACACCAGATTTCACCACCCAGCCGACCCCGTGCAGAAGTGGCTGATGAAACCCTTTTCGGACACAGGCAGACTTACCCCTGAACAACGTAACAACAACTACCAGATGAGCCGTGCACGTTCAGTTGTGGAAATGGCTTTCAGCGGCTTGAAAGGACAATGGAGGTCCCTCCTGACAAGGAATGACTGCAGACTGGAGCTGAGCAAGAAAATGGTGCTCACCTGCTGCATAATTGATATTTGTGAGGAACATGGTGACAACTTTGGACTCCCAGACACACCAGATCACAGTCAGCCTCCAGTTCAACCACTGCCTGACCATGACAGTGTAGAATGACATTAGTGCAGCTTTAATGGTGTATTTTAACAGTGGGGAGCAAAAACCTGTTTAAAGCCTGCCATATCATTTACAAAATATAGCATGTGAAGTAGTTCAAAATAATGAATAAAACGTTCAGTTGACAATCAGTCCTCAGTGTACTCTGTTTTAAAGTATTTATGGTGTATGTATATATTCTATAGGCACATTTAAAGAGTTGTAAAAGGTATACGCCTTCTGTACTTGTATGTAATCAATTGTGGTTAAGTACTGATACAAGTTTTTATTCATGTAGGGGTAACAAGAGACAGACTGTAAAGTGTAAAAGTTAAAAGTACTTTCCCCAGAGATGATCTTGTCCAGAGCTGACAGAATGTCATGTGGTACGTTGTCAAAAGAATATAAACTCATTATCATTTTTGAAGCTGGCAACTTGGAACATTTTCCACAGAAATAGTGCATAGATTTAAAGTTTGTTGCTGCTTGTTCTTTAGAAAATGTGAAAAAAGTCGTCAAAAATATGAGTAAGTCCACAAATGCCTGATATATTGCCCAGTACCTGAAAAAAATGAACTTAAATGCAGTAATTCAGTACTTGTACTTTCACTTCCCACCAGTATAATGTTATAGTGATTTGCATTGTTTGTCCTAAATAGCTTTACATTTCATGCATGTGTTTGGTGTGAGGATAACAATTACTTAATGTAGAAGCCAAAAAAAAAAAAAACACTTAAGGAAAGAAAGCTTTTATTTATAAAATGTGCAAAAACTTAAGACTGCTAAATATGAAATATTATGTACACACAGCCAAAAATATCAATGCTGTCATAGTTACTTTGTTTGCAGTCCCTCAAGCACAGACACAACGTGTCCCATCAGTCCAACAAGGGTATTGATACTGTCCTCCACTTTCTGGATGCTTTGCAGCAAAGCGGAGGTCAGCTGCTCCTCCCTCCTGCTCTGCTCCTGCTGTCTCTCATCTGACCTCTCCAGGTAGTCAAGAAGGAGGTCCATGTTTGTGTCCCGCTTCTGTTTCCGTTTTAAAGTACAAAATTAAGAAACAATATAAAATAACCACACACTGAAAAATGCAGGAATCGTCAATCCAAGATTGAATGTGTCTATTCAACATCCATTTACTGTTAGTGGTATCACAACATTCAATTCAAGTGTATAATTGGTTTAATTCACTCCCTCCTTTGTGTGACTGGGTCATGAGCTGAACATATATGACCTACTCTGGTCTGATGAGAATAGGAGGGAAAGCAGGAGGAGGGCAAGCTTGGAGCTGGTGAAGGTGAGCTGGACACCACAGGTCTGGCTGGTTCTCCCTCATCATCCAGCTGTGATACATCTGTAAATACAAAAAAAGTGCTTTGGTTTTTGCAGTGGACAACGTAAGCCTTCCATTAAATGTGCAGACATAGAAGGCAATTTTATTCAATATTGTAGGGAACCCACGCTGGGATATTCATCTCAGACTGGAAGCAGAGGGGAGGGGAATATTCCCTCTGCCGGCAGAGCGTGGGGGATTTAACGGAGAAGGACAGTACGTATTGTAATGGGAAAAGATGGTAATGCAGCAGTAAGGGGTGAATGTGTGAACGTATTGTAATGCAAGATTTCAGGCAGCAGGAGGAAGGAATGGAGTGGTATAAAAGGAGAGACCCTGGTGTATTGAGCTAGTCTTTTTCTGTGTATGAATGAAGTGGGAGTGAGAAATAAAGTTTATCTGTCGTGTAAGTCTGGTTCCTTTATTTGCACTCTCCACAATATCAGTATTAGCAAAGCTTACATGTCTGATTATGCAATAGAAGAATAGGAATAGAAGAGGCTTTATTGTCATTGTACAGCTGTATAGTACAACATTGTAGGTGCTCCACCAGGCTACTGCACTATAAAGTAAGAGAAGGATTAGATAAAATACAGTTACACAACATACAATTAAACACGAGTGAAATTAAAAAAAAAAAAATGGCCCAAGGTTATGGAAATCTTACCAAAATAGTAAAAAAGACGACGTTACTAGTGTCTTTGGTAGAAAAATCTCCCATAACACAACGCAAGGCACCCATTCATACACAGTGTTGATACCACAAAAAGTGTATTTTGCGCTGGATATCTTTATAAAAAAGTATTCTGTAAGACGCTAACATTTTTGTTCTCGTTTTCTCTCAAATGAGCATTTCAAGATACAACAATAAACAGTACTGATACTGAACAAACAGCATATTTTGCACTGGATATCTAACAAAGTATTCTGTAAGACACTAAGATTTTTGTTCTAGTTTCTCAAACGCGCATTTCTTTATGGCAAGGAAAAACATTCGTGGTAAAAACACTGTTAGCTTGTTAGCATAGCTAATGGAAAATATTATAGTATTTTAGTATACTATATACTGTATATCCGCACTTTGGCCGTTACATATCAATACAAGCGGATATATATATATTTTTTTTTTTTTTTTTTGTTACTTATTTGTACCCGTAGGTAGACTTGGTTTGCAGTCTGGTGACAAGCCACCAGCTGCTGGTCGCTGCGTGCGCGAGCGCCCTAAACCTACATGTTTTTGGTGTGCGGGAGGAAACCGGAGAAATCCCGGAGTAAACCCGCGCAACACGGGGAGAACATGCAAACTCCACACAGCTCACTGTTGGTCGGGGGCTGGGATCGAACCCACGATCTCATGATCCCCGCGGTCCCCCGGCCGAGGGTAAAACTGTGCTGCCACAGTGCTAAACCACTGCGCCACCGTGCAAGCATATATATATATATATATATATATACACACACACACACATATATGTATATATGCATGCATATATACATATATGCAAGGATATATATATATATATACTGTATATATACACACACATACACACACACACATATATGTATATATGCATGCATATATACATATATGCAAGGATATATATATATATATACAGTATATATATATATATATATATATATATATTTATTTTTTTTTATTTATTTATTATTTTTTTTTTAAGCACAGTTAAGCACTGGAACCGTCTTGGTGGAAAAGGCCTATGAGTGGGAACAAGTTTAGTTACTACTCTGAGTGATAAACTGCAGCTGTTGAGCCTTCAAGTAATTATGGTTGTGGAAATTCACTGAGCTGGCTTTCGCGTGTGTGTGTGTGTGTGTGTGTGTGTGTGTGTGTGTGTGTGTGTGTGTGTGTGTGTGTGTGTTTTAACACTGTTTCTTTATTTAGTCACTGGTGGGGATAATTTGACCATGAGTGAATTTTAAAAGTAAAAACCTCACTGGTGGGAGTATTTTAAGCGATGTATTAAATTAAATAAATATTTTTTTAAAATAAGGCAGAAAAAATGGAAAAAGAGAAAAAGAATAAAATGTGGCGTAACATTATGTAGCTCACATATTCCTTGGCAGAGACCTAGACATGAGGGAACTTTGAGCTCACAGTGTGTATTGACATCACGCCCCAGATGGACATTGAGTCTGGACCCCCTGCGGACTAGAGGAGAAGTGAGAAGATCTGAGAGTGAACGTGAAGAGACTGCCTGACTCCTAGGGTCAGACAGAGAAGCCGAGAGGATAATGGGAGGATTAGTTATGAATGGAATTCTGTGTTTGATGTGAATGTGATTTGTGTCTGTTGTAACAGTATAAAGGTATGTGGTTTATCTCAGCTCGCCCTCTTCATTCCCTGACTGAGAGAGGAGCTGTAGGACTTGATATGGAATAAACCAATACTGAAAAATCATTCAGTCTCTTCATTTCGAGTTTCCTACATTGGTGACCCACACGTGAGAAAAATGGAAAGACTTGGAGGTCGTCTCTCCGACTCCGAACCTGGCTCACCGGAGACCGCCTGCACCGGCGTAAACTCCATTAGACTCCCCGAGTTCTGGCAAGAGGACCCGCACTCATGGTTCCAACACGTGGAATCACGGTTCGTGCTTTAAGGGGTATCAGAGGATGACATTAAATTCCACAATGTCATCGCAAGACTCGACAGCCGCACAGCCCGGTGTGTGCGGAGCCTGGTGCAGCAGCCGCCCGCTGCTGGCAAATACGACGCCCTGAAAGCCGCCCTCGTTCGGAGCTTTGTACCATCGGCCGAGGTGAGGGCCAGAACACTCCTGGACCTGCGCGACAGAGGAGGACGCAGGCCGACCGTCGTCATGGAGGACATGCTGCAGATGATCGGGGCAGACAATGATGCGTTTTTATTTAAGCACATCTTTTTGAGGACCCTTCCAGCGCACATGAGAAGCTCCCTGTCCAGCATGAGGTGTTTGGACCGGCAGGACTTCCGCGCGCTGGCTTTGGAAGCGGAGCGGCTCCTGGACGCATGCGGCGAGCAGGAGACGGCAGCGGCAGCAGCAAACCTCGGCATGGCGGCCCAGGGCGACGGAGAACCGGTGGCAGCAGAGCCGACCCCAGCGACAACAGCGGCAGCGCGGTCCCAGAGCAGAGGAGAGGACGAGATGTGCTTCTACCATCGACGATTCGCGCACAAGGCTCACAGATGCGTCCCGCCATGCAACTTCAGGAAGCAGGGAAACGCAAGAGCCGGAGGTCGTTAGCAGCTTCGACCCTCGGCGAACGGAACAAGCTGCTCTACCTGACGGATGCGAGCTCCGGACAGCAATTCCTCGTCGACACCGGAGCACAGAGGAGTTTCATAACCGCGACCTACGCGGATCAGGCGGCCAGTCCCCGCGGCGATGGAGCAACAGCCGCAAACGGCTCGTCGATCAAGACGTTTGGCGAAAGAACTCTGCGCCTGTCCTTGCACGGCCGCAGCTATGAATGGACCTTCATAGTAGTGGCGGTGAGTTTCAACATGTTGGGCACCAACTTTTTGTGTTCACATGGCTTGTTGGTAGATCTGGCTGATAGACGCTTGGTTAATGCACTCTCTTTTTGTTCTATTCCCTGTGCAGCGCGAGTGTCCCCACTGTCAGTACAGGCCAACGCCGCCGCAGCAGGAGGTAAGTTCCACACTCTCCTAAACCAGTTCCCAGCACTCACAGTTCCCACGTTTTCAGCTAAGGTGGCGAAGCACGGGGTGGAGCACTTTATAACCACAAGTGGCCCACCGGTTTTTGCGAAGGCTCGGCGCTTAGATGCAGCTAAGCTCTCTATTGCGCGTGAGGAGTTCGCCAACCTGGAAAGGTTGGGCATAATTCGCCGCTCGAAGTCCGCTTGGGCTTCCCCCCTGCACATGGTCCCTAAGGCAGACGGCTCGTGGAGACCGTGCGGCGATTATCGCAGGTTAAACAATGCCACAGCGCAGGACCGCTACCCAATTCCGCATATCCAAGATTTTTCGGTGCATTTGGCCAAAGCGCAAATTTTTTCTAAAATAGACCTGGTCCGCGGTTATCATCAGGTTCCGGTCCGGTCAGAGGACATTCCAAAGACAGCGGTAATAACCCCTTTCGGGCTTTTTGAATTTTTACGCATGCCTTTTGGCCTTAAAGGCGCTGCGCAAACCTTCCAACGCATGATGGATGCCGTTTTGCGCGACCTCCCTTTCGTTTTTGTCTACTTAGACGATATTTTAGTTGCCAGCGCCTCTGAGGAGGAACACGAAAGTCACCTCAGAACTGTTTTTCAGAGGTTGGGAGCGCACGGGTTGATAATCAACCCAGCCAAGTGCCATTTCGGCGCAGCACAGATCGATTTTTTAGGGCACCACGTCTCCCCAGAGGGTGCAGTTCCGCTGCCCTCCAAAGTACGTGCAGTGGCTGAGTTTCCCCAGCCACGAACGGTAAAAGCGTTGCAGGAATTTTTAGGTATGGTAAACTTTTACAACCGTTTCATACCTCACGCGGCGCAGCTCATGCAACCGTTGTATGTCGCGCTAAAAAACCAGAAGCCCTCAAATGCGATTGAGTGGTCCCCTGAGCGGGAGCGCGCATTCACTGAGGTTAAGAAAGCACTAGCGAATGCAGCACTGCTGGCTCACCCAGACCCAGCAGCCCGAATAGCGCGCTAACCACAGACGCGTCAGACATGGCCATAGGAGCCGTGGTAGAACAGCAAGTCGCCGGAGCTTGGCAACCACTCGCCTTCTTTAGCAGAACCCTACGCGATGCTGAGCGAAAATATAGCGCGTTTGACAGGGAACTGCTAGCGCTCCACCTGGCCATTCGCCATTTCCAGTTCTGGTTGGAAGGGCAGCGTTTCACCGCTTTTGTCGACCACAAACCGTTAACTTTTGCAATGTCCAAAGTCTCTGAACCATGGTCAGGCCGACAGCAGAGGCAGCTGACCGCAATTTCAGAATTCACCACCGATATACAGCACGTAGCCGGTAAATTTAATGTGGTGGCGGACTGCCTCTCGTGAGCGGTAACAGCACCTGTCCGCGCGGATGGGGGCGGTAGCGCCACAGACGCGGAGCGTGGTAACAGCGCGGACGCGCACGCGGCTCGGGTGCACGTAGGGATAGATTACGCGGCCATGGCAGCAGAGCAGGGCGAGGACACAGACGTGCACGCGCTCCTGTCTGGACCAACAGGGTTAAGGCTGGAGAACGTAAGTTTACAAACCGGTTCACCCCCCGCTTATTTGCGATGTATCCACCGGGCGACCTCGCCCAGTGGTGCCGGCCACGTGGCGCCGTCGTGTTTTTGACGCGGTGCACTCCCTGGCACACCCGGGAGTACGCGCTTCGGTGAAAATGGTAGCAGAGAAGTTTGTTTGGCCGAGCCTGCGCAAGCACGTGAAGGAGTGGGCGCGAGCCTGCATGTCCTGCCAGCGGGCCAAAGTTCACAGACACACAAAAGCCCCTTTAGAGCCTTTCCACATCCCGGCTAAGAGGTTTGATCATGTGCACGTAGATCTAGTGGGACCCCTGCCGCCCTCGCAGGGGTTCACACATCTCCTGACAATGGTGGACCGGACCACGCGTTGGCCGGAAGTGGTCCCATTGCAGTCTACCACAGCGGCAGAGGTAACTCGCGTTTTTTTAACAGCCTAGGTAGCGCGGTTCGGAGTCCCGTCGGACATTACGTCTGATAGGGGTCCGCAGTTCGTTTAAGAGCTATGGTCAGCCATGGCCAGCAGCTTAGGAGCAACAGCTCTTCACACCACCGCTTATCACCCACAGCCCAACGGTTTATGCGAGCGTTTTCACAGGTCGTTGAAGGCAGCCCTCAGAGCGTCGCTCATGGATACAAATTGGGTAAACAAACTACCATGGGTTTTATTGGGGTTGCGTTCGGCACCCAAGGAGGATTTAGATGCCTCACCTGCTGAATTAGTGTTTACTCAACCTCTCAGGCTGCCAGGAGAGTTCCTGCCAGCCCATGCAGCACCCGAGCGCCCCCCGGTGTGGGGACCTCTAAGTGGCACGGGGGCAGAAATGCTCCCGGGCCCCGCTCATCACACGTTTCCACGGGTTTTTGTTCCCAAGGCTTTGCAAAACGCAGAGTTTGTTTTGGTCAGGCATGACGCCCAGCGTCACAGTCTCCGCCCACCTTACGATGGTCCGTTCCGAGTGCTGGAAACCGGGGAGGAATATTTTGTACTGGACTTGGGGGGCAGGAAAGAGACAATCAGTGTTGACAGATTAAAGCCTGCTTTTGTGTTACGTGACGAACCTGTACGGCCGGCGGGGGCGCCTTGACGCGGCAGGCCTCCCAAGGGACAGCCCCTAGTTCCCCAGCAGGGGGCAAATAACCCTTCTCCCCCTCATTCCACAGGCGCACCACAGGACGGCACAACACAGGCTGCGAAGCCTGCGTTCAGCAGATTCGGGAGGAGATTGAAGCCTAAGCAACGGGCAGAGTGATGTGTATTTTGATCAACCCGTGTAAATTGTGCTGTAGATCCTGCAAAGGGGGGGGGGGCTGTAAGGGTGTAATGTGTATGACTGCCCATTATGGACATGAGGGCGGTGTGTGTGTGTCCTTTCTTGACACAGGTGTATGACTGTCCATTATTGACTTAAGGTTGGTGTATGTCCGTTCTTGGGCGTTTCAGGGGGAGTGATGTGGCGTAACATTATGTAGCTCACATATTCCTTGGCAGAGACCCAGACATGAGGGAACTTTGAGCTCACAGTGTGTATTGACATCACGCCCCAGATGGACATTGAGTCTGGACCCCCTGCGGACTAGAGGAGAAGTGAGAAGATCTGAGAGTGAACCTGAAGAGACTGCCTGACTCCTAGGGTCAGACAGAGAAGCCGAGAGGACAATGGGAGGATTAGTTATGAATGGAATTCTGTGTTTGATGTGAATGTGATTTGTGTCTGTTGTAACAGTATAAAGGTATGTGGTTTATCTCAGCTCGCTCTCTTCATTCCCTGACTGAGAGAGGAGCTGTAGGACTTGATATGGAATAAACCAATACTGAAAAATCATTCAGTCTCTTCATTTCGAGTTTCCTACAAAAATATATTTCGTAAAATAAGGTTGGTTGTGGTTTTAGGGTGATAATTATATAAGTTAAGTAATAAATTATGGAATTTTATCTTAATGTATTGTGACGTTTCATGGGATTCATACAAAAGCAAGATGGCACCCACCGAGGCAGACGTCTTTGGTCGTTCCGTTCTTGAATGCTGACTTTTTCCTCCTTTTTTGCATGTTTGCTGCTGTTTCTACAGTGCATAAAGGTCATGCACTGCTAACATACGACCGACGGACACTACTGGACATCGCCAAGACAAGCAATCATACGGAATTTACTGGCTTCATACCACTCGATCCGCAGTGCATCGTGAGACCACACAGTGATCAGCACCATCCCCAGGAAGGCCCCAAAGCACCGAGCCCACATGAGCACGCTGACCCCAAGAGAGCGTGTTGGAGGCAGGGCCGTAAGTGAGGTAAGAGGAGGCTACATGCTAGGCTAAAAGTCCAAGCTAGCCGTCTACCCTTGCCTAGCCTCCTGCTAGCTAATGTACGGCCTCTGGAAAACTTGAAGACCAGCAGGAGATAAGAGAGTGCTGCACCCTAATTTTGTGTGAGACTTGGCTGTCAGACAGAGTCCCTGGATATGCCATTCAACTACAGACTCACTCAACACATCGGACAGACCGAACTGAAGCCTCGGGTAAGACGGGGGGGGGGGGGGGGGTGTCAACTCATGGTGTGGAGATGTACAGACTGTTTACGAGTACTGTTTGCCTGATGTGGAGTTTTTACTGCTGAAATGCCGTCCCTACTATCTACTGTGGGAATTCACTGCCGCTGTTTACATCTGTCCACGAAGCAACTACACAGCAGCACTACGCAAACTACATGATGTCATCAGCGCAGTAGAGAGGACCCATCCCAATGCTGTTTTTATTGTTGCTGGTGACTTTAACCAGTGCAATTTACGGACTGTACTTCCGTACAGTACAAATATTACCAACATGTGGACATTCCCACCCGTGATAAGAACATACTGGATCATGTTTACACCAACATACACGGTGCATACAGAGTGGCACCCCGTCCCCACTTCGGACAGTCATCTCACATCTCCCTATTTGTGTACCCAGCCTACAGACAAAAGCTGAAACAAACAAACCCTGTTATTAAACACATTAAATGCTGGACTCCAGAGGCTGAGAGCACCCTGCAAGACTGTTTTGCCTGTACAGACTGGGATGTGTTTAAAGCTGCAGCCACCCGGGAGGACTCTTCTGTAAACATACAGAACTATGCTGAGTATGTGACTGGGTACATCAGCACATGCGGTGACACCATCATACCCACCATACAAGTCAGGAAGTTCCCCAACCAGAAGCCCTGGATCAACAGTCAGGTACATCAGATGCTGCGTGCTCTCTTGCATTTAAATCAGAATCAGAATCAGAATGAAATTTATTGCCATTGTTCATGTAGTACACAAACTAGGAATTTGTCTCGGTGTAATGCTGCAACATTAAACATGGAGTAGCACTAAAGATAAAAATAAAAAACTATGCATGCAATAAAAGGTAGAATATGAATAAGTAATACTAATCTATGCAATTTTTAAATATATTAACAAGCAGCAGATATTGTGGAGTTCCACATAGTGCAGTCGGTAGTGAAAAAAGAAAACAGTGATAATTATCATGAGTCCGGTTGAGCTGCTGTACGTAGTGCACGAGAGTCTAATAAGTCACTTAGTGTTCAGCAGTCTGATGGCAGAGGGGAAGAAGCTGTTCATGTAGCGGGAGGTTTTAGTCTGAATGGACCGAAGTCTTCTGCCTGAGGGGAGGGGGGCAAACAGTGCGTGTCCAGGGTGTGAACGGTCGGCTATGATCCGACCTGCACGCCTCCGGGTCCTGGAGATGTACAGGTCCTGGAGGGATGGGAGCTTGCAGCCGATCACCTTCTCAGCAGCGCGCACAACGCGCAGGCAATGAGGTTGAGTACAAAGCTGCAAAGTATGGACTGAGGAGGGCTATGACAGCAGCTAAGAGGCAGTACAGGGAAAAGCTGGACAGCCTCTACTCCACTCCTGACCTGGGGCGCATGTGGCAAGGCCTGCAACACATCACAGACTACAAGAGGACCAACAGCAACACTACTAGCTTCACAGACAGCCTGCCGGACAATCTCAACATCTTTTACACCTGCTTTGAGACCACCAGCTACAGTGCAGAGAGGACACATGCACACATGCGCCCCTCCACCTCCACTAAAAGTCTCATCAGGCCAGGTAAACAAAGCACTGAGGAATATCAACCTGCGCAAGGCAGCAGGACCACACAACATCCCTGGGCGGGCCCTCAGAGCGTGTGCTGCCGAGCTGACTGACGTTCTCACATCCATCTTCAACCTTTCCTCAGCCAGAACATAGTCCCTTCCTGCTTCAAAACCACAATCATGGTCCCCCTCCCCAAAAAGAGCCCGCCGACCTGTCTGAATGATTACAGACCGGTAGCACTCACTCCAATCATCATGAAGTGCTTTGAGAAAGTGGTGCTGCCCCTTATTCAGGACAGCATATCGGATACCCTGGACCCCCTGCAGTACGCCTACCAGCCCAACAGGTCCACCTCAGATGCCATCGCTGCAGCACTCCATTATTTTCTATCCCACCTGGAAGATAAAGACTCCTACATTAGGATGCTGTTTGTCGGCTACAGCTAAGCCTTCAACACGGTCATCCCCCACAAACTCACCAACAAATTGTCTTCACTTGGCCTGCACCCCACCCTCTGTAACTGGCTACTGGACTTTCTGACTGGCAGGCCCCAGTCTGTCAGGATGGGTAACAGGACTTCAGCCAGCATCATCACGAACACAGGTGTCCCACAGGATTATGTTCTCAGCCCCATCCTCTACAGCCTCTTCACCCATGACTGTGTTGCCGCCCACAAGGACAATATCATCCTAAAGTTCGCGGATGACACAGCAGTGCTGAGATGCATCACTGGTGGTGACGAAGCATCCTACAGGAGGGAGGTGGCCAACCTGGTGTCATGGTGTGAGAATAACAACCTCACCCTCAACACGGACAAGACAAAGGAGATGATGGTGGACATGAGTAAAGGGAGGAGGAGACCCCATCAGCCGCTGTTCATCCAGGAGCTTGAGGTGGAGAGGGTGAGTAGCTTTAAATACCTGGGCATCCACATCAGCGAGGACCTTACGTGGACACTTAACACCACAGAGCTGGTTAAGAGAGCTCAACAGCGGCTGAACTTTCTGAGGAAGCTGAAGAAGTTTGACATAAGATAAGATAAGATAAGATAAGATAAGATAAACCTTAGTCCCACAATGGGGAAATTCCAGGATTGCAACAGCACAGGGATAGCAACACTCAGAGCAATAATTAAGAAGATACAGAAGATATAAATAAGAGCAGCGGATATACATACATACACATCAATATATAAATATATATACAAAGTACGGAGCATTGTAGCGAGATGGAATAAACAGCATAACCGTCTACTTAGTTATCCTACATAGTATGAATATGTACCCATACATATTGTCACCCTCCGTAGCGACCGATACTGTCCTAGTTGTATATACTGGAGGGGACCATTGTGTGAGTCTATTGCATCTTTTGCATTCAGTACTATTAGGTCGTCACGTTTTTTTGCTCTCTCTGCGAGCAGCCCTGCTTAGGTTATACAGTCTGACTGCCGTAGGTAGGAAGGACCTGCGAAACCTCTCGGTCCACCAGGATCCTGAACAACTTCTACAGCTGCATCATCAAGAGCATCCTGACCAACTGCATCACTGCATGGTACAGCAGCACTACTGCCCTGGACCGCAAACGCCTGCAGAGAGTGGTGAAGACAGCGGAGAAGATCATGAGGACCCAACTCCCCTCTCTGCAGAGCACCTACCACCACAGAGTCCAAAGGAGAGCTGCCTCCATCCTCCAGGACCCCACCCACCCCCAGCACAGAATGTTCACACTTCTACCCTCAGGCCAGAGGTACAGAAGTGTGAAATGCAGGACAACAATTCATTCATTCATTCATTCATCTTCTTCCGCTTAATCCTTTTCGGGTCGCGGGGGGGCTGGAGCCTATCCCAGCATCTTTGGGCGAGAGGCAGGGTACACCCTGGACAGATCGCCAGTCCATCGCAGGGCCAACACAGACAGACAGACAACCATTCACTCTCACAGTCATACCTAAGGACAATTTAGAATCCCCAGTTTGATGCCAATTAACCTAACTTGCATGTTTTTGGCATGTGGGAGGAAACCGGAGAAATCCTGGAGTAAACCCACGCAGACACGGGGAGAACATGCAAACTCCACACAGATCACTGTTGGTTGGGGGCTGGAATCGAACCCAGGATCCCCCGGCCAAGGGTGAGTTGCTGTGCTGCCACAGTGCTAACCACTCCGCCACCAGACTAAAAAAATTCTTCTTTCCCACTGCCATCAGACTCCTGAACAAATAACAACTCCCAGACAAATTCCCTATTTGCAAACACAGCTTACAAATAGGAACTCACACACTGGTTGCTAAATTTGCGCATTGCTCACTTGTACAGTGTACATAGTCCCACCCCGTCTCATGTCCATATCATCTCTGCTGCTAAATTACACAACATAACAAAAATATTTTTTTGTAAGTTGTCTGTGTTTTTTCAACTGATTTAAGGCAATTTTGCACCGCTGAATCCAAAAATGATCCATTTCTCTCGATCAGGTCAGGTTTTTATGCGAAGTTATAAGCAGTTGTACAGTAAATTGAATAGCAGACACTGATAAAGGTAAGTACATGTAAATTGAATGTTATGTCATCATTGTTCAAAATTCAGAGAATTTCAAGAAATGAAAAAGAATTTTGCATCATATAAAGCGAAAATTCCCGTACATGTGAACAAAAACGTAAAAAAAACCATGTGGCCATAGTTCAAAAAGTTGACCTGATTGAGCAAAACCAATGTGATTTTTGGATTCAGCACATCAAAATTGTCGTAAATCAGCTAAAAAAAAATCTTAGACAATAAATTTGGTGTTGACCAGTGTTATCATTGTACAGTTCACTGGGTATTATCATTACTGGGAATTACAGAGAAATTCTCACACTGGGTGCTATTTTGTAATTTGTTCATTGCTCATTTGCACACTGTACATAGGCTTATTCCATCTCATGTTCATATCATCTCTGATATTAACATACCGTTGTCCATTATAGTCATCCAGTGAATTTTCAATTTTTCATTCTTCTTGTTTCCTCTATTTTAACTGCTTTAACTGTCCTAATTGCCTAACGTGTGTTATTAGTGTGTTATTAGTATTCATTAGTATTAGATGTGTTATTACCTTATTAGTATTGCTGGGTACCTATTACCTTGGCATTCATCGGAGAGCAGAGTAAAAATTTCATTGCTCAGGAAATGTTGCCTTTCTTAACTGTGCACATGATAATAAAGCCTTTGAATCTTGAATAATGAGAGATGATTGTGACATAACAGGCTTTATTCTCCACTAGCTCACTACACAGAACGGAGGGGAGGTCATTTACACAGACCCTCATTTCACTCATGGTGACACAGACACATGATTTGACACATACAGGGAAAACAATGCTATCACAAATGGTCTTATTACACAGTTATAATGGCACAGCAATAACACTTAGAACACACAGATAACAGTCTTTGAATCCTCCGTGGCGCAAAGCATGCCGGGAGAATCTCCGCACCCTTATCACAGCCCCGACATTACACTGTCCCCCCCGGACTTGTTTTTGTCCCCTGAATAATAAGTCCAACTCAAAAGTCCAATACAAATTCATCCAGGTGTCGGGGCAACCGCCGTTTTCGGCGACCAGCACACACGGTCCTGACCAGTGTCTCCCCAGCTTTGGTGACAGTCTCTCTTTCCACTCCGGGCAGAAAAAGTCCAGCAAAGTCCCTCCCCTGGCAGCGGGAATTGTACACTCGTTTCTGTTGACTCCCCACTGCTAAAGGGGTCTCCCGAGCCATTTCGGGTACCGTGTGCAGGCGTCCTCTCGAGCGGAACGAATAATCCAACCCCAGTTTGCCGTCCATCTCATACTGCTGCAGGGGGCCGTTGGATTGCTGCGTCTGTCCTCTGTGAGCCATGGAGGTGGCACAGCAGTGGACATGGTGCTTCACGTCCCGACAACACCCCGGCCAGTAGAACTGAGCCCGAAGCTGCTGCAGAGTCCCCCATCGACCCGTGGACCAATTGGAGCACCTTGGGGCGGAGCCGTCGGGGGACCAGCAACTGCCTGACTTGACACTGCCCAGCTGGAGACTGGCACCGCCGATAAACAACACCCTTGTGACAGCAGAGGTTGGACCACTGGGAATGCAGAGCCTTGGTCTCTGGGTCCAGCGCAGCCACAGCCTTCCGGGCGGGCTGCTGGTCCGTGTCCAGCCACTGCCGGACCCGGGAAATGACAGGATCTTCATCCTGCTCGCGCCAAAGCTGCTGTGTGCCAAGGACCTCCATGACATCATCACTGGGGAGAGCCACCCGATGATCTGAAGAAGCGCTGTGAACCACTGCGCTATCCCGGCCGAAGCAGTCTGGAGGGCCCGTGAGACTGCTGGGTCATGCTCCTCGGCCTGCGCTGTGGGCTAAAGCTAGTGAGGAGACTGGTTGTCGCGGTGTGGGTGCCGGGCAGTAGCGCGTGATGTGTCCTGGTTCTCCGCAGCAGAAGCATCCCTCCTCATGCCGCTGTTGTTGTGCTCTCACCGATCGCACAACTGTGGTCCGGCGTAATTCCCGTTCGTCCTCATCCTCACTCTCAGCTGTGGCCCGAAAAGCTATCTGCTTCGGTGATGACACGTCAGCTTCATAATCCATCATTGGCTCCACCCGCTCCGCTTCTGCCACGGCCATCTCCCAGCTGCTCGCTGCGTGAATTCGGATGTGTTCCTGGAGCCGGGCCGTGCGGAGCCCTCAGATGAAGTTCTGTAGAGTGAGCTTCTCCACCGCCTCTGGCTTGAAATCCGGGTAGCCACACTGTGTCAGCAGCCGCACGTTCGCTGCATAGGCTTCCAGGCTCTCCCGGTTGTCCCACCGGCAGCTGACCAGCTGTTCCCGGGCGTGATCGGCATGGATCGCTCTCCCAAACCACCTCTGCAGTGCTCCTTGTAGCACTGGCCAGCTGTGCTGCTCCTCGGGCTGGAGATCAGACAGCGTGCAGAGAGCTCCGCCCTCCGGAGCCAGCGCGACCTGCACAGCTCTCTCTTCAGGTGTCCAGCCATTCAGTGAAGCAGCCAGTTTGACCTGGACCAGGTAATCGTCCAGCAGGGTCTCGCCACCAAAGTGGGGAAGTTTCACCCATTGGCGGGTCAGTGGGACGGTCACCTCCCTGTGATCGCTGCCCTCAGTCGCAGTGGGATCGCCGGCTCGTAGTTCTCCTGTTGGCACCCCCTGCCCTGCCTTGAAAAAGACATAAGATGAAGCACGCTTGCTCTTTCTGATCCGCTCTGCCCTGAAAGGGCAGGAAATGAAGTACAGTTTCTCATTCTGGTCCGTTTCCCCATTCATCACGGCGAGCATCTCTGGGGGCTGACATGTCTGCTCCGTAGTTCATCTCCGTTTCCACCTGGGTGATGAGCCGCTTAAGCTGCCAAATCTCCACCTTGATCCTCGCTTCCATCTCTCAATTATCCTACTTCTGACACCAATGTGGTGTTTCACTGGGTCCACACAATAATGAGAGATGATTGTCACGCAACAGGCTTTATGGCACAGCAATAACACTTAGAACGCACGGATAATGGTCTCTGAATGCTCCGTGGCACAATGCATGCCGGAAGATTCCCCGCCCCCTTATCACAGCCCCGACATTACAGTATTTATAGGAACGGTGTTTAATTACTTACTATTAGTTTAGTTTTTAGTTTAGTTTAATGTTTATTTGAAAGGGGCATTAAATATTTATGAACATTAATACAAATGTAAGTATGTCAGATTTAGCAATACTGCTAATTTGCATCTGTAGACCCCCGGCAGGTCACAAAAACACACAAACAATCATACACGAGCAGAACAACTGCAATGAAACTGTACAAAGTGCAAGAGTTAAGGTGTTACAAAACAAAATATTCAAATATCACACATGTGAGGTGCTGTGTATGCGCACACACACATGCACCCAAGCACCTCACAGCAACAAACAAGAGGCGGGGCATATGTGTGTGACACACTGACACATATACATATGCGTATGCCGCAGAGCAACCACTAGTTATGGGTACAGTTTTGGTTGTTTAAAAGCCAATTTTTACAATGCGTCGTAAAAGTGTTTAGTGTGGTACGTTCTCTGATTGCAGGTGGTATTAACTATTTATTGGTATTTGAAGGTTATATTTGGGTAGTTATATATTGTATAGGTGTATAGGGGTGGCGCCTATCTCCGTTTCTCTGACCCTAGGCCACACAGTTACTGTAAGTAGTGAAAGTTACACTGGGGCGTCAGCCCTCTGGTAGCTCTGTGCATTAACTTTCCTTTCCCCAGTCTATTATGCTGAGCACCAAGCTAGAAGGCAGAAAGTACCATTTTTATATAGTCTTTGGTATGACCCAGGTATGACCCACATCTCGTAGAATGGCTCTTTGACATCGTCACTGCTGGTGAGGGTTGGGGCGTAGGCACTGATGATGGTGTCAATTAGGAGCAAGAGGGAATCGAAGCTTCATCAACCACTCACTTAGTGGCATGAAAAAGTGTTTGCCCCCTTCCTGATTTCTTGTTTTTTTGTATGTTTATCACACTTAAATGTTTCAGATCATCAAACAAATTTAAATATTAGACAAAGATAACACAAGTAAACATAAAATGCAGTTTTTAAATGAAGCTGTTTATTTTTTTGGGAAAAAAAAAATCCAAACCAACATGGTCCTGTGTGAAAAAGTGATTGCCCCAAAAACTAATAACTGGTTGGGCCACCCTTAGCAGCAACAACTGCAATCAAGTGTTTGCGATAACTGGCAATGAGTCTTTTACGGTGCTGTGGAGGAATTTTGGCCCACTCATCTTTGCAGAATTGTTGTAATTCAGCCACATTGGAGAGTTTTCGAGCATGAACCGCCTTGTTAAGTTCATGCCACAGCATCTCAATTGGATTCAGGTCAGAACTTTGACTGGGCCACTCCAAAGTCTTCATTTTGTTTTTCTTAAGCCATTCAGAGGTGGACTTGCTGGTGTGTTTTGGATCATTGACCTGCTGCAGAACCCAAGTGTGCTTCAGCTTGAGGTCATGAACAGATGACTGTCACAACTCGCCGCTCCCTGTCATCCACCTCAGCTGCGCGCACACCTGCGCCTCGTCAATCACGGGCTATTTAGCCCACTCGGCCCAGAGCATCAGTCTGGAGCCGTCTGTGTTTCTACGCGCTCAAGCCCTCAGCAGGATTGTCTCTTCCCGTCCTGCCGACCTTCTCTACAGCACGTAAGCTGTTCAATCACTTACCTGTCTACCAGCCTCTCCCCTGTGCACAGGTGGATTCCCTGGTGGCGGATTCTCCCGTCATCGCCATCTCCTTTCCTCTCCTCTCCACGCCTCGTCGTGTGCGCAGCAGAACGCTGTCTTCCAGGCCGAAGATCCTCAGCCAACGCCAGCCACCGTCCCACCTGCAAGTAAGCCCCATTCAGTATATCTCTCCATTTGGTTAAGCCCAGCTCATATTCCTGTCTCCTCTCTTCCCATAGGGTTGCCTGGCTGCACGGCGTGCTGCTCTGTTCCCGACTCACCTCGTCCACCCACAAACCATAAACATATCACATACACGCACCCAAACACCCTTGCTGTTGAATAAAGCTATTGAATCTTACCTGAGCCTGTGTGCGTGTCTCCTGGGCCGATAAATATGTCAGTACGGCTCCAGCAGAGCGGTCCAGCGGACAGGGGGCTCGCACGCCGTTTTTCCACCCTCGAGGCTCGGGTGGATTTAATAGCTCATCAACAGCAGGTGATACTAAATCAGTTGACCATGATAACTCACCGGTTGGACCGTTTAGACCCCCAGCAGGCGTTCCCCCTGGCTCATCATGGCGGATCAGCTCTGGCTGCCTCCGCAGCTGGCCAGCCTAGCTCGGGAGCGCCAACCCGGCTCACTCCGATCCCAACTCCCGCTCGCTTCAACGGGAAGCTCGGTGAAGCATGGGGGTTCATCTTCCAATGTGAGTCGGTGTTCCTGCGCGTTCCCGGGGATTTTCCTTCAGACCACAGCCGAATTGGTTTCTTGGCTAATCTCTTGGAGGGGCGAGCGTTAGCTTGGGCTTACGCCGTCATGTCGAAGCCCATCTACGCAAACCTCTCCTATGACCAGTTCGTGCGGGACTTCCTCGAGGTGTTTGACCACTCGCGTCGTGACAGCATCCTCGCTGACCGGCTCCTTAGCCTCCAGCAGGGCAGCCGGTCGGCGGCGGATTACGCTGTTGACTTTCGGGTGGCAGCGGAGGAGGTTGGCTGGGGGGAGACGTCCCTTTGCAGCATCTTCCTCTGCAGCTTCAGTTCTGGTCTGTGGGATGAGTTGGCCAGCCGGGATCTTCCGGGGCGACTGTCCAAGCTAATCTCTCTGACTATTAGTTTGGACAACAGGCTGCGGGAGCGGGCCGCCGAGCGGAAGTCAGTCAGCCACCCGCGCGTATTCTCCACCCGCGCCCCTCAGTCTTGCCCCCTGGCGTTACCCTCTCCGGAGTCCGCCGATGAGCCAGAGGCGATGATGGTCGGGCGAACCAGGCTCCCTCTAGCGGAGAGACAACGCCGCCGGGAGCTGGGCCTCTGCATGTATTGCGGAGGCGACCAGCATACCGTGGAGCAATGCCCGGTCAAGCCAAATGGGGGGGTCCGCGAGTCACTGTAGGGGGCCTTGTGGACACTAATCGGCCTAATCCCCTCACGAATTGCTCCTTGCCCATCAGATTTTGCCACAACTCCACCGGGCACCTCACTCATGCACTGGTGGACTCGGGGGCAGAGCAAAGCTTTATTTCCAAGAGCGGCTTACACAAAACAGATTTTACGCACGGGATGCACGCTTTCAATCGTCAAACTTCTCTGCTTCAATTGGCTCGTTGTATTCGCAGTCGTTGGTAGGCGGGTCCTTCTTGCTAGGTTTTCAGTCATTGGTTCTTCAAGGTTTCAGAAACCCAATTCAAGGCTCTTATTAGTCGAATGAGAGGTCAATCAAATCTAAACCAATCAAAACACTCCTTTGGCTTTCTGTTCGCAGCTGTCTGTACTGGAAGAACGGAAATGCAGCTTTTTTTTTTTTCCAGTGCGCACTGAGACATACAGTGCGCACTGAGATGCACTAGGACGCAGAGACGTGACCGCCCACGGTATCCCGGAGTGCAAGAGGTTAAAGGTGCATTCAGACCAAACACGAACGGGCGGCACGAATGTATACAAAGTCAATGGAAAGAGGTGAGCACACGCGAAATCACTCAGTAAAAGTACTGGAGAGTAACTAGTTTGAAAATGAGACTTTCGTGTTTGTGAAATCACTTTTACTGTGTAAATTTTTAAAGGCTGAGAATCTTGTCTGGTGTTTAGCGTTAATTTGTATATGGGTGCATTATCAAAACTATCTGAATGCAGGGTCCTGGCGTTGTGTCTAACCCTTCATGTGTGCTTTGACTTGCCTGTGTGCTCAGCACCAACACCACTTGCACATATGCGCAGTATTGAATTTTTGCATACATCGGATATGCCAATATTGCAAACAGATTTTTGCAGAGAGGAGGTATTGTATTAATCATAATTTTTGGTATTATAACTAATGTTTGTTTTGCTTGGTTCTTTCTTCCTTTTTTTTGTAACTTAAGATTTTTATTCATTTTTCATTATATATATTGCATTCAAATCACAGTCTACATTTAAAAAAACAACAAAGGGGCTAGAGTAAAAAAGAAAAAGGAAAAAAAAAAAAAAAGGGGGGGAGGGGGACAAATGTTGGAGCATCAAGTTTTTAGTTTCCATCTCTTAATTCTTCTGGTTTTTCCAGCGTCTTTGGTTATTCTTTCAATATCTGTCTCGTTGTTGCACTTTGTAGTGTGTCCATTTCCGCCATTTTTTTTCCCATAGTCCTTCTTGCATTCTTTGTCGATATGTTAGTTTTTCCATCATACGTATGTCCTCAATAATGTCAGTCCATTGCTCTTGGTCAGGAAGAACTTCTGATCGCCATTTTTTTGTGATTGTTTTTTTACATGCAATCAACAAGATTTTAACTAGATATCTGTCCTCCGCCTGTATAACATTGTCTCTTTTAAGATCACAAAGGTACATCAGGTTACAGTTCATTGGTATATTATATCCTAATATCCTCTGTATTGTCACATGTATAGATTTCCAGAATGATGAGATTTTGCAGCATTTCCAAAACATATGCGAGTGGTCTGCATTTTGAGCCCCACATCCCCTCCAGCATAAAGATTGGGTATTTGTATACTTTCCTTGAATCTGTGGTGTAATGAAAAAGCGAATCAGGTTTTTCCATCCAAATTCCCTCCATGTTCTTGAATTTGTTGACGTGTGTTGTGTTTTCCATATTTCCTGCCAGCTTTCTTCTGTTATGTTTAAATTGAGCTCTTTCTCCCATTTCTCCTTTATATAGTTACTTGAATGATTGTTTGCCATAAGTTTCTGATATAGCTTTGAAATAATTCTTGTTTTATTTCCTGTATATGAGCTTAAAATGAATTGTATAATCTCGCTCACATCTGTTTGGAGGTTATGCCTAATCTTCTTCATATAATAGTCTCTCATCTGCAGATATCTGAAGAATTCCGATCTTTCTAGTTTAAATTTTCTCCTGATGTTTACAAAGCTCCCGAGATCTTTTTTTCCGATATTGCCCCATGCTGTGATTCCCTTGTTCACCAGATTTTTGTATCCCCTATCTTGTTTTGCCGGTTCAAACTGACTGTCAAATGCTACCCATTTCAATAGTTTTATGTCTTCCTTTATATTATACTTTTGTACTATTTTATACCACAGTTCTAAAGTAAATTTAGTGATTGGGTCTATTTGTTTGATTTGCTTATATGCATCTTTATCTCCTATTATGCTTTGTACTGGGAGTCCCTCAATTTCCTTTTCCATTTCTTTCCATTTTGCCTCATATCCCTCGTCGCACCAACATATGATATATCTTATTTGTGCTGAGTAGTAATATTCCTTTAGACTCGGTAGGCCCATGCCTCCTTTCTCTTTTGGTAATTGGAGAGTTTTATATTTCACTCTTGGTTTTTTACCTCCCCAAACAAATCTCGATATCATCCTGTCCCACTTTGAGAATTGGGCATCTGGAATCTCTGTTGGTAGAGCCTGGAAGAGGTAAAGTAATCTAGGTTGTATGCTGATTTTGACTGTCTCAATTTTTGAATTCAGATCCATATTTAAGATTGACCATCTATCAATATCTTTTTTTATTTCTTGTTCCAACCTATCATAGTTTGCTTTATAGATTTTGCTTAGATCTTTAGGTATGTTCACTCCAAGGTATTTTATTTCTTTTTGTTTCCAGTTTAGTTTGATCTTATCAGTTATCTGGTTTAGAGGGTTATAGTGGAATGTCAGTATTTGTGTTTTTGTTATCTTTATCTTGTATCCTGATAATTTTCCAAAATTTTCTATCAAGTTCATCATTTCCATTATTGATTCATCTGGTTGTTCAAGGTAAACTATAATATCGTCTGCAAATAGCCCAATCTTGTGTTCCGCCCCCTTTATTGTTACACCTTTTAATTTCTTATTTTGTCGTATCGCTTGAGCCAGTGGCTCTATGAACAGAGCAAACAAGGTGGGCGATAAGCAGCATCCCTGCCTAGTTGATCTTTGTATATTTACTTTGTCTGTTAAGCTACCGTTTATCTTGATTCTTGCCACAGGTTCTTGATACAGCGTCCTTATGCATTGTACTGATTTTTCGTTAAATCCAAAGCGTTCCAGCACACTATATAGGAATTTCCAGTTAACCCTGTCAAATGCTTTTTCTGCGTCTAAACTCATTATTACTGCGCTTTTCTTTTCTTTATGTATTTGATTAATTATATGTATTGTTCTCCTGATATTGTCATGTGTTTGGCGTCCCTCTATGAAACCAGTTTGATCATCTTCTATCAATTCCGTCAAGAATGTCTTTATTCGTTTACATATAATTGTTGTATATATTTTATAATCCACATTTAATAAAGAGATTGGCCTATAGTTTCCGCATTGTTCTCTATCTTTCCCTGGCTTTAAAATGACTGAAACAATGGCTTCGTTCCATGATGGAGGTATTTTGTTGTTGTTCAACGTCCAATTAAATGACTTTAGAAGCTGTGGCGTGAGTTCTTCTATAAACAGTTTATAAATCTCAGACGGGTACCCATCACTACCTGGTGATTTACCGTTTTTAAGTGACTTAATCACATCTCTAATCTCTTGTGTTGTTATTTCTGCTGTTAGCTTTTCATTTTGTTGATTTCCTATTGATGGCAAGTCCAATGTGTATAGAAATTTTTTAATATCTTTAGTATTTGTTTCTTCAGGTTGCGAGTATAGTTCTTGGTAGAAATTATGGAATATTTCTTCGATGTTTTCTGGGTTAACTGTGGTTTTATTTGTGGTGGGGTCTTTAATCTTATATACATTATTCATTGTTTGTTGTTTTCTTAACCGTTTTGCCAGCAGTTTTGTGGCTTTTGGTCCCGTTTCATAATATTTTTGCTTTAGATATCTATTTTTCCTTTCAATTTCATCCATTTGTGTTTCTTTTATCTTTATTTTTTCTTCTTTAATTTCTTGATATATTTTTGGGTCATTTGTGCTTTGATGTTTATGTTCTAATTCCCTCAGTCTCTCACATCTTTGTTCATATGCTTCCAGTTTAGTCTTACTTGCTTTTCCTGTTTCAACAATTAATTTACCTCTTAACACGGCTTTTAGTGCATCCCATAGTATTGTTGGGTCCACTTCTTCATTGTCATTCTCTTAGATATATTCATTTATGTTTACTTTTATTCTTTCTTTCATTTTATCATCATTTAACAGTCCTACATTAAGTTTCCATGTTGTTTGTCGTTTTCTATTGTTTAAATTTATTTCCATGTATATAGGATTATGATCTGATATTTCTGCCCCTCCAATCCAACAATTTCTCACCCTGTGTCTGTCATCTTCATTCATAAGGAAGTAATCTATTCTAGAGTGTACTTTATGGACTGCTGAATAATGTGTATAGTCTTTTTCGAGTGGGTGCAGGTCCCTCCAAATGTCTACCATACCCATTTCTGCCAGTGAGGTTCTTATGAATTTTGTTACATGTTTTTTTGTCTTCTTAACACTTGTTGTATCAATTTCATGATCCATGACAGCATTTAAGTCTCCTCCACAAATCAGGACTCCTTCACTGTGTGTTGCTATGAGATCAAACAGATGTTGAAAAAAACCCTTGTCACTTTCTGGTGGGGCATAGATGTTCACTAATGTGATCTGCATTCCATCTATGCTACCCTTTATTATTACATACCTGCCTTCTTTATCCTGGATTTCCTGTTCACATTCAAATTGTATTTTGTTTGAAATTAGTATCATAACCCCCCTTTTAGTTCCTCCCTTAAATGAACTGTAGTAGGAGTTCTTATAGCCAAATCTCTTTAGTTTCACATGTTCTGTCTTGCTCAAATGTGTCTCTTGCATAAATATAATTTCGGCTTTTTCTTTCTTGAATTTTCTTATTATTCTTTCCCTTTTAACAGGTGAGTTCAGACCATTCACGTTTAGTGTTATTATCTTAAGATTTTTACCCATAATCATGTTTTTCCATTTTTTTAACCTGTGCTCCTAGCCCCTTTAACAACAAAAATAACACATATTTATATAAAAACACATTAAAAAATCTCGACCTCCGTACTTTGGGCCTTTCTTCTGCCCAATGGTCCCTGTTGGTGGGTGGAGGGAATGTCCTCACCGAGTGTAGGGCCCTCCCTAGACCTGTATTTACTATCCAAGAAATAGTCATTAGTCTAGAAATGTCCAACAAATATCACTTAAACCTCTCCTAGCCGTCTGTTTCTCTTTTACCTTGTCTTCTTGGCCTTCATTTCTTCTGTGTCTTTCTTAATCTTTGTTATAATCTAGGCTTTCAGTTGAAAGCCTTGTAGTCTTTCCTGGGCCCGCTGCTCCACGTCTCCCCCCGCCTTTTGCCGTTCACTCGCCTCCACTCCGGCTGTCGTGATGCGTTCAGGGCCGCCGCTGCTCCTACCGTTTCCTCCGGCACGTACACCTCAAGGCCCCGCTCCACCATGTCCTGCGCTGCCTCTCTGGCTGTGTTGTAGGTTCTTACGCCGTTCTCCCAATGAATCCTCATCTTCGTTAGCGGCGTTTGGAATCTAATTTTTTTTTCTTTCAGCGTTTTTTTAATGTTGGCATATTTCTTCCGCTGCTGCACAATTTCTGCCGGGTAGTCATGATCAAAGAATATCTGCTTGTCGCCGATTCATATCTTTTTTTTCCACGCTCGTGTCAGGATTCTTTCCTTTACATCATATTTCAGAAAGTTTACCACAACTGACCTGGGTGTAGAGCGTGGGTTCGGGTTCTGTGCTGAGGCTCTGTGCGCTCGTTGAATCTGCAGATCCGCTTCGCTGGGCAGTTCCAGCTCTTTTTTTAAGAACTGATCCATGAATTTCGTCATCGAGTTGCCTTCAATGCCCTCCGGGATCCCGAAGATGCGTATATTGCCCCGTCTGGACCTGCTCTCCAAGTCGGTTACTTTCTCCTGCATCCTCTGCATTTGTGCCGTCAGGGTCTGCAGCTGTTCGCTTGCCTCGCTATTCCAATCTTCCAGCTCTGATATTCGGGCCTGCGCTTCTGTCATACACGCCCGCTGGGAGTGCAGCTCCTCCATGTTTTCTGCTAGCTTGCGCTCCATTTCTCTTCGGAGGCCCATAATTTCCTCCTTAATCTCTTTTTTCAGCTCCTCCTTAAGAGCCGCTAAATCCTGTTGTAGCTGCCGTTTGAAGTCTCTCAACTCTTTACCCAAACTGGCGATGCCAGTGTTCATGGTATCGAGTTTTGTGTCCTCCATTTTCTCTGCTGCAGTCACCTCGTTTTTTTGGGCCCCGTGTTCAGCGGTTTCTCCTGCGTTGTTGAAGAGGAATTCTTTAATTTTACTCTGCTTTTGTCCTTGTGCCCGGCTCCTTCGTGTTTTCATCCCTTAGTTTATTGATCCGCTTATGTCGAGTTGGCCATTTACCGATGATTTTTAATCCGGCTAGGGAGAGCTCTCTGTTTAAGCGTTATGTCTCTCCGCCATCTTCCCGGAAGTCGGTTCTTTCTTCCTTTTAAATGTCATTTTATATCATTGTCTTCTATGTCTTAGAAAAATGCTGGTTCTTGTGAAGTTTAAGCAGCAGCAGAAGCATACAAAATTGGATGACGTTGATGGACAGTTCGACTTTATGCAACTTCATGAACAAGGTGTGTAAATGAATTTGCTTTTAGATTAGGGTTAAGTTTAAAACTACACTCTTACCAATTAAAACCTCATTGTGTAAGCTCTGCAATGTTGTGTTGATTAAATATTATGCACATTTTTATAAATCAGAGTTAATTGGTAAACTGTAAACTGCAATTTGCACCTCCTCAAGGAAAGAGAACAAACTCCCAAACAGGCCATTAATAATGCCATTCATTTTCAAATTGGGATTTCAGATGAAATAGGTTTTGTGATGCTTTCTTATCTTTTCCAGTGACTGAGAAATTTTGCTTACCCCCGATGCAAAAGTTATATACAAGGATGCAACAGGGACAGAAGTTGATGCAGAAATCATCAATGACCTTATTAGACAGCATGATGTGGCGCTGACAGCCTTCACTGATGATGGTGAGACTGGTATGGAAAAATGCACGGCACACTGCAAGATAAAGCTGACATACTTTTCATCTTTTAGAGTTCTCTGATGGGTCTTCTGCTTCTGAAGCATCTGACACAAGCTCCAGTGCAAGCACATCAACTATAGTTTAATCCTCTAAACGAATGTAGTTCTTCCAGTGTTTCTCCTTAGAGCAGTGTTTCAGTACAATGTAAAAATCCAACCAAAGAAATGTGTGCATCCATTGTGGCCAAATTACAGATAAGTGGGATTAGCAACAGTTTAGTATCTTCAATTGTAGGAGACTTGGAGGAACTAACGAGTGAGCTTCATTCGCAAGCAAAGCATGCTGCTATTTCTGCTTTACCTCAAAGTGACCCCAACATTTCTGTCATAAATAAATGTTTTGAAAAATTTGAAAACCCTTTTACAAATCTGAACACAGAAGGGAAGCAAAATAAATATTTTAACTTAAAATGGGGAGTTGTTGAACCAGTAGAAATACCACTGGGAATGAGATATGACAGTAGGAGAACTATCTGGAATGCATGAACAAGTACCTGTGAAGGATACTTTTGTGTATGTGCCAATTTTAGAGACTTTGAAATTCATATGGAGAAATCCTAAAATTTGTGATTTATCAAAGACAGAATGTAGATCAGATTCTGACATATATGAATTTTTTAGATGGAAGTTACTTTAAGAACCATCCTTTGTTTTCAGCAGAAAGATATGCATTACAAATTCAAATTTACTAGTGCATACCCGTGCATGCCCGTAGAAACGTGTGCATGCCCATTAGAGGGGATGCACTGGAACAGAATTCTTGCCAGTTACAGGACAGTTGGTATAGCAACACAGCACTAAGTGGCAATCACATGTGACGGCTTTTGTATCCAGCAAAACATAAAAATCACACAAAATATGCCCTGCCATCTGGGGCTGTTTGCCCCTGCTTGTTACTTCTTCTCCTGCCTGTCAGTGTTCTGTGTTATGTTGCTTACCTGTGTCTATATACAGTATGTCTTGCAGGGAGTCATGTGCTCTGTCTCTGTGCCATCATATAGACATCATCCGGTGGGACTTCTTCGTTCAGACCACTGAAGGGTCTCCTTCTGTCTCAGACGGCTGTGTTGTTCACAGTCATGCCTGCGGCGTACTGGTGGAACCTGAGGTGTTTCATGTTCACGGCATCCTGTCTGACGTGCAGCAGTTCTCCTCATTCTATTGCTGTCCATCTGGTGGGTCTTCTTCTTCTTCGTTCAGACCACTGGTCGAGGGATAGGTGCGTCGTAATTCCAGTTCATGGGCACGATCCTGAAAAAGTCGCTTTCAGCCCTGTTCAGGAAGGCCCGTGCATGCCTGTAGAAACCAAGAAACCGGAGCACCCAGAGAAAATCAGCGCTTTGCTTGGCATTTTACACATTTGTGGTGTAGACTGGCATTCGTCAAGGTTACACATTTGCCATCATGTAGGCATGGCGAGTCGTCCTATGGTATTATACATTTGCCATCATTTAGGTATGGCGAATCGTCCTATGATGCCTGAGTTCATAGGACGCGTTGTGATGATGAGGCAGAGATCATAGGCCGTCCTATGATGTCCTAGAAACGTGCTTTAAAGTCTGTTATACCCTATGCTGGTGAAGGGTGTCCTCCTGTCTTAGATGGGTGCGATGTACTGCTTGAACCTCAGGTGTTTCATCTTCATGGCATCTTTTCTGACGTGCAGCAGTTATCATTCTATTGCTCTCCATCTGGTGGGTCTTCTTCTTCTTTGTTGAGACCACTGGTTGAGGGATAGGTGCATTGTAATTTCAGTTCATGGACAGGATCATGAAAATCATAATCATCGGTCTTGAAGTCCTGAGCGATCTCCCTCACCAGCACCTGGTGAGGGAGATCGCTCAGGACTTCAAGACCGTCCCGCGTTTCCTGAGCTTCGCCGTCATGGCTCTGCAGGAGACCAGCGAGGCCCACCTGGTGGTCTCTTCTTTGCTAAGGGGGTCACCATCATGCCCAAAGACTTCCAGCTGGCCCGCTGCATCCGCGGAGAGAGAGCTTAGACTTTCTGCTGCACATTCACCAACCAACCATAATGCTCTGCACTGTGTGTCTACATGTATATATACAGTATATATTTATAGTAATATGGACATATGTTTAGTAGATGTTGTTTTTTCTTGCCTTCTGATTATTGCTCTGAGTGTTGCTATCCCTGTGCTGTTGCAATCCTGGAATTTCCCCATTGTGGGACTAATAAAGGCTTATCTTATCTTATAAAGACACATGGACTATATGACATCATAAAGACACATTTGTCAATGTCCTATGAAGCGTGACAGACACACAAACAGACACACACAGCATTAGGGGCCCGGCGGAGGGCCTGGAGTCTGTCATGTTGTCAGAATCCTTGGGTGCTGCTGAATGAAGAGGGAGAGAGAGAGAGAGAGAGAGAGAGGGGGAGGGAGAGAGGAAGGGAGAGGGAGAGGGAGAGATAAAATCTATGTGTGACATCATAAAGACAAATCGTCCTATGATCTCTGTGGTCTATGTGACATCATAAAGACACATTTGTCATCCTATGATGCCTGAGTTCATAGGCCGTCCTATGATGTCCTATGAAGTGTGACACACAGACACACACACAGACACACACACAGAGATTTCTTGCTTTTATTGAGTGATGATTATGATGACTTCGAAACAGTCAACCCATTAGGCTCCAAACGTGGAATTCAGAAAATTGGATGTCTGCATTTCATTATGCAAAACTTGCCCCCAAAATTTAATTCAGTGTATACATACATTTGGTAGCACTTTTTCACACACAAGATGTGCAGAAGTATTGTTTTGATATGAAATGATATAAAAGCTCTTGAAACACAAGGACTTAGCCTTCCATTTTCTACTGAACCAGTCTATGGTACAATCTCACAGATAACCGGAGATAATCTAGGGATGTGAACAATTCTCAGTTTTAATGAGTCATTTAGCAGTTGTTATTTCTGCCAACTATGTTTGATTGATAAGAATGATTCTCAAACAGAGTTCAGTGAGGGTGATCCTAAGGTGATTCCTTGTGAAGAAGATGCGTTTGAAATGCATTGCCAGTCCCTCCAGGAAAATTCACAACTGAAGTCAGTGTACGGTTTGAAAAAAAATTCAGCACTAAATTCACATGCCAAAAACATGCAGGCTAGGTTAATTGGAGACTCTAAAGTGGCCCTAAGTGTGAATGTGTGTGTGAATGGTTAAGGGATAGCGCCGTATCGTGGCTGCTTCATCCATCCAGGTGGTGGATGACCCTCAATTTCCCCTCTGGGGATCAATAAAGTATACTAAATCTAAAAAAAACAAAAAAACAAAACCTACTCATTTGATATCATGCATGACCTTCTTGAGGGTGTAGCTCAGTATGAAATGAAATTGTTGTTTGGATATCTTACACAACACTTTATCTTAGAACAAGACTTGCTTTCCAGGATTTATGGTTTTGATTATGGGTTTTTAGAACGAAAAAATCGTCCAACAAAGATTATTTTTGAAGGTGCTGGGATTGGCATTGGCTTGAATTCTATTCAAACACTGTGTCTTATCAAAAAATGTCCCACTGCTGTTTGGTGACAGTATTCCTCCAGGCAACCAAAACTGGAACTTTGTCATGTCTGGCCCTCACGAGCCAGCATAAGACGCCACAAAGCAGTTAAGTTGCACTTAGGTTTATTTACAGTTCAAGGCTAAGACAAGGTAGCTAGCCGCATGGGCTGAGCGGCAAGATTAACTATGAACATTACACAGATCACTGATTGATGACGGCTGAGACGAGGGACGCTCACTCACCGTCAGACAAGGAAAAGGCAAGAAACACGAACGATAACTACAACGATAAACACCACTTACATCAGTGGAGAATCGTGGATGAACACAAGGAACTGTTAACACGAATGATGACACGAACGTTGACAAGAAAGCTTGACAGGAATGTTGACGAGAATGCTTGACAAGACAGCCGCCCGATGCAGCCACTGGTGCCGGCATTTAAAGCCGGCTCCTAACGACCGCAAATGCAGCACAGCTGCTCAGACTCTGACAGCAGGGAACTCCCGGGCGTTTGACCAATCAGAGCCCGAGGAGCCAGAATGGCAACATCGCTGTCAAAGCCTGACAGGAATGATGTGTAGGCCGAGCGCGGACAAAATAGCGCTTGGGATATGACAGGACCCCCCCCCTCAAGGCAAACTCCCGGTCGCCTATAAACATCCACACACCCCCACCCCACCCCAGGGCGGGTGGATGGGGAAGCAGGCAGAGGGGGGACAGGATCAACCTCACAGAAAAAGAAGATACGAAAACTTACCACACAAATCACAATGACAACAAGGCAGGGGCAGAAAAACAAACAGGGGATAAATTCACAGGGGAGGGGGAGAGAGAAAGAAGAACAAGAAAAAACAAAGAAAACTAACTGTACCAGAACGCATATCACAAAGAAAAACAGCTTAACAATGTACAAATGATGTCACAAAACTGGATAACCGGACCGTTACAAAGAAGAAAAACTCTCATGAATAGACAGCCAACCAAAAAAAAACCCCTCAATAGTATGAACCTGACACCGATGTGATTGATCAGTGGCCTTCAGTGAGCATGAGCAAAAATGGGAAAATGAACATAAGCAAAAGACCCATAAAGTATATCACCTTGGATACAAAAATGTCAGATCAGACGTTAGAGGTATAACCAAACATACGGTTTCTGCTAGAGTCCCAGTCAATCAGAAAGCCAGTTAATACTGCCGATGATTCAGTTTTGAGCTTACATACATGAAGAAAAAAAAAAAAAAAAGGAAAAATCAAAAAATAGCTCAGGAGAGTTCTTACCTCAAAACAGAGTACAACAGTTCTGCCAGAATTAGGCAGCTGAGAATTCCAAAGGCTGCACTTCCAAATTCTAATATTACGAATGATTAGGAAAAAAAAAAACATGGGAAAAAAAAGGGCAGAATTTGAACAGGTTCATTCTCTTGGTGTTAGAATCAGGTCAGCTAGACCCTATTTGGCAGAGTAAAGACCTAGTGTAGATGTTACAGCGAGAGTATAGCAATGGTCAGCAAGAAAACAGTCATAATGACATTATATCTAAAGAAAAAAAAATCTACTCTAAGGATTCCTTGATCAGAGACGCCATGAACAGATAACATTCTACTAAACAGTAACTCAAAAATGTGCGAACTGCCATGACAAGGGTGCATAATTTCACAAAATAGGGGTAATATAAACGATGTTCAATATAACCATAGTGGATTCAAAAATTGAGAAAAAGTGTTAACAAAATCAGATAAGTCACACATCGGAGTACATCATAAATCCTGCCTGTGGAGTATTTCAATCCAAAAAACCCCCCCTCAAAATCACAGAAACTACTGAGGGGCGAAAGAAGGGGGAAGAAGCACATCAGGATGACAGTCATAATATACAGTTCAGGAGGCCTCCCAGCCCCCAGCATCCAGACTGCTAACAGGGGCAACGGGACGTGTTCTGGCGGCCTACCTGAATCCCGGGCTGAGGATGACCATGCCTCCGGCGGCCGGACCAGGGCGCCAAATGTACAGTTCTGTTTATCGGGAGGCCGGCCCCAGAAGCCAAACGGGAAGAACAGGCTTCCAGGTGGTCGACCCGCAAACAGCTGCCAACCAGACGACTGGAGAGAGATCAGCAACGGTCTTCCAATGGCGGGGGAAAGCCAGGGAGAACCGGGCCAACTATGATTAATTCCCGCGGTCCCAGATGCGGGGGAGGGAGAAACATGACGAGGGTAGGGAATTAATTTGGGATTATTTGGCGGTGGATCTGCAGCACCATCTCCGGATCCCACCCAAACAGACGCTGGCAGGGCCAAAACCAATCCAGTAGGGAATCCTGACTGGACTGATGCTGCATCCACGGTGGGCCCAGATTGGGCCAGAACCCCTCCGGGGACGAACTTTGACTGAGCCGATGCTGCAGCCGCGTCGGACCCCGATTGGGACAGGGCCACACCAGTACCGACCTCCAACTCTGAACCCGGAACCTCCGGCACAGCGATAGGGGTCTGCTCTGCACCGGCGATCTTGGGGGAGGGCTCAGAAGAAAAAGTAGAACCGGGATCAGGAACACCGGCAGCATCAGAACCCGGCGAGACAAGCTCGGATGCAGTGGACGGCTGCACCCGGCTCGCCTCACCAAGAGACAGGCAAAAATGCTCAACAATGGATAAAACAAAGACAACACTGAGCACTTGCCTGATCTCAAGTTCGGACGCCGTCCAGGACTTCGACGATCCGGGCTCAGACGGGAGGAGGTCTTCTTCTGGCTCCCACTCGGCTGCATCGGATTCCGCAGCCGGCATGATGGCTTCTGCAGCCTGAGGACCCTCCGGTGCCGATATCCACGCTGGTAACTCGTACGATGTGGTGGCGGGGGGCCCCTGGCCGGCATGGTCGGACTGCTCCTCCATGGAGACCCGGGGACGCTCCGTCGTCGGCGCAGGTTCCAAACAGTAGTCCGATCCCCTCCTCCGTCCTTGATGTGGCTGCGGTGCTAGAATCCTCTGCTCCAGGAACGCAGGCCCCCTCCTCATCTGATGACGCTCGGCTGATGTTGAAGAACGCTCAGCGGGGGGAGACACAGAGGCAGCGGGTTTAGTAATTATTTCAGCAGGTGGTGGGGGCTCGGGGGGCTGCGAACCCCGAACCTCACCCCCAGGAGTCAGACAAGACAAATCACTATTAAGGGGAAAGGAGTGAACTTGTACTCGCCTGTCTCCCGGGGGAGGGATGGTGGCTGCTGCAGGGAACGTTGCTCCTTCCTCCTCCCGTCGGATGGTGGCAGAGGGCTCCCTGGAAGGGCGGGGGGGGGCACTCGAGATGGGACCGATGCGGGGCTCGCCGGAGCAAAACTCCTCATACAACCAGCAGCTGGAAAAGACGTCAGAAAGGAGGAGGCGACAGCCAAGACGGGCCGGGCACGACGTGCTGGCGAATCAGCAAAGGAAGACGGCCCGGGGAGAGAGGCTGCGGGGGTTCCCTCCTGGTGAGACGCTGAAGAAACAGCTATCTGGTTGAAGGGGTCAGTCTAGCGACCCGGAGCAGGATCTGGACGGGACTCTTGCTGAGAATGTCTCTGGCCGCGACGCCGACGTCTTCGACGGGCCACAGGTGGTGCGAATTCCTGGACTGGATCGAAGAGAGGATCGAGGTCCCAAGGCGGAGAGTGGGGATGCCTTCTCCTTCGCACTTGGTCATACTCCTCCCCATACACCTCCTTCATCCAGAGTACCTCGTGATGGGCGGCGAGGTCAAGTCTCCTCGCTGCGACTTCTGGGTGGGCGGCATAGCAGGGGACCAGTTCGTCGAGCACCCTCTCAGCACAGTCCAGGTGATGGCGTACTTCAGGAAGATCGTCGAGGAAAAAGGTGGAGGTGACGATTTCATCAAAATCCTCCGGTGCCTCGGTCAGCTGGTGGCTGAGACCCCGAGGGCGACCTCTCCGCGACGACATAGTTCCAGTACACCGTACCCAGACAGGAAAGAGCAGAGTTCTCCTGAATGCAACTTACTGCGGAAGGCGTCTCCTTCTGGCGGCTGTCTACTGTCACGTCTGGCCCTCACGAGCCAGCATAAGACACCACAAAGCAGTTAAGTTGCACTTAGGTTTATTTACAGTTCAAGGCTAAGACAAGGTAGCTAGCCGCATGGGCTGAGCGGCAAGATTAACTATGAACATTACACAGATCACTGATTGATGATGGCTGAGACGAGGGACGCTCGCTCACCATCAGACAAGGAAAAGGCAAGGAACACGAACGATAACTACAACGATAAACACCACTTACATCAGCGGAGAATCGTGGATGAACACAAGGAACTGTTAACACGAATGATGACACGAACGTTGACAAGAAAGCTTGACAGGAATGTTGATGAGAATGCTTGACAAGACAGCCGCCCGATGCAGCTGCTGGCGCCGGCATTTAAAGCCGGCTCCTAATAAGATAAGATAAGATAAGATAAGATAAGATAAGCCTTTATTAGTCCCACAATGGGGAAATTCCAGGATTGCAACAGCACAGGGATAGCAACACTCAGAGCAACAATCAGAAGGCAAGAAAAAAAACAAGAACATCTAGTAAACATATGTACATATTACTATAAATATATATATAGACACACAGTGCGGAGCATTATGGTTGGTGAATGTGCAGCAGAAAGTCTAAGCTCTCTCTCCGCGGATGCGGCGGGCCAGCTGGAAGTCTTTGGGCATGATGGTGACCCTCTTAGCGAAGAAGAGACCCACCAGGTAGGCCTCTCTGGTCTCCTGCAGGGCCATGACGGCGAAGCTCAGGGAAGCGCAGGTGGGTCTTGAAGTCCTGAGCGATCTCCCTCACCAGGCCCTGGACGTGCAGCATTACGGATGAGCAGCTCCGTGGATTTCTGGTAGTGACGGATCTCTCTCAGAGCCACGGGCCTGGTGAGGCCTGGTGAGGCCTCTTCACTCCGCCGGTGGCCGGAGCGCCTCTCCGAGCAGCCCTGGTGGCTAGCTGCCTCCTGGGGGGCTTCTTCCTCCAGTAGATGTTACGGGCGGTCTGCTTGGTTCTTGCCATCGCTCTTTATTATTCTTATATTTCTTGCACGCTGCCTAAACTTCAGCCCGCCACCTGCGTCGTTTTCGCTACAGCTCCCGGTATGTCGAGTTTCCCATTAGCACCGGGCGGCGGCCAAGTGCTAGCTAGCACCAGCTCCTCCCCGCTGCAACGTCTCCCGCTGCAAAGATGTGAGATGAGAATGTGGTCAACAATGACTTGTTTGAAATGATCTCGTCAAAAGAAGTTTTCTCATCTAGTTGGATTAAGGTTAATAGTATAGAACACAGGGCTGGACTTGTTGTCTGCAGTACAGTGATAGAAGACATGCCAGTTTTTTGTGATATACTCTTGGTTGAAAACAATGTTTATTTGTTGGCAAACAAGTTATTTACAAAACATTTTGGTGATCATTATCATGCATTCAGAATTGTAAACACAGATAAAGTGTATTTTAAGAATGTCTGAATTGAAGATTCAGAAACCAGTCGACATTCAAAGTTCATACAGTGTTTCTGATGAAGGTTTGCATATTATACCAGCATTCACAATGTTTTAATTTGTGAAAAATAAATGAGTCATGAAAATTGTTTTTGTTGGAATTTATTTTTATAATAGGCCGGCACGGTAGGCGGAGTGGTTAGCACTGTGGCAGCACAGCAACTCACCCTAGCCGGGGAATCCTGGGTTCGATCTCAGCCCCCGACCAACAGTGATCTGTGTGGAGTTTGCATGTTCTCCCCGTGTCTGCGTGGGTTACTCTGGGATTTCTCGGTTTCCACCCACATGCCAAAAACATGCAAGTTAGGTGAATTGGCATCAAAACTGGGGATTCTAAATTGTCCTTAGGTATGAATGTGAGAGTGAATGGTTGTCTGTCTGTCTGTGTTGGGCCCTGCGATGGACTGGCGATCTGTCCAGGGTGTACCCTGCCTCTCGCCCAAGATGCTGGGATAGGCATCCAGCCCCCCCCCCGCAACCCGAAAAGGATTAAGCGGAAAGAAGAGGAAATGAATGAATGAATAACCAATAATTATTTAATCTAGAATTAATTTTAACTCTTTGTTGGTGTGAATATCTTACACTTAATTTAGTCAAATTAACACTAGCCAGGATGTAAAAAGTGACTTTCACCAGGTGTTACGGATTAATGTTAACCCTTTCTAAGTGTGAATATATAACACTTAATTTAGTCAAACTAACACTTACTGGGATGTAAAAATGACTCTCAGCAGGGTTGCTTGTCAACTCGCTTAAGTGTTGCTTTAACTCTCCTTAGCCAGTCAAAAGGTAACCCTAGCACAGTGTTAAATTTTTTAACCCTTTTCAGAGGGTCACTTTAACTCTGGTGAGTGTGGAGCTGTATAGCGTCTGGAAAAGTTAGATAGAGTCAATTTTAACACTGTGTGGAGCCCATAATTCTAACTTATGTGACTCACATGTGGCAGGCTGGAATTCAGCCGAGAGAGACTTTGAGCTAGCCAGGTGTATTGACATCACACCTCAAGGAGGACGAGGTGCCTGCACCCCCCGTGGACTCAGAAGAAAGGAGAAGATTACCCGGCCTGACCTTTTGGGGGTCAGAGAGGAGAACAGAAGGACGCTAGGTGTTCTACAACAGATGAAAGGATGTAACTGGGTCGTGTGACTTTTGTGTGATGTATTGTGACTTGTGTGTGAGGTATTGTTCGAGATAAGTGTATAAATGTATGTGTGTGACTGTGTCCTGTCTCTTTTCACTCCGATCGAGAGAGGACGTAGGATGAATGGGAATTAAAGCAGTTACTGGAAAATATCCAGTCTCCTCAATTCTTGACTCCTACAATTGGTTGGACCTACGCATGAATCTGAGCACGCTGAGGCTGGAGGACAGCCTCGTGATCGATATGGAAGAGCTGGGAGAGACAGCCACTCAGACCCGGATTCACCAGGGAATGCCAGCAGGGGCAACAAAACTGATTAGGCTCCCCGAGTTCTGGCAAAAACGACCGCACTCGTGGTTCCAGCATGTGGGAGTCGCGGGGTTTCCTGCTCGGGGGAGTTTCAGCGGCCGACATTAAATTCCATAATGTCATCGCGACGCTCGACAGCCGCACGGCTCGGTGTGTGCGGAGCCTGGTGCAGCAGCCACCCGCTGCCGGCAAAATACGACGCGCTGAAAGCCACCCTCATCAGGAGCTTCGTGCTGTCGGCTGAGGCAAGAGCCAGGCAGCTACCTGGACCCTGCGCGACAGGGGTGGACGCAGGCCGACGGTCCTCATGGAGGACATGCTACAAATGATCGGGACGGACAACGACGCGTTCCTATTCAAACACATCTTCCTGCGGACCCTTCCAGCGCACACGAGAGGTCCCCTGTCCAGCAGACGATGTGAGGAAATAGCAGGACTTCCACGAGCTGGCCCAAGAGGCGGAGCGACTCCTCAACTCCTGCCGAGGGAACAAGAGGCTTCCGTGGCAGCGGCAGACCTCGGCGCGGCGGCCGGGGGCAGTGTGGAGCCAGAGACAGCAGTGACCACCTCAGCGGCAACAGCAGCAGCGAGATTCCGTGGCAGGGGAGATGACGGCTTCTGTTTTTTACCATCGACGTTTCGCTGGGAAGGCGCACAAATGCATCCCGCCCTGCAAGTTCAAAAAGCAGGGGAAACGAGGACCGGGCCGGGAGCCGTTAGCAGCTTCCACTCTCGGCGAATGGAACAAGCTGCTTTATCTGACAGACGCGGCTTCCGGGCGGCAATTCCTAGTGGACACCGGAGCCCAGAGGAGCTTCATCACTGCGACCTATGCTGATCGGGTCGCTGGACCCCGCGGAGACGGAGCGAGCAGCGGCCAACGGCTCCAGCATCAAGACGTACGGAGAGAGAACCTTGTCTCTGTCCTTCCACGGCTGCGCCTATGAGTGGAACTTCATCGTAAGCGGCAGTGAGTTTCAATATGTTAGGTGCTGATTTCTGTGTTCACATGGTTTGTTAGTTGATCTGGCCAACAAACGCCTAGTAAATGCACTCTCTTTTCTGTTCTATCCCTTGTGCAGCCTCGGGTGTCCCCGCCGCCAGTACAGAGCCAACGTCGCCCAGCAGGTGGTAAGTTCCACAGCCTTCTACACCAGTTCCCAGCACTCACAGTTCCCACTTTTTCAGCTAAGGTGGCGAAGCACGGGGTGAGCACTTTATTACCACGAGTGGTCCACCCGGTTTTTTGCGAAGGCTCGGCGCTTGGATGCAGCTAAGCTTCTCCATTGCGCGCGAGGAGTCGCCAACCTGGAAAGGTTGGGCATATTCGCTCGCTCGAATAGAGCGCCTGGGCTTCCCCCCTCCATATGGTACCTAAAGCTGACGGCTCGTGGAGACCTTGTGGCGATTACTGCAGGTTGAACAATGCCACAGCGCAGGACCGATACCCAATTCCGCATATCCAGGACTGTTCAGTGCACTTGGCGAAGGCGTGCATTTTTTCTAAAATAGACCTGGTCCGCGGTATCACCAAGTCCCGGTCTGACCAGAGGACAATCCCCAAAACAGCCGTAATAACCCCGTTCGGGCTTTTGAGTTTTAAACGCATGCCTTTTGGCCTTAAAGGCGCCGCACAAACCTTCCAACGGATGATGGATGCAGTGTGCGCGACCTTTCTTTTCGTTTTTGTCTATTTAGACGACATTTTGGTAGCCAGCACCTCCGAGGAGGAGCACGCAAAACACTCAACGACGAGTTTTTCAGAGGTCAGGAGAGCATGGGTTGATAATCAACCCGGCCAAGTGCCATTTTGGCGTGTCACAAATCGATTTTTTAGGGCACCCGCGTTCCTCGGAGGGAGCACTTCCTCTGCCGGCCAAAGTACGCGCGCAGTGGCAGATTTTCCCAGCCTCGAACGTAAAAGCGTTGCAAGAATTTTTGGGGATAGGTAAATTTTTATAACCGTTTCATACCCCACGCTGCGCAGCTTATGCAGCCTTTGTACACCGCGCTTAAAAAGCAGAAGCCTCCCATGTGATTGCGTGGTCCCCGGAGCGGGAGCGCGCATTCACAGAGGTTAAACAAGCACTTGCAAACACGGCACTGTTGGCCCACCCAGACCCAGCAGCCCGCATAAAACGCTAACCACAGACGCGACAGATGTGGCCAGAGGGGCCGTTGTAGAACAGCAGGTTTGCCGGGGTTTGGCAGCCACTCGCATTTTTCCGCAGATCCCTACGCGAGGGCTGAGCGAAAATACAGCGCATTTGACAGGGAGCTGCTGGCGCTCCACTTGGCTATTTTGCCATTTCCAGTTCTGGCTGGAAGGGCGGCGTTGTTCACCGCATTTGTCGACTCACAAACCGCTCACTTTTGCAATGTCCAACACTTCAGAACTGTGGTCAGGGCGGCAGCAGAGACAGCTGGCTGCAATTTCTGAATTTAACCACCGATATCAGCACGTAGCTGGTAAAATCAATGTGGTGGCAGACTGTCTGTCACGCGCAGTAACAGCACCCGTCCGCGCGGAAACGGATTGCGCGGCCGCTTACCCAGAGCGCGGTAAACAGCGCGGACACTCGCGCCGGCTCCGGTCCACATGGGAATAGATTATGCAGCCATGGCGGTGGAGCAAGAGCGAGGATGCGGACGTGCGCGTCGCTCCTGTCTGGACCAACAGGGTTAAGGCTGGAACGCAAAAGTCTACAAACCGGTTCCCCCCCGCTTATCTGCGATGTATCCACAGGGCGACCGCACCCGGTGGTGCCAGCCGCGTGGCGCCGTCGCGTTTTTGACGCCATGCACTCCCTAGCGCACCCAGGGGTGCGTGCTTCGGTGAAAATGGTGGCGGAGAAGTTTGTTTGGCCGAGCCTGCACAAGCACGTGAAAGAGTGGGCTAAAGCCTGTATGGCTTGCCAGCGGGCGAAAAATTCACAGGCACACTAAAGCGCCCTTAGAACCGTTCCACATTCCGGCTAAAAGGTTCGATCATGTGCACGTGGACCTCGTAGGCCCCCTACCCACATCACAAGGGTTCACGCATCTCTTGACGATGGTGGACCGAACCACTCGTTGGCCGGAAGTGGTCCCGTTAATATCGACCACAGCGGCAGAGGTGGCACACGCTTTTTTAACAGCCTGGGTAGCACGGTTCGGGGTCCCGTCAGATATTACGTCTGATAGGGGACCTCAATTTGCGTCGGAACTGTGGTCAGCAGTGGCCAGCGGCTTAGGAGCGGCGGTACACCGCACGACCGCTTATCATCCCCAGGCCAATGGTTTATGCGAGCGTTTTCACAGGTCTTTGAAGGCAGCCCTCAGAGCGTCACTGACAGACACAGATTGGGTAAACAAGCTACCATGGGTTTTATTGGGGTTGCGTTCAGCACCCAAAGAGGATCTAGATGCCGTCACCAGCAGAATTGGTCTTTGCACAACCGCTCAGGGCTGCCAGGCGAGTTTTTACCCCGACCACACGGCACCAGGGCCCTCCCCAATCCGGGGGTCTCTGAGTAACACGGGAGCTGAAATGCTCCCGGGCCCCGCTCATCACTCTTTCCCGCGTGTGTTCATGCCCCAGGCTTTACGAGACGCAGAGTTTGTTTTTGTCAGGCACGATGCGCAGCGGCATAGCCTCTCGCCCACCTTACGACGGTCCATTTCGAGTGCTGGAAACCGGGGAGAAATATTTTGTGCTAGATTTGGGGGGCAGGAGGGAGACGATCAGTATTGATAGATTAAAACCTGCCTTTGTGTTGCATAACGAGTCTGTACGGCCGGCTGGGCGTGCCTCGACGCGGCAGGCCTCTCCAAGGGGCGGCCCCTGGACCCCCCACGAGGGGCAAATAAACCCTTCTCCCCCTCACTCCACAGATGCACAGCAGGGCGGCCCAACACAGACCAGGAGACCTGCATACAGCAGATTCGGGAGGAGATTGAACCCAGGCTGCATGCAGAATGATGTGGTTTTTTTTGATCAGGTTGTTTAGAGGGTGCTGTGAGATATGGTTGGGGGAATGACGTATACTGTATGACCATTGTATTACTGTATGTGTGTGCCCAGTCTTCCGTGTGGGAGGGGGAGTGATGTGGAGCCCATAAGTCTAACTTATGTGACTCACATGTGGCAGGGCTGGAATTCAGCCAAGAGAGACTTTGAGCTAGCCATGTGTATTGACATCACACCTCAAGAGGCGAGGTGTCTGCACCCCCTGTGGACTCAGAAGAAAGGAGAAGATTACCCAGCCTGACCCTTTTGGGGGTCAGAGAGGAGAACAGAAGGACGCTGGGTGTTCTATAACAGATGAAAGGATGTAACTGGGTCGTGTGACTTTTGTGTGATGTATATTGTTCGAGATAAGTGTATAAATGTATGTGTGTGACTGCGTCCTGTCTCTTTTCACTCCGATCGAGAGAGGCAGTAGGATGAATGAGAATTAAAGCAGATACTGGAAAATCATCCAGTCTCCTCAATTCTGACTCCTACAACTGGACTTTTTGCTGTGTAGCCCAAGAAGTTTTTAAACCAGGTAAACAGCTCGGGGAATTTTTCAAGAACTGGTTATAACTAACTGGACAGCTCAGAGTGAGAAATTATTTGCTGGTTGAAGATTTGCAGACACCAAATGAAGTTGTAGTAAACTTCAGAACTCCTAAGGCTTTCCTCACCTTCTCAAAGAATATCGCTTTAGTGCATGTGCCTGTGTTTGCTGACTTCAGTCAAGGCCACTGATTCTTCCCCATTAATTTGGGTTTTTCTTGACAGGTGGTGTGGTACTCAGTGCAGGCGGTCTTCTTACGGGCAGGCCCGTTCTGGCTTCAGCCCTCTGCTTGTTGTTCAGTTGCGGGCCTGAGAACAAGAGCGTGGGAGAGAGAAGTATTGAGGCTCATATGAGAGAAAGATGAAAATCCAGCCATTCAGCTGAAGATGAAGGAGCCAATGGATGTGGATGTTCAGGACTACTACTCTGTGTTTGAAAAGGTTGCTTAATCTTTTGGATGGCCACATGGAGCTGGCTCAGTACAAGGACTCCCTAAGAGAAATGTTTACTGTTCATGCCTTCATTGCCTTCACAATGGATAAACTCATCCAGAGCATCCTTCGGCAGCTCCAGCATCTTGTCACAGATGATGTGTTCATTCGTGTGATGAACATGTACCTGAGCGAAAGTTCTAATAAACTACTGGGGGATCACTCCCTACACAGACCTCTAGGGCCCCAGCAGAGGGGGCCTACCAGGGCAAAGCAGAGAAGCTTATGACAGAAGAGAACTGCTTTCAGGTGATGTCTGTAAGGAGCCAAGGAGCTACTGGACACTGAAGAGAATTCTAATGAGCCAGCAGAGGCAGAAAGGTGGTCAGACTATGTGAGCAGGTACCTGAACTCACACTCATCACCAGAGCTGCAAGAGCATCTGGCCCAGAAGCCGGTAACACCTTCTACAGCCAAAGCAGGACGTACACCCATTGTCACTTCACCAGTGAATATCTCAGAATGTAGTACAAATTTTATGGACAGGGACATGGAACGCTGACATACCAATGCCCAGCACAGGTATAAATGCTCCCATGTCAGATTCCCCAGAAAATGGTAATGCAGATGCCAAGATAAAGGAATCAAATGCACCAGTGTCACGCAAGATGGTAACTGGTACCTTTTCATCACTACCAACTACAGACACCATGTCCCTCTTGAGTAAAAAGTTGGTATGTGGTCATCTTGCGCTCTAAGGCAACTGATGGCAAAATATCAGATAAATGATCTGGAGTATCTGCATTGCATACTGGTGCTGCAGTTGCGGCTGGTTTTGCATGTGCCTCACAATGTTCAGACTTTGATTTTAGCAACAAACAGTCCTTTATCCATTGACCCCTTTTATGGCAAAAATTACATATTTCTGGGTCTTTACCACCAGGATGATTTTATCTGAAAAAATGAGGGGAGAACTGTTGCAGTTCTGGCATGAAGATCTTTAAAGGACCGGTCCTGTTTGATTTATGGATCAGAACAAATTCATCAGCTAAAGCAGCTGCCTCTGAAATGATCTTTGCCTTCTGTTTGCTTATTTAAAAAGCAACTTCTTCAGGGACAGAGCTTTTAAACAGCTCTAAGAGAACCACACTACAAAAACCTTCAAATTCAATTCAATTCAATTCACCTTTATTTATATAGCGCCTCATCACAACAGAAGTTATCTCATAGCACTACAAAATGCAGAGAAAACCCCACAATTTCAGAAAGACCCAGCAATCAGACAACCCCTGTGAGCAAGCACTTAGCAACGGTGGAGAGGAAAAACTCCCATTTAACAGGAAGAAACCTCTAGCAGAACCAGGCTCAGGGAGGGCAGTCATCTGCTGCAGCTGGCTGGGGGTGAGGAGATAGAGAGGATGAAGAGGACAGACATAAAACAGAAGTGGGGTTAAGAGACACAAAATCCCTCCCTAATCGTAGGCTATATTAAAAAGGAAGATGTAACGTTATATGAGTTAATAATTATGATCAGGTATAAAATTATTTAATTTATATTAATGTCTTGGAACCTGAGTTGAATTCTCGGTTCATACACACAGGAAAAATTAACACTCGGGGAGGGGCACCAGCTTCCTTTTAGGAAGCAATTAAATCTTTAATTTTACCTTATACCTGTTTAATCACTCAATAAATTAATAAATAATCAGTCTCAAAATTTTAGTGAATTCGATACTGGGGACTTAAACCAGACTCAGAATGAAATAAATTCCCAACAATTTCTCTCATTTTCACATATTTATTAAATGAAATGATGATTAAAGTAGAACTGAACTGAACGGCATTGAACGGCACTGGGTGATAGTACATACAATTATAAAGATAATTTATCATTGGCACCCCCTCCACAAATCCCGGAATCTTGGAGAAAATCACGGTTTTGAATTTCCCGCCCTGAAAAATCAGACAAATTCGCCGATTAACCGGAAGCTGCAGCCGGAGTTCAGCGTGACGTCACGAGTGTGGACACAAGTCCTCCATGTTTACCATTGCGAGCACGTCGACACTGGTTGTTTTTGGTGCATTTTGTCGTGATAGTCGACTACAAAACACTTCCAACACCTGGAAAGATCTGTTCAGTGGCCAAGGAAAGCTGTCATGGCGACGAAAGAAAAGAAAGGGGGAGGAAAAGCGACCGGGAAGCGATGCGTTTCTAGATATAGATATTACAGTGATCCCTCACTTATCGCGTTTAATGGGGACCAGAACCGACCGCGAAAAGTGAAAAACCACGAAGTAGCGTCACCCACCCCCCCACCCCCAAGGGCGTCACAAGCACTATTTTGCACAAAAAGGCACAAGAGAACAGCGAAAAGTGCCACTAAGCAACACGAGCGATAAAGAAGGCGCTCTGCAGGGAGAGAAGCTGGGTAAAACGTCTCGGCCAATCAGCTTGTGAGGTAAAACGTCTCGGCCAATCAGCTTGCGAGATTCCCGAGCGGTGAAGAGGTGGGCGGAGAGGAGTGGAGCGGTGGTCAGAGAGGTGGATTTTGAGTTGTGCGGGCTCTCCGTGTTGATACAGGTATCAACACGGAGAGCCCCGGAGAGCCTGATTAACAATATAAACATTTGCAGAACCAGGGTTAAACTGTAAAATGAATTTAGATAAGTTTGAAGTTAACGGATTATGGAAAACATAACGCAAATTTATGAGGAAAATGAAATTAATTATATGGAAAATTCTGGATTACTCTTAAGAAAATAAAAACGGAATTTTAATGAAAAGGAGTTATGTTAATGATTCCTTAATTTGCATCTGATTAGATATCAAATTATTATTGAACCTCAGACGTTTAATGCAGCAGCTGAATAAAATTGCAGCTCACGTGACTGGCATGATGGTTGAAGTTGAGTTCTTCCGTTGTCCTCGTGAAGCTTTCGTGGATGTTAAGGGGAAATATCTGCCCGCAGATATTTCAGGGTCCACAGCTTGACCATTATAGTCAAGTGGTCAACAAGGCTGAATTTTGACTGTATGACTCACAGTTGGAGCTTAGGTCGGTCAAAGATGGCGATGATTGTTTCTTCAGCTGCGTGCGATGGCAGGTGACGTCTCCTTCTTTCTTCTTCGTTGGCAAGCGGCTTTCCCAGAGGATTCGAGGATAATTTGTAATATCTAATCCAATATCAAATCAAAAAGTTTCGGACTTTAGAGAAAAGAAATTCTGGTGTGGGATTGGTCAATAAAAAAATATTATTAAAATAAAGTCAATATTAAAACTTAAATTAAAATTAAAACAGTGGGTTTACAAAAAGTTTAACAGGTGAAAAATTATAGAAATAATGACGTCTAGGATTGGAGTTTTTAACTCCTAATTAGAATTGAGCTCAAGGAAAAGAATTAAGTCCTAGGCGCTTAAAGAAACATTAAGATACAAAGAGATTACAAAAAACAGGATACTTCAGGCTCTGTGATCGTAGAAAAGAAATACGTGGGATAAGGCTTCTTTGTTCGGGCAGTAAAGTCCCTTTTTTTTCTCCCGAAAAATATCTCTGCTGTATAGACAAGATGTGAAGTGACAATAAGACAAAAGAAGTAAGAGGCGAAAGAGTAGTAGTGTAAAGAGAATGAATTGATGACGCAGCTCCCTTTTACAGTATCTGTGGAGAATTTTTGCGGGCCTCCGTGATTGACAGGAGCCCCCAGCCAATAGGCTTCCTTCGTGGGTGAGCTTTATGAACTTTAGTCCAATGAACAAACAGTCTTTTGTCTGAACCTAGAGAGAACTGTTGTCAAGCAGAGATTGGCTGCTGGCAGTCACATGATTTGAGATACGCTTTGCAAATCTTATACACGCATTTTAATACTGGAATATTCCTCTATACCCTTGTATATAAAAATAAGCTAACCTTAATAATTCAGGTAACTTATAATCCGTGCTTGTAAATCAACATGCAGGAATAAACACTAATTTAAACATTTTAACATGCACATATCTAAAATCACAGATTAATATATTTCAAACCCATTATGGTCCACATCAAACATCAGGGTCCATTTACTTTTCCTGGTGTCCTGGAAAAACAGGAAGATGTTGAGAAGTGAGTTAATACAGCTGTGATTAAAAGCTTCACTGGTTAACTCCAGCATGTCCCAGAGTTGCCAGTAGAGGGCAATGTTGAGCTGTGGATCTTTGTAGTGACAATATGAGGGGTTCCAGAGTCTGTTCTATGTCTCAAGTTTATGGGCCATAAAGTCAAAACAGTAAGTGCATTAGGGTGAATTCCTTAGACTGGTTTTAACAAAGGAATATGAGTACAGCTGTGGCCTGGGGTAAAAGAGCAGTTCCTGGCTGTCCTTTTCCTGGGTGAAACAATGTCTTTAAGCTGAAGAATAATTCTTATTGATGAGCCAAAGTGAGATGATGCTACAAAGGATTTTACCCTGTTCTTAAAATCAGAGACCAAGTCTGACTCCCAGACCCAGAGTGGTAACTGGTTCCACAGAGAAAGTGACATAACGCACGGCTCAGGAGACGCACACACACAGGCTTAGAGTAGTTCAAAGAGTTTATTAACAGCAGGAGTGAATGAGTGCGTGTCTGCGGGATGTAAATGTGTTGGTGATGGCGTCTGCTTCAGGCACAGAGGCAGGTGACCGTTCAGCCGAGCAACCCTATGGAGAGAACACAGGGAGAGGGTGACGGGCATACACCAACACAGGAGGGATTTATGGCGAGAGAAGGACTTACTTGGTTTGTCAGGATAGCTGGCACAACAAGGGGGCGAAGCCCGGAAGACAGCCACCTGGAGAGCTCCGTACAGCAGCGAGGATTGGGCGATGGAGTGGAGATGTCTGCCGCCGGGGAATCCACCTGTGCACAGGGGAGCAGACTGGGAAAAAGAGGTAAGAGTTCTTACCCAAATTATGCTTGCTGAAGAGAAGTAGCTCACAACGGTGAGGGACGAAGTCTGACAGCTTCAGGCCGAGCCTCCGGGCGAGACGGCCTTTATCCCTCGCCGCTGATGATTGTCAGGTGCGTGAGCAGGTGGCGCCGCTGATGAATGGCGCGGCGTGACGGTACTCCCCCCTCTAGCAGCGCCTCCTGGCGATGGCTTATCCGGGTGCGCTCGTGGAAGTCCGCGATGAGCGATGGGTCCAACACAAACGACGGGGGCACCCATTGTCGATGCTCGGGCCCATAGCCCTCCCAGTCCACCAAGTATTGCAACCCACGACCTCGGCGCCGGGAGTCCAGGATGGAGGAGACGGACCAGGCCGGATGGCCACCAATCATCCGGGGCGCGGGTTGCGCTGCAGGAGGAGGGCAAAGGGGGTCAGTGACTGCCAGTTTCACCTTCGACACGTGGAAAGTGGGATGGATGCGGAGGGAGGGGGGAATAGCCACGCGCACAGCCACCGGGTTGATGATCCGGGTGATGGGAAAGGGACCCATGAATCGCTGTGCCAGCTTCCTCCTCTCGCCTTTTAATGTGACGTCCTGGGTAGACACATACACGAGTTGCCCAACTCTGTACGCCGGGGCAGGTCGCCTGTGCCGGTCCGCCACGGTCCTGTTGCGCTCCGCTGTGCGTAAAAGCGCATGACGCGCGGCAGCCCAGGTGGAGCGGAACTGCCTAAGGTGCGCCCTAACAGAGGGGACAGTTACCTCGCTCTCCTGCGCTGGAAACAGCGGGGGGTCGTAACCCAGGGACGCCTTGAAGGGGGACATCCCCGTTGCAGAAGAGCGGGCGGTGTTGTGGGCATACTCCACCCAGGCGAGATGGTTGCTCCAGGACGTTGGCTTGGATCTGGTAACACAGCGGAGCGCAGCCTCCAGCTCCTGATTGGTCCTTTCACACTGCCCGTTAGACTGGGGGTGATGGCCGGAGGAGAGGCTCACCTTGGCTCCGATGGCGTTACAAAAAGATCTCCAAACCTCGGATGAAAATTGGGGGCCCCGGTCCGAGACCACGTCCACCGGAATCCCGTGCAGCCTGACCAGGTGTTGGACGAGGAGGCCCGCCGTCTCCAGGGCGGTAGGGAGACCTCGCAGGGGGACGAAGTGTGCCGCCTTGGAGAAACGGTCCACGATGGTCAGGACGGTGTCAAAGGAGTTGGAAATGGGGAGTCCGGTGACGAAATCCAGTGCGATGTGCGACCAGGGCCTGCCGGGGACGGGCAGAGGCTGGAGCAGACCCGCTGGGGGGGCATTTCCCGACTTGCTGGTGGCACAGATTGGGCAAGCCCGGGCGTAGCGGGCTGCATCCCTCCGCAGGCCTGGCCACCAAAAGGACCGTTGGAGGAGGCTGATCATCCGAGAGGTGCCGGGATGACAGGTGAGCCGGGAGGTGTGGAGCCAGTGGATGACCTCTCCTCAGACCGCAGATGGGACGAACAGTCTTCCCTCTGGTCCACCGCCAGGATCAGGTTCCACCTCCTGCGCCTTCCGGATCTTGTCCTCAATGTCCCAAGAGATGGCTCCCACGACGCACGACCTGGGCAGGACAGTGTGGGGCGTCTCCTCAGCCTCCACGGGGGTGAACTGCCTAGAGAGGGCGTCAGGCAGGCCGTTTTTGGAGCCCGGCCTGAAGGTGATTGAGAAGCGGAACCTGGCGAAGAACAAAGACCAGCGCGCCTGGCGGGCATTCAGGCGCTTGGCAGATCGTAAGTATTCTAAGTTCTTGTGGTCCGTCAGGACCACAAACGGCAGGTCCGCCCCCTCTAGCCAGTGGCGCCACTCCTGTAAGGCGAGTTTAATGGCCAGGAGCTCTCTGTCCCCCACATCGTAGTTCCTCTCCGCCGGGGACAGGCGTCGGGAGAAGAAGGCGCACGGTCGTTTGGCGCCATCGTCAGGTGACCGCTGGGATAATACTGCTCCCACTCCCGTGTCCGAAGCGTCCACCTCCACAATGCACTGCAGCGCAGGGTCGACCTGGCGAAGGACCCGGGAGGAGGAGAACTCCGCCTTCAGCGCCTTAAAGGCAGCAGCAACCTCTTCAGTCCACCGGAACGGGACCTTCGGGGACATGAGGCGGGTCAGCGGTCCGACGATCGAGCTGAAATTTGGGACAAAGCGGCGGTAAAAATTGGCGAAGCCAACAAATTGTTGCACCTGCTTCCGGGATGCGGGAGTAGGCCACTCCACCACCGCCTTCACCTTCTCTGGGTCTGGGAGCACCTGGTCTTGAGCGATGATGAATCCCAGGAAGGATGTGGTCCTAGCGTAGAATTCGCATTTCTCAGCCTTCACGTATAGACGATTCTCCAGCAGTCTTGGAGGACCCGCCTCACATGGACCTGGTGCTCGTCCCTGGACCTGGAGAAGATAAGAATGTCGTCCAGGTAGACGAACACAAAGAGGCCGATGAAATCCCGGAGGACGTCATTAATGAGGCGCTGAAAGACGGCAGGAGCGTTGGTCAACCCGAACGGCATGACAAGATACTCAAAGTGGCCGTTCGGGGTACGGAAGGCTGTTTTCCATTCATCTCCCCCCCGGATCCGGACGAGGTGGTAAGCGCTGCGTAAATCCAGCTTGGTAAACCAGGTCGCCTCCTGGAGGGAGTGAAAGGCAGTGTCCATGAGGGACAGGGTGTAACAGTCCCTCTCAGTGATGTCATTTAGCGCTCGGTAGTCTATGCAGGGGCGGAGGGATCCGTCCTTTTTCCCAACAAAGAAAAACCCTGCCCCCACGGGTGACGACGATGGGCGAATAATCCCAGCGCTCAGTGATTCCTTCAGGTATGTATTCATGGTCTCCTTCTCTGGCGCCGACAGGCTGTAGAGCCGACCAGAAGGCAGGGGAGCCCCCTGGCGGAGGTTGATAGCACAGTCATAGGGTCGATGCGGGGGAAGAGACATAGCTTTCGATTTACTAAATACCATACCCAGGTCGTGAAATTCTGGAGGCACCAGCGACAGGTCCGGAGGTGCTGTATCCGCCACAGGAGGAGCCGCGGACGGGGAGCAGGCTGCGGACTGAAGGCAGGTGCCCATACAGAAGGTACTCCACGCCGATACCCCAGCTGACCTCCAGTCCAGGACAGGGTTGTGGAGGCGTAGCCAGGGATACCCCAGGATGACGGGCGACACAGAGTTGGGCAGGACGTAAAATACCATCTCCTCCCGGTGGTTCCCTGAGATGATGACTGGGACAGGCATGGTTTGGTGAGAAACTCTCCCAAGGGAGGCACGGGAGAGATGGACCAGGGAGATGGGGTGTTTTAATGCCTGACAGCGGATGCCCAATCGGGTTGCCAGGCCTTGTGAAATGAAGCTGCCCTCTGCGCCCGAATCCACCAGTGCGTGGGTGAGGTGCCCAGTGGGATTGTGGCAGAAACGGATGGGCAGCTTTAATTGGGTGAGGGTGTCTAACCGGTTGGGACCCGCGAGGCTCCCTACAGCGATTCGCGGACCCCGCCGACTGGCTTTCCGCGGGCAATGCTCCACAGTGTGTTGGTCACCTCCGCAATACATGCAGAGGCCCAACTCACGGCGGCGTTGTCTCTCCGCAGGGGAAAGCTTGGTCCAGCCCGTCACCATCGGCTCCGACTCCTCGGGGCATGATGCTGGCGGCGCCGCCAGGGGGCGAGCTTGGAACAGGTGCGGCGAGACTCCACGAGGGCGAGAAGAAGAAGACTTCCCACCCCGAGGAGCGCTCGCGCAGCCTGTTATCCAAACTTATCGCTAAGGATGTCAGCTCCGCTAGCGTCCCAGGGATATCCCGTCCCAGCCAGTTCATCCCTCAGATCATTTATTGAGGCTGCGGAGGAACAGGCCACAGAGGGAGCGTTCCTCCAGCCCAATTCCTCCGCCGCTACCCGGAAGTCGACCGAGTAGTCCGCTGCCGACCGGCCTCCCTGCTGGAGAGCGAGAAGCCGATCGACCTGGACCGTCTCGGTTTGAGAATGGTCAAAGACCTCCAGAAAGCGCCTCACGAACTGGTCATAGGTGAGGGTGGCATAACTGGGCCTCGCCATTACGGCGTAGGTCCAAGTTAACGCACGCCCCTCCAGAAGATTCCCTATGTAACCAATCCGACTGTGATCGGAGGGAAAATCTCCGGGCACACGGTGGAACATGGACTCACACTGCATTATAAACCCCCGCGCTCCGCCGAGCTTACCGCTAAAGCGGGCGGGGGTCGGAATCGGTGTGAGCCGAACTGGTGCCACTGGAGCCGGCTGGATGGCCGCTGGAACAGCAGGAGCCGCGCCACCCTGACGAGCCGAGGGGAACGGCTGTTGAGGATCTAAGCGGCCCAACCGGTTAGTTAAGTTTAATAATTGATTTAGGATAACCTGCTGTTGATAAGCAATTTGATCCACTCTAGCCTCGAGAATGGTAAACCGGTGTGCGAGCCCGCCGTCCGCCGAGCCGCTCTGCTGAAGCCGTACTGACATAACGCACGGCTCAGGAGACGCACACACACAGGCTTAGAGTAGTTCAAAGAGTTTATTAACAGCAGGAGTGAATGAGTGCGTGTCTGCGGGATGTAAATGTGTTGGTGATGGCGTCTGCTTCAGGCACAGAGGCAGGTGACCGTTCAGCCGAGCAACCCTATGGAGAGAACACAGGGAGAGGGTGACGGGCATACACCAACACAGGAGGGATTTATGGCGAGAGAAGGACTTACTTGGTTTGTCAGGATAGCTGGCACAACAAGGGGGCGAAGCCCGGAAGACAGCCACCTGGAGAGCTCCATACAGCAGCGAGGATTGGGCGATGGAGTGGAGATGACCGCCGCCGGGGAATCCACCTGTGCACAGGGGAGCAGACTGGGAAAAAGAGGTAAGGGTTCTTACCCAAATTATGCTTGCTGAAGAGAAGTAGCTCACAACGGTGAGGGACGAAGTCTGACGGCCTCAGGCCGAGCCTCCGGGCGAGACGGCTTTTATCCCTCGCCGCTGATGATTGTCAGGTGCGTGAGCAGGTGGCGCCGCTGATGAATGGCGCGGCGTGACAGAAAGAGCTTGATAGCAGAAGGCACTGCCTCCCAATGCAATTTGGAGATTCTGGGCATTACAAGTAATCCAGCATTTTGGAAGCATAGTGCTCTATTAGGATGGTAAGGTAATATCAGATCTTTTATGTATAAGGGGGCCTAATAATTAAAAGCTTTGAAAGTGAGAAGAAGGATTTTAAACTTAATTCTAAACTCTGTGGGAAGCCAATGAAGGGAGGACAGAACCGGGGAGATATGATCTCTTTTTCTAGAACTAGTTAGAACTCTTGCAGCAGCATTTTGGATCAACTGAAGATTTTTTTAAGGATATTTTAGGACAACCTGATAATAACAAATTACAGTAATCTAATCAAGAGCTGACAAAGGCATGGATCAGTTTCTCAGCATCATTCAGAGACAAGATGCTCCTAATCTTGGCAATATTGCGCAGATGATAGAAGGCAGTCTTAGAAACAAATTTAATATGTGAATTAAAGGACAGATCTTGATCAAAAATAACTCAAAGGTTCCTCACAGAACTATTCAGAGTGAGAGTGGCAGCATCTAAATTAAGAGCATGATATGGAAAGGAATTTCGAAGGTGTTTTGGGCCAACAAGAATGACTTCAGTCTTATCTGAGTTTAAAAGCAGAGAATTACAAGTCATCCAGGCTTTGATATCCTTAAAACAGGCATCTAACTTGGCTAATTGATTACAATCATCGGGCTTCATTGACAGGTATAGTTGTGTGTTGTCTGCGTAACAATGAAAATGTATACAGTGCTTTCTAATGATATTGCCTAACAGAAGCATATACTGTATAAACTAAAAAGAGTAGGGCCTAACACAGATCCCTGTGGAACTCCATGACTGAGCTTAGAGTTGGAAGAAAATTCATCATTGATGTGAACAAACTGAAATCTATCGGGCAAATAAGATCTAAACCACTGCAGCGGAGTTCCATTTAGTCCAACATAGTGTTCTAATCTATCAAGTAGAATGGCATGATCGATAGTGTCAAAGGCTGCACTAAGATCTAAAAGGACAAGAACAGAAACAAGTCCATTATCAGATGCGATAAGGAGGTCATTAGTGACCTTCAATAAGGCAGTTTCAGTGCTGTGATGAACTCTGAACCCAGATTGAAACTCCTCAAACAAACCAACTCCCTGCATGTGGTCAAACAATTGCACAGCAACAACTCTTTCCAAGATTTTTGAAATGAAAGGCAAATTAGAGATTGGTCGATAATTGGCCAAAACTCCAGGATCGAGCATCGGTTTTTTGAGTAAGGGTTTAATTACAGCAGTTTTAAAAGCCAATGGAACATAACCCAGAGTTAAGGAAGAATTAATTATATGAAGAATACGGCTACCAATAATTGGGAAGATAATTTTAAATAACCTGGAAGGAATAGGGTCCAAAAGGCAAGATGAAGGCTTAGATGAGGAAATTATTTTATCCAACTCTAAGAGGTTGATTGTAGTAAACTTATCTAAACAGATATCAATTGAAGGAGTTGTAGTAGTTAATGTACTCAAGTTTACGGTAGGAAGAATCTGACTGATTTTATCTTTAATAGATAAAATTTTATGATTGAAAAAGTTCAGAAAGTCCTGACTAGAAAGCTCAGGAGGGATGCAAGGATTGACTGAGTCCTGACTCTTTGTCAGCCTGGCTATAGTGTTGAAAAGAAACCTGGGGTTATTCTTATTCACTTCTATTAATGTAGAATAATAACTTCATCTAGCTTTTCTAAGAGATTTTTTTAAGAGATGATTTCTGTACGCTAAATAGAACTCATCTAAACCAGTAGAACGCCATTTCCTTTCCAGTTGACGGGTCTTCTGTTTTAAGCTACGAGTTTCTGAATTAAACCTAGGGGTTAGAAATCTCTGGTTTGACTTTTTCTTTTTGAAAGGGGCTACCAAATCTAGAGTCCGAAGCAGAGAGGCTGTAACAATATCTACCATGCTATCAATCACGAAAGGAGCAGGCTCTCCGTCTTTTATTTCCATTGTGTTGACCCATGGTATAGAGGAGACAATCTGCAAAAATTTGGTAACAACGTCATCTGAAAGCCATCTGCTGTAGTAGTATTTTTCTTTAGGAGTCAAACAATAAGAAATAGTGGAATCAAAGGTTAACAGACAATGGTCTGACAGTACAGGATTATGAGGAGACACTACCAGATTTTCTATATCTATACCATAAGTCAAAACAAGGTCCAATGTATGGTGGAGATAATGGGTAGAATTTTCTACTTTCTGGGAAAACTCCATTGAGTCTAAAATTGAATTGAATACCTTATTAAGACAGTCATTCTCTACATCAATATGTATATTAAAGTCCCCTACAATAATTATTCTATCTGATTTCAGCACTAAATCAGCTAAAAATTCAGCAAATTTGGATAGAAACTCTGAGTAGGCCGAGGGAGGATGGTAAACTATGGCAAAGAGAATTGGGTTCAAGCCAAGATAGCCAACATGCCCCACACTGAGGACCAGGCTCTCAAAGGAATTAAAACATGATTTTTCCTTGACATTAACTAGTAATTTAGAATGAAGAATTGCCGCCACTCCACCTCCACGACCAGAACCTCTGGGGTTATGACAGTTTAGATAACCAGAGGGAGTTGATTCATTCAAACCAACATAATCATTTTGCCCAAGCCAAGTCTCTGTGAGGGATAATAAATCGATCTGATGATTGATTAATAGATCATGGACTAGAAGAGACTTGGGAGTTAGAGACCTAATATTTAATAGACCACATTTAATTTTTAAATTTTAGAACTGGCGAAACAGTCTCTCCCAACAAGACGGTTCTTCGGGCGGCCGACCCAGGACACAGAACCAGTGAAACAGTCCCTCAGGTGGCCGACCCGTGTCCTTAGACCACCAGGACCGGAGGGGGAAGCTCGGAGGGGGCCTCCCTACTGAGAGGGACAGCGAGGGAAAGCCGACCCGATCAAGGGGGACCCCAGCGGCACCTGGTGGAGGAAAATACGGGGGAAAGATGAGGAACCAGTCCGGCATCAGTCGGAAGGGGATCCGCAGCTCCCTCACCGACCTTGAACCGAACTGGCACTGCACCCTCGATGGGCCCCGATTGGGCCAGAGCAGCACCCATGGTGGACCCCGACTGGGCCAGTGCAGCACCTGGGGTGACCTCTGAACACGAACCTGGAGCCTCGATGATGACAACCGGAGCTGACTCGTCTCTGTTGACCCTGGGAGAAGGCTCAGAAGGACAAAGAGAACCGGGAATAGGCTCACCAGCAGCGGCAGAGCCCAGCGAGACGAGTTCGGATGCAGTGGTCGGCTGCACCCGGCTCATCTCCCCAAGAGACAGGTAAGAATGCTCCAGAATGGAAAGTAAGAAGACAAAATAGAGCACTTGCCTGATCTCGGGCTCCACCGCCGTCCAGGACTCCAATGATCCAGGCTCAATAATCCGGAGGTCCATTCCTGGTTCTGGCTCGACTGCGGCAGGCTCCGCAGCCGGCATGATGGACATCACAGTCTGAGAACTCCCAGGCACTGAAACCCACACCGAAGGCCCACACAGCATGGTGGCAGGGGATCCGTGACCTGCTAGGCCCGACTGGTCCTCCACGGAGCCCCGGGTATGCTTACTCGTTGGCTCAGGCTCCGAACAGCAGTCAGATCTCCTCCTCTGCCCACGACGCAGCGCGGGGCTGGAAGCAGGCTCTCCAGGGCCGCAGGCTCCTCCCTCATCCGACAGTCTACTCCAGGCACCGGGGGATGCTCAGAGAGAAGGGAAGGAGACACAGAGGGAGCAGGTTCAGTGTTCATAGCTGCAGCAGGTGGTGGGAGCTCAGAGGACTCTGAACCCTGAGCTCTACCCCCCAGGAGTCAGACAAGGCAATTCATTGTACTGAGAGTGACAATGAAACAACACTTGCCTGTTCTCCCGGGGAGCGATGGTGGCTGCTGCAGCGGGCTTGGTTCTCCCCTTCCCCCTAAGGATGGTGACTGAGCGCCCCCCGGGAAGACGAGGAGTTGCTGCTCTTGCAGGATCAGTGACTGGCGGAACCAGAGCAGGACTCGCTGAACTCATAGCAGCTGTGGAGAGTGCCAAGGAGGAGGGAGGAGCAGCTGAGGCAGTCTGGGAATGAGGAGCTGACGGAACAGCAGGGAGAGGTGACCCGGAGTCTGGGGCTGCTGTCTTAACCCTCTGACGTGGTATGGGGGAAACAGCTGGCTGGGAGGTTGAGTTCTTGCGGCGGCCCGGGACAGGATCCGGACGGGGATCTCGCAGAAGTTGATCGCAGGCAGGGCGGCGATGTCTTCCAGCAGAGGGCGAGGCTAGACTCAAATCTGTAAAGCACCACTGCTGCGCAGAAATGGAGGCCAGCAGCTCGGCGTTCTCAGGATAGCTATTAAGTTCAGGATTAGCCTCTACCAGTCTAACTGCCGCCACCACATTCTTAAGGATCCTGCTGGGATGAGAGGAAGAGCGTGCTTCAGCCACACGACTCCTGATGAAGTCAGCTGCCCACTGTGTCTTTTCACAGGGAGCCCCAGCTGTCCTCTTCCTCTGCGGCATATGGAGACAGCCCTTTGGTGATGCAGAACCTTGAGCTGGATGGGTAGCAGGAACCTGGTCCTGAGGTGAGGAGCAGAGATGCCTCACCGATGGCTCTGATTTTGGCTTCCTGCTGGGACTTTTCACCAGCCCGTGGATCCTCCGCCGAAGTCCCATCATTTCAGCCATCCTCTCCCTGCCCTCGACATGATCCGCAAGCCAAGGATTGCGCTTAATTGCCGCGAGGTCCAGGTTTCAGCATGCATTTTTGGGAGTAGCGAGTCTACGAGCGTTGGAGAAGCGGCCATCAACCTCCATCAGAGCCATGGTCAGCTCGTAGCCCAAGTCCAAGGAATAACCAGTTCTTGACGACACCATCTCCCGAAGTACACTGGCACTTGAAAAGGGGAAAAACTTGAGCCCAAAACAAACTTACTGTGGCTGGCGTCTCGTTTGGCTGCGACCTACTGTTATGAATGCCCCTTGCAGGGCATTAGTGAGATGCCAGATGCCAATCAGTAAGTTTGCTTGTTTATTATACAAAAGGACAAAATGACAAAAAATAGCCATGTGGGGCAAAAACCCATACATTCACTAACGCTGTGGAGAGAGGAATGACCAGGCCAAGCATTCAGAGCAGATGAACTTAATTCCCTCTCTCACGTCTCTCAGAATCAGAAAACATTCCATTCTGTAGCAGGGGCTCTCTTTTATATTACCATACTCACACGCCCCTGCTGCCTGAGGCCCTGCATCACAATTCATTCTTGTATCACAATCCCTTTTGTCCCCCAGCCCCTTAATCCCCATGCTCTTCCGTCAGAAGAATTTACTGCATCTCCCTTCCTTCCAGTCTGAGATGAATACCACAGCATGGGTCCCCCATACCCCCCCCCCCCGAATCTCAGACTGAGTTTTAACCCTCACGTCCTCTCAGCTTCAGCCTCCACCCATAGCTGCTGTAACGGGGGGTCTTCGGCTCTGAGGCGCTGCTGTGCCGGTGGGGGGTTCCTGGGGGTGCATCCGTCTGTGGGTGGACAATGGAGGGGGGGTGACATTCAGCATGCTTGTGTGACTGCTCTGATGAGTCATTTACCTGGGGAGTTCTCAGGGGGGGTCTTCCACGCCGAGGAGCTCGAGCCAACGTCACCTGCCCGTCTGCCACCACAAAGGCGGGCTTAAGCCTGTCTATACAGATTTTCTCCCGGCGACCCCCCAAGTCTAACACAAAATGTTTGTCCCTGGGTTCCAGCACTCTAAATGGGCCATCGTAGGGTGGGCGCAATGGGGGTCGGTGGGCATCATGCCTGACAAACACAAACGCCGCGTCCTTCAAGGTTTTCGGCACAAAAGCGCGGGGAAAACAGTGGTGGGCCAGGCCAGGTAGCGTCCCTGCATCTGCACTATGCCGTGAACGCGGGGACGGATGGGTGTTCGCCGCGGGGTTATCTGGTAAAAATTCCCCGAGGAGCTGCAGCGGCTGAGAAAAAGCAAGCTCTGCTGGGAAAGCCTCCAAATCCTCTTTTGGTGCGGAACGCACACCTAATAGAGCCCACTGCAACCGGTCCACCCAATTTGCATCCGTAAGCGAAGCCCTGAGCGCTGCTTTCAGTGACCTATGGAAACGCTCACATAACCCATTGGCCTGTGGGTTGTACACGGTCATGCGATGAATTGCGACGCCCAGGCTCCGGGCCATCGTAGACCAGAGGTCGGAAACAAACTGAGGGCCCCGATCAGACATAATGTCCTTAGGGGTGCCAAAACGTGCCACCCATGTTGTCAAAAAAGCGTGTGCCACATCTGCAGACGTGGTGGAAGCTAGCGGGACTGCTTCTGGCCATCATGTGGTGCGGTCCACCACTGTCAGGAGGTGCGTGAACCCCTGCGATGGCGGGAGGGTCCACGTGAACATGGTCAAACCTCTTAGCTGGGATATGGAACGGCTCCAAAGGGACCTTTGTGTGCCTGTGCACTTTGGCTCGTTGGCATGTTACGCAGGCTGCAGCCCACTCTTTCACCTGTTTGCGCGGGCTCGGCCAGACGAACTTTGCTCCCACCATTTTGACTGACACGTGCACTCCTGGGTGCGCCAGGGAGTGAATGGACTCAAAAACGCGGCGGCGCCAAGCGCATGGAACCACCAGGCGTGGGTGTCCTGTGGAAACGTCACAGATTGGAGGGGGGCCCGTCTTGCAGTACCCTGCTCTCCAGCCTTAACCCTGTTGGTCCAGACTGGAACACGCACACGTCCGCATCGCCGATCTGCTCTGCGGCCATGGCCATGTAATCTATCCCTACGTAGACTGGGGCCACTAAGGCATGCAAGAGGCAGTCCGCCACCACGTTAAGTTTACCGGCCACATGCTGAATGTTGGTTGTAAACTCCGAGATCGCGGTCAGCTGTCTCTGCTGCCGGCCCGACCATGGTTCCGAAACCTTGGCCATCGCATACGTTAGTGGCTTGTGGTCCATGAACGCAGTGAAGGTGCGCCCTTCCAGCCAGAACTGGAAGTGGCGTATGGCCAGGTGGAGAGCCAGTAACTCTCTGTCGAACGCGCTGTATTTACGCTCACTGTCGCGCAAAGCCCTGCTAAAAAAGGCAGGCAGCTGCCAAGAACCGACGACGCATTGCTCCACGACGGCCCCTATGGCCACATCCAAGGCGTCGGTAGTGAGCGCTATCCGAGCTGCCGGGTGCGGGTGCGCCAGTAGTGCAGCATTTGCCAGGGCTGTTTTAACCTCAGAGAACGCCTGCTGCTGCTCAGGAGTCCAGTCGACTCTGTCCGCCGGTTTCCGTTTCTTGAGTGCGGCGTACAACGGCTGCATGAGCTGAGCTGCACGGGGCAGGAAATGGTTATAAAAGTTAACCATCCCCAAAAACTCCTGCAGCGCCCTGACCGTCTGAGGCCGGGGAAAATTCGCCACTGCGTGCACCTTGTCCGGTAAGGGCATGGCCCCCTCCAGTGAGATGTGGTTTCCCAAAAAATCGATCCCCTTCACGCCGAACTGGCATTTGGCCAGGTTGATTATTAACCCGTGCTCCTCTAACCTCCGGAAAACCATCCTGAGGTGGGTTACGTGTTCGTCCTCGGACACACTGGCCAACAGGATGTCATCCAGGTAGATGAACACAAATAGCAGATCGCGCAACACTGCATCCATCATGCGTGGAATGTCTGTGCCGCGCCTTTTAACCCGAAAGGCATGCGTAAAAACTCAAACAGACCAAACGGAGTTATTTCTGCCGTTTTAGGTATGTCCTCCGCAGGCACCGGGACCTGGAGGTAACCACGGACCAGGTCTATCTTAGAAAAAATACATGCCCCGGCGAGGTGAATGGAAAAATCCTGAATATGGGGGATCGGGTAGCGGTCGTGCACTGTGGCGTTGTTTAATCTGCGGAAATCTCCGCAAAGTCGCCACGATCCCTTGGCCTTAGGGACCATATGTAGTGGGGATGCCCATGAGCTGTTTGATCGTCTGATGATGCCCAGCCTTTCCAAGTTGGCAAACTCCTCGCGTGCTATGGCCAGTTTAGCTGTGTCCAGGCGCCGAGGTCGTGCGAAAACAGGCAGCCCGGTGGTGGTAATAAAGTGCTCCACCCCGTGTTTAGTGATGGCTGCCGAAAACGTCGGGACCATGAGTGCTGGGAACTGGGTGAGCAGTGTGTGGAACTTACCACCTGGAGCTGTGACGTTGGCTAGCATTGTTGGCCCGGCTCCTCGAGCTGTACAGGGGCTAGAATCAAAAGACATTGCATTAATCAGGCGTCTGTTAGCAACACCGACTAGTAGTCCATGTGCGCATAAAAAATCAGTGCCTAAGATTGGGAAACTGCATGCCGCTATGACGAATGTCCACTGGTACGTACGGCCGTGCAGGGATACAGTCAGTGTCCTCTCACCAAAAGTCTTAATGTCTGAGCCGTTTGCGGCCGTCAGCTCAGGGCCGCTAGCTCCTGCTAGCCCGTCGGCGTAGGACGGCAAGAGGCTCTTTTGGGAGCCGGAGTCCACGAGGAACCATCTCCCCGAGCGTGAGTCTGTCACGTAGAGCAGCTTGCTTTCTTCACCAGCGGTCGCAGCTGCTACCGACTGCCAGTCGTGGCGTTTCTCGAACGCTTGAATTGGAACAGTGGCACGCATCGGCGTGTGTCCTCTCCAAAACGGTGGTGGTAGGAGCAGAGCATGTCTCTCTGGCGCTTCCTGGCCCCTGGTTGCCGCTACCATCGCTGGCTCCTTGCTTCCGCTGGCCGTCTCGCTGGGTTCCGACGCCACTGCATTCACTGTGAGGGCTCTGGTGATGAGGATGATCCGATTTGCCTCCTGGGCTAGTGCACGGTAGTCACGTGCGACCAGCAACGGCGAGTTGACAAGAACCGCTCTGGCCACCATTGGGAGGTTCCGGAAGAAAAGGTGGGCAAATAGAAAATGCCCGTCGTCCGTGGCCATCAACGCCAACATCTTCTCCATCAGTTTGACCGCCAACCCGTCTCCTAACTCGGAGCGCATCAGGAGCCTCTCCGCTCTCTCGCAGTCCGAGAGCGTGTAGCGCCGGGTCAGCGCGGCTTTGAGAGCCCCGTATTTGTCGCAGGCTGGGGGCTGTTGGAGCAGGCTCGCTACTTGCTGAGTCGTGCGAGCGTCCAGCGCTGGGACCACGTAGTAACATCTGGTGTCATCTGCCGTTATTCCCCAGAGTGCGAACTGGGCCTCAGTGTGGAGGAACCAAGACTTTGGGTCGTGCAGCCAAAAGTCTGGTTGTTTGACTGAAACGGCGCACGCGTTGCTGGGGCTTCCTGTCCGGGTCATCTCCAGGGTGTTTGCCTCGTGTTCCATTATTCGTCAAGGGTCACCAGTGTGGAGAGAGGAATGACCAGGCCAAGCATTCAGAGCAGATGAACTTTATTCCCTCTCTCACATCTCTCAGAATCAGAAAACATTCCATTCTGTAGCAGGGGCTCTCTTTTATATTACCACACTCACATGCCCCTGTTGCCTGAGGTCCTGCATCACAATTCATTCTCGCATCACAATCCCTTTTGTCCACCAGCCCCTTAATTCCCATGCTCTTTCGTCAGAGGAATTTACTGCATCTCCCTTCCTTCCAGTCTGAGATGAATACCACAGCATGGGTCCCCCATAATGCACAAAATAATAAATACTGAAGACAAATGGGGAGGTGCAGCGAGGACGGAAACTACGCTGAGCACAAAACACTTACGAAGATGAGCAGCAAAGAATCCAAGACACAGGGGAAGACTAGAGTCGGGGATAGGAGCTCCAGTCCAGCGACACGAAGACGTAAGATTGTGTAGGTCGCAGCGAGGAGTGAGCCTCAGCTGCTCCTTTAAATACAGAGCATAAACTAATCAGAAAAGAGGTAAAGTAATTAATGAAAATGACAAACAGCTGTCACGACGCCGGATCGGCTCTGACAGCCAGAAGTGCAGCCGTGACGCTGTCACAGTAAGAGCTCCTGAGCAGTCCTAATAACAAACCCCAGAATAACATGGTGGAAAAGGGGAAATACTGAGTAACCCAAGCGGGGACGGGATCAGCGCTCAGATCACCACAGTCTCACACTGATATTTCTTAATCAATGCTCACTGTGATGTAATGAAGATCTCACATTGGGTTTTCCACACGTCTACTTTTTGGTCCACTTACGCAGTGGAAATGTGCATTCCTGTTGTGGACTCGAACCGGGACCGCCAAGCTTCTACCGCGTCCAAAACCCGATTTGGACTGGTGGTATAAAACGCTTGGTTTACAACTCTTTTTACGTGTATTCCCAAACCCACTACGGACTCGAACGGGATCTCTATTTTTAAATTTACTCACTGTGATCTGCCTGCGGGTTAACTCCGTCACTCACCACCTCCCAGCGTCTCAGGACAGTGCATCCACTTCCACAAAAAACGGGTCATTGGTCCCGGTCGGGGGAGGGCTTTCCCTACAGCTGTGCACAGCTGTCCGTGGTCCAAAAACACTGGAAGCAAAGGATTGGTGTATGGAGTCTCTGTGGTTTGGGCGCCAAGTATGTTAGAAAAATCCTTGAAGACCTTCAATCAAAAAACAGGCTGGATCAAAGTTTCAGCAAATTTAATTACACTGGCCAGTGGAGAACAATACAAGAATGGTCTCAGAGCCTATTCGAGCATCATTCTGACTCAAACACACATCACTCAATTCTTTAAGCTTGATATTTTTACACAAACTGTAAGTTAGACTCTGAGACCAAACAGAGACAAATGCAAGACAAATGTGGAATTTTTCTTTCACTACCACTTAGTGATGACCAGATAAGGCTTTCTGGAATACTTGAGACTTTCCATCAAAATGGTTCATATAGACTAGGGGTGTTCAATACGTTGATCGTGATCGACTGGTAGATCACAAAGGCACTGCAGGTAGATCACGTGACATTAAAAAAAAAAAAAGTTTTTAATTCTATCACCTATCCTCCCATCTGTCCTCTTATTGGCATTTATCATTTGATTGATGTACAGGGCAGCCAATCAGGAGAGGTCCTGTCCTCTATGTGTCATTGAGCTGAGCTATGCTTGTGCGCTGGTGGCGCTGCTCTGCTGCGACCCGGGCTACCTTGTGCTGCTACTGTGTGTGTATGTTTGTAGTACTTAGTTTGTAGTACTTAGTTTTTAGTGCTCAGTCTGAAGTATCATAATGATGTTTTTGCTAAAGGGACTGCTTGTGATCTGGTTGCTCGGGATAATATGCCACTGTACCCAAGTGGATCGGGACATGAGGTCAACCACGCTCCTGAGCTATTCTCGGGACCAGCTCCTGCTTCTTCGTTCCAGCCATGTCTCGGCACCCCTCCTGCCTAGGGAGCTCTTACAAAATCCGACGGGAGGATGTAGAAGCCGGTCGCGGAAGAGACGGAAATGTGGCGGAGTACGACAGAGACTACAGAGGAGAGAGAACAGGCCGCCACTGCCATCCATGTTGCTCTGTAATGTCCGTTCACTGAAGAGCAAAATGGAGGAACTCAAAATCAACGCCAGGTTCCTATACGAGTACCGGGAGTCATGCCTGCTCGTTTTCACGGAATCGTGGCTTCAGGAGGACATACCTGACTCGCTCCTATCCGTGGACGGCTTCTCCCTGGTGCGGCAGGACAGGGACACGTTCTCTGGTAAGATCAAACGAGGAGGTATTTGTGTGTACGTTAAGAACAAATGGTGTTCACAGTTCACTACGAGAGAGTCACTTTGTACCCCGGACATAGAACTGCTGTGCTTAAGCCTGAGACCCTTTTATCTCCCCTGTGAATTTGGAAACATTTTATTATGCACCGTTTATATCCCGCCCAGTGGGAACGCTTTCAATGCAGTGAATGCTGTTGTGGACTGTGTACACAGACAACTGGAACGCACTCCTGAAGCACCTTGTTTGATTTTAGGGGATTTTAATCACTGCAAACTGGATGCAGCACTGCCTGGCTTCAGCCAATATGTGAACTGCAGTACAAGGGGGAAAAATATTTTGGACAAATGCTATGGGAACGTCAAAAATGCCTATATAGCAAGGGTTAAGCCCCCCTTGGGGTCCTCAGACCATAATGCTGTTCATCTGATTCCTACTTACTGACATGTTTCGGGACCCAGGAGACAGACACTGACACGGGCAAATTAGTGAACAATAATCTTTATTAGAGTGAAAGGGTGTGTAGTGCAAGCGTGAGCGTGTGGATAGTATCCTGGTCACTGGAACTGAGCACTCTGGACGGAGACCCGGCAACCCTGGAACATATAAGCACAGACCATTACTTTTGTCTCACGCTAATGACAAGCTATCAGTAGTGAGGCTTACTTGGGAGAAGTGCAGGTTACGTCCTGCTGAGAACCAGCGGCCATGCAACGTGGAGGTGAAGGCGTCCGGTAACGAGCTGGGGCTTCCACCTGTGACTGAGACGAGGACAGGTCTTCCAGTGACTCCGGCTGTGACACCACAGACCGAGGCGATGACAAACCAGCTGATGACAAGACGAGTGATTCCACAGAACGTGGTGACGATGATAATCCAGACGATGACAAGGCGGGTGATTCCACAGAGCGTGGTGACCATGACAATACAGACGACGACGAGGTGAGTGATTCCACAGAGCGTGGTGACGAGGACACAACAGATGACGATGACACAAACTCCACCGGTAACGGTGGCCAGTACTTCTGTAACTGATACAGTAATAATTCAGGAATTTGTGGAGCCAGACGTACCGGTAGTCGTGGTGGTAGCGAGCCGCTACGTGAGCGAGTTGGCGTAACCCCGTCAGCTGGGGACGCAGGTCCGCTGCCAAGGGAGTCCACCTGTGCACAGGGGCAGAGGTTAGGAGTAGAGTAGCAAACAGCTCTCTTACGTGCTTGACTTTGAACTGATGTCCTTGATGAGGCAAGAGACGTTCTAGACGAGGCCAGAGAAGATTCTGACGAGGCAGTTCCTGACGAGACAGCTTCAGACGAGACAGCTTCCGACAAGACAGCTTCTGACGAGACAGCTTCTGACGAGACAGCTTCTGATGAGACAGTCTCTGACGAGACAGTTCTTGACGAGACAATTCCTGACGAGACAGCTTCTGACGAGGCAGTTCCTGATGAGGCAGTTTTTGACAAAACAATTCTTGACGAGACAGACTCTGACGAGACAAGAGAATACCTTGACGAGGCCAGAGAACGGAGTTCTGGTTCTTTCTCAGACGAGGAGGACAGACGACTCCGTGCCGGGCTGTCAGCAACGCTGGCTTTTAACAGCTGCTGATTAACCCCTGTGGATCTGTGCGCAGCTGGAGTTAATGATGCTAATGATGGCCCAGAGGCCGCCATGACAGTACTCCCCCCTCTAGCAGTGCCTCCAGGCACCTGCCCAATCCTACCTGGATTCGCCCGGTGAAAGTCACGAATCAGCTGCTTATCCAAGATCAACGCTGGGCGAATCCAAGACCGATCCTCCGGTCCAAAGCCCTCCCAGTCCACCAGATACTGAAGGCCACGACCCCGCCTACGAACATCCAAGATGGCAGTCACCCCCCAGGCCGGATGGCCATCGATCATCCTCGGGGGTGGGGGTGCCGCGGGAGCAGGGCACAGGGGGTCAGAGACGTACGGCTTGACCTGGGAGACATGAAAGGTGGGGCAGATACGCATCGAAGAGGGGAGAGACAAGCGCACAGACACAGGGTTAACAATACGATTAATGGTGTAGGGACCAATAAAGCGTTTAGTCAGCTTACGCTTTTCAGCCGGCACACCAATATTCCGGGTAGATAACCAAACCTTCTGACCCACCTTATACTCCGGGGCGGGTCTCCTATGCCGGTTGGCCACCTGGATATTACGTTCAGTAGTTTTCAACAAAGCTTTGCGAGCGAGGAGCCACACTCGCCGGCAGCGTTTAATATGTGCCTGGACAGAAGGAACCGCTACCTCCTTCTCCTCCTCAGGAAACAACGGAGGATCAAACCCACAAGAGGCTTTAAACGGGGAGACGCCCGTGGCCGTGGAGATCGTAGCGTTGTGAGCGTACTCAATCCAGGGCAGGAACTTGCTCCAGGAAGATGAGCAGGAGGAGATGACACAACGGAGGGCGGCTTCCAGCTCCTGATTAGCCCTCTCACACTGACCATTACTCTGGGGGTGATAGCCAGAAGAGAGGCTGGCAGTGGCTCCTAGTGCCGTGCAGAAGGCCTTCCAAACTTGAGATACAAACTGGGGTCCTCGATCGGACACAATATCCGCAGGGATGCCATGAAGACGTACCACGTGTTGCACCAGGAGGTCCGCAGTCTCCTGGGCCGAAGGCAGACCCCGAAGTGGCACAAAATGGGCCGCCTTCGAAAACCGGTCCACAATGGTTAATACTGTGGTGTAGTCATCTGAAGTGGGTAACCCAGTCACAAAGTCCATTGCTACATGAGACCAGGGGCGTGAAGGAACAGGTAATGGATGTAGTAAGCCTGCCGGGGGAGATGACGACGTCTTCCCGGTGGCGCACTGAGCGCAGGCCCGGATGTAGCCAACAACGTTCTTCCGCAACCCTGGCCACCAGAAGGTCCTTTGAAGAAGATCCACAGTCCGACCCACTCCAGAATGACAAGCCAACTTGGAAGCGTGACCCCACTCAATCACCTTGCCTCGGACAGCGCGTGGAACAAACAAGCGGCCCGGGGGCCCCCCCCCCAGGGTCCGGCTCAGTCTTCTGGGCCTGGCGAACCGTCTTGCAGATTCCCCAGGACAGGGCGCCCACGACGCAGGAAGGCGGCAGGATAGGGGTCTCCTGATCCTCGGAGGATGGGGGGTCAAACTGCCGGGAGAGAGCGTCTGGCTTACCGTTCTTGCTTCCCGGCCGGTACGTGATAGTAAAATTAAACCGGCCGAAGAAGAGGGACCAGCGAGCCTGGCGTGCATTCAGGCGCTTAGCCGTCCTGAGGTACTCCAGGTTACGGTGATCAGTCCAAACCACGAACGGCTGAGCAGCCCCCTCCAGCCAATGTCTCCATTCCTCCAAGGCCAATTTCACAGCCAGTAACTCCCTGTCCCCGATGCTGTAGTTTCTCTCTGCAGGGGAGAGACGATGAGAGAAAAAAGCACAAGGGCGAATCTTACCATCCATGGGAGATCGTTGGGAGAGTACTGCTCCGACTCCCGCATCAGACGCATCCACCTCCACCAAACATTGAAGCTTCGGGTCCACCTGGGTAAGGACTCGGGCCGAGGCGAACTCCCTCTTGAGCTTCTCAAATGCATCGGCTGCTTCCTTACTCCAGCAAAATGAAATCTTAGGGGAGATGAGAGCAGTCAAAGGATGGGCAATATTGCCAAAGTTAGGCACGAACCTCCTATAAAAATTTGCAAACCCCAGGAACCCTTGAAGCTGCTTTCTGGAGGTGGGTGCAGGCCATTCCACCACTGCCTTGACTTTGGCATGGTCAGGAAGCACCTGGTTCCGAGCAATAATAAATCCAAGGAAAGAAGTCTGATCAGTATGAAATTCGCATTTCTCGGCCTTGACGAACAGCTGGTTCTCCAGGAGGCGCTGTAATACTCTGCGGACATGCACCCGATGCTCCTCTAGTGTGCGGGAGAAGATGAGGATATCATTGAGATAAACGAAAACAAATGAGTTCAAGAAATCCCGTAGTACATCGTTGATTAAACGCTGGAAAACGGCTGGGGCGTTAGTTAACCCAAACGGCATTACCAGGTACTCAAAATGACCGCTGGGGGTCCGGAAAGCCGTTTTCCACTCATCACCTTCTCTAATGCGCACAAGATGATAAGCATTCCTGAGGTCCAATTTAGTAAACCATGATGCCCCCTGGAGGGAGTCAAACGCAGTGTTCATCAAGGGCAGTGTATATTTATCCTTGACCGTTATTTCATTCAGCCCCCGGAAGTCAGTACAGGGGCGTAGTGAACTGTCCTTCTTTCCAACAAAAAAAAATCCGGCCCCCACGGCCGACGACGATGGGCGAATAATACCAGAGGCCAAAGATTCCTTAATGTAAGTGTCCATGGCCTCGCGCTCCGGGGCTGATAGGCTGTAAAGGCGGCTAGCAGGTAGAGGGGCCCCAGCCTTCAGATTAATGGCGCAGTCATACGGACGATGGGGGGGTAAGGACAACGCCCGAGATTTGCTGAACACTTGCCCCAAATCGTGATAAACCTCTGGTACCTTAGATAAATCCGGTGGAGATGAATCGGGCAGAGGCATCTTCACAGATGGGGCGCACGCCGCTGATTGGAGACAGGCACTAAGGCAAAACGTACTCCATGCCGTTATTCTCCCAGCTTGCCAGTCAATAGTGGGGTTATGTAGGCGCAGCCAGGGATATCCCAGAATAACGGGCGAAGAGGAAACGGGCAGCACTAGGAACTGAATCTCCTCCCTGTGATTTCCTGAGACAATTATAGACACAGGTGCTGTCTGAAGGTTAATGGTAGTCAACGACGCCTTCGACAGGGTAATCAATCTAACAGGGGGTTCTAAAGACTGACAACTGAGGCCCATCCGGGTTGCCAGGTCTCTAGAAATGAAATTTTGCTCAGCTCCAGAATCAATTAACGCTAGTGTTGAGTGTTCAGTGTGAGTATGAATGAGTCTGAGGGGTAAATGACAACAAGTAAGGGGTTCCTCTGTGTTCTTGCCCATGAATCCCCCTACTGCGATCCACGGGCCTTCCCTTTTAACTTTACTAGGACATTCAGAAACACCATGTGACTCCTTCCCACAATAGAAACACAGGCCTTGATCCCTACGGCGCTGTTTCTCAGCTGCAGACACCTTAGAATGACCAACAATCATGGCTTCCTGATCCGGGGCCTTCTCTGATGCGGGTAAAGCGAGAGGAAGTGAGACAGGGACACGAGGGCGGGGTTTAACTGGACGGGAAGTAACTCGCCGACCAGCCGCCTGTTCCCTTAACCTACTATCGATACTAACTGCTAAAGCAATTAAATCTTGCAAGTTATCTGGTTTATCCTGTGCCACTAACTCATCCTTTAGCTCGACGCTAAGGCTGCGTAGAAAAATGCCACAAAGAGATGGCTCCCCCCACCCAATCTCTGCGGCCAAAACCCGGAAATCGATGGCGTAATCTGCAGCTGATCTCTTTCCCTGCTGTAGGCTTAGAAAACGTTCTGTCAACACCTCTCCCCTATCCGTATGATCAAATACAGACAGAAATTCTGACACAAACTCCTGGTAGGTAAGCTGAGAATAGCTAGGTCTAGCCATGATCGAATATGCCCAGTCCAAGGTTCTACCCGCCAGCAAATTTATGACATAGCCTATCCGGCTAGAGTCGAGAGAAAAATCCCCCGGCACACGCAGAAAAACTGATTCACACTGTAAAATGAATCCTCGAGCTTCACCGAGTTTTCCGCTGAACCGGGCAGGTGTTGGAATAGGAGTGAGGCGAGAGGACAAGGAGGTGTTAGCTAGTCCTGACGCTAAACCTGCAGGGGTTGAGGTATTTGCGGTCGAGGGAAACGTTTGGTGTCCCTCCAAACGATCCAGCCGACCATTAATTTGAGTTAATTGGTTCAAGATTACTGTCTGCTGATAGGCAAGCAAATCTACCCGGGCGCTAAGAGTGTTAATTAAGCGCGACAGTGAGCTGTCCGCTGGGTCAACGTGACGGAGTTGTACTGACAAGTTTCGGGACCCAGGAGACAGACACTGACACGGGCAAATTAGTGAACAATAATCTTTATTAGAGTGAAAGGGTGTGTAGTGCAAGCGTGAGCGTGTGGATAGTATCCTGGTCACTGGAACTGAGCACTCTGGACGGAGACCCGGCAACCCTGGAACATATAAGCACAGACCATTACTTTTGTCCCACGCTAATGACAAGCTATCAGTAGTGAGACTTACTTGGGAGAAGTGCAGGTTACGTCCTGCTGAGAACCAGCGGCCGTGCAACGTGGAGGTGAAGGCGTCCGGTAACGAGCTGGGGCTTCCACCTGTGACTGAGACGAGGACAGGTCTTCCAGTGACTCCGGCTGTGACACCACAGACCGGGGCGATGACAAACCAGCTGATGACAAGACGAGTGATTCCACAGAACGTGGTGACGATGATAATCCAGACGATGACAAGGCGGGTGATTCCACAGAGCGTGGTGACCATGACAATACAGACGACGACGAGGTGAGTGATTCCACAGAGCGTGGTGACGAGGACACAACAGATGACGATGACACAAACTCCACCGGTAACGGTGGCCAGTACTTCTGTAACTGATACAGTAATAATTCAGGAATTTGTGGAGCCAGACGTACCGGTAGTCGTGGTGGTAGCGAGCCGCTACGTGAGCGAGTTGGCGTAACCCCGTCAGCTGGGGACGCAGGTCCGCCGCCAAGGGAGTCCACCTGTGCACAGGGGCAGAGGTTAGGAGTAGAGTAGCAAACAGCTCTCTTACGTGCTTGACTTTGAACTGATGTCCTTGACGAGGCGAGAGACGTTCTAGACGAGGCCAGAGAAGATTCTGACGAGGCAGTTCCTGACGAGACAGCTTCAGACGAGACAGCTTCCGACAAGACAGCTTCTGACGAGACAGCTTCTGATGAGACAGTCTCTGACGAGGCAGTTCTTGACAAGACAATTCCTGACGAGACAGCTTCTGACGAGACAGTTCCTGACGAGGCAGTTTTTGACAAAACAATTCTTGACGAGACAGACTCTGACGAGACAAGAGAATACCTTGACGAGGCCAGAGAACGGAGTTCTGGTTCTTTCTCAGACGAGGAGGACAGACGACTCCGTGCCGGGCTGTCAGCAATGCTGGCTTTTAACAGCTGCTGATTAACCCCTGTGGATCTGTGCGCAGCTGGAGTTAATGATGCTAATGACGGCCCAGAGGCCGCCATGACACTTACAAGTCTTTGCTTAAAAGCAGCAAACCACAGACAAAGACAATCTTCATATGGGACAATGAAGGCATAGAAACTTTGAGAGGTTGTTTTTCTTGTACCGACTGGGGACTCTTCCATAACTTGAAGTTGGAGGAGGCCACAGATACCATAACTGAGTACATAAAATTCTGTAAAGAAAATGTTTTACCTCAGAAAGTAATCACTATGTACCCCAATAATAAGTCTTGTGTTTCCAAGGAATTAAAACAGTGCATAGTACAGAAAAAGATTGCTTTTAAGAATGGGGACATGTTAAGTATGAAAAATATACAGAAAGAGCTTAATTATAAACTAAGAACAGCTAGAGATGAGACGAGGAAGAAATTTGAATCTGAACGCCTAGGAAAAAGTTCTAGGAAATTGTGGGACTCAGTTAAAGTAATGACAAAGATGACTCCATCCAAAAGCTGTATTAATGTAATGAATGAGGAAGAAAAGGCAAACGAGTTGAATAATTTCTTTTGCAGATTTGAGACTAGAGATTTTTCTTATGAACAAAAAGCTGCTCTGGACGCTATATCAGTTTTAGGCTCTGCAAAAATTATAGTTGACCAGCATGTTGTGGAAAGATTTTTCTCACGTATGTGCCCCAAGAAGGCATCTGGACCAGATGGGATCTCTGGGCACTTACTGAAGTCATGCAGTGAAGAGCTAGCAGAAGCCTGGAGTCCCATCTACCAGAAGTCTTTAGACACGTGTTCTGTCCCAGTAATTTGGAAAAGCTCTAATATAATTCCTGTACCAAAAAAAGCAAGCTGTAAAGAGAATAATGACTATTGTCCTGTTGCACTGACCTCACTGGTAATGAAATGCCTTGAGAAGATTGTCATTGACATTCTGAAAACTGATTTTGGAGGACTTTTGGATCCTCTGCAGTTCGCTTATAAAAATAATAGAAGTACAGAGGATGCCATTTTAACCTTAACCCATTCTGTGTTTAAACATTTGGAGGAGACAACCTCATATGCACGTCTTTTATTGGTTGATTTTAGTTCAGCTTTTAACACACTGCAGCCACACCTTTTAATTAAGAGGTCAAATGATTTTAAAGTGCATCCTGTCATTATTAAATGGTACCACTCATTTTTAACTTATCGTAAACAGCAAGTTAGTATAAATGGAACTTTATCTAAATTTAGAACCCTCAGCACAGGAGCTCCCCAAGGCTGTGTTAGTTCACCATTTTTGTTCACCTTGTACACTGATGAGTGCAGAAGTGTCTATCCAGGCAATCGAATTATTAAATTTTCTGATGACACTGCTATTTTACCACTACTTCAAAAGACTCATGATCTGTCAAGCTATTTTATTGAAATTCAGAGGTTTGTCAATTGGTGTGATGACAGTCATCTCATTTTGAATACTGATAAAACAAAGGAGATGGCGTTTTACCCTCAGGGAGTTGGTGACCACAGGCCTGTGGTCATCCACAACCACACTATAACACAGGTTAGTTCCTATAAATATTTGGGAGTATTTATTGACAATTCATTAACCTGGAGCACACACATTGATTACCTCTGTAGTAGACTACAACAGCGGCTGCAGTTTTTTGCGTAGATTAAGAATACATGGTGTTGATAAAAAGATTATGTTAATATTTTACCAGGCTGTGTTGGAGAGCTGTATTAGATACAGCATTACAGCTTGGTTTGGCAATCTCACTGTGAAACTAAAGAACAAAGTCCATCCATCCATCCATCTTCTACCGCTTTTCCGGAGGTCCGGGTCGCGGAGGCAGCAGTTCAAGCAGAGAAGCCCAGACTTCCCTCTCCCCAGCCACCTGCTCCAGCTCTTCAGAGGGGATACCAAGGCGTTCCCAGACTAGCTGGGAGACATAGTCTCTCCACCGAGTCCTGGGTCTGCCCCGGGGTCTCCTCCCAGTGGGACGTGCCTGAAACACCTCAAGTGGGAGGCGTCCAGGAGGCATCCTAATCAGATGCCCATACCACCTCAACTGACTCCTTTCAATGTGGAGGAGCAGCGGTTCTACTCTGAGCCTCTCCCGGATGACTGAGCTCCTCACCCTATCTCTGAGGGTGAGTCCAGCAATCCTACGGAGAAAGCTCATTTCAGCCGCTTGTATCCGCGATCTCGTTCTTTCGGTCATTACCCAAAGCTCGTGACCATAGGTGAGAGTAGGAACGTAGATTGACTGGTAAATCGACAGCTTTGCCTTAGAACTAAGCTCCCTCTTCACCACAACAGACCGGTACAACGTCCGCATCACTGCAGATGCTGCTCCAATCCGTCTGTCGATCTCTCGCTCCATTTTCCCCTCACTCGTGAACAAGACCCCAAGATACTTAAACTCCTCCACTTGGGGCAGGAGCCTGTCCCCAACCCGGAGAGGACAATCCACCTTTTTCCGGCTGAGGACCATGGACTCGGACTTGGAGGTGCTGATTCTCATCCCAGCCGCTTCACACTCAGCGGCAAACCGTCCCAGCAAGAGCTGTAGGTCATTGCTGGATGAAGCCAACAGGACAACATCATCTGCAAACAACAGAGATGAGATCCTGTGGTCACCAAGCATGACACCCTCCATTCCCTGGCTGCGCCTAGAAATCCTGTCCATAAAAATTATGAACAGGACCGGTGACAAAGGGCAGCCCTGGCGGAGTCCAACTCTCACTGGGAATGACTCCGACCGAGTGTTGGCAATGCGAACTAAACTCTCACAACGGTCGTACAGAGACCGAATAGCTCGTAACAACAAGCCCGATACCCCATACTCCCGAAGCACCCCCCACAAAAATCCACGAGGGACGCGGTCAAATGCCTTCTCCAAGTCCACAAAACACATGTAAACTGGTTGGGCAAACTCCCACGAACCCTCAAGAATTCTCGAGAGGGTAAAGAGCTGGTCCGATGTGCCACGGCCAGGACGAAAACCACATTGCTCCTCCTGAATCCGAGGTTCGACCAACGGCCGGACTCTCCTCTCCAGTACCTTGGCATAGACCTTCCCAGGGAGGCTGAGGAGTGTGATCCCTCTAAAGTTGGAGCACACCCTCCGGTCCCCTTTTTTGAAGAGAGGAACCACCACCCCGGTTTGCCATGCCAAAGGCACTGCCCCCGACCTCCACGCAATGTTGCAGAGGCGTGTCAACCATGACAACCCAACAACATCCAGGGCCTTGAGGTACTCGGGGCGAATCTCGTCCACCCCCGGGGCCCGGCCACCAAGGAGATTTTTAACCACCTTGGCGACCTCAGCCCCTGTGATAGGCGAGTCATCCCCCTCGTCCCCAAACCCTGCTTCCTCTGTGGAAGGCGTATCAGTGGGATTGAGGAGATCCTCGAAGTATTCCTTCCACCGCCCGACGATATCCCCAGTTGAAGTCAACAGTGTCCCATCCGCACCATACACAGTGTGGACGGGGAGCTGCTTTCCCCTCCTGAGCCGCCGAACAGTTTGCCAGAATCTCTTTGAAGCCGACCGAAAGTCTTGTTCCATGGCCTCACCGAACTCCTCCCATACCCGGGTTTTTGCTTCAGCAACCACCCGAGCTGCACTCCGCTTGGCCTGCCGGTACACCTCAGCTGCTTCGGGAGTCCCACAAGCCAACCAAGCTTGATAGGACTCCTTCTTCAGCTTAATGGCCCCCCTCACCACTGGTGTCCACCACTTGGTTCGGGGGTTGCCACCACGAGATGCACCGACCACCTTGCGGCCGCAGCTCTGGGCTGCCGCTTCAACAACAGAGGTGGAGAACATGGCCCATTCAGACTCCATGTCTCCAGACTCCCTCGGAATGTGGTTGAAGTTCTTCCGGAGGTGGGAGTTGAAGACCTCCCGGACAGGGGCCTCAGCCAGACGCTCCCAGCACACCCTCACTATACGTTTGGGTCTACCAGGTCTGAATGGCTTCCTCCCCTGCCATCGGATCCAACTCACCACCAGGTGGTGATCAGTTGACAGCTCTGCACCTCTCTTTACTCGGGTGTCCAAGACATACGGTCGCAGGTCTGATGATACGATAACAAAATCGATCATCGACCTGCGGCCTAGGGTGTCCTGGTGCCAGGTGCACATATGGACACCCTTATGCTTGAACATGGTGTTCGTTATAGACAGACTGTGGTTAGCACAGAAGTCCAATAACTGAACACCACTCGGGTTCAGATCGGGCAGGCCGTTCCTCCCAATCACCCCCCTCCAGGTTTCACTGTCGTTGCCCACGTGCGCATTGAAGTCCCCCAGTAGGACAATGGAGTCTCCAGGAGGAGCACCCTCCAGCACCCCAGTCACAGACTCCAAAAAGGGTGGGTACTCTGAAACATCATTTGGTGCATAGGCACAAATGATGGTCAGGACCCGTTTCCCAACCCGAAGGCGCAGGGAAGCAACCCTTTCGTCCACCGGGGAAAACTCCAATATAGAGGCAGCAAGGTGGGGCGATACAAGAATACCTACCCCTGCTCGTCGCCTCTCGCCCGGGGCAACTCCAGAAAAGGCCAAGCTCCAGCCCCTCTCCAGGAGACTGGTTCCGGAACCGGAGCTGTGTGTTGAGGTGAGGCCGACTATATCTAGCCGGTATCGCTCAATCTCGTACACCAGCTCAGGCTCCTTCCCCACCAGAGAGGTGACATTCCACGTACCAAAAGCCAGTTTAGAAAGCTTGGGATCAGTCCGCCAAGGTCTCCGCCTTTGACTGCCACCTAATCCACATAGCACCGGACTTCCATGATCCCTCCTGCAGGTGGTGAACCTACTGGAGGGCGGACCCATGTAACTCCTTCGGGCTGAGCCCGGCCGGGTCCCATGGGTGGAAACCCGGCCACCAGACGCTAGCCTTCGAGCCCCTCCCCCAGGCCTGGCTCCAGGGTGGGGCCCCGGTAACCCCATACCGGGCGGGGTACACTGAATCCTTGATATACAATTTATCATGAGAGTCTGTTGGATCGTTCTTCGTCTGGCCCTTCACCCAGGACCAGTTTGTCTTGGGAGACCCTTTCAGCAACGTCGCTCCAACCTCACAGGCTCTGGGCCGAATGATGCACTTCGGCTTGATGCGCCGGGAGCTGGCATGTGAAGGCTACCCGATCGAGCTGCGCTGCCCTGGAAGTGATGTCATCATGATCGAGACAGCCAACTACGGCCGCACCGACGACAAGATCTGTGACGCCGACCCCTTTCAGATGGAGAATGTGCAAAGTGTTGCGTTTAATTCATGGAGTTAAAGAGTATTTACCCATGTAGATCTTATACGAATAGGCAGCCTGTAGACAAGCTCAAAAAATAATCAGTGACATGAGCCATGTACTAAACAATGAATATGTGCGGCTGCCCTCAGGGAGGAGATACAGAGTCCCCAAGTGCAGGTTCAATAGATACAAGAACTCATTTATCCTGACGTCAGTAAAACTTTTAAACTCAGATAAATAGGTCAGGGACACTTATAACTCCTGTTCTTAATGACTGCTGTTATATATTTATGTATGTATGTACTGTACTTGTATTATTTATTGGGTTTTATTTCATTTATTATGTACTACATCCATTGTGTATGTGTGGATTGTGTGGTTGCAGCACGGGTGATAAGCCCAAGACAAATTTCCCCTTGAGGGACAATAAAGTTTATCTTATCTTATCTTATCTTATCTTATCTTATCTTATCATCGGTCACCCTGCATGTGCAGTCAAACACACTAGCTAGAAAAACAAACCAGAAATATTATCTTCAATCAAAGCTCTTCAGCTATCAAGATGTACAGTTACACGGCGCTGTGAAGTAATGTCCTATGATTTGGCACAGCAGCTTTGGAAGGACATCGCAGAATGTGAGTGTTTTTTAGATTAGATTAGATTAGATTCAACTTTATTGTCATTACACATGTATGAATACAAGGTAAGGAAACACAGTTTAGCATCCAATCAGAAGTGCAAAGGACAGCAGTGCAGTATATACGGTAATTAACAGTATGTGCAATTTAAGCAAATATATGCAAATATATGCAGCAGTGCAGAAAGTTAAAAGTACTGTTATGTGCAAATAATGTGCAATAAGTTAGATGTAGTTATGTAGTTATGCAGTTATGTACAGGTGAGGATGGTAAAAGATGATTGTAAGAGAGTCAGCGGGGAACTAAGTTCAATAACGTGACAGCTGTTGGAAAGAAACTGTTCCTAAACCTGCTGGTTCTAGTCCGAAGGCTTCTGAAACGTCTTCTGGAGGGGAGAAGCTGGAACAGTCCATGAGCAGGATGGTTGGAGTCCCTAAGAATGCTGCGTGCCCGGCGCAGACATCTTTTCCTGTAGACGTCCTCTATAGCTGGAAGTGGAGTCCCTGTGATGCGTTGGGCGGTTTTCACCACCCGCTGCAGCGCCTTGCGGTCAGCTACAGAGCAGCTCCCATACCAGAGTGTGATACAGTTGGTCAGGGTGCTCTCTATCACGCAGCGGTAGAAGTTGCCCAGGATGTCAGCTGACAGATGGTTCTTCTTCAATGTCCTCAAGAAGAAGAGGCGCTGATGGGCCTTCTTGATCAGGCTGGTGGTGTTAACTGACCAGGACAGGTCCTCCGAGATGTGGGTCCCCAGGAATTTGAAGCTGGGGACACGTTCAACAGCTATGCCATTGATATGGATGGGGTCATGTGTCTCTTCCCTCTCCTTCCTGTAGTCCACTATGAGCTCCTTGGTTTTGCTGGTGTTAAGGAGCAGGTTATTGTCAGCGCACCAAGTAGTCAAGTGCTCAACCTCTGCCCTGTAATCTGACAGAGGTTGAGCACTTGACTACTTTCTCACCGCAATTAGACGAGTCCACAGACATAAGTGACACAGCTCAGGTGTGCATTTTTATTTGGATGGTGTTAACCGATATGACTGCAAAAGAGGAGCTGTTAACAATACTGCCCATGAAAGAACACACACGAGGAGAGGACATTTTTCACTCTTTCAAAAACTTTATTGAGAAAACCCAGCTCTCAGTGTGTAAATTGGTGTCAATCACCACGGATGGTGCGCCCGCAATGGTGGGCTGCTCAAATGGATTTATTGCAAAGTGCAGGGAGGATGATGATTTCCCCGACTTCCTTACTTACCACTGCATAATCCACCAACAAGCATTATGTGCTAAAATGCTAAATATGAAAGAGATAATGGATGTGGCTACAAAAATCGCTCACTCTATTCCAGCGAGATCTCTTCAAAGATGACTGTTCCGACCACATCTGGAGGAGGCTGACTGCAACTACTCTGAGCTCTTGCTACACACTGATGTTAGAAGGCTTAGTAGGGGGAAATTCCTGCAGCCATTTACAGAGCTCTGTCCGGATATAAAGGAGTTTCTCCTCCTCAGTAAACATGCAGAATACAAGCAACTTGATGATGATCAGTGGCTGCTAGACTTGGCATTTTTAACCAGTTTAACTACCATGTTGAATGAGCTTAATTTAGAGCTGCAAGGAAAATGCAAAACTGTGGTAAACATGATCAGCTCAATTAATGCTTTCAAACGAAAAGTGCAACATGTGTCCTCAAGACTGCAGCGCCATGATTTGGGGAACTTACCCAACCTGACGTCAGAGCTGGAGAAGCAACAAAAGGCACGTGTGCAACTTGACAGTGTGTGCGACATCGAGCAAATGGAAAATTGTTTGTCAGAGTTTGACAAACGATTTCAAGACTTTGCTTTACTCGAGCCAGTTGCTACATTTTTGTGCTATCCATTCAAGGAAGATGTTGAGGTTGATTCACTTGCATCAAAAATTGCAACACTGTTTCCTCTGAACTCGTCTGCAGTGGAGGATGAGATTTTGACACCACAGGCTGACATTGAGCTTAAGTCCAGGCCTCATGGACAGTTTTGGAACTTACAGAGGAAAAGTATCCAAACATGAGGAAATCTGCTACTTCCTTTGCTGCATTATTTGGCTCTACTTATTTGCGCGAATCAGCCTTTTCCCACATGAAGATTATTAAGTCCAAATACCATTCCACCATGACTGATGATCATTTGGAAGCCTGCTTGAGACTAGCTACCAGCATCTACTGTCTGGACTATGCAACCCTGGCTGACTCCATCCAGTGCAAGTCATCAGAGTAAGGTAATGATCGTAAATGTATTGAATTGTGTTATACCATAAGGGTTCACACAGTTATATAATGCAGGTCAACATATATCAGTCCCTCCAGGATGTTGCAGGATGTTTTTATGATTGTTGCGGGCCAAAAAGCCTGAATTCACGGGAGCTTTTTTGAAAAGTTGCAGTAAAAGTTGCAATGTTTTTAGAGTGTTTTCTGCACTAAAAGTTGTGGGAAGAATTCCAAATTTTAAAGCAGATGCTTTTTTCCAGTTTACTGCAGTGATATTCTATAGAACAATACAAGAAAAGCACAGGATTGTCAAAAATATCCGACTATAGTGATTTGTAAATTAAGCAGAAACTTCTGCTATACAGAAAAACTCTTGTGCAACAGCAAACACAAACATTAACACAATATCCATTACAACAGCTAAATTGCATTGAATGCATGTTAAAGAGTAGAGATTTGGAAATTATTGGCAGCACCTTCATTTGAAAACTCCCTACGGTTCCCAACCACTTGGTACCAAGCGGAGAGGAAAAAATAAATTATTCTGTTGCTCTGTATTGGCTATTGGAGTCTGTGTTTTTTTGAAAAAAAAAAAAATACACAGAGAATATTCTCTGTCTTTCCATGCCTACCTGTCTGCTGCATGTCGGGTTTCACACACACGCACACGTGTGCGCATACACACACACACACACACACATATCTTTCATTTACAATGGGACGGCGAGGGGGGGTGGATGGGTGGGTGCTGTTGTGTTGTAGGAGTCAACAATTGAGGATACTGGATGATTTTTCCAATAACTGCTTTAATTCCCCATTCATCCTACGTCCTCTCTCAATCGGAGTGAAAAGAGACAGGACGCAGTCACACACATACATTTATACACTCATCTCTAACAATACATCACACAAAAGTCCCAATACTCAGCTACATCCTTTCATCTGTAATAGAACACCCAGAGTCCTTCTGTTCTCCTTTCCGACCCCCAAAGGTCAGGCCGGGTAATCTTCTCCCCTCTCCTGAGTCCCCAGGGGGTGCAGACACATCTTCCTCTTGAGGTGTGAAGTCAATACACATGGCTAGCTCAAAGTCTGTCTTGGCTGAATTCAGCCAGCCACATGTGAGTTACATAGGTTATAACTATGGGCTCCACATCACTCCCCCCTTCCACGCGAAAGACTGGGCACCCACATACAGTCATACAACAGTCATACAGCACGCCACCCCCCCAACAGAATCTCACAGCAACCCAAACAACCTGACCAAAAAACACATCATTCTGCATGCAGCTTAGGTTTCAATCTTCTCCCGAAACTGCTGTATGCAGGTCTCCTGCTCTGTGTTGGGCCGTCCTGCTGTGCATCTGTGGAGTGAGGGGAAGAAGGGTTATTTGCCCCCCGTGGGGGGTCCCGGGGCCGCCCCTTCAGAGGCCTGCCGCGTCGTGGCGCGCCCGCCGGCCGTACAGACTCGTTATGAAGCACAAAAGCAGGCTTTAATCTATCGATACTGATCGTCTCCCTCCTGCTCCCCAAATCTAGCACAAAATATTTCTCCCCGGTTTCCAGCACTCGAAATGGACCGTCGTAAGGTGGGCGGAGACTATGCCGCTGCGCATCGTGCCTGACAAAAACAAACTCTGCGTCTCATAAAGCCTGGGGCACGAACACACGCGGGAAAGAGTGATGAGCGGGGCCCGGGAGCATTTCTGCTCCCGTGTTACTCAGAGACCCCCGGATCGGGGGGGGCCCTGGTGCCGTGTGGTCAGGTAAAAACTCGCCTGGCAGCCTGAGCGGTTGTGCGAAGACCAATTCTGCTGTTGAGGCATCTAGATCCTCTTTGGGTGCCGAACGCAACCCCAATAAAACCCATGGTAGTTTGTTTACCCAATCTGTGTCCGTCAGTGACGCTCTGAGGGCTGCCTTCAAAGACCTGTGAAAACGCTTGCATAAACCGTTGGCCTGGGGATGGTAAGCGGTTATGCTGTGTACCGCCGCTCCTAAGCCGTTGGCCACTGCTGACCACAGTTCCGACGCAAATTGAGGTCCCCTATCAGACATAATATCTGACGGGACCCCGAACCGCGCTACCCAGGCTGTTAAAAAAACGCGTGCCACCTCTGCCGCTGTGGTCGATGTTAACGGGACCACTTCCGGCCAACGAGTGGTTCGGTCTACCATTGTCAAGAGATGCGTGAATCCTTGTGAAGTGGGCAGGGGGCCCACGAGGTCCACGTGCACATGATCGAACCTTTTAGCCGGAATGTGGAACGGTTCTAAGGGCGCCTTAGTGTGCCTGTGAATCTTAGCCCGCTGGCAAGCCATGCAGGTTTTAGCCCACTCTTTCACGTGCTTGCGCAGGCTCGGCCAAACAAACTTCTCCGCCACCATTTTCACCGAAGTGCGCACCCCTGGGTGCGCTAGGGAGTGCACGGCGTCAAAAACGCGACGGCGCCACGCGGCTGTTACCACCGGGCGCGGTCGCCCTGTGGATACATCGCAAATAAGCGGGGGGAAACCGGTTTGTAGATTTCTGCGTTCCAGCCTTAACCCTGTTGGTCCAGACAGGAGCGCGCGCATGTCCGCGTCCTCGCTCTGCTCTGCCGCCATGGCTGCATAATCTATTCCCACGTGGACTGGAGCCACGCGCGTGTCCGCGCTGTTACCGCGCTGTTATCGCGCTCTGGGTAAGCGGCCGCGCAATCCGTTTCCGCGCGGACGGGTGCTGTTACTGCGCATGACAGACAGTCTGCCACCACATTGATTTTACCGGCTACGTGCTGAATATCGGTGGTAAATTCAGAAATTGCGGCCAGCTGTCTCTGTTGCTGCCCTGACCACGGTTCTGAAGTTTTGGACATCGCAAAAGTGAGCGGTTTGTGGTCGACAAACGCGGTGAAACGCCGCCCTTCCAACCAGAACTGGAAATGGCGAATAGCCAAGTGGAGCGCCAGCAGCTCCCTGTCAAACGCGCTGTATTTTCGCTCAGCCTCGCGTAGGGATCTGCTGAAGAATGTGAGTGGTTGCCAAACCCCGGCAACCTGCTGTTCCACTACGGCCCCTATGGCCACATCTGACGCGTCTGTGGTTAGCGCTATGCGGGCTGCCGGGTCTGGGTGGGCCAACAGTGCCGCGTTTGCCAGTGCCTGTTTAACCTCTGTGAATGCACGCTCCCGCTCCGGGGACCATTCAATCACATGGGAGGGCTTCTGCTTTTTGAGCGCGGTGTACAAGGGCTGCATAAGCTGCGCTGCGTGGGGTATGAAACGGTTATAAAAATTTACCATCCCCAAAAATTCTTGCAATGCTTTTACCGTTCGAGGCTGGGGAAAATCTGCCACTGCGCGTACTTTGGCTGGCAGAGGAACTGCTCCCTCCGAGGAAACGCGGTGCCCTAAAAAGTCGATTTGTGCCACGCCAAAATGGCACTTGGCCGGGTTGATTATCAACCCATGCTTCCCTAACCTCTGAAAAACTGTCGTGAGGTGTTTTGCGTGCTCCTCCTCGGAGGTGCTGGCTACCAAAATGTCGTCTAAATAGACAAAAACGAAAGAAAGGTCGCGTAACACTGCATCCATCATCCGTTGGAAGGTTTGTGCGGCGCCTTTAAAGTAGAACTGAACTGAACGGCATTGAACGGCACTGGGTGATAGTACATACAATTATAAAGATAATTTATCATTGGCACCCCCTCCACAAATCCCGGAATCTTGGAGAAAATCGCGATTTTGAATTTCCCGCCCTGAAAAATCAGACAAATCCGCTGATTAACCGGAAGTGCAGCCGGAGTTCCGCGTGACGTCACGAGTGTGACACAGTCCTCCATGTTTACCATTGCGAGCACGTCGACACTGGTTGTTTTTGGTGCATTTTGTCGTGATAGTCGACTACAAAACACTTCCAACACCTGGGAAGATCTGTTCAGTGGCCAAGGAAAGCTGTCATGGTGACGAAAGAAAAGAAAGGGGGAGGAAAAGCGACCGGGAAGTGCTGTTTTTCTAGATATAGATATTACAGTGATCCCTCACTTATCGCGTTTAATGGGGACCAGAACCGACCGTGAAAAGTGAAAAACCACGAAGTAGCGTCACCCCCCCCCCCAAGGGCGTCACAAGCACTATTTTGCACAAAAAGGCACAAGAGAACAGCGAAAAGTGCCACTAAGCAACACGAGCAGGGAGAGAAGCTGGGTAAAACGTCTCAGCCAATCAGCTTGCGAGGTAAAACATCTCGGCCAATCAGCTTGCGAGATTCCCGAGCGGTGAAGAGGTGGGCGGAGAGGAGTGGAGCGGTGGTCAGAGAGGTGGATTATGAGTTGTGCGGGCTCTCCTTGTTGATACCTGATGTTCTACATCAGGTATCAACATCAGGTTTTACCCAGCTTCTCTCCCTGAAGAGCGCCCATACCCAGCGAAGGAAGACTGCATTCATTGTTCTTTATCGCTCGTGTTGCTTAGTGGCACTTTTCGCTGTTCTCTTGTGCCTTTTTGTGCAAAATAGTGCTTGTGACGCCCTTGGGGGGGGGTTGACGCTACTTCGCGGTTTTTCACTTTTTGCGGTCGGTTCTGGTCCCCATTAAACGCGATAAGTGAAGGATCACTGTATTCCCCGGCGGCGGACCTCGCCTCTGCATCGCCGTCTGCCAGCTGCTGTCACAGGTGCATCAGGTCGCTGTCTCACGGGCTCGCCCTTGTGCACGCCTGCCACTTGCCACACTCCTGCATCCTCCTCTGTCTCGTCACCGATCCTGAATGCCTCTTCACTCTGAAAACTCTGGTTTTCTTGACTGCTGGAACGGCTATCATCTGCCATTGTTGTTTTGTTTAGGGATCACACTCGTGACGTCACGCAGCGTCGTCTGTACTACTTCCGGTTTGTTTGGCACTGCCAGCCAGATGCAAAAGTTTATCGGCTTATAGCTTGGCCATCGCACGGCCTAAAAATTTCTTTTATGTGTTGAAAAATACAATAGGTAATAAGGAATTAATCTGCTATTCTACTTTTTGCGCCAAAAGGTGGGTTCAGTTCTACTTTAAGGCCAAAAGGCATTCGTAAAAACTCAAAAAGCCCGAACGGGGTTATTACGGCTGTTTTGGGGATGTCCTCTGGTCGGACTGGGACTTGGTGATAACCGCGGACCAGGTCTATTTTAGAAAAAATGTGCGCGCCTTCGCCAAATGCACTGAAAAGTCCTGGATATGCGGAATCGGGTACCGGTCCTGCGCTGTGGCATTGTTCAACCTGCGGTAATCGCCACAAGGTCTCCATGAGCCGTCAGCTTTAGGTACCATGTGGAGGGGGGAAGCCCAAGCGGACTTCGAGTGGCGAATTATGCCCAACCTTTCCAGGTTGGCGAACTCCTCGCGCGCAATAGAGAGTTTAGCTGCATCCAAGCGCCGAGCCTTCGTAAAAACGGGTGGGCCACTCGTGGTAATAAAGTGCTCCACCCCGTGCTTCGCCACCTTAGCTGAAAAAGTGGGAACTGTGAGTGCTAGGAACTGGTGTAGAAGGCTGTGGAACTTACCACCTGCTGTGGCAACGTTGGTCTGTACTGGCGGTGGGCACACCTGAGCTGCACAAGGGATAGAACAGAAAGAGAGTGCATTTACTAGTCGTTTGTTGGCCAGATCAACTAACAAACCATGTGAACACAGAAAATCAGCACCTAACATATTGAAGCTCACTGCCGCCACGATGAAATTCCACTCATAGGCGCGGCCGTGGAAGGACAGAGACAAGGTTCTCTCTCCGTACGTCTTGATGCTGGAGCCGTTGGCCGCTGTTGCTCCGTCTCCGCGGGGTCCCGCGACCCGATCAGCATAGGTGGCAGTGATGAAGCTCCTCTGGGCTCCGGTATCCACTAGGAATTGCCGCCCGGAGCCCGCGTTTGTAAGATAAAGCAGCTTGTTCCTTTCGCCAAGAGTGGAAGCTGCTAACGGCTCCCGGCCCGGTCGTTTCCCTGCTTTTTGAACTTGCAGGGCGGGATGCATTTGTGCGCCTTCCCAGCGAAACGTCGATGGTAAAAACAGAGGCCATCATCCCCCCTGCCACGGAATCTCGCTGCTGCTGTCGCCGCTGGGGTGGTCACTGCCGTCTCTGGCTCCACACTGCCCCCGGCCGCTGCGCCGAGGTCTGCCGCTGCCACGGAAGCCTCTTGTTCCTCGCAGGCGTTGAGGAGCCGCTCCGCCTCTTGGGCCAGGTCGCGGAAGTCCTGCTGGGTCAAACATCTCCTGCTGGACAGGGAACCTCTCGTGTGCGCTGGGAGGGTTCTCAGGAAAATATGTTTGAAAAGGAACGCGTCGTTGTGCGTCCCGATCATTTGCAGCATGTCCTCCATGAGGACAGTCGGCCTGCGTCCACCTCTGTCGCGCAGGTCCAGCAGCTGCCTGGCTCTTGCCTCAGACGACGGCACGAAGCTCCTGATGAGGGTGGCTTTCAGCGCGTCGTATTTGCCGACAGCGGGCGGTTGCTGCACCAGGCTCCGCACACACGTCGCGATGACATTATGGAATTTAATGTCATCCGCTGAAACTCCCCCGAGCAGGAACCGCGACTCCACATGCTGGAACCACGAGTGCGGGTCGCTTTGCCAGAACTCGGGGAGCTTAATCAGTCTTGTGCCCCTGCTGGCATTCCCAGGTGAACCCGGGTCTGAGTGGCTGTCTCCCAGCTCTTCCATATCGATCACGAGGCTGTCCTCCAGCCTCGGAGTGCTCAGATTCATGCGTAGGTCACCAATTGTAGGAGTCAAGAAATGAGGGGACTGGATGATTTTTCCAGTAACTGCTTTAATTCCCCATTCATCCTACGTCCTCTCTCGATCGGAGTGAAAAGAGACAGGACGCAGTCACACACATACATTTATACACTCATCTCTAACAATACATCACACAAAAGTCCCAATACTCAGCTACATCCTTTCATCTGTAATAGAACACCCAGAGTCCTTCTGTTCTCCTTTCCGACCCCCAAAGGTCAGGCCGGGTAATCTTCTCCCCTCTCCTGAGTCCCCAGGGGGTGCAGACACGTCTTCCTCTTGAGGTGTGAAGTCAATACACATGGCTAGCTCAAAGTCTCTCTTGGCTGAATTCAGCCAGCCACATGTGAGTTACATAGGTTATAACTATGGGCTCCACAGTGTCTCTAATTAAGAAGGAGTCGAGGTGACGTTTTATAGTTTTATTAAGAACACGAACTCAGGAACACAGGAGACTCTAATGCGAGCACAGGAGCCACAGCGAAGAGACAAGATGTCTCCCGCAACTGGCTTATATACCCCAGGTGACGCCACCTCCCAAAGGTGGGGCGTCACCCCTCTCTACCTTAGGGCACCGCCATAATAATATATATAATATACGATACAACATTTCTCCCCCCCCCCTTGAAAAAAACACAAGCACACCAATTGGCCCCCCTCTAAATTTACACCCAACTCACACACTAATACAGAGATGTTTATAGGCCTATATACTCACACCACACTGGCCCAGTGGAGCACTCCGCTATGTAAAACAGTCAATGAACATGAAAGGGCCACACAACAAGATAAATTAATCCCGAAATAAATAGACACACACATTACAATCATAAAGTATATACAAATATGAACAATGGTGGTACCCGACTCCACAAACCAGCATTTCCACCCCATAAACTGGCACAAAGACTCCAGAGCAAAACTACAAAGTACACAACATAGGGCATTTTCTTCACTCTCACACACTCCTTACTAACTTTCACACAGGTGTTACTGCACCTCCCCACATACACACATAACACTCAGAACATCCTCACAGTTACATGGCATTCACAACAAACAACAGTGGTCACATTACACATCTAAATCACATTTCTTTACATTTTCTTCTGTTTTCTTATTTCTCTTTTTTTTTAAGTTTAACATTAACCTTAGCGAACACACTGCAAAACACACTATAACTAGACACACCATGAGCCCCAATATAGAGTCCTAACCCGGGTCTCCCTTAGGCCCCCCTCTGGAGTGTCCATCCGGCGGCCCACTCCCAGAGCGCCTCCGTTTCTTCATGACCGGAGACGGGTTGCACTGGCGTCCCTTCCTTCCCGAACACCGCAGCTTGTTCAGGTGCCGTCTCGACCCATCTGTTAACTTCAGGTAACCGTCGTCATCAGCTTGTACCACACGCAGACCACCCTGTCCATCTGTCTGCTCCCTTGACCTGCGCACATGTCCTAGCTGAGGCTCTACCCTAGGGTGCACACCATCGCCCTCGCCCAGGGGAGCACTCACTGGCTTCCTCCTTCTTCTGCGTCGTGAACCGGTACCCATATGGCTTTTCAGCATCCCGCTAGGCTTGCTCAAGCCTTGTCCCTTGTTTTCATTCTGGGCACATCTAGGGTTTGTGCCATCTGGTCTCACCCTGATCACTTTCACTTCTTGTGTCGGAGCGGCACTGGCAGCGCCCAGCTCAACAGTAGTACTCGGCTGGCCACCGGAGCCTCGCTGCGCCTGCTCTCTGGAACCATCCGCCTCCACAGGGCTAAACCATGCCATTCAGGTCCCACATCCATAGGACCGCAAACGCTGGCACGGAGTTCCCATCGTATCGCCGTACTCTGGTGCTGGCGGCATCCCTCTTCACTCGGAATGGGCCATCCTAAGTCCCATGCTTCTTTGCCACTTCCCAAATAAAATGGCCGGTCCCACAGTCCACCACCTGATCACTCCTCCACTTCTCCGCAGGCGATGGAGAACCCAAGCCCATAAAACAAATCACAGCCCATTAAGTTGTTACCACTACGGGCCACCATGAACTCAGCTGCACACATAGAGGCTTTCCTGTACCTCACCGACAGCCACACCGAGCCCACAATGTCCAAAGGGGTGTCACCATACCCGTAACAGGCAATGTTCATTCTATTCATGGTGTAAAGGGGGAAGAACTTCTTTACCATTGCCAAATTCAGGATGGAGGCCGCTGACCCCGTGTCCACCATCATCGGTATTGGCGTCCTGTTCAACAGTATGTTGCACAGAATATGACCGTCAGTGTTGGGCGAGACAGTGTGGACCACTGTAAGCATCTTCTTTATTGAAGTTCCATTTCCAGGTCTCTGTTCCTCCTTCTCAAAATTTCAGCAAACCCTGGCGAAGTGGTGGAACAAACCACACTGTCCACAACGCTTGCCCCTCACTGCGCACTCCCTCGCTCTGTAGCGGTGCCTGCTAGATCCACAGCCGTAGCATCTCGGCATCCCCGGGGTTGACCTAATTTTCACAATGGCCACGTATTCATCCTCGCTGCCATTGTCCAAATCCAAGGCCAGTGCCTTCCACTGTTTATCGTTCCTGGGCCTCCGTGTCACCGAGATTCTTTGTTAGCCTTTCTTTTGCCTCGTGTTGTTGCACTAGCTCCATGGCTGCTAGCAGTGTTAGCTCTGCAGCATGGGCTAGCAGGCGGACCCTCGCAGAGGAATAGGCCACGTGTTCCGCTAGTTGGTCACGAACCATCTCCTCCTCCAAAGCCCTGAACCTGCACTCACCCGCCAGCTGCCGGAGGTCTGCCACAAACTGTTGAATCAACTCTCCGGGCCGCTGGCACCGCTGTCTAAACTGTATGCGCCGCATTATGGTGTTCTCAGGGTCATGAAAGTAGCCAGCCATGAGCCTCACGACATCACCAAATGAGTCACCTCCTCCAAACGTGCTCAGGATTCTCTGGCCTTCCATACTGAGGTTGTGGACCAGAATAGCCCTCGCACGTAATTTGTCTAGGTCACCAAGGTCCAGTGCCATAAGGTAGTTTTCGAAGGCCGCATACCATCTGGCCCAAGGGACCAACAGCTCACCCGGAGCCTCCAAAAAGGGACGAAATGCGGTAGCAGCCCTCTCCATCTCCGTATATTGTCATCGCCAAATGTTGTGTCTCTAATTAAGAAGGAGTCGAGGTGACGTTTTATAGTTTTATTAAGAACACAAACTCAGGAACACAGGAGACTCTAACGTGAGCACAGGAGCCACAGTGAAGAGACAAGATGTCTCCCGCAGCTGGCTTATATACCCCAGGTGACACCACCTCCCAGAGGCGGGGCATCACCCCTCTCTACCTTAGGGCACCGCCATAATAATATATACAGACATGGACAAAATTGTTGGTACCCCTCTGTTAATGAAAGAAAAACCCACAATAGTCACAGAAATAACTTGAATCTGACAAAAGTGGTAATAAATAAAAATTCTATGAAAATTAACCAATGAAAATCACACAATGCTTTTGAATTGTGGTTCAACAGAATTAAAAACAAACTCATGAAACAGGCCTGGACAAAAATGATGGTACCCTTAACTTAATATTTTGTTGCACAACCTTTTGAGGCAATCACTGCAATCAAACGATTTCTGTAACTGTCAATGAGACTTCTGCACCTCTCAGCAGGTATTTTGACCCACTCCTCATGAGCAAACTGCTCCAGTTGTCTCAGGTTTGAAGGGTGCCTTCTCCAGACAGCATGTTTCAGCTCCTTCCACAGATGTTCAATAGGATTTACATCAGGGCTCATAGAAGGCCACTTTAGAATAGTCCAATGTTTGGCTCTTAGCCATTCTTGGGTGTTTTTAGCTATGTGTTTTGGGTCATTATCCTGTTGCAAGACCCATGACCTGCGACTGAGACCAAGCTGTCTGACAATGGGCAGCACATTTCTCTCTAGAATACCTTGATAGTCTTGAGATTTCATTGTACCCTGCACAGATTCAAGACACCCTGTGCCAGATGCAGAAAAGCAGCCCAGAACATAACAAAACCTCCTCCATGTTTCACAGTAGGGACAGTGTTCTTTTTTTGGTATGCTTCATTTTTGCTTCTCTGAACATAGAGCTGATGTGCCTTGCCAAAACGTTCCAGTTTTGTCTCGTCTGTCCATAGGACATTCTCCCAGAAGCTTTGTGGCTTGTCAACATGTAGTTTGGCAAATTCCAGTCTGGCTTTTTTATGATTTGTTTTCAACAGTGGTGTCCTCCTTGGTCGTCTCCCATGAAGTCCACTTTGGCTCAAACAACGACGGGTGGTGCGATGTGACACTGATATACCTTGACCTTGGAGTTCACCATGAATGTGTTTAGAGGTTGTTCTGGGCTCTTTTGTTACCATTCGCATTATCCGTCTCCTCCTGCGGCCACATCCAGGGAGGTTGGCTACATTCCCATGGATCTTAAATTTCTGAATAATATGTGCAACTGTAGTCACAGGAACATCAAGCTGCTTGGAGATGGTCTTATAGCTTTTACCTTTAACATGCTTGTCTATAATTTTCTTTCTAATCTCCTGAGACAACTCTCTCCTTTGCTTCCTCTGGTCCATGTTTAGTGTGGTACACACCATGTCACCAAACAGCACAGTGACTACTTGTCACCCTTTAAATAGGCCGACTGACTGATTTCAAATTTGTAGACACCTGTGATGTTAATTAGAGGACACATCTTGGTTGAACATGTCCCTATGGTCACATTATTTTCAATCTTTTCTAGGGGTACCATCATTTTTGTCCAGGCCTGTTTGTATTTTGTCCACGTCTGTATAATATATGATCCAACAGGTGTGTTTGTCCGTCCACAATGGAGATTCAATTTTGAAGCTCATTGACCAGATGTAGTAATGATTTTGCCTCTAAAGATGTTCAAACACTCGCTGTAATGTAGTGTACTCTCCTCAAGAGCACTCCCACGACAGGGTGCTTTTGGGCAGGGGCATGTTTTTCAACACAAACCCTGCGCTTCGCACACGCGGTCAGGACAGAGACGTGGCGTGGCGTCCACAGGCAGACTAGGGAAGACGGAGGAAGGGACGGTGTTGAACACCTCACGGGTGAGTGGTTTTTTTTTTTTAAATCACACACTCTGTTTGCAGATGTGTTCCGTTACTCACTGTAAACTATAAATTCACTACTCACTGTTAACACAGAAGTGAACGCGGTGCAACGATGCATTTGATTGGTTAGACCGAGCGTTTCAGTGCCAGTTAGACAAATTTGATTGGTGAAATGGGCGGAAGTTGACGAGAATTGGCCAAAATTGCAGGAAAGTTGTGGTGATTGGACAAAGTTGCAAGGTCGTGCAATAGTTGCGCTGATTTGCCATATTTGGCAATTTTTAAATGTAGGTAGATCATTTTAACCTGGTCATTTTAAAAGTATCTCACAAGCCAAAAAAGTGTGGGTACCCCGATATAGACGAAGCCTCATGTGAAACTTCATTTGCTCTACTAGGCGATGTAGTCGACAAAAAGTATACAGCATGCAGATTTTTACAAGGGCGTTATTGGTTTAATGTGTATTTTTTCAATTTCAATAAATGTGCTGTCTTTTAAGAAATATCAATAACACTGGTCAACACCAAATTTATAAGTTTTTTTTAGCTGATTTAGGACAATTTTGATGTGCTGAATCCAAAAATCCCATTGGTTTTGCTCAATCAGGTCAACTTTTTGAACTATGGCCACATGTTTTCTTATGTTTTTGTTTACACGTATGGGTATTTTCGCTTTATATGATGCAAAATTCTTTACTGCTAAGCCATCACCTCAGTTACAATAAATATCCACTATTTGTGGAAAATACATCAATGGGAGAAATGAGCTCAAACCGTTCCCAAACAGGAGAAGTCCATGTTTTTGGTGCTGGCTCCATGTGAAAATTGGCTTGTGACAAATCCCTTACACAGTCAAACATGACAACACAAAACATGAGGGATGGGGATTTCCATTGTGTATCACTGCTCACTATATTTCATGTTGCGTACAAAATCATGAATGGCTTCGTCACCCAGTCACGTGGTACGACGTCAACACATATGTCAGCAATACACACCTCAACATGTGCTTTGCCAAATATTTCCTGGATAAGCTCAGAACACCCTCGAAGCTTCAGAGCCTGCCGTCCCATCACTAGTCGTCACAGTAGCAACTCTGAGAATCTGGGAGAAATATTAATACATAAATATCTAATGTTACCTAATTGTAGTGGAACAGTGGATGTATTCTGAAAATAATTCACAGGTAAGACTGTGATATTTAGGTGCATTTAGATTTAGACAAGCTCTACAGGTGGTCGGAGATAGCAGATTTTTTTGTAGTTACGAAAGTTCAGCGCTACTAACATTTTGATGAATGCCAAAACATACATAAATTTCACTTCACTAACATTTTATAAACAAATCCATTCTAATCACATTTCGTGAATGAAGCCCCTGAACTGTAAATATTTTTACAACTACTCTAAGGCACTGTTTACGCTGTCCTTCGCTCTACCAATGTATCCACTTCCCCACACGGGAAAAAAGTTCCTTTTCAACAATTACACACTCACTGGGGGGGGGGGGGGTAAATGTGCCACTTATTCATATTTTTGCTGGACGCAGTAACAGAGGGCATATTTGGCTGAGATGGTGTCATCTGTCTTAGTGATGATGCAACACATCTGATTTAGACTGAGCTAAGCTCTGATGGAACTAGTAGTGTAATTATAGTGTATTTGTGCTTAAAGCAGTTTGTAAACCTTTTTTTATTTACCTTTTGTTCTTATTATAGACAAAAATAGAAAGGAGATGTTTTTACCTTCTTTACATGTTTCGACTGTTCACTGCAGCCGGGATCAAGCTCATTGGTCAGTACAAGAGTGTCAGTGGATGGGGTGGTTGGCTGCCAGTGAGTGGATTGACATTCACAGATGGAAGCATGCTGCATAAGGCAGAGGTGTATTACACAGTTTTGGGAGTACTGCAATGCCAACACTTTTGCGGTAACAGAATTACTGTTTAAAAATTCAGTAATGCGTTACAGTTACTGAAATTTGATCAGATGTGTTAATCGTTACTCGTTTTATTAATATTGATAGATATATTTAGCGCAAGTAAATGAATATACAAACTGACCCTACATAGCTAACGCAGCCGTCAGTCAACGTGACCTGTTGCAGAGAGCCTGTCTTAATTACTGAGCAGAGGAAAAGATGAAGCTACTTTGTTTTTGTGGAAATAGATTGTTTTTCCTTTGTCGCAGTTAAAGACAAAAGCATATTGGTAGGTTGCAAATTAAAGTGGCGGTTGAGACTTATGGGAATCTTCAGCTCCAACAAAGCTAGTGCTATGCTATGCTAACAACACCATGAAGTGGATCTACTGTATTCTGAACAGCCATGACTGGGTGTAAAGCGGAAATACTCGTCTCAACACCCACGGCTGGATTTCAAGCACAGGTATGTATCTGGACAGTTTGTGACCCAGCAAGAATTAAACCAATTGATTGCCAGATATGTCATTCCAGACTGAAGACATGATAACATTTTCCATCAGAAAGCTGGATTGTGATCTACTGAAATTAAAATGCATTTATGTGCTACCTGGATAAAGATTATTCAAAAATGGACATTGATCTCCAAAAGGAATTTGAGGGACTGGATCATATCTCTGTCACAGCAGACATCTGGATTGTAGATAATAGACATTTTCTTTGAATCACCACACATCAGATTAAATCCATAATCATAAAGGTAAGATAAACATGGACATCTTTACGCAGTGCTGGCATTTATGCAGTGCTGGTTCTTTATGTGGCCTACGTCGACTTCAAAGCTGCCTTCGACTCCCTAGACAGGAATGCCCTCTGTCAACTCCTCTGTGGCATTGGAGTCCCATCCAAGTACATCAACATTCTCCGAGACCTCTACTCCAACGCTACGTGCAGGGTCCGTGCCAAGGGTGACATGTCAGACCCTTTTGTCACCACCTCTGGAGTCCGGCAAGGATGCATCGTCACGCCAAACCTCTTTAATGTTGTGGTTGACTACTGGGTCAAGAACGCGACGGAACACTGCCCCAATCTCGAAGTTGACTTCCACTCCCACTTCACAGACCTGTGCTACGTGGACAACGTGGTGTTTTTCGCCACGCATATAGACATAATCGCGGAGGCACTGGAACTGCTTGCTCACCATCAGCTGGGCAAAGACAAAGATCCTGTCGCTGTCAGACTTCTTGCCACCACCACCACAAGTCATTGCCATCAACAATGAGCCGGTTGAGATTGCCAACGACTTGGTCTACCTTGGATCTAAGATCACCAGCTCCTGCTCATCAGACCCAGAGATTACTCGCCACCTGCAGCTGTCTCGCAATGCTTTTGTTCACCTCCAAAGAGTCTGGCAGAGTGGGAAGATCTGCACATCCATGAAGTTGCGATTCTTTAACACCTGTGTGATCCCCATCCTCCTTTATGGATCCGAGACCTGGACCCTCTCCACCATAACCACTCACTATTTGGTTACATTCCATCAGACCTGCCTCCATAACATTCTCTGCATCTGATAGTTCCACCATACCACAAACGATGAGGTTTACTGGAGTACTGGCTGCCCCATCCCCATCTCCACCATCATCAGAAGAGGAAGGCTGCGGCTCCTTGGCCACGTGGCCAGGTTGGAAGACGGAACACCGGGCAAGCACTCATCCCCCCCCCCCCCCCCCCCCCCCCCAGAGCTGGCGCTGCCCCAGAGGTCAGCCCAGACTGTCCTGGATGACCCAGGCTGCAATGATAAAACCTCTGGCTGACTTCATTGGCCTAGCCCAAGATCACCCTGCCTTCAGACAACTGGCTGCAATGATTACTTAAGTGGCCAGGTGAGGATTAAGTTTAAAGTCCAAATGTCACGTAATTTTTTTTTCCAAATGCCAACGAATTTTGATAAAATACACATAGCTTAAACCAAATATTCATACCGGAGACCATATCACCCACCCGTATTTACATAATTGCACAAAATACACCAGGCGAAGGCCCCGCCTTGCTCGCTGGCTTGTGACAGCCAATCCAGACCGCGGCCATGTTTCTGACGTCACAAATTTAACCCTGGCTGCCCTGCCGTATCCACATTCACACTTATCAACATTGGACAATCATGACGGAAACTGACAGCGATTGTGAAGAAATTAGTTTAGTTTTGTCCTCTGGTGAATCGGACTTGGAATTCAGGGAAGACGACACCCCAGATACTGATGACAGTGGTTCAGACAGTGACAGAGGCATAGAACCTTACAGGTTCGAGCCGTCCGAGACGGAATCAGATGCTTTGTCTGATGACAACAGTTCCGATGATGACCAGAGAGCAGAACCAGTGGAAAATGCCATTGAATTGGACATTAATCGCCTCCAGAATGTTGAATGGTAAGCCAAAAGAATTCTGTGATGTTTAATAAATTAACTATAACCACTGGCAAAATTGGGAAGCCGAAGGGGATCTGTCGAGGGCGCCCCGTAAATATCGATTTTTCGGAAGCCATTATTATGACAATACAGTGGGGCGCTAGCTTACAGTAGAACCCTTTCTTTCCTCATTCAGTTGTAGCAACAAAATCAAGGATGAAATGGAAGTAATTGTGGAAAATGACTTGTATTAAAAGCCCCAGGATCGTGTGTATAGGGCCATAACTAGGAATGTTCCTTTCTCACTGTAGATGAATTAGAAATCTAGCTTGTTGTTTTGTACGCCAGCTTCAAGGTTTGATAACTAGAAATAATTGGGAAAAAACTATGTCTCTAGCACATGGCACTTCATGGGGAGGGCTTGAAAGTTCTATTAATAAACAAAGACAACATGAATAATGCAATGGATCTTTTCACTTTATTTTACATGAGTTCTGCAAGGCATTTATGAGGTGGATATGGTGTAAATAATATGGACAGGATGTGAACACATTATTGAATATTATATACAGTATATTATATCCATCCATCCATCCATCCATCTTCTACCGCTTTTCCGGAGGTCCGGGTCGCGGAGGCAGCAGTTCAAGCAGAGAAGCCCAGGCTTCCCTCTCCCCAGCCACCTGCTCCAGCTCTTCAGAGGGGATACCAAGGCGTTCCCAGACTAGCTGGGAACTAGCTAGTCTGGGTGAGTATATTATATTGTTACAAAATTTATAAAAACTCACAATTGCAATATCAACAAACCTGTGCTTACAATATCAACAAACAAGCATATTTATGTATACATGCATTCAGAAAATATTTGCAAATTCTTGTACTTGAATTTTTCAGTAGGTGCACCTGTGAGTGTTGCCAAGCAATGCCAACAGTGGAGGAGAGCCGCTGCTGTCAAGAAATTGACCAGATCAGAATGAGAATGGAGGTGCATACCTGTCAAGTGATACGTTTTTGCCGTATTTTAATACGGGGAAAATGCAATTTTAGCAAATACGGGCGTATTGCCATTTCTGTACGCCCAAAAGAAAAAATATATGGGAAAAAAAATTATTGAGTGTGTTGAGGAACACGTCGTGTGTGTGACCCCCATAGCTAGGGGGCTGGCAGAGCGCTCAGCGTGAGCTATTCTCACAACAGTGAGAAGTGCGGACTCAATCATTAGGCTGATGGCCGGGGCGGGCAGAGCGCTCAGCGTGAGCTATTATCACTACAGTTAGAAGTGTGGACTCAGTCATTAGGCTGATGGCCTCACACTTTCTACTGTCCTGCGGCTCCGGAACAGAGAGGAATCGCCTTCCAAATCCAGAATTCTGCTTTTTTTATTTTGAGCAGGACGCTGAGTTGTGTTGTTATTGTCAAATATCCATGAATCCTTAAAATATTTGACAATAACAACACGAATTACATTTAAAACATTTCCCAGAAAAGTGTCCCTTATTACCCAGCCGTCCCTTATAGCCCAGTTTTACGGTGCCATCCAGCAATACGATAGATGATTTATTTCTAAGGATAAAATTGTTGGTCGTTGTTATGTTGGTAACGAGGGGTAACTAAGAACAAAAATAGTGATTGCCTTCCACAAACAAAGGAAAAAACTGTCTATGTATTAAAAATATGCGGTGCCTCTTCCAGTCTCCATATAAACAATCAATCGGCATACCCCAAGCATCAAACTAAGGTACAATCTGTTTCGTCACTTCCGCCTTCTTCTCCAGGCGATTCCGGGGGCCGTGAGCTGGAACGTCAGGCCAAGCGCGGCAGTTTTAAATTAACGAATGTTCCGGCGTTACTGAAGCATATGCACCAAGACCCGAACGGAACGGTTCCCTTTTATATCTAGTTTCAAGACATTTTAAGGACCCTATTACGTGGCATTTGGACTTTAAGTTAAGTAAGCTATGTGTGCAAGGTGTCCCACACATGGAATGTTTTACATTGACTGGACACTGGCTAAAATGGTATAGGATTTAAATCTAGAGCTGTAAATCAGGTATGTGTCTGTTAGTATATTACCAATTTTCTCCAAAGTTTTTAAAAAAAAAAAAAACTGTTGACGACTGCAGAGGCCGATGCTGTGATCGCAAGACATTCCGAGACTGTTGTGCAATAACCAAAATGGCGGCGCCTGCCAACCGAGCATAAACAAACTTTTCCACAAGTAGTCTATTTTTTTTCTGCTTTTTGTAATTAATTCATTAACTGACTGTCTGTTTCTAGCTTTCTTTTTTCGTACGGAGCTGGAGGAACTAGAGAACTATATTGATGAGTTTTATTTCCGTTGCTGTGTCATGGAGCAGTCTCCCATCCCTGCTTCCCAGTCAAAGTGACTGAGACCGGCAGACTCGCCAAAAATAATGCCCGAGAAATTATGAGGCGGCTCCGAGGTTAGTGACATCCTTTTTTCTATTGAAAATAAACTTATCAGCATGGATGGCAGACTAGTGCAAGTAGAGCTGCTCCATAAAGAATTTCAGAGCGTGCATGAGAGTCTGGAATGCAGTCAGGCGCAGCTCGTCTCTCTCATAGAGGAAAACAGTAGTTTGAAAAAGTCAGTAAACATGCTAACCACGCGACTTGGCGTTGTTGAAAGAGAGAACAGGAAGATGAAGGTAACAGTTCTCAATTTGCAGTCACGCAGCATGAGAGATAACTTTGTTTTTTCTGGAATTGCTGAAAAAAATAATGAAAATCCAGAACAACTGGTCCGGGAATTTATGTCCACACAACTGAAATTGTCCGCCGAAGTCACAACATCAATTACATTCCACCGAGTCCACTAAATTGGGCTACAAAATCCTCAGAATAAACATCCCAGACCTATTGTTGCCAAATCTGAGCATTTCAAGCAAAAAATTTTGGTACAGAGGCAGGACAGGCAGCTTAAAAACATCAATTACTGTATGGTCTAAATGATCAATCTCCACAGGAAATCTTGGAAAGGAGAAGGAAGCTTTTTCCCATAAGAAAACAAAAATTCCAAGAAGGTAAACGAGCTATTGTCTCTGGATAGATTGTATATAGATGGCAAGTTGTTTATGGATGAAACCATAACCTCCTGGTTATTCTGGAACTTCCTTTTTTTTCTTAGCTACAGGTGAAAAAAATAGTGTGATTTTGCACAGGTCTCTTATTCAATCTCGGTTTAATTTGTTAACATTTGTCTAATGTTTCTTTCTTTTCTGCTGAGGTTGTTGTTTGATTGTTTGTCTGTTGTAACTAATTTTGTTGAAGTTAAGTTGTTGTTGTATGTTATCTGCATTCTTTCACCATTTACTAACCATTATGTCTGTTTTCTCTCATACTTCTGGTTTATAGGAAATAACTTTAAGTACATGCACCCAAGTCCATACACCCCATTTTCTTGCAATTGCAAACAAATGGAACAGAGACATCAAGCGCACATACCCAAGCATACATACATAGGTATACGTATGTACAGTATATATTTTATACACATGTATTTTTTTATACACAACATACATATACACATACAGTATATGCATACATTACAGACATACGTATAATCACATAGGCACATTTAGTTAGCCTTTAGCACAAAACCAGTTAGTGATAACATGTCCACATTTAAGTCTGTCACATGGAACATATGTGGAATTGGTACCAGGGAGAAGAGGCTAAAAGTTTTTAATCAACTGAAGGATCTACAGGCAGATTTTGTCTTATTACAGGAAACACATGTTTCTAAGTCGTCTGTAAATGCGCTCACCTCCCCAGAATTTCCCCACATGTACTCAGCCAGCTTTAATTCTAAACAACGGGGGGTAGCTATACTGGTAAACAGAAGAATACGCTTTGTTATGAATAATACCATAGCAGATCCGGAAGGTAGATTTATAATATTAAAAATCCCAGTTCAATATTTGGATCTATGTATTGCAAGCGTTAATGGCCCAAACGTTGTCGACCCATCCCATTTTCACACTTTCTTCACTTCTCTTTCTGAGCAATTGGACACTGCACTCATAATAGGAGGAGACTTCAACCTGGTATTAAACCCTGCAATCAACAGGCTCAGTGCATCGGGGAACTATCAAAAATGGCAGGCTACTGACACTCTCAAACAATACATGAATGATTTTGGTCTTTGCGATGAATAGTGTTCTGTTCACTAGACTTCTTTTTTAGCCAGTAACTCGATTGTGAGGGACATCACAGATGCTGAAATATGTTCAAATCAAGTTATTAGTGATCACCATCCAGTATCTCTTACACTAGTAAATAAGAAAGCTACAAGGAAAACTAGGAGTTGGAAATTTAATACGTCACTACTAAAAGACAAACTTTAATAAAGAGTGGGAATCATATCTGGAATATAATGATGTGCCAGGAATATCCCCATGTGTTTCTTTGGGAAGCGGCAAAAGTGGTCATGCAAGGTAAAATAATCTCTTACTGTTCATATATGAATAAAAAAAGAAAAAGCACTGGTACTGGAGTTAGAATAGAAAATTAAATCACTGGAGACAACCTGTGTCGTATCTCCACAGGAACAGGCACTTAACAATCTGAGAAAATTAAAGTTGGAATTAAAAGAAATTACAAACAAAAGAACACAGTTTTGAATACAAAGACTGCGTCTTGAGAAGTTTGAACAGTAATAAATTGGGGCGATATCTTTCGGACCAGCTTAGACTGAACAAAGAAAAAACAGCTATCCACTCTATTAAGGATATGACTGGAAATATTACCCATGAGCCTGAAGAAATAACTAACTCCTTCAGAAAGTTTTATGAAAACCTCTACACATCTCAAGTTAACCCATCTGACTCAGAGATAAATAAATTTTTAGATGATATTAACTTGCCACGATTAAATAATGAACAGATTGCAGCTCTGGATGCATCTCTTCTGGTGTCCGAACTTCAGGAGGCACTTAAGCACATCCCAAACAACAAGGCTCCAGGACCAGATGGTTTTCCTGTAGAATTTTATAAAGAATTCTGGCCTGTGATGGCACTTACTTTCTTTAAAATGGTGAACCAAATTAAAGAAGATAACGTAATCCCTCCAAATATGAATTTGGCTAGTATTATCCTGCTCCTTTAACCTGGAAAAGAACCTACGCTTCCATCCAGCTACCATCCCATCTCACTTATGAATGTCAATCTTAAAATTAATTTGCAAAGCTCTCTCCAAAAGGCTGGAAAGGATAATTCCGATGATTATACATCCAGATCAAACAGGTTTCATTAAGGGTAGGCACTCGGCTAATAATACAGGCAGTCTATTTAATTTAATAGACGACTGTAAGATCACTAACTTACAATTTTATCTCTGGATGCAGAGAAAGACTTTGACAGAGTTAATTGGAAATTTCTTTTTATGGTGTTAAATAAGTTTGGGTTTGGTTCATCTTTCATAAACTGGATTAAAACACTATATACTGTAGCTGTCCAGCTGCATCTGTCCAAAGAAGTGATCAGACCTCCCGAAGCTTTAATCTCCAGAGAGGTACTAGGCAGGTTTGCCCACTCTTTCCCTCACTTTTTACCATCTTTATCAAACCATTAGCAGCAGCCATATGACAGAATATTGATATCAGAGGTATTCAAACTGGAGAAAAAGAACACAAGATAAGTCTTTATGCTGATGATGTATTGATTTTCCTTGAAAACTCACAAAGATCTCTTCTTCAGACAGTGGCGCTCATTGATCAATTTTCATCATTATCAGACTACTCTATTAACTGGGGTAAATCAACAGTTTTGCCTATAAATTGTAATTTCTCAAATACATTCATTATTCCAATACAGTCAGGTAATATTAAATACTTAGGAACAGATATCTCCCCCAGGCTCTCAGAGTTATTATGACTAAATCACACTCCCCTTTTAAAAACAATACAAGACGACCTTACGTCCTAGAGGACACTACCTATATCACTAATGGGAAGAGTCGCAGCCATTAAAATGATGGTCCTTCCTAAAATCAACTATTTGTTCTCATTGACTCCTACCCAACCATCTAGAGCCTGGTTTAAGCCTTTAGACTCAAATATAAATGATATATATGAGATAAACCATCACGGATCAGTCTAAAAACTCTTCAAAAAGTGAATGAGTGCAGAGGTTTAGATCTACCAATTTTTTTAAAATTATTTCTTAGCCAATAGATTGCAGTTTGTTTCTAAATGGACAAAATCAACCCCACTAGGAAACCCATGGTTAGATGCTGAACAGGCTCTCTGTGGGTCGCTAAATATCTCTGGCTTACCTTTTATGAGTCCCTGTATTAAATGCCATGACTGTTTTAATAGCATTAATATCAGCTCCTCTCTGACAGCTTGGTGGAATTTTTTTTAAAATAACAGGGTTTTCGCTTGTCCCTTGTAAACTCACACCCATTTGGAATAATCCTGATATCTTGCAACAAAAGAGGATGTTAAACTTTCCACTATGGCATGAGAATGGAATAAAAACTTAGAGGATCTTATTCAAGGTGGAAATTTTATCCAGTTTCAGGAATTAGTGTCACAGTATGATATCCGCAATAAAAAGTTTCTTGAGTACCAACAGCTTAAATCCATAATAAAAGCAAGATTCAATCTTAATCAGACAGATTTAGAGGTGCCAGTTAAGGTGGCAGAGTTTCTAAATCTTCGTTCCCCTAAATTGATATCGAAAATATACGGACTATTATCAAAACTGGATGAGTCAGTGTCTCTTCCAATATCAACATGGGAGACAGACTTATCGATTAATAATGATGAAAGCTTCTGAACACAGATATGTTTAAACACTTTTAAGATGACTAAAATCTCCAATTTACAACTCATACAGTATAAAGTTCTATATAGAATTCATTACACAGGACAAAGGATGTTCAAAATGGGCCTGAGTCACACAAATATCTGCTTCTGGTGAGACACCAAGATGGCGCCCACAGCGGTCGACATGGTGCTTCGCTGCGCTCTTTGTTTGTTTTTGTTTGTCAATTGTGTGTCTGCTTGCACTTATACCCGTGAAGAACTTCTAAATATCAGGACTTTCACACCCACGGACCTCCTCCCAGTTTTTTTAGCCCCTGCCGCCGATCTGGTTCATTGCTTGGCTCGGAAAGTGAGACGGCGAAAGAGAGGTAGACGAGCGGGTGCTCTCGTGCGGCTTCGCAGGAGAGGCTCACGAACGGCGCTGCCTGGCATATTTCTGTCCAATACCAACTCTCTCTCTAACAAGGTAGATGAACTGAGACTGCTGATGCGTTTTAGGGACCTCGCCTCCTCAGCTGCCCTCTGCTTTACTGAGACCTGGCTCCGGGAAAATATACCGGACAGCGCGCTGCGCCTCGACGGCTTCCAGCTCTTCCGGGCTGATCGTGACACAGAGCTTTCCGGCAAGACCACAGGAGGCGGAGTCTGCTTCTACATCAACTGCAGCTGGTGCTCTGATGTAACGGTAATTTCCAAACACTGTTCTCCCGCCCTGGAATTTCTTGTTATCAATTGCAAGCCTTTTTATTCCCCGCGGGAGTTTGCTTCTTTTATACTGATCGCTGTGTACGCCCCTCCCGACGCGGACACACGCGAAGCTCAGCGCGTGCTCGCGGATCACATTCAACACACAGAGCGGAGTTTCCCAGACTCGCTGATTATTGTGGCTGGCGACTTTAATCAGTGCAATCTGAGCCACGATCTCCCCCGCTACAAACAGTTTATTAAATGCCCCACCAGAGGATTAAACACACTGGATCACTGTTACACCACAGTGAAAGACGCATATCGCGCTGTTCCTCGCGCTGCGCTGGGATTATCTGATCACGTGATGGTTCACCTCATCCCCACATACAGACAGAGATTGAAGCTCACTAAACCTGTTGTGAGCACTACGAAGATACGGACCAGTGATGCTGAGGAGAAGCTGGAAACGTGCATGGAAATATCTGACTGGGGCATGTTTAAAGGAGCCACGCATGATCTGGATGAGTACACGGACACTGTGAACTCATATATCCACTTTTGTGAAGAGGTCATTCTTCCATCACACACCAGGGTGAGTTACTCTAATGACAAACCCTGGTTCACAGCTAAGCTCAGACAGATCAGGAAGGAGAAGGAAGCAGCGCTGAAAAGTGGAGACAGGGACTGCTACAGGGAGGTTAAATACCGGTTTAACAGAGAGCTGAAGAGGGCTAAATCTGTGTATTCAGAGAGACTCCAGCAGCAGTTCACTGCTAATGATTCGGCTTCCGTGTGGAGAGGACTGAGGCAAATCACCAACTATCGCCCTCAGGCTCCTAAAGGTCAGGATGACAAAGCCCTTTGTCAAAGACTGTCCCAACACTATGCCCGTTTTGACACCTCGTCATCTGTGTCCAACTCCCCCCCCCCTCCAGCTCCACAGCCTCCACAATCCCTACTTCATTAAAGGCACCCCCCCCCCTCCTCCCCCCCTGCCCTTATCATCAGTGAGCAGGATGTGCTCAAACAGTTCTCCAGACTGAACCCGCGCAAGGCCCCCGGCCCGGACGGCGTGTCTCCCTCCACCCTGAGACACTGTGCGAAACAGCTGGCTCCTGTCTTCACAGACATTTTTAACACCTCCCTTAAGTTATGCCACGTGCCGTCCTGCCTCAAATCCTCCACCATCATCCCTGTCCCCAAGAAGCCACGGATCACTGAACTTAATGACTACAGACCTGTAGCGCTCACCTCTGTAGTCATGAAGTCCTTTGAGCGCCTGGTCCTGCCCCACCTCAAGTCCATCACCACCCCTCTCCTGGACCCGCTGCAGTTTGCCTACCGAGCCAACAGGTCTGTAGACGACGCAGTCAACCTGGCCCTCCACTCCATCCTGCAGCACCTGGACTCCCCGGGAACCTACGCCAGGATCCTGTTTGTGGACTTCAGCTCCGCATTCAATACCATCTGCCCCGCTCTGCTCCGGGACAAGCTGTCCCTGCTCAATGTGCCTGACTCCCTCTGCAGGTGGATCACCGACTTCCTGACGGACCGGAGGCAGCATGTGCGGCTGGGAAAGACTGTCTCAGACTCTACTAGCATCAGCACCGGATCACCCCAGGGCTGTGTACTTTCCCCCCTACTCTTCTCCCTTTACACCAACTCCTGCACCTCCAGCCACCAGTCTGTCAAGTTGATCAAGTTTGCGGACGACACCACCCTCATCGGGCTCATCTCCAACGGCGACGAGTCCGCCTACAGGAGAGAGGTGGCCCAGCTGGCGTCCTGGTGCAACAATAACAACCTGCAGCTGAACGCTCTGAAGACAGTGGAGATGATTGTAGACTTCAGGAAAGTCACTACCCCTCTGCCCCCCCTCACCCTCTCAGGCTCTCCCATCACCACTGCTGATTCCTTCCGCTTCCTAGGCACTACCATCACCAGGGACCTCAAATGGGAGCCGACCATCAGCTCACTCATCAAAAAAGCCCAGCAGAGGATGTTCTTCCTGCGGCAGCTGAGGAAGCTCAAGCTACCCACCAAGATGTTAGTGCAGTTCTACACAGCCATCATCGAGTCCATCCTCACCACCTCCATAACCGTGTGGTACACAGGAGCCACTGCCAGGGACAGACTAAGGCTGCAGCGCGTCGTGCACACTGCTGAGAAGGTGATCGGCTGCAAGCTCCCATCTCTCCAGGATCTGTACATCTCCAGGACCCGGAGGTGTGCTGGCCGGATCATAGCCGATCCCTCACACCCTGGTCACGTACTGTTTGCCCCCCTCCCCTCAGGTAGAAGACTTCGGTCCATCCAGACTAAAACCTCCCGTCACATGAACAGCTTCTTCCCCTCTGCCATCAGACTGCTGAACACTAAGTGACTTATTGACTCTCGTGCACTATGTACAGCAGCTCAACCAGACTCATGTCAATCATCACTGTTTTCTTTTTGCATTACCGACTGCACTATATAGTTCTCCACAGTATCTGCTGCTCGCTAATATTTTTTAACTGCTGACCAGTATCACTTACTCTTATTCTACACTTTTTTGCATGTATAGTTTATTTCTTTTATCTTATCATGTTTAATGTTGCAGCATTGCACCGAGACAAATTCCTAGTTTGTGTACTACATGAACAATGGCAATAAACCTGATTCTGATTCTGATTCTGATTCTGATTCTGATTCTGATTCTACTGCACCGGCAACATTCCAGATAGCTATATGCATGCTATGTGGTCCTGTGCACCAGTTCAAAAGTTCTGGCGGCAGACATGTGGGGACCTGTCAGCATGCCTTGGATATCAGGTCCCATCCTCACCCACACTTTGCATATTAGGTGATTTAAGTGAAATAAATATAGAGGCAAGGATGTCACACATGGTTCTCACCGCCTTATGCATCGCAAAGAAAACTATCCTCATGAATTGGGAATCAAGAAATAATTTATGCATGACTCACTATAATAACTTACTTTTAGATTATACTGGCCTGGAGAGAATGTCTTCCTCCTCAAATAATCAATTGGCTGAATTCAATTCTCTCTAAACTGAGGGGTGACGGGCAGTGGCTCGCTCCCCTTGGTTCCTCTGGCGGCTGGCTGTGCCCCGACCATGAGGGGCCGGTTGCCGGGTTGGCTGGGGGGTGGGCCGTGGCCCCTGGCCGGCTGGCCTTGCCTCCCGGGAGAGGCTGGGTCTGGCCCTTGTGCCCTGGTACTGGTACAAATTTGTTTCTTCCGATGTTGGTGGTTTAAATGAATTGGTTTAAGCTTAGAAAAAACTCGAACAAAATCTTCTTGCACTGTGATTTAAAGGAAAGGATTAAAATAATTTAAAAAAAAAAAACGCGAACTTTACAGAAAAGAAAAAGAATTTTCACAGAACATGACAGGCTCTGGGCCTTACTTGGAAGAGAGAAAAAAATGGAACAGCAGAAGAGGCTCCATACAGCTTGAACAACGCCCCAAAACTGAAAACAAAGGAAAGTTTTCCTTGGTGTGGCAGAATCTCACTGAATTACATGAAATCTGAGCTGAACCAATTACATTTGCGCTTCGTTCAACAAAAGCCATAAACTCAACCTAAAAACAAGAAATGCAAGGGAGCCTGGAACTCTACTGGTCAGTTAAAGATTCTGAGGTGGGAGTCCCAAAAAGCAGAGAGAGAGAGAGACATTTGATATGAGAACTGGGCTGGGGGGTTGGCCGTGGCCCCCAGCCAGCTGGCCTTGCCTCCCGGGAGAGGCTGGGTCTGGCCCTTGTCCCCTGGGGTGGGGTTGGGTATGCGCCGGTGGTGCGGGCCAGCCCTGGTGCGTCCTTGCGCAACGGGTTTGTGTCCTCCCTGGGGCCCTGGCGGAGCCCTGGGGCAGGTGCCTGCGTCCTGGGGGGGTCACCCTCCCCATCTTCTGGGGCCTGCGTGTGTGTGTGTGTGGGTGGGTGTGTGTGTGTGGGTGGATGGGTGGGGGGAATGGGGGCGTGTGTGTGGGGGTGTGTGTGGGAGTGGGTGTGTGGGTGGGTGGGTGTGTGGTGTGAGTGGGGGCATGTGTGTGAGTGGGTGTGAGTGGGGGCGTGTGTGTGAGTGGATGTGTGTGTGTGAGTGGGTGTGAGTGGGTATGAGTGGGGGCGTGTGTGTGAGCGGATGCGGAAGTGGGTGCATGGATGTGTGTGTTGTGTGTGGGCATGTGGGGCTGTGTGTGGGTGTGTATGTGTGCACATGAGGGTGGGTGGGGGTGTGTGTATGTACGGGTGCAGTTAACTGTCGGTGGATGTGTGGGGGTGGAGGATGTGTGTATGGGTAGGAAAACTTTGTTGGGTGGCGGAGGTGGGGCAGTCCATCTAGTGGCATGGGGGTTAGCGGTTCGGGGCCTGCTTGTCCCGGCCACCCTGCTGTTGTGTCATGGGGCGGGGCGCTTTGTCACATTGTCCCTAGTGTCATTGGTGGCAGTTGTGTGTGGGTGCTTGATGGTGGTTGGGGGGGCCGTTGGCGCCTGTTGGTGGCGGTGTTGCTGTTGGGCTGCTCCGGGGTGGCTGTGGCTGCAGGTTGGCCTGCTGCTGTCGGTGTGCGTCTGGGGTGGGTGGTCGGTGGGCTTGCGTGGGTGCTCGTGGGAGTCCCTTGGCATGTGGGGCACTGTGTGGGTCTGGCCCATTGTTCACTATTGTGACGATTGTTGTTGTGCATGTTTGTATGTGCAAGATGAGTGGGAATGGGTGTGGCTGTTCCATCATGTTTGTGGTACTGGGAGCACCAGGGCACAACGCTGGTGGGTTGTTCTTGTGCAACAACCCACCAGCCTGGCGGCCTCGCCCTGAGAGACCGCCGGGGGTTGGGATTTGGGGGCAGTGGGTGGCCTCATGAACCAGTTTGCGAGCTGGCTTCTGGGGGGACACGGCCTCGCTTTTGAACTGCCTCCATCCCAGTCTTATCCCCTCCCCCCCATTCTGGGTGGAATATACATCTTCTTGGATACATGTAGAGCTTTGGGGTGGGGGGGTGCCGCATTGTGTTGGTGAAGGGGATACCTCTGCTGCACGGTGGGACTGCCTTCACCTCAATTTTAAATGCATTTTAGACACTGAGGGCTTGGGGGGATGGGGGCCCCGCTGCCTATCGCAGTGGCTAGTGGTGCTCCAACCACCGTCCCCCCAATTTTAACAGTACTATGGTAGGCCACACATTTACACACAATCACATCATACAACCGACATACACCTACCATGTTTTGTGCAAGGGGGAGGGGGTGGGGGTGTTTTGTCTTCCCCCACCCCTGTTGTCCTCCTCCTGCTGGGGGCCTGGGGGCCCGGCAGGGGGGCCTGAGACCCGTCATGTTGTCAAAATCCCTGAGTGCTGCTGAATGTACAGATACAACCAAGGGATTGAGAGAGGGACTGAATAAGACAGTAAGTGAGAGTGAGGGAATGATTACTTGAGGTGGTGATGGTGGGTCAGTTTTGTGTGGCGCTTTGCATGTCGGGCGGCATCTCGGGGCGCCTGCGGTGATCTGCTGATCAGTTGTCGGGCGGGCGCTGGGGGTGGAGGTCTGCTTCTGTGGCTGTGGCCGCCCTGGGGTGGGTTGGTGGGGGGTGGCAGCTGGCCTGCGCCGGCGGTCTCCACGGCCACTGCCAGGTGCTGGTACGCGTTCAGGTTCACTGCATCTGCATTGCAGTCGCCCTAAGTAATAAGGGTGAATGAGGGTGGGTGAGTGTGAGGGGGAGAGCATGAATGGATGTGAGTAGGTTGGAGCGTGAGTGAGAGTGCGTGTGTGGGTGAACGTGAGTGGGTGTGGGTGACCCTGAGGGCGAGTGGGAGTGAGATTGAACAGGTACAGGAGTGAGAGAGAATGGGTAGGTCCAGAAGTGTGAGAATGGGTGACTGAGAGTGAGGGAGTGCATGTGGGTGCGTATGAGAGCATGAGGGTATGAAGGTGTGGGGACGGGTGTGTCTGCGAGTCAGGAGGTGCTGGATTGAGGGGGGTAGTACCTCTCAGCAATGTGGGTTCCCCTGGGCCAGGGGGACTTCTTTTGGCTTGGGGGTCCCCGGGGTGTGCAGCGGTGGTGCTGGGGGGGCACTGTGGGGGTGCCTGGGGTGGCACGGGCTAGTCTCTCCCCCCCCTTCCAGGCCGGAGAGGGGAGGTGATGGCCTCCTGGCACCTGGGGCCCGGGGACTGACGTTGGCCCCACTGGGGAGGGGTTGCCGCCTGGCAGCCTGGCCTCCCTTGATCGTCCCCCCAGGGGTGGATGTCTGGCTTTCCTGGGGCTTGCTGACCTTGGGCATTTGTGCCCTGTGGGGGTTGGCGGTGCTGCCTTGCCTGCTCGGGGTTCCCAGGGGGAGAGCTGCTGCGACCGGCCCTCCGCTTTGTATGTTTGCTGACAAACCACTCACATGCACACACTTATTTTGCACGCGCTCTCATGTATACACACAGACGCACACACACAAATGTCTCTCCTTTAACAGGTGCGGATACCAGACTCATGTTGAGACATCTTGGGTGAAAGAAACAGAAGAAAAACTGCTTCAGTCAGCCACCAACTGTGCAAGTTCTCCCACTTAAAAGATGAGAGAGGTCTCCAATTTTCATCACAGGTATACCTCAACTATGAGAGACAAAATGAGAAAAAAAAAAATCCAGAAAATCACATTGAAGGATTTTTAATGAATTAATTGGTAAATTCCTCGGTAAAATAAGTATTTGGTCACCTACAAACAAGCAAGATTTCTGGCTCTCACAGACCTGTAACTTCTTCTTTAAGAGGCTCCTCTGCTCACCACTCGTTACCTGTATTAATGGCACCTGTTTGAACTCTTTATCAGTATAAAAGACACCTGTCCACAACCTCAAACAGTCAGACTCCAAACTTCACTATGGCCAAGACCAAAGAGCTGTCAAAGGACACCAGAAACAAAATTGTACACCTGCACCAGGCTGGGAAGACTGAATCTGCAATAGGTAAGCAGCTTGGTGTGAAGAAATCAACTGTGGGAGCAATTATTAGAAAATGGAAGACATACAAGACCACTGATAATCTCCCTCGATCTGGGGCTCCACACAAGATCTCACCCCGTGGGGTCAAAATGATCACGAGAACGGTGAGCAAAAATCCCAGAACCACACGGGGGACCTAGTGAATGACCTGCAGAGAGCTGGGACCAAAGTAACAAAGGCTACCATCAGTAACACACTACGCCGCCAGGGACTTAAATCCTGCAGTGCCAGACGTGTCCCCCTGCTTAAGCCAGTACATGTCCAGGCCCGTCTGAAGTTTGCCAGAGAGCATTTGGATGATCCAGAAGAGGATTGGGAGAATGTCATATGGTCAGATGAAACCAAAACTAGAACTTTTGGTAAAAACTCAACTTGTCGTGTTTGGAAAAGAAAGAACACCATACCTACTGTGAATCATGGGGGTGGAAAACATCATGCTTTGGGGCTGTTTTTCTGCAAAGCGATCAGGACGACTGGATCCATGTAAAGGAAAGAATGAATGGGGCCATGTATTGTGAGATTTTGAGTGAAAACCTCCTTCCATCAGCAAGAGTATTGAAGATGAAACGTGGCTGGGTCTTTCAGCATGACAATGATCCCAAACACACCGCCCGGGCAACGAAGGAGTGGCTTCATAAGAAGCATTTCAAGGTCCTGGAGTGGCCTAGCCAGTCTCCAGAGCTCAACCCCATAGAAAATCTTTGGAGGGAGTTGAAAGTCCGTGTTGCCCAGCGACAGCCCCAAAACATCACTGCTCTAGAGGAGATCTGCATGGAGGAATGGGCCAAAATACCAGCAACAGTGTGTGAAAACCTTGTGAAGACTTACAGAAAACGTTTGACCTCTGTCATTGCCAACAAAGGGTATATAACAAAGTATTGAGATGAGCTTTTGTTATTGACCAAATACTTATTTTACCGAGGAATTTACCAATTAATTCATTAAAAATCCTTCAATGTGATTTTCTGGATTTTTTTTCTCATTTTGTCTCTCATAGTTGAGGTATACCTATGATGAAAATTGGAGACCTCTCTCATCTTTTAAGTGGGAGAACTTGCACAATTGGTGGCTGACTAAATACTTTTTCCCCCACTGTACACTACATAGTTAGTACATAGTTAGGTACTGTATAAAGCTCCTTTTGGCAAAGTAAATATGTTTTGACACAATAAGGGTAACAGATCTCTGTTCTGCTTACCTAGCTGCCTGACAGGACAAGGGGGGAAAAAACTGTTGATACACAATTTTTATAGTGTATGGAGTCTAATAATTACTTACATCCTCTCTATGGCTTCTGATCAAATTATTCAGCTGAGCGTGCTAACTCTTACTTCGTTGAACAAATTAAAACCAAAAAAGTCAATAGATCGGCATGATGATGTGGCCGGTTGGTGTCGTCATCACACCGACCTATATAAGGGATAGTCGGCCATCTTATGGCATCTTCTTTGGTGACTCGTCCTCATAGCATATCAGGGAGCTGAATGCTAATGTGTTGTAGTGTTATTGGCAGTTCATGTAATAAAGTTAGAGCTCTAGCACAGCATCCTTGTCCATCATTATTCCCAGGTTTGTGGACATAACATTTGGTGCCGAGAATTCACGAACCATGGAAGCATGCCTAAGACCACTGAGGCCTTTCCTCGAGTCCCCAGGTGAACCAGATGTGCAATGGCCACGATGGCTGGACGTGTTCGAGACAATATGTTGCAGCACTGGATCTGGGAAAGCTGGATAAATGAAGGAAGCGGGCACTGCTTGTCCATAACCTGGGCATAGAAGGTCAGATTACACTGGTCAACACCAAATGTATTGTCTAAGTGTTTTTTTAGCTGATATAGGACAATTTTGATGTGCTGAATCCAAAAATCACATTGGTTTTGTTCAATCAGGTCAACTTTTTTAACTATGGCCACATGTTTTCTTAGGTTTTCGTGTACATGTACAGGTATTTTCGCTTTATATGATGCTAAATTCTTTTTTATTTCTTGAAATTCTCTGAATTTTGAACAATGATGACATAGCATTCAACTTACATGTACTTACCTTTATCAGTGTCTACTATTCAATTTATAGTACAACTGTACAACTGCTGTACAACTGCTTATAACTTAACATAAAACCTGACCTGATCGAGAGAAACGGATGTCATTTTCGGATTCAGCAGTGCAAAATTGTCTTAAATCAGTTGAAAAAAACACAGACAACTTACAAAAAAAATATTTTTGTTATGTTGTGTTATTTTTCACACGCTTGACTCGTATGTGGATGCTGTGGAGCTATTTGCTAGCTACTTTGCTACACTGGACAACATGCTAGCACAACGAATTTGATTTCACCAGAGGCGACAGGGAATTAATGAGTCCACCCAACAATTTGTCGCTCACTTAACCCTTTGAGTGTGTATGGTGCAGAACTACGCCATACCCCCTAGTGGTCAAGAGTGGTAAATATTTTTTGTCAATAAAATAGTTCAGATTTCCAAGGCTATAACTTTAAAGTGGTAAGAGATAATGGCTTACTGTCAATTAGAAAGATGTAAAATATGATCCAAAGTTTCAGATAGGAATAAATTTACGCATCTAATTTGCATAATATCACAGCATCTCTTTAAATTCCATAACTCATTACAATCATTTTGCCAATGTGTGCCGGTCGTTGACTCTGTGGGTCCAGCCAAGTAAGCAAAACCACCCACCAACGACCACTGTCCATGTGGTAAGCCCTGAAATTAATGCATATGCATACAGCATGGTTGAATTAGATGGCATGGCTGTACCGCTGCTGCTCGACCCTGTGGCGGTTAGGTCAATGCTGAATTGGGCCATGGTGAAGAAATTTTTCCCCAACCACCAAATAAGAAAGAACCCAGCGGAGCTGAATGGATACGGTTATAGACTCAATAATGTAGGGACAGTGGAGCTAACAGTCTACTACAAGTCAAAGATTGTTTATGACTTCCAGTTCCAGGTGTCTACACACGGCGACAACATTATGGGTTGTGACCTCTTTTACAGACTGGGTTTCACTATCTGTGACAGCACTGGGTGCACGTGGTCCGGTTATAGCAACTGGGACACAATGGACAGTTACGACGGTGATGTGGTGTCGGACAAGATAAAGGGCAACACTGACACCAAACCAACTGGCCCGTGCGCACAGGAGGAGAGCTGCCCAGAAGGGGGGCAGCAGCTGGACTCACCTCAGATCCTCGCCCAGCCGGAGACCACGGAGGCTGCTGCGAAATTGCAGAAGAGGGAGCCCGTGCACGCAGAGGACCTCGGGACACAACAACCGGGCACGGACACTGTCTACGACGCAGAACAACAACAACAATAACAAAGCACATCAGACGAGGGAGAAGAAAAGCCAGACTGCTTTAGTACCCATGCTCAGTATCAGTCTACAGGGGTTATGACCGAGCCGATGGGTGAAGAGTCCGCAACAGTGAATGACATGGGAGAGATGCCAAAAATCTTCCGTACCAACAACCAGCTTTGGAATACAGAAACAATGACGGTGAAGTCGGGTGAAAGGTCCGTGATGAACACGGTAGCGACAGAACTGTTACAGCACGACGGAGGTCCTAAAACAGATGGGTGCGCAGCACCACCACAATCACAGTGGCATAGGAGGTCGAGCAAGGCGCTACTCAAAGTCATGGACTGGGTTCGAGTCCACACCAACGAAAGACCAGAACAGCAGCTGACTAAGTCATGGCCGGCGAGACAGCGGACACCGCTGAGGATCGTGGCACAGCTGGGATCAGCGTGATTCAAGTTGACAGATGGTTCGGTTTGACACGCAAACCATCTCCAGCGTGTCCAAGTGATGGCTCCAGACAGCAAGGCTTCGCGGGAGTCAGCTAATGCAGTGTGGGACCCGGACCCCAACATTATGAAGATTGGTCCTGGTCCCGAGGGCCCAACATCTCCAGGGGCACGTCTATCGCGGGCCCCCTACAAGGCCCCTTCCCCATGGAAGACTGTACGAAAGAAAACAAGTGACTATTTAGTTACGAGCATGGCTGAAACAGTGGCAGAATAATCCACTCAGCCGCATCAGGTCCAGCGGCTGACCCTAGTTCAGGAGTTACTGTGTATGCCAAATTGGGGAGGGTTTCAAGTTGAGAATGTTCTGTGTTTTTTCCAAGGGGAGAGTGAAGCTCTCCCCACCTGCTCCCCACCTGCTCCCACCTGCTCCCCAGCCACCTGCTCCAGCTCTGAAGAGCTGGAGCAGGTGGCTGGGGAGAGGGAAGTCTGGGCTTCTCTGCTTGAACTGCTGCCTCCGCGACCCGGACCTCCGGAAAAGCGGTAGAAGATGGATGGATGGATGGATGGATGGAGAGTGAATGTTATGAAGGGAATTCATAACAAAGAGTGGCAGGCCGGCTGGTGTCGTTATCACGCCGACCTGTATAAGGGAGAGTTGGCCATCTTCTGGCGTCTTCTTTGGCGATTTGTCCTCATAGCATATCAGGGAGCTGAATGCTAATGTGTTGTAGTGTCACTGGCAGTTCATGTAATAAATTTCGAGTTCTAGCACAACGTCCTTGTCCGTCATCATTCCCAGATTTGTGAACATAACACAGTGAATCATTACATTTTAGTTACAAAAAATATTTAGATCATTTTTTCTAATCTGGCCATACGATGTTTTTGTTTTATCTGTGTGACAGACAACAATGTGTAATAGTGAATAATGAAAGCTCTTCTTTCTTAGCCTCTTAGAATTCTTGTTTTCCACCCACAGAACGTTTCACATTGGCTGGAAATTGGCAGGAATGCTAAGGGGTGAAATATGCATTTAAAATTAACGTGAAAGTTACTTTTCCAAGTAACTAGTTATTTTTATCATACAGTAATTGGTAAAATAACTCAGTTCCTTTTGAAAAGAAGTAACTAGTAACTGTAATTAGTTACTATTTTTTAGTGACTTGCCCAACACTGGTAGTACGACATTCAAAACGTACTAAGTCATCAAGAAAATGTGTTCATTGAAAACATTTGAAATGTGTAATTTTGATTAATAAAAACATTTAAACAATGCTGGACCTTTACTTAAAGTGGATTTGTCAGTGTTTTACCTAATTTGCTGATCTGAATATTTCTTCCACCTCTGTGTACGGATACTGGTCTGACTAGAGGGTCTGGTCACTGATTTTTAGATGTGTACAAATTTCCTCTTGGGGGCATTTACTGTACCAGAGCAGCATCATCTTCTCACATTACCTGACAGCATTCATATTCAGCTGGCTAATGACCATATGGTGCCTTCAGTGTGAAGTGTAGCCTCTGTCTATATAACAACTTATTTTAAAGGCCATCCTTTAGCATGCTCACAGAGTCCTGTCTATTTTAAATAAAAACTCACCTATTGAAAAGATTGTTTAAAGTTACACTCCACCAAAAATAGTTTTTTTTCTTAACATGTGTAATGTGTTTTTTACGATTTACAAGACATATCAAGAACGAAATCACTCAAGTGTCATGTCTGTGTTTATTTGCTGTGAAGTTTCACTTAAGTCCCACCCCCTGAAAAAATCAAGTTTAGACAGTGACCTCACTATAACAGGGCCATAGTGTTGCGCCATTCAGCACTAAGAGCACTGTCTGGCCTGACTGAAGTTAGCCTCCAGTGATAATTAGCATTTTTGGACAGCTGCTTTTAAAAACTTGACCCAAATTAACCCATAAGAACCCAGACCCCTTTCTCCTTCAAGGAAAATTATGGGGGTCTGGGTTGTTGTGGGTTAAGACAGGCTTTACCATTAAACTGCAGGAAAGATGCCACTGCAGTCATTATCCTGGGCTACCGTGCATACAACTGGGCATGTCCTTCAACCGGTAAGTCTTTTTATCACAGGACTTACCCAGGATTTATACTGACTCCAGATGCAGTCCATTGCAGATACAGTGCGGATGTTCCGTTGCGTTCATCCCTACCAGCTCCTTTTGTGTTTTGGAGCGGCATGGAAAAGAACAAAGTTCGAAATACAAGACTGCATGAGAATTATACTAAGTAAAGCAAGATCTCGAGAAAAACCCGAGATGAACCGATCGTGATCACGTGATAACAACAAGGAAGTGTGATGTACCGGCTCCCCACATAGATTTTTGGCTGTAAATAAAACTTACCGGAGTGGTGGCCTAGTTAGTAGAGCATCCGCCCTATAATGGGTTCAAATCCCGGCCAGGTCATACCAAAGACCATATAAAAATGGTACTTTCTGCCTTCTAACTTGGTGCTTAGCATAATAGAATGGGGAAAGGAAAGTTAACACACAGAGCTACCAGAGGACTGACCCCCTACTGTAGCTTTCTGATAGAATAAAATTGAATTAAATGAGACTGAGTCAAAAATTCAATAGGCGGATTCTGGAGTTGTGAGCAAATTTATTCCTGGCCAGGAGAAAGATACATTGAACAGCCCTCAAAGTCATTCATGCACCATTCTAACCATTCACTCCAAACTTGGTATTTTATAGCCCTCAGAACAGATAAACAAAGAAGGAGATGTCCTTGGGGTACATCTGGAGACTGGCAAAGTGTCCATAAATCTAATCTCCCAGGAACTGGGAGTTTTGGCACATTCCTTGGTCACACAAGAAACTAGCAGAGTAAGTCCATAAAACAGAGATTATCAGTTGTAGCCTGTGTCATCATTCACGTCTCTGCTGACCTGCACTCACACACACTAACACACACATCCGCTCAGACTTTGGGGCATGAAGGCCACACATAGAGAATAATTGCTCACAAAACGCACCAAAAATATATCAGACATACAATATGAAAGAATAATATAGAGCAGGGGTGTCCAACCATGTGCCATGGAGAGCCAAGACCCTGCAGGTTTTACCTCCAACCAGTGTCTTCAACAGCAGATTTCTGTGAACTTCTTCCCACTGATTGCTGATAAGTGAAAACACCTGCTGAAGAGACTAGGTAGAAGAGAAAACCTGCAGGGTCTTGGCTCTCCATGGCACATGGTTGGACACCCCTGATATAGAGGAATATGAAATTATTCTTTCATCTCCCCCCCCCCCCCGATTCTTAAAAAGCATCAGAGATTAAACATTATGGCCTCTAAAACCTCATTGGGCAGCTCACTAAGTTCCGGTGCATTTTATGCAAGAAGCATTTTATTGCAAAAGATCCTAACTTGCTTTTCAATGAGGAAAGTTGGCCATCGACCTTGCTGCCCCCCCCCCCGAGCACTGTTTGAATGTTTCATTTCCTGGGGAGCATGGAACAATAAAGCCTTTTGTTCAGTAAAAGAAATCAATAATTAAACAAAGTCATAATAAAGAAAAGTGAAATCAGTAACGATAAACAATTACAAAATGGTATGTGTGATATGTATGTAAGCATCTATGTGTTGTTATGTGTGTTGGTAGATTAGCAGCAATTTGATGAGGTAGGTCAGAGTATAAGATTGCATATGGCTGAAGCAATAACATGACCATCTGCATCATTCGCAGGGATAAAAGTTCAACAGTATTGACCCACTATAGCGCACACGCCCCCACGGGCGGCAGTCAACTGATCAAGTACCATTCTATTTTGTATCACCATAAGCCTCATGGCTGTCATCTCTTCCCTTTCACTTGCTCAAGCAGATAAGGAAAAGTTCACAAAGGACTGTAGTCTATAATTAAGGGTCTCAATCCACAAGGTGTTCTTTGCCACTCCCACCCAAGAAAACAATGACTGAAGAACCTTTTGTCCTGTGCTCTGTATCTTGGAACTGTTCTGGCACATCTGTAACCCAAATGGAATCATGCGGTGCAAAAGTGGCATCCTGTGGTAGGAAAGCATCTCTTTTCACCCTGCCCACCTGGCCTGCTGACATAATGAGGGTGTGATCAGTTACAAGGACAGGGGCACAAACTCCTGTCCAACCCATAGGCAAATGGGAATATGCCCTATGACCACACAGCCACCAACCACCTGTCACCATGTGTGCGCCATATATGTGAAAATTGCAGATAGCAGCGCTGCAGAGCTCTTGCAGGGTGACAGGTCCAGTATGACAACAATAAATTTGCGGGCACCACCTGCCCATTTTGTTGGTCAGGGTGTCGGCAGTACAGGGGCGAGATACACTGTACACCACTGCACACTGAGAAAGGGGTAAGTTGCCCAGAGGGTTATTGCCACTTCCCTTCAAACAGAATGAGAAGTTCTCTGACGAAATAAACCTCGACTTCACAGAGTAAGGGGTGTCACAGCGAACTACATCTGCCCCTGGATCGGCTGCGGCCCTTCGCGATCCCTTCTCCGGCAGACACAGAACCATCTTGAGATCAGGTCCTCATTCAACAGCAGAGAATGAAACAGTGCTTTGACAAGAAGTATAGGGTGAGGGTTCATGCACTCGGTGTGTTGGACTGGGTCAGGATCAAGCACCCCGACCATACGCATAAGCTGCACCCATTCTGGACTCCTGTCCAGAATGGGTGCAGATCATGAAGTAGATCATGAAGCAGCTGGGCCCGGAAACATTCTGGCTCTCAGATGGGTCATGGTGGCATTCCAGCCACCTCAGGAAATCATTGCCGGCCCAGGATCCGGGAGCTGCAGCGGACAAGACAGACATGGGTTAGGACTTGACTGATGGGACTCTGGGGAGCGTTCTGGTTTGGCCGACGGAGCCTGGAGCAGGTCTTCCACCTGTGAGGCGCTCGGCTAGAACCCATCAGAGGCCTAAGCACCTAGAGGACTTTGTGGTTGGACTGAATTTAGCTAGTACATGTTGGCCTTGGGTGGCAGAATAATCCACCTCAACATGGGGGGCATACTGGGAGTCTACCCGGATGCCCAGTTAGTTCAGTGTTTTTTTTTTTTTTTTGCATGCTTTGTTTTAGGGTGTTCACTTACTAAACTTGGGGAGGGGGGGTTGATTTGATTATTGTGGTTCTACACTTTGTGAAGGGGAGAGGAAAGTTGTGTGGAGATATGGCCCTAGAGGCTTGCTGTAGCTGGCACCTGGCGCACAGTGTGGTGACGTCAGCCGGGCTACAGCTAGTATGTAGAAGTGGAACTTCTCTCAATAAAGTTCACTTGGTTGCTCGGTACAACATGGTTCACATCTCACTCTTTTAGTACATAACATAGCCCAGTAAATTTAATTCTATGGAGTACTTGTGCAGTGGATATAAAAAGTCTACTCACCCCTGTTCAAATGCCAGGGTTTTGTGATGTAAAAAATGCAACCAAGAAAAATCATTTCAAAACTTTTTCCACCATTAATGTGACCTATAACCTGTTATATGGCACTTTAACTGTGAAGTGCGGGGTAGTAACGCGCACCTCCAGTGGCGTCACCACACTGCCTTATATAAGGCCGGGGTCGGCCATCTTATGGCCTCTTTCTTGCCTGTGCCTTGGCCAGTGCCTTGTCTGTGACTGCCATCTGCATTGCGTTAAATAAAGCTGTGCTCTACAAGTCACCTCGTCTCATCTGTGAGTCAGGGTAACACCATACATAACATTTGGCAATGTCGGATTTAACTCATGGAGGCATGCGTAGCTCCAGTTTGCCCTTTTCTTGAGTTTCCCAGGGACCCGCCAGTGCCCTGGCCTAGGTGGTTCAAGGCCTTTGAGACCTATGTTGCCACGCTGGGACTCAGTGAGCTTGATAAGCTAAGGGCCTGAGCGCTTCTGGTTCACAATTTGAGTATGGAGAGCCAGCGAGTCCTGCGAACGCTCAGTGCTTCGGACACTTATGAAGATATAGCGGAGCTGCTAGTTAGCCATTTCCACACCCCCGGATAACATGACTGTCCGGAGGATCCATTTTTGGCAGTGGCATCAGTGGGTAGGTGAACCTGTTCGGCAGTTTGTCACCGACTTGAGGCAGCTACTTAGCGAGTGTCGTTTTGGGACATTGGAGGAGGAAATGATTCGTGACCAACTGGCAGAACATACATGCAGCGCTGCATTGCGGGCTAAGCTACTTACGCCATCTAGTGACCTCACATTAGCCAGAGCCATTAAGCTAGCTCTCCAAATGGAAGCCGCGGACAAGCTAGCTCTGGAGCTAACTGGACACCAGTCACAGCAGCCTCCAGAGCTCCTCATCGCAGCAAATGTCACGGACCTGGATAGCAAAGATAGCTTGAACGATGAAGATACAGAAGCCAGTGCTACCAGCCGAAGGTCTGCCCCGGGAAAACCCCTCTGCATGGGTTGTGGGTCTGCAACGCACCACAAAAAGGCTAAGGACTTTTCAGTGAGAGGAGCACATTGTAGCAGATGTGGTCGCTTGAACCATTTTGCTAGCGTGTGCCGTGTATTTAACCCGGAGAGCCCACAGAATTGATTGCTCCGCCCGCCCCGACAACCATCCACACAGTGTCCCCCAACACGAATGGGTACACATTTTGCACAATGGGGCTGGATGACGTGGAAGTGCCGCTGTTGATCGACACGGGAGTGGAGGGTTTGTTGCTGAATTGGGCCACGGTGAAGAAGTTTTTTCCCCACCACTGGATTAGAGGTAACCCAGCACCATTGTACGGTTATGGAGGTGGAAGACTGGGCACGGTCATAACTTTGGAGTTGACTGTTCGGTACAAGTCTGTGACGGTGACTGACTTCACGTTCCACGTGACAGCACAGGGTGACAACATCATGGGCTGTGATTTATTTTATGGACTGGGTTTTGCCATAAAAGACGATGCCGGGAATGAGTGGTCAGGTTGCGGCCAATGGAAACCTTCAGTTCCGGTGGTCGATGAGGACATTGTGTGGGACGAAGAGCTAACGGACACCATGGCGGTCAAGCAGGACCAGCTTCACTCAGGTTTGGCGCAGGAGAGTCCTAGTCCCAGCGCTCGGGAAACGATAGAGGAGGGGTACTGAGTGTTGCGGTGAGGTGCCTGCGCCGGCGAGTGACACCAATATGCTAGCCCCAGATGCCTCCGGAGCTTGGCCGTAGGGGGACGCAGGGTCTGCAGCTATGTTGGTGAATGCTACGACGATTTTAGAAGAAGTCGGGGCAAGGCTGATGAGCATGGGGGATCAGCATGCTCAACAACAACATCTCAGGCCGAGCTGGGCCCCGTTGAGGATCCTGGATTGGTTTGGATTCGAAGTGAGGAACATCCGCGGCAAAGATGGGCCAGACGACAACCTCAGGAGCGTCGGGAGTGTTTGCGCATAGTAGCCAAACTGGGCGCAGCGCACTTCAGGCTGTCTAATGGCTCAATGTGCCATGTAAATCAGCTTTGGCGTGTCCGGAAGAAGGCTCTGGGAGACAAGGCTGGATGTGAGGCGAGGTCGTTGGTGAGGAGGAGTGGCTTCAGCGTCCAGAGGGCAGCCATCACCCCAGGGACCGGCTGTTTCCAGGGGCACGTCTGTTGAGGGGCTGCCCTGGGCCCCCATGCCAGTTATATCCTTTCACCCAAAGAACTGGATTGTAAATAGCATATATTAAAGTTCTGGTGTTAGTAAAAATGTTATATATGGGATTATTTTGTGTTTTTCTTTAGTTTAGGAGCACGGCACACAATTTTAGTTTAAGTCAAGCTTTTACCTTCTCTGACACAGTAGTGGAGGAATAGACCTCAGAAAATAATGGATGATCCTTAAATCATTTTTAATGATTAAACGTCTATTAAATACCACAAGATACCACAGGATTTCCTTGCGGATTGGATTTAAAATAGACTCGTTGTGTTTCATTAGCGAACCGAATTTGACAAGCCGGATTCGTTCCACAATGGTCCGGACCAGGTGGGGATTAGAAAATTGATGAGAATGGGAACTATTTTCTGTGGAGGGCAGATCACAACCGTAACATACTGCATCCGGAGTCGATGTAAATCCAGGGTTATTCTGCTTATTGTAACACTATGTAACACATGTAAAATGAAGTTAGATATTGCATAGCACACAAGTCTGCACGGTGGCGCAGTGGTTTAGCACTGTGACAGCACAGTTTTACCCTCGGCCGGGGGATCACGGGGATCATGAGGTCGTGGGTTCGATCCCAGCCCCCGACCAACAGTGAGCTGTGTGGAGTTTGCATGTTCTCCCCGTGTTGCGTGGGTTTACTCCGGGATTTCTCCGGTTTCCTCCCGCATACCAAAAACATGTAGGTTTAGGGCGCTCGCGCACGCAGCGACCAGCAGCCGGTGGCTTGTCACCAGACTGCAAACCAAGTCTACCTACGGGTACAAATAAGTAACAAAAAAAACAACAAAAAAACAAACAAAAAAAGTCATTGCTTAAATACAGTGTTATGAGTAGTATTTACCCCCTTCCTGATTTCTTATATTTTGGAATATTTGTCACACTTAAATGTTTCAGATTGTCAAACAAATTCTAAAATTAGACAAAGACAACCCCAGTAAATACAAAATGCAATTTTTAAATGATAATTTAACTTATTAAGGTAAAAAAGCTATCCAAACCTGTCTGGCCCTATTTGAAAAATTGTTCCTTCCCATCCTCCACCATTACATCATGAATTAACTGTGATTAAACACATTTTTTTGCAGAGCTGATTTCAATTACATTACAGTTACTTCATTACTTTATTAAGTAGTCAGATCACATCAGATCACACAGTCAGATCACATCTCACTGTTCATGTACCCAGCCTACAGACAAAGGCTGAAACAAACAAGCCCAGTTATTAAGCAAATTAAACGCTGGACCCCAGAGACTGAGAGCACCCTACAAGATTGTTTTGCCTGCATGGAATGGGATGTGTTTAAAGCTGCAGCCACCCAAGAGGACTCTTCTGTAAACATACAGGATTATGCTGAATACGTGACTAGGTACAATCAGCACGTGCGTTGATACCATCATTCCCACCATACAGGTCAGGAAGTTCCCCAGCCAGAAGCCCTAGATCAACAGTCAGGTACGTCAGATGCTGCATGCTCGCTCTTGTGCATTTAAATCAGGCTGTGAGTTCAAGTACAAAGCTGCAAAGTATGGACCGAGGAAGGCTATAACAACAGCCAAGAGGCAGTACAGAGAAAAGCTGGATAGTCTCTACTCCACTCCTGATCTGGGGCGCATGTGGCAAGGCCTGCAACACATCACAAGAGGACCAACAGTAGAGGACCAACAGCAGCACCACTAGCTCTACAGACAGCCTGCCGGACGATCTCAACATCTTTTACACCCATTTCAAGACCACCAGCGACAGCACAGAGAAGAGACACACACTTACCCCCCCCCCCACTAAGAGTATCACCAGGCCAGATAAACAAAGCACTGAGGAATATCAACCCCCGCAAGGCAGCAGGACCACACAACACACCTGGGCGGGCCCTCAGAGCATGCGCTGCTGAGCTGACCGATGTTCTCACAGCAATCTTCAACCTCTCCCTCAACCAGAACATAGTCCCCTCCTGCTTCAAAACGACAACCATCACCCCCCTCCCCAAAAGGAGCCTACCGACCTGTCTGAATGATTACAGACCAGTAGCACTCACTCCAATCATCATGAAGTGCTTCAAGAGAGTGGTGCTGCCCCTCATTCAGGACAGCATACTGGGCACCCTGGACCCCTGCAGTACGCCTACCGGCCCAACAGGTCCACCTCAAGTGCTATCGCTGCTGTACTCCATTATTCTCTCTCCCACCTGGAAGATCAAGACTCCTACATTAGGATGCTCTTTGTCGACTACAGCTCTGCCTTCAACACGGTCATCCCCCACAAACTCACCAACAAACTGTTTTCACTTGGCCTGCACCACACCCTCTACAACTGGCTACTGGACTTTCTAACTGCAGCCCCCAGTCTGTCAGGATGGGTAACAGGATATCAGTCAGCATCATCACAAACACAGGTGTCCCACAGGCCTGTGTTCTCAGCCCCATCCTCTACAGCCTCTTCACCCATGACTGTGTTGCCTCCCACAAGGACAATATCATCCTAAAGTTCACAGATGACACAGCAGTGATAGGACGCATCACTGGTGATGATGAAGCATCCTTACAGGAGGGAAGTGGCCAACCTGGTGTCATGGTGTGAGAACAACAACCTCACCCTCAACACGGACAACATAAAGGACACAATAGGACATGAGGAAAGGGAGGAGGAGACCCCATCAGCCGCTCTTCATCCGGAAGCTTGAGGTGGAGAGGGTGAGCAGCTTTAAATACCTGGGCATCCACATCAGTGAGGACCTTAAGTGGACACACAACACCACAGAGCTAGTTAAGAGAGCTCAACGACCAGCAGCTTGGTGATATAGTGCATGTGTGCGTGTGTGTGTTTTTTGTACTTTTTTACGTTTTTAGAAAATCCTCTGTGTCGTTTCTGCTCTGGAGCGTTTGTGGAATATATGGCGAACAGCTCCCTAGTATCTGCAACATGGATTTCCTTTGATTTTAGCACAGAAATCCAAGATTTGAAACAGAAACTCAAAGACAATCAGCACTTTAATATTGAGATGCAGGATGTTAAAAGGGAGTTCCGCGCTGTAAAAGTGAACAAAAGTCAGGGCCCTGATAATATATGTGGACGCCTGGTAAAGTCCTGTGCACATGAACTGAGTCCTATATTTCATTATATTTTCAATAAGTCCTTACAGACACAACATGTGCCTAAGATCTGGAAAGATGCCGTGGTTGTTCCCGTTCCAAAATCCAGCTGTCCTAAAACGGTAAACGACTTTAGACCAGTTGCTTTGACTTCAATTTTAATGAAAATTTTTGAAAAACTGGTCAGATGTGAGGTCCTAAGGCAGACTGAACATGCATTGGATCCTCTGCAGTTTGCCTATAGGCCTCACAGAGGAGTGGAGGATGCCACTGTCACTCTGTTTGACATGCTTTTTTAAACATCTGGATTTTAATGGGACACACGCCAGGCTTTTATTTGTGGACTTTTCTTCTGCCTTTAATACAATCCAACCTCATATTTTAGTTGAAAGGCTCCTGCAACAATTTGATTTAAGCAATAATCTGGTGGGTTGGATTCTGGATTTCTTAACCAACAGGACGCAGAGAGTAAGGGTCAATGGCACATTGTCTGACCTAAAGTGCTCTTCTACTGGCTCTCCTCAGGAAGGGGGTGTTGTCACCACTACTCTTCATCCTGTACACAAACATGTGTCGGAGCAGACATGACAACAGACACATTATAAAGTATGCTGATGACTCAGTCATTGTCAGTCTCCTCCAGGATGGTGAGAGTGGCCACGGCCCAGTAGTTGATGACTTTTGTTCACTGTGTGAGGATTCCTACCTGCAGCTGAATACAACAAAAACAAAAGATATGATTATTGACTTTAGGAGGAAAACTCCCAGGCACAAAGTCACCATACTAAAAGGCCAAGACCACCGAATGTGTACAATCGTACAAATATCTTGGGACAATTATTGATAGTGGATGAACTTTGAGGTGAACTGTGAAAGGGTGTGCAAAAAGGGTCAGCAAAATTTGCATTGTTTGAGGAAACTTGCACGCTTCAAATTGACCGAACCATAATGACTATGTTCTATCGGCTTTTATTGAATCTGTTTTATCCTTTTCTTTAATGTCATGGGTTTGGTCAGATAAAACTGAAACAGAGGAAATCCTTGGATCAGGTAGTCAGATGGTCCAGTCGTTTGCTTGGTGAGTCACAGCTGAGCCTGACATCCCTGTACACCAGACAAGTACAGAGGATGGCCGACTCGATTTTAAATGATGACTCCCACCCTTTGCACTGCAACTTTCAGCTTCTTCCCTCCAGACGGAGGTTTGCTGTCCCAAAAAGTAGAACCCAGCGCTACAAAAACAGCTTTGTCCCTGCTGCTGTCAAAGAGTTGAACAAGCTATAAAAATTATATTGTACATATTTTATATTTACCTATTTTGTAAGATGTGTGCCTGTGTTTGTGTCTATGTTGAATGTAATTGTGGCTTGTAAATATGGATGTCACCAACTGCAAAACAAATCTACCTACGGGTACAAATAAAGTAACCTGAACCTGAACCTGAACAGTGACTGTACTTTCTAAGGATGCTGAAGAAGTTTGGCATGTCCCCCAGGATCCTCAACAATTTCTACAGCCGCATCATCGAGAGCATCCTGACCAACTGCATCACTGCGTGGTATGGCAGCACCACTGCAAACGCCTGGACTGGACTGCAAACACCTGCAGAGAGTGGTGAAGACAGTGGATAAGATCATCAAGACACCACTCCCTTCTCTGCAGAGCATCTACCATCTCAGAGTCCAAAGGAGAGCTGACGCCATCCTCCGGACCCCACCCAACCCCCAGCACAGACTGTTCACACTTCTACCCTCAGGCCGGAGGTACAGAAGTGTGAATGCAGGACAACCAGACTGAAGAACTCCTTCTTTCCCACTGCCATCATACTCCTGAACAGATAACAACTCCCAAAACTCTGTAACACAGCTTTGCATATAGGAACTCAAACACCGGCTGCTAAATTTGCACACTGCTCACCTGTACAGTAGATATAGTCTCACCCGTCTGATGTCCATATCATCTTCTGCTGCTACTATCATGCACAGTCTACTGGTACTACCGGTACAGACATTAGCACTGGGTGCTAATTTGTAATTTGTAATTATACACTGGCTTGTTGCATAATGCTCATTTCCACACTGTACATAGGTCTATGCCATCTCAGGCTCACATCAGGTTGCACAATGCTTCATTTGTACACTTGAACCAAGGTTCATGCCACCTCAGGTTCACATCATCTCTGATATCAATATACCACTATCACTTAATCAATGAATTTTCAATTTCATTCCGCTTGTCTGACTGCTTTAACTGCTTTAACTGTCCAAACTGCCTAGTGTGTGTTATTAGTGCGCATTAGTTTTAGTATTTAGTATCAAGGTGTGCTTAAGGAGTCCCAACTGCCTAACTGTGTGTTGGTGTGTGTGTTATTAGCATCCATTAGTATTAGGATTGAGTTACTGTGTTAGTGTGTCATGATCTTATTAGAATTGTTGTTTCTGTACCTATTACCTTGGCATTCATTTAGAGAGCAAAGTAAGAATTTCATTGGTCAGGAAATGTAGCATTTCTTAACTGTGCACATGGTAATAAAGCCTTTGAATCTTGACTCTTGAATTCACCACACCCAAACCTGATTACTGCCAGACCTGTTGAATCAAGAAATCACTTTAAACAGAACCTGTCTGAAAGACTGAAGTAGGCTTAAAGATCTCAAAAGGCAACACATCATGCCACAATCTAAAGAAATTTGGGAACAAACGAAAAACACAAACCCAAAACTTCTAAAGAACTGCAGGCCTCATCTGCCTCAATTTGGACACTGGTTCATGATTCAATAATAAGAAAGAGACTGGGCAAAAATGGCATTCATTGGATAGTTTAAGGTGAAAACCAATGCTGGCCCAAAAAGAACACAAGGCTCACATATGTCAAAAAAAACATCTTGATGATCCAAGACTTGGGGAAAATATTGTTGAGTGTCACAAACCGAGCCGGTTTTGTCCTTTAGGCTCAGTTCTGACCGTTCTCTGTGGCTCAGGTTTATCTGTGTATTTGTGTATTGTGTTATCTTTTGAGTTCTTGTAGTTTCTTTGTCACCAGTTTACTTTTTTCCTTACCTGTAGCTACTGTTCTGGCCAGCAGCTGTGAGGCAGCCTCCTTTGGCCTACATTCATGTGGTCGCTGTCTGACACTTGCCGGTCCGACCACGCCCCCTCTCTCATGACAGCCAGCTGAATCTCCTCTGGTGATTCCTCTTCCCACACTTTACCCAGGTGTTCCCAATCTGTGTTGCCAGCAATGCTTGCACTTACGTAGCTCTTTGCCAATCAAACATTGCTGGATTATTGTATTGTCTCACGAAGGTTTTGAGGTTACACTGTCACTATTCTCTTCAGTGTTAGTTATCTGCCTCCCATGTCTCAATGCTCTGCCTTGGCTTCAGTACCGCATCTCATTGGGAGATGTGCTTAACCGTTTGTGTTGTTTTTTGCTCGCTGGACTTAACTTGGACTACTTGGAGTACTCGAGCTCCGTGAGTATTAACTGCTAGTGTTCCCCCGTTTCAGTCAGGCTGTCATACTTGGAACCTTTCCCCAGTTAATCTCACCCAAGACTGTAGAGCATTCTGGAAGACTTCTAAGTAAGCCTGAGCTATATATCCGTCATTTCCTCACTCCTCAGTGTGCTGTGTAAAAGCGCACGAGGAGGACCTTGGCAGCTGAGTGATGAGACAAAGTCAGCTTATTTTGGAAAGTATGCGTCCCATCACATATGGCATAAAACTAACACAGCATTTCATAAAAAGAACCTCATACCAGCAGTCAAACATGGTGGTGGTGGTGTGATTGTCTGGGGCTGCTTTGCTGCTTTGGGACCTCGACAACTTGCTGTAATTGATGAAACCATGAATTCTGCTCTACAAGAAAATCCTGAAGGAGAATGTCAGTAGTATTGACTACTAGCAATACTTTAATACAAGTTTTAATTCCTTATCTTTGGGGGATCATGGAGTCAGACTACTTGCATCTATGGATAGCACTGCTGGAAGTAGTTATTCTAATTGCTGGGTCTTGGCATAATCCTCCTTCTCTCCCCAAAACAAATAAAAATAAAATTATAAAAATCTGAAACCAATCAAATTGGTTTTGTGTATATTTTTCAACTTTCTGGATCTTTTTTTAATCTTTGTTGTATCCATCTCCTAGCATCAGCTGTAGCAATGTCATTTATAATGTTCTCAGTAAAGTTTCTAAAAAAAAAAAGCTGTAATGTGCTGGATGTTTAAACCAGCAGTCGTTGATATCAAATAACAACAGATTAATTAACTGCACCTACTATTTCTCACCTCAAATGTTATATAAAAAAAAACACTTTTCCTGGTTTGTTTTAAAGATATCAGACAACGTTTATTCACAATTTGCCATCTTTTCTTTTTCCTTCTTTTTCTTTCAGCTTCCCCCTTTAGGGGTCACCACAGCGGATCATCTGCCTCCATCTCATCCTATCCTTTGCATCTTCATCTGTAACACCAACTCTCTCCATAGGAGCTGAAATCCAGTGAAAGACTGCCCACGGCTGTATGCATCAACCCAGTCAGGTCCAGCCTTTGCGTTCTCAGCAGCAGGACCAATGAGAGTCTTTCCCCTGGGACAGTGCTCTTTGACTACTGATTTTCCACTGTTTCAATTATTTTCTGTCACTTCACCTGATTATGCAGTCTTGGTTATGCAATTCCAATCATAGGATATGAAAATGCCTGTGTTGTTGTGCAGCAATAATAATAATAGCTTCTCCCCGTGTGTCAAACTCAAAATCTGATTGGTTAAAGCATCAGTTATCAGGTTTAAGCTACAGACGCCTACACTCGGTATGCCTGAAGGCCTCAGGGCAGATTTCTTTGACCCCGGCAGGACATGATGGCTGAAATATGATTGGACAAAAACTGTTAACATACACTGCACAACACTATACTATGGGAAGTAGTGCAACCAAGAAAAAAGCTACGGAATGAAAAGAATAGTCTACTGGGAATAATTTAATACATAGCATGGAACAAATATAAGAATGTAGGGTATAAATAGTGATTCTGATAGTGTTTAGGCCAGCAGAGGAGGCCTTGCTGGCCTTGATGGCCTACCACTGGCTAAAGGGGTCCTAGATGAAGTCACGATTAAGTTATTACCACATAGGTTTAATAAGTGGCCAATTGGGATGGTTAATCCAACCTCAGCTAGTCTATTTTGTCCTCAGCTCATTCATTAATCTTGGGTAAGCTGACAGAGTTAGTGATTGGTAGCTAACTATGGTTTAGCTTTGGTCCATTTCTGCATTAGCTTCTGTGCATTTTGGGTGCTTCTGGGCATCCTCAGATGAAATCAGAGTCTGTCACCACATGGTATTACTGTTGGCTAATGGGATAATAAACTCTACCTCAGATAGTTCAATTTGTCACATAGGCATCATATATTGCAGGTTTTTACCTGGATGTCTTGAAGGTGTTGGGCTGAACACATCAAGGTTGTGGAGGACCGGCTTGTGAGGCTATCAAATTGTCAAACAGCTCCCCACCGTGGAAAATAAGGTGCAGTATACACCATAGTATGCACGTGTTCACAGTATAAGTAGTAAACAGCAGTTACAGCAGGTTAATTGATGATAACTAGAAAGCACTCGGAGAGCGCAGACCTCCGCCAAGCGCCACAGTTCCGCCCATACAGTGTTTGTGTGTACGTTTTCAAATTCCTTGACCACGAAAACATATGACTAGGAATTGGATTGACAATGATAGGATTAGTGGTTCAGTAGTTATTCACAAAAATGGCATTTTCCGTAATGGCGGCCACAGTTCCCCCCATACAGTGTTTGTGTGTACGTTTTCAGATTCCTTGACCATGAAAACATATGACTAGCAATTGGATGACAATGATAGGATTAGTGGTTCAGGTGGTTATTCACGAAAATGACATTTTCCGTAATGGCGGCCACAGTTTCCACCCATACAGTGTTTTGTGTGTAGGTTTTCAGATTCCTTGACCACGAAAACATATGACTAGTAGCAATTGGATTGACAATGATAGGGATTAGTGGTTCAGTAGTTATTCACGAAAATGGCATTTTCGTAATGGCGGTTTTCTTCTGACGGTGATCTGGATCATCCCCAAAATTTAATCAGTTCTTCCTTGTACCATTTCCAACAGCGCCTGAAGTTTCATCGAAATCCGTCCAAAACTTTTTGAGTTATCTTGCTAACCAACAGACAGACAGACCAAACAGACAGGCAAACCCTGGCAAAAACATTACCTGCCTGGCGGAGGTAACTAAAAAGCACTCGGAGAGTGTAATGACGAGGAGCACACTACACCGAGTGTCAGTCAGAACTTTTACTTGTCACTTGCAACTTCAACCAACAACTAACACACTGTGGCTCATGTACAACTCCTTTTATGCTCAGGTCATGGGGCCCAGGTCATACTGGCCCTCTTGTGGTGACTCTATATGAACTTCACATATCAATACATCTCCCTTTTTTTTCAAGTAAAGGTCATGTCCACTATAAACTTTTTCTCAAATTTCAATACCCAAATTAAACTCATTTCTTTTTTTTTTTTTACATCTTTGTCAACCTGTACACTGAATCACAACTTTAACAGTTTCTCTGTTTACAACTCAACATCAACACATTTATTTTTTTTTTCATTCATCTCAGTACTCCTTACATTCCTCAATCAATCTTTTTCGGTTTTCACATTTGCCTTTGTGAGCATCTCTTTGTGTCACCTCAGTCTGTTCGTTAGTGTCTGTCTCTATGCTCTGGTTCTCAGCCATTTCTGGTTGTTCGGGTTTGGCTGGGATTGGCATGTCGCTTGTTTCACTGTCTGTGACTCTCATTTTTGTCTGAGGCACCTTTCAGTAAGTGACGTCGGTTTCGCCTCATTGTTTTCCCATGCTCTGTGATGACTTCATAATGATCTGGGAGTTGTTTCCTTGACCACTTTTGCCAGCGGTCCCATTCTCCATCACATCTCACTCGCACAATGTCCTCATGTGCAAGTGGTCTCAGAGGGTCGTGCTGTTCTGTTGTACAGTTCAGTTTGCCTCTCATCGCGCCTCACATCTCTCTTTTCCATCACCTGAGATGCTGATGGAAGTCGCTTTCTGAGTTTCCGGTTCATGAGCATTTCCTGCTGGGGAAAGTCCATTCTCTAGTGGTGATGCTCAGTAATTCAGGATCGCCAGATGTGGTCCTTCTGCATTGTCTGCAGCCTTTTTTCAGTATGCGCTTCACTATTTGCACCCCTTTCTCTGCTAACCCATTCGACTGTGGGTACAGAGGGCTTGAGGTCACGTGCTTGAACCCATATGTGTCTGCAAAGGTCTTGAAGCACTGACTCGTGAATTGTGGTCGTTATCGCTTACAACAGTCATTGGAATTCCTTGGCGTGCGAACATTGTCTTTGTATGTGCAATCACTCTTTCTGCTGTTGTGTCACTCAACCCGGCCAAACTCTGGGTAGGTGGAATGATAGTCCATGACTAACAGATATCCTTGCCCTTAAGCTGAAATAGATCCATGCCCACTTTTCTCCATGGCCCTTGAGGCTTCTCATGGGCCTCATAGGCCCTTTGGCTGTTGATACCTGTGGCGCTGGCAAGTCTCACAGCGCTGCACATATGCTTCAATGTCCTTGTGCATGTTGGGCCAATACAAAACATCACGTGCACGTCTTTTGCACTTTTCAATACCCAAATGCCCCTCATGCACTAATTTAACCATTTCTGATCTCATGGAGGTAGGTATGACTAACCTTGTACCCTTTAACAGAACCCCATCTAACACAGACAGTTCACCTTTAAAGTGTTGGTAAGGCTTGTCAATCATAACCTGTCCTGGTTGATGTATCTGTTCCATTACTCTTTTTAGTTTCTCATCTTTTTGTGTTTCTTTCACTATCTTCGTCTCATTTTGCATCTGACCTGGCATGTGTGCCTTAATAGAGTCTACATGTATTTGCCACAGCTTCCTCTGTTGTGCTGCTGGTGTTGCTCAAGCTAGCCCTACTCAGCGCATCGACTACAATTAGTTGCTTGCCTGGTGTAAACTCAAATTTCAAGTCATATTTCTGTAATCTTAACATTAGACGCTGGATGCGCGGTGGTGCGTCACCCAGTGGCTTCTGTGAGATAGCAATCAGTGGTTTGTGGTCTGTTTCTAGTATTACTGACCGTCCATACACATATTCATGAAACTTCTCACATCCAAACACTGCACCTAGAGTCTCTTTCTCTATTTGCGCGTAATTTCTTTCTGCGCTTGTCATGGTGCGCGATGCGTATGCGACTGGATACCACTCTGTGTCATGTTTTTGCAATAGCACAGCTCCTAGGCCGGCTTTGGACGCATCTGTGGACACTTTTAGCAGTTTGTCCTGATCATAGAATTTTAACACTGGCTCCTTTATTAGACTGCTTTTGAGCCACTCCCATTCTCTGGCATGCTCTGCCATCCACTGCCACATTGTATTGGTCTCTAACAAGCTTCTAAGAGCTATTGTTAGCTGATAAATTTGGGATAAATTTCCCCATGTAATTGACTAGCCCTAAGGCTCTTTGCAAGTCAGTTTTGTCCTGCGGTACTGGCAGCTCTGCTATGGCCCGCACTTTTTCCGGATCTGGTTGCACGCCTGCCCCAGATAACTTCTCTCCCAGGTATGTAATCTCCTGTACCCCAAATTGGCAATTACTCTTATTCAGTTTCATACCTGACTTTTGCGCCTGTGTGAGAACTCTTGCCAACCTTTCGTCGTGTTCCTCTTTTGTTTTTCTCCAGACTACCACATCATCAAGAAAAACTCCCACCCCTTCTATTCCGTCAAACAATTGCTGCACAGTTCTATGGAAATTTCAGGGCTGAGCTAATCCCGAACGGCATTCGTAGAAAGCAATGCCTTCCGAATGGCGTATTAAATGTGCACAATTTAGCGCTTTCCTCATCGAGCACTATTTGGTAAAACCCAGATTTGGCATCTAATTTTGTGAAGTAGCTTGCTCCACTCATTGTGCTGGTTATGTCAGATTTTGTTGGTAGCCTGTAATGCTCCCGCTGTATTACTTTATTTAGATACTTTCGGATCTATGGCACAATCTCAAATCTCCATTTGGCCTTCTCCACTATAACTAGGGAGTTAACCCATTCAGTTGGTTCTTCTATTTTTCTGACCACTTCCGTCTGCTATCAGTGAGTCTAGTGTTTCTCTCAGCCTCCTTTTTAAGAGCTATTGGCACTTTTCTTGCTGGATGTATGACTGGCTCTGCATTCTCTTTCAGCTAATTTTTTGTTTGCCTGGTAGGCGGCCTATTCCTTTGAACACCTCTTGTATTCTTCACCCAGTCAGTGTGTTTGTGCCTACTTGTTGTAGCCTCTGTATTTTCTCGTGCTGTCACCTTGTCTGTATCAATGACATTCACCCTCTTGATCAGACCTAGCTGATCGCATGTTTTTAAACCCAAAATTGCTTGTCTATTTCCATCAACAAGTACAAACAATGCATTCACTGTCTTATTTTTGTTTGACAGTGTAACCCTGCACATTCCTTTAGTGGGTATTGGCTTATCGTCATATGTTCTCAGATTAATCTTTTTATCTCTTATTTTCGGTTTGTTTTTCAGTCTTTAAAATCTTTCATTGGCAGGATGTTTACCTGCGCACCTGTGTCGAGCTTCAGTGACATGTCCGTGCCATTCATCTCCAAGCACACTATCCATTCGTCAGCGCTCGTCTCTCCCTCGATGGCGTCCACGTAAAACTAATCCTCTTCGCTGTCGCTCTTTTTCTCCACGAGTTGCACCCTCTTCTTCGAGAAGCAGGTCTTTGCGAAGTGATTTTTTCCGCCACACTTGCGACATTCCTTCCCGAATGCTGGACACTGCTTCGGCGCATGTTGCATTCCACACTGCTCACAGTTCCCGCGCACGCGCTTTGCATCTCTTTTCCTTGCATACAACGTTCCTTTCGGCTTCGCACACTGCACTGCATCGACTTCAGCAGTCTCTCTTTCCTTGCTGCTAAAAGTCTTTAATTGTGCCTTTGTACTCTCAGACGCTTGGCAAATCTGTATCGCTTTCTCCAGCGTTAAGTTAGTCTCTTTCAGTAATTGCATCCGCAATTTGTTGTCTTGGACCCCAATTACAATTTGGTCCCGTATCATTGACTCACTCAATGTTCCAAAGTTGCATGACTGACATTTCAACCGTAGGTCTGTGACATACAGCTCGATGGACTCTGACTCTTTCTGAAGTCTTTTTCTGAACACATACCTCTCGTACGTTTCATTCTTTCTCGGTGTGCAATAATCGTCGAACTTCTTCATTACGACGTCGAATTTGCCTTTTTCTTCTTCCGTGAAGATGAATGTGTTGAACACATCTAGCGCCGCTCGCCCTGCTACTGTTAGCAGTAATGCTATCTTCCTCTCCTCGTCACGGAGACCGATAGCTAGCGAATAAAGTTCAAAACTTTGTTTGAATGCTTTCCAGTTCTCGTTGACGTTACCGGTCAACTTTAACTCGTCCGGCTGTCGAAGAGCGTTCATCTTCGCCGTCGGTTCGTAGTTTTTATCCTGGTACCATGTCTTTTATCCTGGTACCATGTAATGACGAGGCGCACACACACCGAGTGTCAGTCAGAACTTTTACTTGTCACTGCAACTTCAACCAACAACTAACCACTGTGGCTCATGTACAACTCCTTTTATACTCAGGTCATGGCCAGGGTCATACTGCCCTCTTGTGGTGACTCTATATGAACTTCACATATCAATACAGAGAGCGCAGACCTCCGCCAAGCGCCACAATTCCCCCCATACAGTGTTTGTGTGTACGTTTTGAGATTCCTTGAGCATGTAAACATATGACTAGCAATTGGATTCACAATGATTATTTGTTTATTTGACAGGGACAGTGCAATAAACACACAATTAATCAATGACAATCAATCTGATAGTGATAGGATTAGTGGTTCAGTAGTAAAAGCATTGCCTCCTTGGCGGAGGTAATAAACTAAAGTGTTGCTGTTGTGTCCATCTCCTCCACTGACGGATGCAAATTGGGTAGACAGGTTGCCGTGGGTTTTATATTATATTGTAACGTGCTGCGCGACATGGCGACGTCCCACCGGGAGGTTCGAACTCACGCCGACTGCTCCGGAGTCCCGCACTCTACCTGTGTCGCCAATAGGGTCAACCCACTTGGCAAGCCAAGTAGGGTGCTCATATTGAATTCGCTACAATATTATTTTTTTGGGGGTTGCGCTCCGCGGCAAACGAGAATTTATAAGCTTCGCTGGCAGAGAGCTCGTTTTTGCGCAGCGCCTATGGCTGGCCGGTGAATTTCTGCCAAATGCGCAGCTCCTATGGCTGGCCGGGGAATTTCTGCCAAAGAATCCGTCGGCGGACAGCTGCCCGTGTGAGGTTTTGCAGTTGCACGCTGGCGGGCCCAGGCCAGCAGTGTTTTCCGCGTCCTTTTGTGCCTAAAACGTTGAAGAACGCAGAGTTTGTGTTGCAGACACGACGACCAGCGCCCTCCATTGCGCCTGCGCACATGTTGAAAATGGCTGTATGTGACAGTGTTGAATGAAAAATGCTTTAAAAAATTCCTGTATCCAGACGGTGAACCGGATCACCCCCAAAATTTAATTAGTTCTTCCTTGTAGCATTTCCAACAACGCCTGGAAGTTTCATGGAAATCCATCCAAGATTTTTTGAGTTATCTTGCTAACCAACAGACAGACAGACAGACAGACAAACAGACAAAGCCCGGCAAAAACATAACCTCCTCCTGGCCTTTTCGGCCTGGCAGAGGTAATTATCTGAGGTAGAGGGATATCGGTGTTGTGCAAACAGAATGTTATCCTGCATCATCAGCACTCTGAGAACAGCTGTGGGGCAAGGCAAGTTTATTTGTATAGCACAAAAATTATGCATTGTGTAAAGCACAATTCAAAGTGCTTTACATAAAATATTAAAGTATTACAGCGAGTCACAAAAGAAATACATAAAAATTTAAAAGCAAACTAAAAAATAAAGAGAAACAGAAACAAACTAAAATAGAATTAGACAAATAAAGAGCAGGAAAGAGTTGCAGTGCACTGTGGGAGACTAACAATTGTTCTCCTGAAAGGCTGCAGCAAATAGGAAAGTTTTTAACCTTGATTCAAAGCAGCTGAGTTTCAGCAGCCCTGATGCTTTCTGGGAGTTTGTTCCACTTGTGAGAAGCATAAAACTGAATGCTGCCTCACCATTGCCATGATCCTGGGCACGGCCCCCATCCGTGCCCAGTTTCCGGTTTGGGTTCAGTCTTTTTCTGTTTGTTGTTTCTTTATTTTTGCATAAACTGTTGTATTTTATCTATTTTCGGACTGTTGCATTCTTGGTTTTGTCCTTACTTTCTTGTGTACTTATTGTGGGTTATTTTGTATTTATGAGTTTTGTTACATCTTTCAGGGTTGCATTATCTTATTCTTGTGTCATCATTAGTTCCGGTCCATGCTTTTATTTTGACAGCATCTGTCCAGCTTCCAGCTGTCAAACTGTTTCACGGGCTGCACAGCTGTCACTCGTTGTTGATTATTTTTTCACTCATGTACCTACACTTGTGATGCATTTGTTATCGGGGCATTTTTTCTATTTAAGGATACGGCAACCCTTCTCTGGTTGCCGCGTCCTACTGTGACGTCCTCAGGGGTTCTGCCACGACTCTGAGTGTTTATTGTTTTGCCATAGAGGTGAATGGGTGTGCGTCGACCAGGTAACCTTTATCCTTCTCTCCCTTCTCCTCAGCCGTGAGCCCCGGTTCTCTTCGGGTGTGACGCCGGCTGAGCTACCTCTTTCCCCAGCGAGTTTGTGCACCTCAGCCGGTGTTTATTCCCCGGCTCTTCTTCCTCTTCCTGGTCATGAACTCTGCTCTCCTCCGGCACCTCCACACCCTTGTTATTTGTAAGTGTAGTGTTTTTCTGTTTGCTTGTCTTTGTCACGAGCTGAGCACTGGAGGTTCCGTCTCTCTCTCTGCCCTGAGGGGCAAATCATGACAGAAGACTGCCGCCATTAATAGACCCAGCCGCTGGAGCTTGTGTTTTTTGCCTTTTTTTGTTTTCACTCACCTGTTTTTTCGGGAGCATCACCGTGTCCCCAGCTTGCTGGTCTTCAGCCAGCAAAGTAGGATCGGCCACTGGGTCTCCGAGCCTGGAGGAGGAGTGGGCTGCTGACTTCATCCAGAGTTTTGTGGATAAAGCTCTTGCCGCCCGCGGACCAAAGAAGACCTGGGAGTGTCCAGCGTCACTGGAGCAGTGGTGATTTTGGAGGCACACCCCGGCTTGTGGAATTATCCCCAATTCACGGAGCTGCTGTCCACGGTCTCCTCACTTTGGCAGCCTTTTCCCGGGTTGACGATGGGGCCGCCTCCAGCTGGACCGACGCCGTCGTGGAGGCACTCCCCACAGCAGACGTCCTTCTCCCCTCACGATTCACCAGCTCCAGCTCCAGCATCCGTGTCTCCTGCATCACAATGGCATCATCCAGGCTGCAGGAAGAATGCCTCCACCTCCTCTTCAGCAGCCCCTCCTTCACCTAGGCAGAAAACTCCCACAGCAATCTCTTCTTCTGAATTTTCTTCTCTGGCTGTTCTGTCAGCCAACCTCTCCACTGCTGCTTTTTCGCCCTCCTCCTTGGTGATTCATCCAGCTGCTGAAGGACTGGTCGCCTCCTTCTCAGCTCCACCCGTCACCACATCTGCAGGGGCGGCTCCTCTACGTTCCTTTGAGGGGCCCACAACAGCTGCAGCCACGGAAAGGGCGGATTCCATGAAAGCTGCAGCAGAAAACATCACAGCCCTGGAACACAGGCAAGTGTTTTTTCATTCCCTATCAGTTAAACATGGATAACCTTGTCTGATTCCCGGTGGTGAGGCTCAGACCATACAGTCCTCTGAGTCCTCACTGCCTGCTGTATGTCTACATGTACTACATGTACATGTACATGTACTACATGTGCTACATGTCTGTTCTTTTCATCTTCTCTATCCCCTCACCCCCCAGCCAGTCGCAGCAGATGGCTGCCCCTCCCTGAGCCTGGTTCTGCTGGAGGTTTCTTCCTGTTAAAAGGGAGTTTTTCCTCTCCACCGTCGCCAAGTGCTTGCTCACAGGGGATCGCCTGATTGCTGGGGTCTTTCTGCAACTGTGGGGGTTCCCCCTACAGTTGATAGTACTATGAGATGACTGTTGTTGTGAAATGGCGCTATATAAATAAAGTTGAATTGAATTGAATTGAATTGAATTGAATTGCTGCAGCTATACACCTCTTCCCTGCTCTCTCCATATTTCCTCCTTTACCCCCTGAGTGGCTGCCAGCCCTAGGTTTGGGCCGCCGGACATTGGAGAAGCCTGCGGCCCTGGAGGACCTGGTTCTAGCCCCGCAGCCATGCTTTGGATGGAGGGAGAGCACTGAAACTGAGCTGATACCTGCACTGACTTAGAAGACTCCCCGGGCTTCAGCTGAGCGGGAAGCAGCGCCAGTAGGGAGCTGACCTCCTGTCGCCACGCAGGGCAAGCCACCTGCATGGCCACCTCGCTGGAGGCTCCCAGGACTGTACCTACCACCATGCCGCCACAGCAGGGTTGGAGCTGGATCTCCAGAGGGCTGGGCCTGAGGCACCATTGCTTGAATCAACGGAGTCCTGGACGGCGATGGAGCTTGAGCTCAGATAAGTGCTCTTCTTCGTTTTTCTTATGTCTATTTTGGAGAGATCTTGTCTGTCTCTTGGTGGGGAGAGCCAGGTGCAGCCATCAGTTGCACCTGAGCTCACCTCGCCAGGCTCCACTGCTGCCGGTGACCCTGACCCTGTTTTCCTGCCTGTCTTGTCTGAGCGCTCCCCCAGGGTCACCGAGGATGTCCTAGCCTTGCTAGATGTCTCCGTGGGTCCAGACTTGCCGCCCAAGATCATCATGGGTCCAGCTCCTCCCGCTGAGGTCGTCGAGGGCACTCTGTCCCAGCCCGGGATTTCCGTGGGTGCTGCTCCCCCTCCGGCTGAGGTCCTTGTGAATGCTGCTCCCCCTCTGGTTGAGGTCTTCGTGGGTGCTCCGTCCCAGTCCGGGTCCTCCGTGGGTGCAGCTTCGGCCCAGTCCGGGTCCTCCATGGGTGCAGCTCCTCCTTTGTCCGGGTCTCCATGGGTGCTGTGTCCCAGTCGGGGACCGTCATGGGTGCTGTGCCCCAGCCTGAAGCCAACTTGGGTGCTGCGCTCCAGTGTGGGTCCACCATGGGTGTTATGCTCCAGCCCAGGGGCCACCGAGGGTGCAGCTTTGGCTCAGTCCGGGTCCACCGAGGGTGCAACTATGACCCAGTCTGGGATCTCCACGAGTGCAGCTCCGCTCCAGCCCGGAGCCACCATGGGTGCTGCAGTGTCCCAGTCCAGGACCGCCGAGGGTGCTACAGGCCAGTCCGAGGGCATCGTGGTTCCTCCTCCTCTGCCTGACGCCCTCGTGGTTCTCCCTCCTGTGCCAGACGCCATCGTGATTCCCCCTCCTCTGCCTGGCTCCATGGTGGTTCCCCCTCCTGTGCCAGATGCCGTTGTGGTTCCCCCTCCTCTGCCCGAGGCCATCGTGGTTCCCTATCCTCACCCTGACATTGTCATGGTTTCCCCGACTCCTCCATCCTGCCCGCCATCAATTCTTCCTGCTGGGCAGCCACCCCCTGGACCACCCTTGCTGTTCAGGTGGCTGAAAAACTCTGATTGACTGCCTGACGGACTCAGCCGTTGGGTTGGGTGGCCCATATTCTCTGGCAGGCCACCAGAGTTGTACCACCTCGCCAGGCCTGGGACTTTGGTCGCCCATCTGAACTTTTTCACTGTTTGTTCCAGGGGCCCTAAATCATTGATTTTGACTGGTGTGGGTCCTGAGCAGGGTTGTTTCGTATCCTCCTAACCAGTTCCCCCACCACCACCCACCCTGGGTGGGTTATTGTTGTGCTCCTGTTGCGGGGGGATTCCTTTTTCTTTTTTTTTATGTTACCCTGGGGTGTCTGGGATCCATCCCCTTGAGGGGGGGGGGGGCTCTGTCACAGGCTGAGCATTGAACGTTCCACCATGTTCAGTCTTGTGGCTTTTTTCTCTGTATTTATATGTATTTGTTGTATTTTTGTGCCTTTTGGGTTTTGTTTTCCCTGCTTGTTTTCCTGTTTATGTCTTAGTTTACTATGTTCTGATCCTGTATTTATTGGTATCTATTTCTCAGTTTGTACTTGTTTATATTTTATTCTAATTCCTAATTATTGCGGTTGACAGCTGTCAGGGCATTTCCTGGTTGGTGCACTGTGTGGGTGTAGCCCTGTCAGTTGTCAGCCGGTGCACTCTCCTCTCGTTATCTCCAGCTGATCCCGATCATTTACCATTATTACCTTTTTGCTGGTTTGTGTGATCCCACACCTGTCTTCACTTGTGTTATTGGTTCTGACCCTATTTAAGGACTGCTTTTTCATTTCATTTCTGCAGCAGTCTTAAGATTATCTTCCTCCTCGCCACCAGAGCCCTAAACCTGCTCTGTTGAGTTTTGTTTCGAGTTCATCCCTGTCTGTAAGTTTTCCTTGTTATCTGTTTGGATTTTTGCTTTGTTGCACTTTGGTACTTTGTGTTTGTTTTCAATAAATGCCACAAACTGCAGTTGGCACGTGGGTCTGTCTCTCTCTCTCTCTCTGGCCTGAGGGACAAATCATGACAGTCTTATGTTAATAAATTGCAAAACCTATGCATTTGGTGTCCTTCTTAGCCCTTAACCCCTTGATGCCTGTTGTCGCAAATTCGCATCAAACCGCTTCCGCTCCAAATGCAATCAAAATACCGTCTGTATTCCTCCACTTCCGGTTGGAGCATTTCCAACACATACCTAGGAACCTTTTGCAAGCATTAATTTCTCGTAGAAACGGTCAGAGACGGAGCACCATCCATTTCCTGATTGCTAGGGTTAGGGTTAGGGTTATAGTTTGGCAGTCATGAGAGTTGAAAATACTGAAAATAACTTTGTTGCATAAATAAAAGACTCTTCATACTTGAGATGGGAACAGGCGCTTTTTTACCATTTTTTTTTACCATAGATGCCTGTTGTTGCTAATTTGCATCATACCTAAAATTATATCTATTTTATGTGCTATAGTCAAATTAACTTTCTTAACTTAATTTAGCATCTACTTGAAAGCAAAAACACAAGTGAAATTTTTTTTTTCATAATTGGAAATTGGAAATAAATTCAGGCATTAAGGGGTTAAAAAGGGCACTTCAACAACCATGTTTGGTTCTAACTCTGGGCACAGATAGTAGGACTGACTCTAATGACCTGAGGGTGCTCTTTGGTTGATAATGAACCAGAAGATCTAATGAAGGTCCAATGAAATTGCTTAGCTGGGACTAACTTTTATATAAAAGGTTGTAATTAGGTATTTATAAATGCATTATATGTCATTAAAAAGCAATTCTAGTTTTAAGACATATTTCATACTTTTATGTTGGCTCATTATGTGGCAAGACCAAGCAATCTTTTGGCCAGAATGCTCACAGTGGTTTAATGCTAGTAACTTACTGACAAATTTGTCAAATGGTTCAGTTCATGCAAATTTCGGGGGGCGGGGGTGTCAGACGAAAGTCTGCACTAAGGAATACACAGTCAAGCTAAATGCTTGCCTCATTTACCCCAAGCTTCAGTTTAAGTAATGCAGCAGCAGTATGAAGACACTCCAGCCCTCTGCATTCCTGACATGTCTCTAAAACCACATCCAAAAACACTGACACCATTAAAGTGCTCATAAAGCGCGGCACTCATGCAGTGACATGATCAGACTGGAGATGGTAGCCATCCCATAAAGACACATATTACAGAGGCAGAGTGGAGCCCAGTACTGTGCTGTGGAAATTAAACTATTGATGCAGGGTTTGGATGCTCTGATAGCTTCAGTCCCACAGCAATCCTTAATCCCAACCATGCTCTGAGGGAGGTTTGATTGTGACAGAAATGGGTTGATAGACAGAAAGAATGAACAACTAGAATCTAAATCTTTCCTTCTGAGCAAGAGAGGAGTTAGTCATCAGCTGCTACTGCAGCAGACCTGTAGAAGCTTGGAATTGTGCTTTTAAAATAGATTTGATAAAAGATTTTATCACGATTTGTTGGTATGGTATCTGTTATCTGCATGCTGACACTGTGGTGAAAAATGATTTGGGCACTACAGTATTGTGACCCGTGACTTACTTTCAATTAAAATGAACAATTAAGGAATATTACAGGAGATGGAATGTGGTGTCAATAAATATAGCATCACAGTGACTCGGCCATACAGTAGACCTGCTGCACACCGGAGGGTCAGAGACACCAATATGGTACTACAGTATATTCATGATACTGCAAAACCTCAAGTGTAATATTGCTTTTATACAGTAGCTTAACATAACAGCACTGTCCTGTGGGTTTGGCTCTTCCCATCTGTTAGAATGGGAGGAGATAAAGCTGAGAGAGTGGTATCGTTCTGCAGCCAGAGCAAAATCAAAATCGTTCCTTTAGCAAGAGGCACTGAGATCAAGACCCCAGCAAAGTAAGAGGACTGTGGGTTTTTATCAGAGTTATTCAGCTGGTAGTCACTTGTGATGGATTTTTTATTACTGTCCATTCATTCTGTCTCCTGTAATTTTTAATGAAATTACACACAGTAATTTTCCCATAAGACAATGAGGATCCAGCGCCAGCCTTGAGCACTGCTGGCTCAGTGTCCTCAAAACAATGCTTATCTGTTTGGTCTATTGTATTACTGTAAACTCTCTGCTCTGTTCTGAGACTTGGAATTTTCTGCTGCACTGCCTGCGTGCAGTGGCTGCGTGACATTTTCTCGTCTTGGCTAAGATGTAAATAAATACCCAGAAAAGGCATCTTTGACTCTGCACTATTATTTATTCACTAGATCAAGGGACACTTATTAATATAAATAAATCTACGACACACTCCAGACACCCAGCATTCAAAGATTCAAAAACACTTATTGTCATTGCCACAAGCATAACAATAAATAGCACAGTTAAAAACAATGATAATACAAACACCTGGCAGTTCAGTTCCTGCAATGTATTGCCAGGGGGAGTTATGAGGGGAACTGTTTAGGAGTGTAATGATTTGTGAATAAAAACTGTTTAACATTCTTGAAATCCTTGCTTTTATAGACCTGAACCTTTTCCTTGAAGGGAGCAGTTGGAACAGAGGATGGGCAGGGTTAGAAGAGTCCAGAACCCTGCAATCTGGCACCTCTGTCCCATCCAGCAGCATGAAAAAGATGAAATATCCATCATTTGTCCCTTTAATGTTACAGGTCAGTTCAAGCTTCAGCTGTTTTACCTCACTGATTCTTGAGATGGGACAAAACAGGATAAAACATTTTAAAAAATAAACCTGATACTCAGACAAATTAAACTACATGTATGAATCTACCATGTACTAGGATACACCCTCCCACTTTTATAAAATTGTGCTTATTGCCTTTGCATCACTTATTTTGTGTCAAGACCATCAGACACCAAAACCTCAAATTAATTTTCCTTCACACTATGCCAAATATACAAAAACTATATCAAAGTCAAGTTTTTGCCTCGACTGACAGAACTCAGAAGAAAGTTACTTTCAATACTTATATATTTTTATATAATGATGCCTTTTATCTGTTTTCATCTTAAATTGGACTGTATAATAGAATATTAACTTTAACCTCAACCGCAACCAAAATGGTTTTTTACATTTTAAAACATAATATAATGGCAGGAGACTGATTATATTTTCACATATGACCAACAATCCTTCGCAACACCAATAAATATCACAATGAAAATGGTATTATAATATGAATTTGACATGGACCTGACGAAGTTGACCTAAAAACACTGAATTTGTAGACATTTTATCGCTCAAATATTTTGAATCAATCAATTAAAGATTAAAACATAGTGTATCATATCATAATTATCATTGTCATAGTAATCTGATATTATTATTAAATAATTTAATTATTAGTTTTCCTTTGTGTAATTGTGTCTTGCTTGTTAGTGGTCACAGGTGTAGGATTATAAAAGTAATTTTTTACTGTGTATTTATGTCATGATCCTGAGCATGGATGGGGGTCGTTCTCAGTCTCCAGTTTGAGTTTAGCCTTGTTTCTTTGTTTCTTTGTTTATTACTGTCTGCTGAATTTGGTCTCTGTTTATGAGTTGTTTGTATTCTTGACTTTGTCCTTATAGTCCTGTCTATTTATTGTGTGTCATTTTGTAGTTATTGCATCTTTTGAGGTTGTGTTATCTTATTCTTTTATTATTATTTAGTTTCCGGTCTGTGCTTTTATTTTGACAGCACTGTGCAGCTTCCGGCTGTTAAACTCTGTTATTTGATATGTAGTGTAGTGTTGTATGTTTGTTCATGTTTATGTTAATAAATGGGGCGGCAGTGACTCGGGAGCTAGAGCAGGTCTTCCAATAAACAGATGGTTGGCGGTTCGAATCCTACCTTCCCCAGATATCCTGCCGTTGTGTCCCTGGGCAAGACACTTTACCCATCTTGCCTCCAGTGTGTGTAACACTGGGTATGAATATGTATAAATGTTCAGTGGTGGCTGGAGAGGCCATTGGCGCAGATTGGCAGGCATGTTTCCATCAGCCTGCCCCAGGGCAGCTGTGGCTACAGTAGTACTGTAGCTTGCGACTACCATTGTCTGTCTGGAATGAATGAATAATGTATCTATTTGTAAAGTGTCTGTGATAAAGTGCTATATAAATCTGATTCATTATTATTATTACTAAATGTTACAAACTCACAGAGAGCGTTTGGTGTCCTATGCAGCCCTTGAAAAGGACGATTCATGACAGAAGAACATGGCCAGTGTGTGACACCAGCCTCTGTGGGTTTGCATTTTTGTCTTTTCAGTAATTGTTTTTCTCCTCTTTTTGTCATCCCATGCCTGCTGAGATGTCAGCATGCGGAAGACAGTATCCAAGGGGCTTGGGGAGGGAGCTCTGCACTGCACTCCGGGAGCTGAATGGACTTATTGCTGACGTTCACCAATCTTCCACCTCTCAAGATACTCTGTGATATTTGGGTCTCGCGGAGGCGGCTGTGCAGCGCCATTCTTGGCTCGTGTTACATGCCAAGGGAAGGGAGAGAATTTTCCTGATGGAGGATCTGCAGCAGGAGTATCGCAGGAAGAGTCCTGTCAGTGGGTTGAGGTCTGCGCCAACGAGAGAGCATTCCCGGACTTCAGCTCCATCGGCTCCTCACCAGCCCCCAGCTTCAGTTCCCACTCTGTCAACTTCTCAGCCACTCTGCGAGAGGAGGTCCAGCAAACCATCTGTGCCGACGTCTGTGTTGACGGATGAGTGTCCCCGGACTCCGGTGTCTCGGCTGCCTCCTCCTCTTCACCCGGTGACCTTCGCAGCCTCTGCCTTCCAGCAGTCTCCTCCTAGCCACTTTGGAGAACCATAGTAATAGCCTCTTTGCCATTCCTGAACTGATTCCCCTCGGCTGTCCCGTCAGTCACCTCCTCTTCGTCTACTGCTCCTGTCCCCTTCTCCTCCACGGCGTCACCTCCTACTGCTGAGTAGCGGGCCATTAGCATGTCTGCAGGGCCATCAACTCCATTTTCCACAATGGTGCCCACACCCACTGCAGCCATAAGGATGGATTCACCTGGGTCTTCAGCAGCAGTTACCATCACGTCCCGGGAAATTACGCAAGTACATTTTCATTCTCAGACAGTTTTTGATGAAATGCCTTGTCTTATTCCTGGTGATGAGGCTCAGCAACAACAGCTCAATTTAGCTGAGTCCTCACCGTCTGCTGCTGTCATATTTCCCTCACCTGCTTCTTCCCGTGTTCTCCTCTGTGTATTTTGTGTGTCCGCCCGTCCTGGGAGAGAGCTGCCGGATGACGAGGGGGCCTGTGGCCCTGAAGGATTCTGTTCCAGGCCAGGAGACGAGCGCCCCTGGTGCCCTGAAGATTGAGCCGGCAAGAGAGTGTCCCCTGGCTTCAGCTGCACGGGTCTCTGCACCAGCGATGAGGCAGCCTCCAGCACCAGCCACCATGCCAGGAAGTCCACCAGTGTTGGTCGCTACATCTGGAGGCCATTCAGTAGCAGATACAAACACGCCATGGGAATTAAGGCAAGTACTCTTTCATTCTATTGTATTTGAAGATGAAATGCCTTGCCTTATTCCCGGTGGTGAGGCTCAGCATTTGCAGCCCACACTAGCTCTTGGTGAACCAGTTGCAGCCGTTGGCTGTTCCTGAATTCTCCTCGTCGGGCTCCACTGCTGCCAGTGGTAGTAACCCGATGTGCATTTCTTCTCCTCAGCTCGAGTCCTCGTCTGGGTCTGCTGATGGTCATCCTCCATCTCCGCCTGAGGTCAACATGAGTACTCCATCATCACCTGAGGTCATCATGGATCCTCTACCCTCGCCAGAGGTCTCCGTGGGTCCTTCCTCTCCACCAGAGGTCTCCGTGGGGTCTTCCTCTTCACCAGAGGTCTCCGTGAGTCCTTTCTCTTTGCCAGAGGTCTCCGTGGGTCCTTCCTCCCCGCCAGAGGTCTCAGTGGGTCCTTCCTCTCCGCCAGAGGTCTCCGTGGACCCTTCCTCTCCGCTAGAGGTCTCTGTGAGTCCTTTGCTTCTGTTTGAGGCCGCGGTGGGTCCTTTGCCTCCTTCTGAGGTCGCTGTGGGTCCTTCACCTCTGTCTGAGGCCGCCGTGAGTGCCTCGCCTCCGTCTGAGGCTGCCATGGGTGCTCCGCCTTCGCCCAAGGTCGTTGAGGGTCCCCTGCTGTCGCCCGAGGGCATGGAGGGTCCTCTGCTGTCACTTGAGGTTGTTGTGGGTTCCCCGCCTTCGCCTGATGTCCCCGCGGAGCAGCCTTCCCCCTCATCCAGCCCATTTTCTGGTCAGCCGCCTTGGTCATCCATCCATGCGTCTGGCCCCCTTGTTAATCAGAATCAGAATCAGAATCAGAATCAGGTTTATTGCCATTGTTCATGTAGTACACAAACTAGGAATTTGTCTCGGTACAATGCTGCAACATTAAACATGATAAGATAAGAGAAATAAACTATACATGTAATAAAGTGTAGGATAAGATTAAGTGATTAAGTGGGGTCTTCCTCTTCACCAGAGGTCTCCGTGAGTCCTTTCTCTTTGCCAGAGGTCTCCGTGGGTCCTTCCTCCCCGCCAGAGGTCTCAGTGGGTCCTTCCTCTCCGCCAGAGGTCTCCGTGGACCCTTCCTCTCCGCTAGAGGTCTCTGTGAGTCAATCAGTTGCTATCCCCATCTGAGGTTGGTGCTGACCAGCGGTTCTCTTCAGGAGTCAACGCTCTTCTGCTATGAGTGCATTTGACCCATGGTTCAGACCTTGTAGCCTACAGGGAGTAAGTATTCCAGCTGCCACCTCCAGGAGGGGGCGTGTGGTGTTCTACAGTCTGTTGGTTCAGGGATGCTGTGAGGCCACCCAACAGGTTACAACCTTTGTTTGGGTGGCTTAAAGACTCTGGGAGGCCACCCGACACCTTCCAACTTGTGACCGGGTGGTCTTTGGACTCTAGCAGACCATCCAAACTGTCTTAACTTTCTTTCATTTCTTTGGCATTCTATTACCACCTGTTGAACAGTGTTGTGGGTCATGAGTCTTTTCTTTTGTTTTCTAGTTTGGTTCAGTCCCTCTGTGCCTGGGTTCCCCCTCCTCCCACCCGGGGTGGGTTGTTTTTCTTGTTGGGAGGTGTCCCTTTTGTGGGTGGGTTCTCTTTCCTTTTTGATGTTGCCCTGGGGTGTCTGGGACCCACCACTTGGGGGTGGGGTACTGTCATGATCCTGAGCATGGGTGGGGGTCGTGCTCAGTCTTCAGTTTGAGTTTAGCCTTGTCTGTTTGTTTGTTTGTTTGTTTATTATGGTCTACTGCATTTGGTCTCTGCTTATTTATGAGTTGTTTGTATTCTTGGCTTTGTCCTTATAGTCCCGTCTATTTATTGTGTGTCATTTTGTAGTTATTGCATCTTTTGGGGTTGTGTTATCTTATTTTTATATTATTATTTAGTTTCCGGTCTGTGCTTTTATTTTGACAGCGCTGTGCAGCTTCCGGCTGTCAAACTCTGTTTCACGGGCTGTACAGCTGTCATTGATTATGTTATGTTCTTACTCGTGTATCCACACCTGTCATTCATCAATCATTTGTCTGTCTCCCTATTTAAGAGCACAGCAACGTTTCCCCAGTTGCCATGTTCTACTGTTAGCCTCCTCAGAGGATTCTGTCTTAGAGTGTTTTTGCGCGGAGGTGAACAGGCGAGCTCTATCCAGGTAATATTTCTCTTTTCCTCATTCCCAGCCGTGAGCCCCATTTCCTTTCGGGTGTGACTATGGCTGGTTGAACCCCCCCACCCCCCGATGTTTCCTCACACCTTAACCTATGTCTCCATCAGGGTATTTTGTTCACCTGTTGATGTGTAGCCCCGTTCTCCTCCAGCGTCTTCATTATCACCATAATATGTAGTGTAGTGTTGTATGTTTGTTCGTGTTTATATTAATAAATGTTTCAAACTCACAGAGCGTTTGGTGTCTTATGCAGCCCTTGAAAAGGGCGATTCATGACAATTTGTTTATATAGTGATTGATAATGTGACTGTGGAGAGAAATAACCAGGCCGAACTTTTCTGAGAAGATGAAACTATTCCACTCTCTCTCACATTCACCAGAATAAGACAACTACTCACCAGGTTGCAGGCACTCTCTTTTATATCACAGCACTAACACTTCTCTGCTACCTGGGGTGCTGCATTAACATATCACTCCCCACCTTTGATCTGCCACTTCAGTCTGAGGGAAAACTACTGAGTAACTACTGAGTGGGTTCCCCACACCGCCCCCCCCCCAAGTCTCAGACTGAGTCTTAACCCCCATGTCCTTTGGGCTTCAGCCTCCGTCCATAGCTGCTGTAACGGGGGATCTTTGGGTCCGAGGTGCTGCTGTGCCGGTGGGGGGTTCCTGGGGGTGTGTCCGTCTGTGGGGGGACAATGGGGAGGGGGGGAACACCTTCAGCATGCTCGTGTGGCTGATCTGATGATTCATTTACCTGGGGAGTTCTCTGTGAGGGTCTTCCGAGCCGAGAAGCTCAGGCCAACACCACCTGCTCATCTACTAAAACAAAGGCGGGCTTAAGCCTGTCTATACAGATTGTCTCCCAGCGATCCCCCAAGTCTAACACAAAATGTTTGTCCCCGGGTTCCAGTACTCTGAACGAGCCATCGTAAGGCGGGCGCAATGGGGTCCGGTGGGCATCGTGCTTGACAAATACGAACAACGCGTCCTTCAAGGTTTTTGGCACAAAACCGTGTGGAAAACAGTGGTGGGCCGGGCCGGGTAGTGTCCCTGCCTCTGTGCTGTCTTGAACGCGGGGATGGATCGTGTTTGGCGCGGGGTTATCCGGCAAAAATTCCCTGGGGAGCTGCAGCGGCTGGGAAAAAACCAGCTCTGCTGGGGAGGCTGTCAAATCCTCCTTCGGTGCTGAACGCAACCCTAATAGAACCCACGGCAACCGGTCCACCCAATTTGCATCTGTATGCAAAGCTCTGAGCGCTGCTTTAAGTGACCTATGGAAGCGCTCGCATAACCCATTGGTCTGTGGGTTGTATGCGGTCGTGCGATGAAATGAGACGCCCAGGCTCCGGGCCATGGTGGACCAGAGGTCGGAAACAAACTGCGGGCCCCGATTGGACGTGACGTCCGAAGGAGCGCCAAAACATGCCACCCATGTTGTCAAAAAAGCGCGTGCCACCTCTGCGGATGCGGTGGAAGCTAGCGGGACTGCTTCGGGCCGGCACGTGGTGCAGTCCACCACTGTCAGGAGGTGCATGAACCCCTGCAATGGCGGGAGGAGGCCCACGAGGTCCACGTGAACGTGGTCAAACCTCTTAGCCGGGATATGGAATGGCTCCAAAGGGGCCTTTGTGTGCCTGTGCACTTTGGCTCATTGGCACGCTACACAAGCTGCGGCCCACTCTTTCACCTGTTTGCGCAGGCTCGGCCAGACAAACTTTGCGACCACCATTTTGTCTGACGCACACACTTCTGGGTGTGCCAGGGAGTGAACCGACTCAAAAATGCAGTGGCGCCAAGCGCGTGGGACCACCGGTCGCGGGCAGCCTGTAGAGACGTCACAGACTAGGGGGGAGGCCCATGTTGCAGCACTCTGCTCTCCAGCCTTAACCCTGTTGGTCCAGACTGGACTGGAGTGCGCAAACGTCCGCATCACCAATCTGCACAGCGGCCATGGCTGTGTAATCTGTCCCCACGTAGACTGGGGCCACTAATGCGCATGAGAGGCAGTCAGCCACCACGTTGAGTTTGCCAACTACATGTCGAATGTCGGTCGTAAACTCCAAGATCGCGGCCAGCTGTGTCTGCTGCCGGGCCTACCATGGTTTCAAAACCTTGGCCATCGCGTACGTAAGTGGCTTGTGGTCCACAAATGCAGTGAAGGTGCGCCCTACCAGCCAGAACTGGAAATGGCGTATGGCCAGGTGGAGAGCCAGTAACTCTCTGTTGAACACGCTGTATTTATGCTCATTGTCGTGCAAAGACGTGCTAAAAAAGGCGAGTGGCTGCCAAGAACCGGCGACGCACTGCTCCACGACAGCCCCTATGGCCACATCTGATGCGTCGGTAGTGAGTACTATCCTAGCCACTGGGTCTGGGTGCGCCAGTAGTGCGGTGTTCGCCAGAGCTGTTTTAACCTCGGCAAATGCCTGCTCTCGCTCAGGAGTCCATTCAGTTTTGTCCGCCGGCTTCCATTCCTTAAGCGCGGTGTACAACGGCTGCATGAGCTGGGCTGCGTGGGGGGGGGGGCAGTTATAAAAGTTAACCATCCCCAAAAACTCCTGCAGCGCCCTGACCGTCTGAGGCCTGGGAAAATTCGCCACGGCACACACCTTGTCCGGCAAGGGTATCACGCCCTCCAGTGAGATGTGGTGGCCCAAAAAATCGATCCCCGTCACCCACTTCGCTGGGTCGATTATTAATCCGTGCTCCTCCAACCTCTGGAAATCTGTCCTGAGGTGGGCTACTTGTTCGTCCTTGGACACGCTGGCCACCAGGATGTCGTCCAGGTAAACGAACACAAACGGCAGATCGTGCAACACTGCATCCATCATGCATTGGAATGTCTGCGCCGCGCCTTTTAGCCCGAAAGACATGGGTAAAAACTCAAACAAACCACATGGGGTTATTACTGCCGTTTTAGGTATGTCCTCAGCGCACACCGGGACCTGGTGGTAACCGCGAACCAGGTCTATCTTGGAAAAAATGCGTGCCCCGGTGAGGTGAATGGAAAAATCTCCGGCATACAACTAGGAACATACCGGTCGCTGTGGAGGGTGAGAATATGTATGGGCACATAATCATACCATGTAGGATAACTAAATAGACGGTTATGCTGTTTCATCCCACCTAGCAACAATGCTCTGCACTGTGTGTGTTCATATATTTACATATTTATTCCATCTAGCTACAATGCTCAGCACTGGGTGTGTTTATATTTATATATCTATATATTTATTCCATCTAGCTACAATGCTCCGCACTGTGTTTTTATATATCTACATATTATTCCATCTAGCTACATTGCTCCGCACTGTGTGTGTTTATATACTTGCATATTTATTCCACTTAGCTGCAATGCTCCGTACTGTGGGTGTTTATATATTTACATATTTATTCCATCTAGCTACAATGCTCTGCACTGTGTGTTCATATATTCATATATTTATTCCATCCAGCTACAATGCTCTGCACTGTGTGTCTGTGTGTGTGTGTGTATATATATATTTTATAATAATATGTACATATGTATATTAGCTGCTCTTGCTTGCTTGTTTTTTTTTTTTTTTTTTTTTTTCTTGCCTTCTGATTGTTGCTCTGAGTGTTGCTATCCCTGTGCTGTTGCAATCCTGGAATTTCCCCGTTGTGGGACTAATAAAGGCTTATCTTATCTTATCTTATCTTATCTTAAAATCCTGAATATGAGGGATGGGGTAGTGGTTGTGCGCTGTGGCGTTGTTTAATCTGCGGAAATCTCCGCAAGGTCGCCACAATCCCTTGGCCTTAGGAACCATATGTAGCGGGGATGCCCATGGGCTGTTTGAGCGTCTGATGATGCCCAACTTTTCCAAGTTGGCAAACTCCTTGCGCGCTATGGCCAGTTTAGGTGCCAAGGTCATGCGAAAACGGGCGGTCCCGTAGTGGTAATGAAGTGCTGCACCCCGTGTTTAGTGACGGTCACCGAAAACGTCGGAACCATGAATGCTGGGAACTGGGTGAGTAGTGTGTTGAACTTACCCCCTGGAGCTGTGACATTGGCTAGTGTTGTGGGCCCGGCTCCTCGAGCTGTACAGGGAAGAGAATCAAAACATTACATTAATCAGGCATCTGTTAGCAATATCGACTAGCAGTCCGTGTGCACACAAAAAATCAGTGCCTAAAATGGGGAAACTGCATGCTGCTATGACAAATGTCCATTGGTATGTATGGCCGCGCAAGGATACAGTCAGTGTCCTCTCTCCAAAAGTCTTAATGTCTGAGCCGTTTGCGCCCGTCAGCTTGGGGCCGCTAGTTCCCGCTAGCTAGTCGGCGTAGGATGGCAGGATGAGGCTCTTTTGGGAGCCGTAGTCCACGAGGGACCGTCTCCCCGAGTGTGAGTCTGTCACATAGAGCAGCTTGCTTGCTTCACCGGTGGTCGCAGCTGCTACTGACTGCCGGTCCTGGTGTTTCCCGAACGCTTGAATTGGCACGGTGGCACGCATCGGCGTGCGTCCTCTCCAAAACAGCGGTGGTAGAAACAGAGCGTGTCTCTCCGGTGCTTCTTGGCCCCTGCTGCAGCCACCATCGCTGGCTCCTCACCTCCGCTGGCCGTCTCGTTGGGTTCCGACGCCACTGCGTTCACTGTGAGGGCCCTGGTAGTGAGGATGATCTGATCTGCTTGCTGGGCTAGTGCCCGGTAGTTGCGCGCGACCAGCAGCAGCGAATTGGCAAGGACTGCTCTGGTCGCTGTCGGGAGGTTCCGGAGGAAAAGGTGGGCAAAGAGAAAATGCCCGTCATCTGTGCCCATCAACGCCAACATCTTCTCCATCAATTCGACCACCGACCCGTCTCCTAACTCGGAGCGCGTCAGAAGCCTCTCTGCTCTCTCACGGTCCGAGAGCGTGTAGCGCCGGGTCAGTGCGGTTTTGAGAGCACCATATTTGTCGCGGGCTGGGGGCTGTTGAGCAGGCTTGCCACCTGCGGAGTTGTGCGTGCGTCCAGTGCTGCGACCACGTAGTAATATCTGGTGTGATCTGCCGTTATTCCCCGGAGCACGAACTGGGCCTCGGTGTGAAGGAACCAAGACTTCGGGTCGTGTAGCCAAAAGTCTGGGAGTTTGACCGAAATGGCGCACGCCTTGCTGGCACTTCCCATCCGGGTTGTCTCCGGGGTGTTCGCCTTGTGTTCCGTTGTGCGTCAAGGGTCACCAGTGTGGAGAGAAATAACCAGGCCGAACTTTTCCGAGCAGATGAAGCTTTATTCCACTCTCTCTCACATTCACCAGAATAAGACAACTACTCACCAGGTTGCAGGCACTCTCTTTTATATCACAGCTCTAACACTTCTTTGCTACCTGGGGTGCTGCATTAGCATATCACTCCCCACCTTTGACCTGCCACTTCAGTCTGAGGGAAAACTACTGAGTAACTACTGAGTGGGTTCCCCACAGCACTGACTTTAGACCAGAAGTTCCATTAACTGAAATTTGTTTGTGAATGACAGATTGTTTTTGAGCAGTGACAGAAAAAATCTGAAGGCTGTCTGCCATTTTGACAGATTACACTGAGCATGATCTGTTGTACTTCTAACTTCCACCTGTCCACTTCATTGTGCATAATGAATAGCAGATATCTAGTATTGTCTCTCTGATTATCAGTTCAACAAATAAATAAATTCATAATTTGTATACTGTATCATGTAGGTCCATGGTTAGAGTACATGTACAGACTCAAACAAAAACTCTTAACACCTCCAGATAGAGATGATCTAGAGAGAAAAAAAAAAAAAACTCAGGAAGGTTGAAAAACAGAACTGCAAATTAAGAAAGCAGACAAGGCATATAAAACAAAATACTATCAAAAAGTGCTCTCTACATTTCCACTCAGATATGTACTCATTTCATATCATGTTATCTATCTATAAATGCACAAAATCTCTGTCTGTGTGTCTATCTGTTTCTCTGTTCCACACATCTCTTGAACCGTTACTCAGACTGGCCTCAGATTTTATAAGTGCTTTGCTGAGGTTACGAGGGTGTGCATTCCTGAGTATGGAGTTGCTCAGTCAAAATATGTAATTTTTATCAATAAAAGTTTAGCCACTGCTCTGTCTCATGCCCAGGCTTCTAGAAGTGTGGGCAGAGTTTGGTTTTGGATTGACTCCGTACCAATTGGATAATACGTTGCATTACGACATCAGTAACCACAACGCTCTGCGTGCAAAACAAGGAAGCAAAAAATGACAAATTTGACTAGAAAAAGATAATACTTAAGATTTAATGCTTAAAAAAAATGATACCATAAAGCTGCGAAGAAGTCTAGTCCAAGAACTTTAGTCCAATAAACAGTCTTTTGTCTGAAACTTTGAGAGAGCTGTTGTCAAGCAGAGATTGGCTGAGATCAGTCACATGATTTGAGAGACGCTTTGCAAATCTAATACACATTTTTATACTGGATTTAATATTGGAATATTCCTCTATACCCTTAAGTATAAACTAAGCTAACCTATTTCAGTGTCCATGCAACTTATAAGCAGTGCTTCTAAAATAACATGCAAGAATAAGCATTCATTTAAACATTTTAGCATGCAGATATTTAAATCAAGGATTAATACATTTCAAACCTATTATTGATTGTCCAGAATAAACATCAAGAATCCATTTGCTTTTCCTGGGGTCCTGGAAAAAGAGGAGGGATGTTGAAAAGTGAGTCCTAAAGATGTGGTTAAAAGGTTTGCTGGTTAAATTCGGCATGTCCCAGAGTTTAAGGGCAATGTTGAGCTGTGAATCTTTGTAGGCCATGAAGGGCTCCAGGGCCCTGTCTCTTGTCCACCATTTATGGGCCATAAAGTCAAAACAGGAAATGCATTAGGATGGATTCCTTAGACTGGTTTTAACAAAGGAATGTGAGTTCAATTGCGGCTTGGGGTAAAAGAGCAGTTCCTGGCTGTTCTTTTCCTGGGTGAAACAATGTCTTTAAGCTGAAGAATGATTTTATTGAAGAGCCAAAGTGAGATGATGCTACAGAAATAAATCATTTTTAGTTAAATATTTACTGACAAATGGGCAACACTGATGCAACAGTTGTGTGACGTTCAGGTGAGCATGCACCCCCTCTCCTACTTTTTTCTGTTGTGTGATATTCAGGTGAGCATGCTCCCCCTCCTCTTTTTTCTGTCTGTTTCCCAGGTCTGGCGCTCATCAGCGCACCTGTATGATTAGACACACCTGCTGCTTCCTGGCTTACCAGCACATAAAAGAGCCAGTGTGTGAATGTTTCACCGCTGGATAATTGGGTATTGCTGCCTAAAACAACCCAAGTTGATGTTGTTTGGCATTTCTTGTTCTCCTGTTGTCTTACCTTCTTGTGTCTTCTCCACCTCAGGTTTTGCTGCCACCTCTGCGGTGTGTCTCCGGGGCTATGCACGCTCACCTGAACCATTCATCTCAAGGACAACATCATTTTCCACCCACGTCTACCCAGCCATCTCTCCATCCTGCCATCTCCCTGCATCCACCGGTCATCTCCCCACCTAGTCCCATGCTGGAGTTCACTACCAGGCCCTCTGCTTGTGTAGTAAGCCTTTTCTCTTCTCTCTCACATTCCTCCTTCCTGGTTATTTCTGCTGTTATTTCCTCTTTCTCTTTTTCAGGATGTATGCGGCTCCAGCGTGCAACTGGTGTTTTTGGTGTATTTAATTTGGCGTTATTTTGCATTGTTGTTTACTTGTGTGGGTTTTTGTATATTTATTAAGTTAGCGTGGTTGTCTTTGTTTTCATTAAATTGTGTCATACTTATCCACCTGTGTCTGAGTGATCATCCAGTGTGGTTTGCTCTGCTTTTGAGCCCTTTAGTAATCAACCATGACAGAACGGTCCAGCCAGGATTGAGGCTCAGCGGGTGCTTCACCAGGTGAGCAGTCAGTACTCTCCCGTTTGGATGCCACGGAGCGCTAAGTCATATTTCTGTCTGAACAACTCCAAACTATCACGCAACAATTGGCAACTGTTACCGAACACTTGTGTCGACTTCCTGGTGTGGCGTCTCCCCCTACACCTATTGCTCCGACAGCTCCTCCCATCTGCTGAACCATTTACATCCCTTCTCCTGCCCCATATGCGGGGGAAATGGGGGGATGTAAAGGGTTTCTGCTCCACTGCTGTCTTTATTTTCAGCAGGTGGCAGGGGAGTATAGGGATGATTCGTCAAAAAATCAATTCATGACCCTGTTACTCCGAGACCGGGCACTTAAGTGGGCACAGTCCATCTTGAGTAGTCTGGAGGGGCCCCTGTACGCATACAACTGGTTTGTGCAGGAATTCACCCGGGCATTTGACCATACAGAGAGTGAGGGTAATATCGCTAGCCAGTTGATGGGACTCTGGCAGGGAAGTCGGTCAGTTGCCGACTTCTCGGTCAAGTTCCTGGTCGCCGCGGCACACTTCAGATGGAATGACATTGCTCTATGCAGCGCCTTCCTCTGGAGTCTCAATGCCAACCTCCACGACGAACTAGCTATCCACACTAACCCCTCCTCTTTGGATGAATTAATTGTGCAGGCTGTGGCCCTGGATTATCGGTACCATGAGCACGCGAGGGAGCAGAGGGCTGTTGCTTCCTCATCCGCTTCGCGGTTAGTTCCCCCATCCTCCGGCGCTGCCAGGTCGGCATCACCACCGGAGCCAATGGTCCTCGGACGGAATCGTCTGACTCTGGAGGAACACCAGCACTGGGAGAAGGCAGGGGCTTGTATGTATTGTGGGGCCACCAATCACGTACTGTCAAAATGCCCTATTCGGCCAAAAGATCCGGCCCGTCAGTGGCCATGGAGTCCCTTTTGTCTTTCATCGTGTTTCCGCTCGGTCGCATGCTCGGCCGCATGCTCGGCCGCATGCTCGCCCACTCTCCCTATCTCCTCCCCTCCGGCTGAGCTGACGGATCTCAGCCTCATGCCCGAGGTCTATCATGACCCTGTGGAGGTCTTTAGTAAGTCTGGGGCCCTCTCTTTATCACCTCATCGGTCTTACGACTGTGCTATTGACCTCCTTCCGGGCATGCGGCTGCCATCCAGTTGGCTGTACAGTTTATCTGGGCCAGAGAGGGAGGCAATGGAGAGTTATATAAAAGACTTCCTTAGCACCAGTCTTATTCACCCGTCTTCTGCTCCTCTCGGTAATGGGTTCTTTTTGTGGGGAAGAAGAACGGGTCACTGCAGCCGTGTATTGATTATCGCGAACTAAATGTGATCACCGTCAAAGATAAATATCCGTTGTCACTTATTAATTCAGCTTTTGAGCTACTTCAGCGTGCACGTGTGTTCACCAAAGTCAATCTCCGTAACGCATACCATCTAGTTTGCATACGCATGAGAGACGAGTGGAAGATGGCCTTTAAAACACATCTGGGACAGTTTGAGTACTTGGTCATGCCCTTTGGGCTGACCAGCGCCCCTGCCGTCTTCCAGCTGTTAATAAATGATGTCCTTTGGGACATGGTGAAGCATTTTGTTTTTGTTTATTTAGATGGCATTCTTATTTTTTCTCGCACACTGGAGGAGCACACAGTCCATGTCCGAGCTGTCCTGTAGCGGCTGCTAGAGAACCAAGTCTTTGTGAAAGTTGAGAAGTGTGAGTTTACCAGCTCCACTTCTTTTCTCGGATTCATTGTTGCCAAAGGCGCGTTAAAGGCCAACCCAGCTAAAGTGAAGGCGGTAGTAGACTGGCCTACCCCCCATTCCAGGAAGCAGCTCCAGTGCTTCTTGGGCTTTGCCAACTTCTACTGTTGATTTATCTGTAATTATAGTAAAGTAGCCCTGCCATTGACGCAGCTCACTTCCACTAAAATCCCATTTAAATGGTCTGAGGCTGCTGAACAGGCTTTCACCACACTTAAGGCCCTCTTCACTGACATGCCTATTTTGGCTCAGGTCAACCCTCAATCCCAGTTCATGGTCGAGATTGATGCTTCTGATTCGGGGGTGGGTGCTGCCTTTTTCCAGCGTTACAGCTCCGATCAGCACCTTCATCCATATGCATATTTCTCTCAGCGGTTGACTCCAGCCAAGAGGAATTACAACGTAGGAGGCTGCGAGCTGTTGGCCATTAAGTTGGCATTGGAGGAATGGAGGAACTGGCTGGAGGGAACTCATCAACCAGTGGTAATCTGGACAGATCACAAAAAAAATTGAACATCTCACATCTGCTAGATGGTTAAATTCTTGTCAAGCGCAGTAGGCCCTGTTTTTCCTCAGATTTAACCTTTCCATTACTTACTGTCCAGGGTCCCGTAATGTCAAGCCTGATGCTCTCTCGTGCCAGTTCTCCTCGGATTCCCCCTCCTCCTCCCTCTCTGCAGCTGCTGCTTCCCCTGCAGAGATAATCCTGCCTTCTTCCTGTGTGTCTGGCAGAAACCTTTCTCATTATGCCTTTATCTGCACAAATCCATCTGTGCTCTGAATCAGCCACAAATTTCTTCATGGTACGATGATCACACTTAAGTTTTCATGAAATATCTAATGTTTTCATACCTTGTCCAAGGCATTGCACTATTTGATGCTTTTCGGCAGCAGAGAAATCCTTTTTCTTTCCCATATTGCTTGAAACCTGTAGCATGCTTAATAATGTGGAACATCCTTCTTAAGTAGTTTTCCTTTAATTAGGCTCACCTGGCAAACTAATTATGACAGATGTCTGAGATTGATATCAGTGACCCAAAGAGCCCTGAGATAAATACCATCCATGAGTTTAATTGAAAAACAAAAAATTTAATGTTTATGACACTAAAATCCTATTTGCATAATAATTTGGAACGTGGTGTAATCTTGCACACTCCATATTTACATGTCGTACATTCATTAATATGCACTGTCCCTTTTATAAATAAATAAACTTTTCAAATTACATTACGGGCTTATTAATGTCAGGGTGAAAACAGACTGTTTCAGACAGAGCTTTTAGAACATGTTCATTCTGCTTTATCCTGCCTTGAGAGCTCTTATTGTGGGAAAAATCTGAAGGAAATCAACATGATATTGCCAGTAATTTCCTCATTCTGTAGTGAGCGTTGGCAACACTGCATAAAGCTGTCCATGTTTATCTTACCATTATGATATGGATTTAATCCGATGTGCAGTGATCCAAAGAAAATGTCCATTATCCACAGTCCAAACGTCTGCTGTGACAGAGATATGATCCAGGTCCTCAAATTTCTTTTGGAGATCAAAATCAATTATTGAATAATCTTTATCCAGGTAGCAAGTAAATGTGTTTTAACTTCAGTGGATCACAGTCCAGCTGTCTGATGGAAAGTGACTATTATCACATCTTCAGTCTGTAACAACGTATCTGGCAATCAGGTTTAATTCTTGCTGGGTCACAAACTGTCCAGATGCATACCTGTGCTTGAAATCCAGCCGTGGATGTTGAGACAAGAGTATTTCCACTTTACATCCAGCTGGGGCTGTTCAGATAGCGTAGATCCACTGTTGTTAGCATAGCTAGACATTATTTAGCACTAGCTTTGTCGGAGCTTTGTTGCTGTTCTCAGGCACTTCTGAAGATTGTAGTAGGTCTCAGCCACACTTTAGCTTCCAACCCACCAATATGCTTTTGTCCTTAACCACGACAAAGGAAAAATAATCTATTTCCACAAAAACAAAGTAGCTTCATCTTTTCCTTCACTCAGCAATGAAGACTTAGCTCTCTGCGACAGGTCACGTTGACTGATGGCTACATCAGCTATGGTAGGGTCAGTTTGTATATTCATTTATTTGCACTAAAAATATCTATCCATATTAATAAAACAAGTAATGAGTAACACATCTGATCAAATTTCAGTAAATCAAGAAGAAGAAGCCATCTTTATTGTCATTCAGTCCATACAGCCAATCATGTACAGTAGAACAAAATTACGTTTCTCCTATCTACAGTGAATCACATGTAGAATCAGAGGGGTTGCTGCCATGCAAGGTGCCGCCACAAATAACTTCTCCTTCCCCCATTCTATCACGCTGAGCACCAAGCTAGAAGGTGGAAATTACCATTTTTATATGGTCTTTGGTATGACCCGGCCGGGACTTGAGCCCCCAGCCACCCAGTTGTGGGGCAGATGCTCCATCAACTAGGCCACTACTCTGGAGTAACGCATTACTGAATTTTTAAACAGTAATTTCATTACAGAGCACGTTACTGTAAAAGTAGTGGCATTACTCCCAACACTGTTGTTAAATAAAGCCTTGTGAACTGAAACAGCCTGCATTTGGGTCTAACTCTTCCATGTCTGCCCAATACATGACAGAATGTCACAGCCTACACAAGACCCAGCAGGCAAGCACTGTCAGGGTGAACTCGGGGAGCTCGTTTCCGAACTCACAGAGTGGTATAAGATATACCTGTCAGACGGTGATTAGCAGAGCATCACCCTGGAGGAGGCTTGGAGAATCATGGTAATGAGACCGGATGTGCTAACCTTGATTCCTCATGGACTTTTGGACTTTTTACTCTCCTCTGGGCTCTTCCCTGCCTCTGCTGCTTTGCTGTCTACCCCCTTATCTCCATCAGCTCTCCCTATGGCTTCTTTGGCTACTTCTGGCTCATCTTTGGGTGACTCCCCGCCTTCCCGGATAAATTTGGCTGCTCCTGGTAAGCCTCCATCTGTGGTCTCTGGCTGTCTGTGCGTTGCTGCTTCCGTGTCTACTACACTGCCAGCCGCTTTCTGTTTTCCAGCGGCGGCAGCTACAGCTCCTGTGCCTTCCTCTGCAGCAGACACCTGTGAGATGGAGGAACGCAGGTGAGTGGCTCTTTCATTAATTGAACAGACTTTGGATTAAAAACCCTAGCTTCCACTCCTGGCTTCAAGTCTCCTGCCACAGCAGCAGTTCCTTCAGTCTCCTCTCCTCCTACGCCGGTGGGGTTCCTGCTTCCTTTGTGTGATATCTCATTAAGTTCCTCGCCTTGTTCCTCAGCAGCCACAGTGCAGGAGGTTTAAGGCAAGTGACTTTTTCTCATTTTGAATCTTGTTTGAGTATTAAGTCCTGCCTTATTCCTGATGACGAGTCTCAGTCTCGACCATTGGCTGTTTCTGGGTGCTCACCTCCTGCTACTATGATTGCATCTGTTGGTTAACTATTACCAACCTCCTCCTGTATTCCTTCCACTGCCCGATGATATCCCCAGTCAAAGTCAGCAGTGCTCCATCCGCACCATACACAGTGTGGACAGGGAGCTGCTTCCCCCTCCTGAGCCGCCGGACAATTTGCCAGAATCTCTTCAAGGCCAACTGAAAGTCATGTTCCATGGCTTCACACAGTTTAACTGGGTGTTGGCAATATGAACCAAACTTTTGCAATGGTTGTATCGGGACCAGATAGCTCATAACAATGAGCCCGATACCCCATATTCCGGCAACACCCCCCACAAGAGACCACAAGGGATGCAGTCAAATGCTTTCTCCAAGTCCACAAAACACATGTGGACTAGGTGGGCAAACTCCCACGAACCTTGAGGATTCTCAAGAGGGTAAAGAGTTGGTCCGATGTGCCACGGCCAGGATGAAAACCACATTGCTCCTCCTGAATCTGAGGTTAGACCAGTGATTGGATTCTCCTCTCCAGTACCCTGGCATAGATCTCCCCAGGGAGGCTGAGAAGTGTGATCCCCCTAAAGTTGGAACACACCGTCCAGTCCCCCTTTTTAAAAAAAGGAACAACTACCCCGGTTTACCACGCCAAAGGCACTGTCCCCACCCTCCATGCAATGTTGCAGAGGGGTGTCAGCCATGACAGTCCTACAACATCCAGGGCCTTGAGGTACTCAGGGCAAATGTTGTCCACCCCTGGGGCCCGGCCACCAAAGTTTTTTAACCACTTTGGCGATCTCAGCCCCTACGATGGGTGAGTTTTCCCCCTCGTCCTCAAGCCCTGCTTCCTCTGTGGAAGGCGTATCAGTGGGATTGAGGAGATCTTCAAAGTATTCCTTCCACCGCCCGACGATGTCCCAAGTCAAAGTTAGCAGCACCCCATCCGCACATACACAGGGTGGACAGGGAGCTGCTTCCGCCTCCTGAGTCACCAGACAGTTTGCTAGAATCTCTTTGAGGATGTAGTGTTACCAGCTGGTTTGAAATAAGGAGAAATTCATCCTTTCTTGGAGGACAGCAAAGGCCCTCCTTTTTCTTACCTTTCACCTAAAGACCACAGCTTTGAAGCCACATTCCACTGGTAAAGTGACTCTCAAACCGCATCTCCGTGCCAGGAATGGGTTGGACTTCCTCTCATAAAATTCAATGAAGTACATCCCCACAAGACAGTTTTATGATTTAATAGCCATTTGACATTTACCAGACCTAGGCTGCCTTTCTTTCTCTCCAAATTATAGAATTCTAACATTGCCCCCAAATGGACGAGTGACGTATTATGTCCCATCCTCCTATTTCACCATAATTCCACAGGATTTTTTTTTTTTTTTTTTTTTACTCCTCAACACTCTCATTTTTCAGAAGATACTGCTCAGGACACACTGGAAAATAGGAGTGGACTCCGACATACAATTCTGGTTTGAAATGTTTTATTAATCATTGATTTGAAGGTATTGCATGTTTGAAAGTATGTTACACAAAACTTTATTCAATGCATGTTGATAAACAACTGCAGGTTTATGGAAATGTATGTTATTGTAGTAATAATGAAAAATAGTTGTGAATCACTGAAGTTTAGTTTAGTTTATATATAATGTGGATTCCAGTTTAATAATTTTTTTCTTTCTTCATGAAGCTCATGTAAGCCATTTGACTTGCATCAGCCAGTCACCAACTAGTCTAGTTTGTGTGACGCCTCCTTCATCCTATTGGCCAGTTTCAGACAAAGAAACTCTTCCTGATTAGACAAGAGTCCATTTTTGACTCCCGCTATCAAATGTAATTGGCCCTTTTTACTGCCAGTCAAGTTTTTTTCTTCAGGAAAGCGCTCAACTTAAAAGTCGGGAACTCCCAAGTTTTTTTAAGAGAAGTTCTTGTCCCAGTCTGAGTCCTGTCTGTTCTGCACCCTTTTTTTCTCTGGGAAGAGACCATTTTTGTCATGAATTGCCCCTCGGGGCAGAGAGGGAAGACCCAGACACTGAACTGCAGTTTGTGGAATTTAATAAAGAAATACAAAATCCAAACAGTGCACAAAGTAAACTTACAACTGAGGCAGCAAAGGAGTAGGCAGGATTACACAGGAATTGACATCAGAATGGGGAAAGGGTTCTGATGTGAGAAGGCAGATAAGATGAGGCTCCAACAATGAATGAGAGAAGCAATGGACTATAAATAGATCATAAAACCAATCATCACAAATGACCACAGGTGCGGATCACATGAGCGGGGAGGTTGACCTAATTAACAGGCAGGTGTCAGCTAAGACGACCTGAACATGAACTGAATGTAAGATGATGACAAGGTGGGAGTGTCTGGAGGAGAGGAGGAGAACTCATGTCACACAGAAACAAAATACAAACACAAGGACCTACATGGAAAAGGATGTCTAAAGAAACTGACAGAATAATGATGATGATGATAATAATAATAATAATAATAATAATAATAATAAGGACATGAATAAATAACAGAGTAACTGACAACTAAGAACACATCCTAAACCAACACACAAGATAAACACACAAGACTGGAAAAATACAGGAAACACTCAGAAGTAAGTTAAAAGCATGAGCACCGTGCTCAGCTTTGTGACAGGTTTTTTTTTTTTTTCTTCTTTCATTTGAGCTCAAAATCTTCTTTATTGCCTGGAGTGAAACTCCGTCTTTCTCGCCTCAGACCTACTTTTAATAATTTGTTAAACATTATCTAATTTTTCCCTTAAATCATCGCGTCAAAGAGGACTGATCTTGATTTTTCTCACATTTAACTACAATCTTTCTCTCACTCAATTACCACGAGTCATTGGGAGAACTCGGATTTCGTGGCTTAAATATTTGTATTCTGTTCTTCAAGTTTTGTGACTTTGATCAGACTTTGAACGACCTACAAACTGCAAGGACCCGGGTGCTTCCGCTTAAATCCCGTGTTGTTCCATCCAGATTACACACAAATCAGCGGAGCCAGCCACACCTCTCATCGTCCCTGGGTCGCAGCTTCAAGATAGTTGAGTTTTGGGAGAAGTTATCTGCAGGCAGATAATTCCCATCTGATGATCAGCTAGAATCTTACTGAAATCAACTGAACCAAACCCATTTTCTATCTGCTGGGCTAAATATCATGTCCATCCCAGTTGAAGTATGCCAAAATTTCTCATGTTGAGATCTAGGTCATAAACTCTGACCAGAGTTATAAAATTGAGGAAAAGTAATATCCATCTTTTCATTAACATCCGTTTAGAGTAACTCAAATTTTCCTTTTTCATATAAATCAGCTTTTTTTTTCTTCATAAATTTGCATCATTTTCCTCACAATTCTGTTACAGCTATTTTACAGTCCTTTTTCATTTTCCATCACAAGTCCAATTTAAACTATGGTTTTCCTTGGTTCCACAAATTTTTAAAAATACACATTATGCAGTAATGCCTAGACAGTTTAATGTGGTGCTTTATACTTGTTGATCATTTCACATTGCCTTAAAAGTTATTTGAATGTAATACTTTATCTAAGCTGAGTTTGATCATTCAACTGATAAAGGTACATTGAAGTTTCTGCTTGATTTTTTTTGTGTGTGTGTGTTTGTTCTCTCAATCCACGCAGAAGAATTCACAAATGTTTGAGACTGATTCATAGTCGGTACAAAGCTGAGTAATTTATAAATGTCCATTCTTTTGGACTGGTGCCTGTGGTGTACCAATATGGCATTGGGTACATCCTGGGTGTAGTGGGGGTGACGGCCCTGCCTTTTCGGTTCCGTCGTCACTCCAGGGTATAAAGGGCAGACACGGAAGAGCACAGTCTCTTTCGCAGTCGACCCCTTGGCCTGTACGGAGCACCTGTATCATTGTGGTTCTTTATAATAAAGTTACGTTCTACTGCACCTCCAGCCTGGTTCTTTATAACCTGTATTATGGACATAACATTTGGCGACAAGGTAAAAGGTATGGAGCGAGCTGTTTCTGCTTTTCAACTGTTTTTGGAGGTCCTGGGCGAGCCGCCCGTTCCCCTGGGCTAGGTGGTACGCAGCTTTCCAGACTATCTGGTGACCCTTAACCTCAGTGAGCTTGAGAAACTGCGTGCGAGGGCTCTATTGGTCCATCATTTGGGCATGGAGGGTCAGAGAATCCTCGGCACATTAGGAGAGGCCGATACTTTTGAAGACGTGGTTGGGCTAATGGTGCACTACTTTCGCACTTTTGAAGACGTGGTTGGGCTAATGGTGCGCTACTTTCGCACTCCGGAAAGCGTCATAGTCTGGAGGATTCAGTTTCAGCAGCACCACCAGCGGACAGGAGAGTCCATGCAGCGCTACGTTGCAGACCTACGTCAGCTAGCGGGGGAGTGCCAATTTGGAGCCTTAGAGAAGGAGATGGTCCGTGATCAACTGGCAGAGCACACTTCTTGTTCCATGGCACTGTCGAGGCTCCTGACCTACCGGGGTGAACTGACGTTAGCCACAAGCTATTGACATAGTGCAGCAATTTGAGACAGCAGAAAAATTAACGAAAGACCTCGGTGAGAGAAGCATGTCAGAGCAAAACGAATCAAGTTGTAAGGTGCTGGCTGCGGACTCTGACAGCGAAGACAGCGTGAACGAAGAGGAATATGCTGCTGCTGTGAAAATTAGGTCCACCCTGGGCACACCAAGATGCTATGGTTGTGGGTCCGCCAGGCACCAGTACAAGGCAAGAGAGTGTTCGGCGAAGGGCAAACGCTGCTGCATGTGTGGTTTGCTGCACCATTTCGCCAGAGCCTGCAAGAATTTTTGATCGAGGGGACCGAAGACAAAGTGCGGATTTCCCTGCAGCGGCTCCTACAGTTGTTCATACCGTCTCCCCGAGCACAGATGGGCAGATTTACTGCGACGTTTCGCTGGACGGCGTGGAAGTGCCATTGTTAGTAGACATGAGATCAGCAATTTCTCTGTTGAACTGGCCCACTGTGAGGAGTCTGTTCCTGCATTACCACGTGAGTGGACTATCGATGCTGTGCTATGGCTATGGAGGAAGCAAGTTAAACATCGTGGGTTTGTTGGAATTGATGGCGAGGTACAAGTCGGCGATGATGTCTAATGTCCGGTTCGTGGTGACCGCTGGTGGGTTCAGCATCTTGGGATGTGATATGTTCTACGACCTGGGATTTGCGATCACCTGCGGCAGGAGTGGTCGGGCTGTGGTTTGTGGGACTGACCTGCTCTGCACGTGGAGGACAATGCAGTTTGGGACAGTGACTGGCTTGGTATTATGGGAGGAGAGCAAGACCAACAACATGGAGCGCCTTCTCGTGAGGGTTCCGATGCCAGTGTCCAAGTTGCCCTGGATGTGGGAACTGGACGGCACAGTGGAACACCTGGGACAGCTGATGGAGCCAAGGTGCCAGCTCCCTCCACTTCCAGACTTTGTCCGAGTGATACCGAGAAGCGAGGAGCTGCAGGGGCTGTGCCAGCGTTTGGGAGGAAGGATAGTTGGGCAGGACCAGCAGGCACGATTCTACAACGTGCCAACAAACGATACCGGAGATTAAGGAGGACTCCGGACCAGGTCGGTGACAAGGTTTGACCCAAGACGGAAGCCTGATCACGATTTGGTGACCATCCAAAGCTCTCCTGCGCATCGGTGACGAGGTCCGGCCTACGGTAGAAGCTCAGCTGAGGGGCATCTACAGGAAAAGAGAGCGACGAGATGACCATGGGCAGCTGCGAGTGATGGCTGCCCGGGAGAACGGTTACCTGAAACTGTCTGATGAATCATGAAGGCACCCCAGTGAGCTGCGGTGGGTAGATGAGGAGAAACACCGACATGGCTCATCCCCGGAGATGAAGAGGTGAAGGTGCTCTGGGAGGGATCCGCCAGACGGAAATCCATGGGGTGGGTCTCCCACGGGGACTGTAAGGTGACTGGGGGGGGGGGGTTATTAGCATGGTGTGGTAGTGTTGCTAGTATGCCATTTTACCCTAAGTCATGTAGTGAATATGTGCCAGTTGCATTTTGCCAAGTGTTGTAAAAAAACAAAAAACAAACACTGTTTGTATTATGTTTGAAATGTGTTTTTGTGATGGCCTGCTTGGATGTGATTATCCTCTCCAGCTGCGCACACACCTGTTTCTCATCACGGCTGGGGCTATATAATCCACGCTGCCCTGGAATCTGTGCGGAGTCGTCTGTCTTACTCCATGAAGACCACGCACGCCCTCTTGATTCCAGAGACCGCAGCCTCAGCCTGACTGCTTTCCTGCTGTCTACCTCTAGCCCGCCTGTGCTTGGAAGGAAACTCTCCACCACGCAAGTAAGCCTCAGCCTTCCCTCACCTTCTCTATTTCAGCCCCCTGTGCACAGGTGGAGTTCCGTGGCGGCGGACCCATTCCCCTCCTGGCGGCGGACTGAACCTCACCCTCTCACGGATTCACCTCCTTCATCTACATGCTGCATCAGGCACTGTGGACGCTGTCCTCCTGGCAATAGCAGCCAAGCTAACCTGAGCATCTCAACAAACAGTAAGCTGCAGATTAACCAGCACATTCTCAGGTGTGAAGTCTCTAACCATCCTGCCTCTGTCTGTCCCTAGGGTTGCCAGGTCAAACGGCGTTCTATTCTCCCCCAGCTGCAGCAAGAACACACACCCACACATTCACACACTACACATTGTTACAATAAAGATAATTGTATCTACTCTGGTCTCCGAGTCTGCTCACTGGGTCAACAAACCATGTCAGTTTTTGTTTATTGGTGAATTGCCCATGTTATGGGGTGGGTGTGCTGGGATGGGGGACTGGAAAGAAATTATGGATGTACATCTTAACTGTTGTTTTGTTAGAGTGTGTTATAGGAGTTTGGATGTATGTACAATGGTGTGAAAAAGTGTTTGCCCCCTTCCTGATTTCTCTCTTTTTTTTGTATGTTTCATTCATTCATTCATTCATTCATTCATCTTCTTCCACTTAATCCTTTTCGGGTCGCGGGGGGGCTGGAGCCTATCCCAGCATCTTTTGAGCAAGAGGCAGGGTACACCCTGGACAGACTGCCAGTCCATCACAGGGCCAACACAGAGAGACAGACAATCATTCACTCTCACAGTCGTACCTAAGGGCAATTTAGAATCCCCAGTTTGATGCCAATTAACCTAACTTGCATGTTTTTGGCATGTGTTTGTCACACTTAAATATTTCAGATCATCAAACAGATTTAAGTATTAGACAAAGATAGCACAAGTAAAGTGTTGGCCCTGTGATGGACTGGCGATCTGTCCAGGGTGTACCCTGCCTCTCGCCCAAAAGATGCTGGGATAGGCTCCAGCCCCCCCCGCGACCCGAAAAAGGATTAAGCAGAAGAAGATGAATGAATGAATGAATGAACACAAGTAAACACAAAATGCAGTTTTTAATTGAAGGTGTTTATTTTTAAGGGTAAAAAAAAAAAAATCAAACCTCATTCCCACCCACCCACACATACATATATAAATTAAATAATCCTTGTACCTAATAACAATAAGTCCCTATATTATTATTGTGCCCCGTGTGAGGCATGTAATCCTGAAACGGACACAAAAATATTAAGCAACAAGCTCTGTGTGTGTTTCTAGTCAGATCTGATCTCTTTGCAAAGTGAATTTTCAGTTACTGTGTTGTCTGCTGTTAACCCAGAGGACGCTCCGGGTGTGCAGCCAGAGTGTGTGTGTGTATCTGACCGCAAGGGGGAGGGGTCACCTGCTCACCCATTCTGATCAGAAAGCCATTGTTTTTCAAAGCATGCTAAAGTGTTGCCATACACTAAATTAAATAAAATAAAGGCCTAAAGAGATGGAATCGCGAAGAATCCGACCCATCTCTTGCTAATTCAGCCAAGTTTCCTGCTTGGAAAAACTGAATTAATCATTTTAAATCTCAACTGTAAGGCTGTGAATCTAGCTAATTCATGTTGAACATTAGTAATAACGGTTACTGAGAGGAAATTGTTTGAGGCAACAGCGCTGAATCGTATACAAAGTTAAAACTGTAAGATTATTCTTGCATGAGTAATCTGAAGAACCTCTAGAATTGTCAATGAAGTTTGGGCTCATTACTAACCAGTAGATAGTAAACCAGTTCTCCATTCTTTTTTCAAAAAAAAAAAAGTTGCTGGCAGAAAGGTGTGGTTTATTGTTGAACAGGTCTTGTCACACATTAGAGGGTGACCAAAAGTTCTTCGTTGTACGCTAAACTTTTTTTTTTGGAGCTGCACTCTCCGGCCAAACCACAGTGCAACTGTCATTTTGGGACCACCATTTTGGGTTGAGCCCTCATCTGGGCCGCCATTTTGGAGAAGCTCTCAGTTGGATTGCCTCAAGTGACATGATTGTTGTCTCCTCCTCCTGGAGCGCAGAGGGAACTGCCTCCATCTGGTGGTCAGCTATAATAATTGCATCCTTTCATAGAATTACATCCAAATTAAACAACATTTGAATTTGTTAAGCTGATTTCTAACCAAGTCAAGCTTCCAAATTAACTGCAAAGCATCCATCCATCCATCTTCTACCGCTTTTCTGGAGGTCCGGGTCACGGATGCAGCAGTTCAAGCAGAGAAGTCCAGACTACCCTCTCCGCAGCCACCTGCTCCAGCTATTCAGAGAGGATACCAAGGCATTCCCAGACCAGCTGGGAGACACAGTCTGTCCTGCGAGTCCTGGGTCTGCCCCGGGGTCTCCTCCCAGAGGGACGTGCCCGAAATACCTCAAGTGGGAGGCGTCCAGGAGGCATCCTGATCAGATGCCCATACCGCCTCAACTGGCTTCTTTCAATATGGAGGAGCAGCAGTTCTATTCTGAGCCTCTCCCAGATGACTGAGCTCCTCACCCTATCTCTGAGGGTGAGTCCAGCCTACGAAGAAAGCTCACTTCAGTTGCTTGTATCCGCGATCTCGTTTTTTCGGTCATTACCCAAAGCTCATGATCATAGGTAAATGGTAAATGGCATTCACTTATATAGTGCTTTTATTCTCATCTCTAGATTACCAAAGCACTTTACAGATCCTGCTATCCACCCATTCGCACACACATTCACACACTGATGGCAGCATAGCTGCCCAACATGATGTTGTCCAGACCCACCAGGAGCAATTGGGGGTAAAGTGTCTTGCCCAGAGACACAACGGCAGGATATCTGGGGAGAGCGGGATTCGAACCGCCAGCCAACCATCCGGTTATTGGACGACCTGCTCTACCTCCTGAGCCACTGCCGCCCGTGAGGGTAGGAACGTAGATTGATTGGTAAATCGACAGCTTTGCTTTAGAGCTCAGCTCCCTCTTCACCACAAGAGACCGGTGCAACGTTTGCATCACTGCAGATGCTGCTCCGATCCATCTGTCAATCTTTCGCTCCATTCTCCCCTCACTCATGAATAAGACCCCGAGATACTTTAACTCCTCCACTTGGGGCAGGAGCTTGTCACCCGGAGAGGACAATCCACCTTTTTCCAGCTGAGGACCATGGACTCGGACTTGGAGGTGCTGATTCTCATCCCAGCCGCTTCACACTCAGCAGCAAACCATCCCAATAAGACCTGTAGGTCATTGCTAGATGAAGCCTGCAAGACCTCATCATCTGCAAACAACAGAGATGAGATCCTGTGGTCACCAAGCATGACACCCTCCGTTCCCTGGCTACACCAAGAAATCCTGTCCATAGAAATTATGAACAGGATCAGTGACAAAGGGCAGCCCTGGCGGAGTCCAACTCTCACTGGGAATGGAGTCCCGACCAAGTGTTGGCAATACGAACCAAACTCTCACAACGGTCGTACAGAGACTGAATAGGTTGTAACAACAAACCCGATACCCCATACTCCCGAAGCACCCCCACAAAAAAAACACGAGGGACTTGGTTGAATGCCTTCTCCAAGTCCACAAAACACATGTAAACTGATTGGGCAAACCCCCAGGAACCTTTGAGGATTATTGAGAGGGTAAAGAGCTGGTCCGATGTGCCACGGCCAGGACGAAAACCACATTGCTCCTCCTGAATCTGAGGTTCGACCAACAGCCAGACTCTCCTCTCCAGTTCCTTGGCATAGACCTTCCCAGGGAGGCTAAGGAGTGTGATCCGTCTAAAGTTGGAGCACACCCTCTGGCCACATTTTTTGAAGAGATGAACCACCACCCCGGTTCGCCATGCCAAAAGCACTGCCCCCAACCTCCACGCAATGTTGCAGAGGCGTGTTCACCATGACAGACATACAACATCCAGGGCCTTGAGGTACTCAGGGCGAATCTCGTCCACCCCTGGGGCCCGGCCACCAAAGAGATTTTTAACCACCTTGGCGACCTTAGGCCCTGTGACAGGCGAGTCGTCCCCCTCATCCACAAGCCCTGCTTCCTCTGTGGGAGGTGTGTCAGTGGGATTGAGGAGATCCTCAAAGTATTCCTTCCACCGCCCGATGATATCCCCAGTCAAAGTCAGCAGTGCCTCATCCCCACCATACACAGTGTGGACAGGGAGCTGCTTCCCCCTCTGAGCCGCCGGACAGTTTGCCAGAATCTCTTGGAGGCCGACCCAAAGTCTTGTTCCATGGCCTCACCAAACTCCTCCCATACCAGAGTTTTTGTTTCAGCAACCACCCTAGCTGCACTCTGCTTGGCCTGCCGTTACACCTCAGCTGCTTCGGGAGTCCCACAAGCCAACCAAGCTCAATAGGACTCCTTCTTCAGCTTAATGGCCCCCCTCACCACTGGTGTCCACCACTTGGTTCAGGGGTTGCCACCACGAGATTCCCCAATGACCTTGTGGCCACAGCTCTGGGCAGCCACTTCAACAATGGAGGTGGAGAACATGGCCCATTCAGACTCCATGTCTCCAGACTCCCTCGGAATGTGGCTGAAGTTCTTCCGGAGGTGGGAGTTGAAGACCTCCCGGACAGGGGCCTCAGCCAGACATTCCCAGCACACCCTTGCTATACATTTGGGTCTACCAGGTCTGAATGGCTTCCTCCCCTGCCATCAGGTCCAACTCACCACTAGGTGGTGATCAGTTGACAGCTCTGCACTTCTCTTTACCCGAGTGTCCAAGACATACAGTCGCAGGTCTGATGACACGATAAGAAAATCGATCATTGACCAGCGACCTAGGGTGTCCTGGTGTCAGGTGCACATATGAACACCCTTATGCTTGAACATGGTGTTTGTTATGGACAAACTGTGGTTGGCACAGAAGTCCAATAACTGAACATCACTCGGGTTCAGATCGGGCAGGCCGTTCCTCCCAATCACGCCCCTCCAGGTTTCAGTGTCATTGCCCACATGTGCATTGAAGTCCACCAGTAGGACAATGGAATCTCCAAGAGGAGCACTCTCCAATACCCCAGTCAGAGACTCCAAAAAGGGTGGTTACTCTGAACCATCATTTGGTGCATAAGCACAAATGATGGTCAAGACCCGTTTCCCAACCCGAAGGTGCAGGGAAACCACCCTTTCATCCACCAGGGAGAACTCCAATGTCGAAAGGGGGAATTTAAGAATACCCACCCCTGCCCGTCGCCTCTCTCCTGGTGAAACTCCAGAGTAGACCAAGCTTCATCCCCTCTCCAGGAAGCTGTTTCCAGAACTGGAGCTGTGTGTTGAGGTGAGCTCGACTATATCTAGCTGGTATCTCTCAACCTTACGCACCAGCTTCAGCTACTTCCCCACCAGAGAGGTGACGTTCCACATCCCAAAAGCCAGCTTTGAAAGCCGGGATCAGACTGTGAACGTCTCTGCCTTTGACCGTCACCTGATTCGCATTGCACCGGACTCCCATGGTCCCTCCTGCAGGTAGTAAGCCCACTGGAGGGTGGACCCATGTAACTCCCTCAGGCTGAGCCCGGCCGAGTCCCACGGGCAGAAACCCGGCCACCAGACGCCAGCCATCAAGCCCTTTCCCCAGGCCCGGCCCAGGGTGGGGCCCCCTGTAACCCCACACTGGGCGGAGCACACTGAATCCCTGATTTGATTTTTTGTTCATCATGGGAGTCTATTGGATCACTCTTAGTCTGACTCTTCACCCAGAACCAGTTTGTCTTGGGAGACCCTACTAGAGGTAAATTGCCCCAGACAACATAGCTCCTGGGATGAATGAATGAATGAATGAATTTATTTATTTTGGATAGTACATTACAGGTTAAAAGAAACTGTATAATATAACAACAAGGTCAAATTAGACAAAGACTCCTTCTACTATACAATTCCACGTGAGTTATCCGAAATGGGTGATGGCTGAAGCTGCAGCTTATATTGCCCACCCATATTCCATCCAAGAATTCAAAGGAGAAAAAGAGAAAACAAGACAAGAGCGATTACAATTTAAAACAAGGCTAAGACAAAATATGACTGAGAGAAAAAGAAAACTGAGCTAGTCTAAGTTAAGCGGTTACTATTCAAAAACAAATCTAAGACATAGTGTCACAGAGAAAAAAGAAAAACTAAGCTATAACACAACACAGCTGGAAATGTCAATCCTTATGTGAGTTTACATGTCGTCTTGTAAATATGTTTGGAGTATTTCTTCCTTTAGTTTTTGTTTAAATTGTCCAAGCTTTGTACATGATTTTAATTCAGGTCCAAAATCGTTCCATAATCTGACACCTTGCACTGAAATACAGTGTTGCTTGGTAGTTGTTCTCACTGTAGGCTTTTGAAATATACATGTTCCTCTGAAGTGATATCGTTTCTCCCTTGTTTGGAACAACTTTTGGATATTTGCGGGCAGTGATAGATTCTTCACTTTGAACATTATTATTGCGGTTTTAAAGTCGATCAGATCTTTCAACTTGAGAGTTTTTTGTTTAAGAAAAAGTGGGTTTGTTGGTTCCCTGTAAGCTGCTTTGTTGATTATTCTAATAGCTCTCTTTTGAAGCATAAAGAGTGGATATATGTTTGTTTTATATGTATTTCCCCATACTTCATTACAATATGTCATGTATGGGAGTATTAATGAATGATACAAGGTGTATAGTGTGGGTTGATTCAGCAAATTTTTCACTCTGTGTAATATTGCAATTGATTTGGATACTTTACCTTTTATATAATTAATATGTGGCTTCCAACACAGTTTGTTATCAATTATTACTCCAAGGAATTTAGTTTCGGATACTGGATCACTGGGGCATGCAACCCCCCCACCATGATAAGGTGGCAATCCATGGGGGGGGGGGGAATAAGATACCATTTTAGATAATATACATTTGTTTTTATGGGGGATTTATATCTACCACAGTGCATCTTTAAGGTCTATGCTTCATCAACACAAATCTGATTTTCTGTTTCTGACCATCGTTTCATCAAAATAATAAAAAAGTAGAAAATGCCAATACAACATATTTAGTGCTTAAACATTATTAGATAAAATAGCAACATATTCCTTTATTTCATGTAATTAAAATGTCTCAAAAAACATGAAAACACGATACCTACCCAGTGAATGTCAACGCTGTCATTTGCCTGTCAACTCCGTCGGACAGAAAATGTGACACGAAGTTGACAAAATAGGCATTTCTTTCAAGAATCTAATGGAGTTCATGGCGTAATCATTTTCTTTTTAGCCTGATGGTATTTCTAGCAAACCTTACTTAATGAGGATAAAATCGTCTGAAGATCTCAAACTGTTTTGTCAGAAACTGGATGATGGTGTTGGTTGTGACACGTGAAATACTGACACTGTGACTTAAAATATTCACAAAATATAAAACTTGCAAGATTTTTTTCTGCCATAGATGCACTTTCCATGGAGGAATTTGAAGAGAGGTCCTTCGGAGTGACAGCTGACCCTACAACACCCCGGTTGTATTAAATTTTCATAACTGTCTCTGCTTGAACTGCTGCCTCCGTGACCCGGACCTCCGGAAAAGCGGTAGAAGATGGATGGATGGATGGATGGTGTTGAAACCTTACAAATTAATTTATTTTTTAACACTTTGCTTTGTAATGATATATTATTAAATATCTATTTTAATGATACAAGCTCTTTTTGATAATTGGAAAACTTTTTTTTAATCAGTTTTATTGCACATGAGAGTTTGAACCTTTCTCTGAGGACATGCTGTTTAAGACGTAGTGGGAACAGAATTTTAAGTGTCATTAATTTAATATAATAATAATTAAACAAAGATGAAGGGAATAGTTGTGTTGAATACATTATATAGTTAATCCCTCTTGACATCTGCAGTTTTAAATCTCTTCAGCTGTCTGCACCACCGAAGCTCACAGAGATGTTGTAGAGCGCTGTGCATTAATCTGTCCTGATTCAGTGAACCACAGGGTCCATGTGATGGCTTCTAAAGCAAGAAGCTCTTTTATGGAAGAGAAGGACCTCGACCTGCGCACCCGAACCGGGTCTCGTAGATGGCAGCAGTCTCCTGCAGACCTCTCCGGCTCTCCCTGAAAATAGTCCTCCTCCTGCCCTGGAACTCACTGGGAGGCGGGCGGAGCGGTCTCCTTTGAGGAACAGTGTCGCGAACCAATAGAAACCCGGAGCTCCTGAAAAGTTGTCCAATCCGCGCGTTGGGGGCGGGGCGTGGAGGCTAGAAAGCGGACCGAGAATCTCCCCCAAAATGACATCTCGACTGCGGTGGAGCTGGGAGCGACCGAGAGGCTGAGGAGAAGAAAAGAGGGGGCGACTGGCGGCGGGAGCTGGCGTTAGTTTGGTGCGCAGTAGAGGGGCGCACATCTTTACGCACGCTTTTCACCCTCGAGGCTTGAGTGCGGACTTTTCTCACCTGTTTGGAAATGTAGTTTCCATCCCTGAGAGGGAGAGAGAGAATCGAACCAGACGTTGGTTCTCTCACTAGTTGATGAGAGAAGTGAGAACAGCCGCTCAGGCTCCGTTTCCTGTTTCCAGCGCTCTGCAGCTGGACTGAAGAAGCCCCGCAGGGCTCAGGGAACACCGGTCCTCCTCCCCTCATTCCAGCTGCTGCCTGCCCGCTGCCAAAGTCTCCAAGCGACGTATAAAAAAAAATAAAAATGTGCGACCTGATGCCAGCCTCGCAGCCCGCGGAGAAAATCGGCAAAATGAAAAAGTTGAGGAGAACTTTATCTGAGAGTTTCAGGAGTATCGGTGAGTAACGGAAGCTTTGACTTCATTCCCCCCCCCCCTCTCCCAAACCAGCTGTGCAACTGAGAAACGTCTCCAGTCGTGTCAGCAGCGGCTCAGCCTGCTGCGATGATGTCCGGCCGTAGTTTGGGGTCGGCAGCCACGGAAAACGCATCAGCTTGTTCACATTCCCTGGATGCCAGGGAGCGTCAGTCTTAGTTTTCGGGCCGGTTCAGTAGATGAGTCACACGAAGCCTGGCAAGTTTTTGAACTGATGTGGAGACTGTGTTTTACATTATAGCAGGCCTATTGAAGTTTGCGAAGGTCTGACCAAAAAATGTTTTCCTAAAGTGTCGTCTTTCTGCAAGGTTTGCACATTACCCTCATGCCTTATTTGTGCAGTCGGTCCCTTTCTCCTGTAGAGGTTGTCCTTTACCACAGTATCGAAAATTCAACAAGATCTTAATACTTCATTTTTGGTGTTGGATAGAATAGAATAAACTTTGTCTTTGAAGGGAAATTTGCCTTTGGCGCAGTGCCACATCCCATTGCCACAATAAAAACATTCAGACACAATATATGAAATACAACGCCAGCTAAATCACAAAAATTCCATGGGCACACAACCACATAACATTCACAAACAAATCAAGCCAGTGCAATTAGATCAGACAGTTAAGTCAGTTCAAAGTGCCATTGTGCAATGGGTGCTGTACTCAGGATTTCTGGGAGTTCAACAGCTTAATAGATACTGGGATAAAGGATTGTTTCAACTGGTTAGAATTACACTTTGACACTCTAAATCTCCTCCCTGATGGCAGTAGTTCATATTCAGAGACGAGGGGATGATGGGAATCTGCTGTAATCTTTGTTGCTTGTCTCAAAACTGACAGTTTATACATACTGATAGAATCGTAATTTTTCAGCGCTATTATTTTCATGGCTGTTTTATGCATACTGAAGAGTTTTTTTTAATTGTGCCATTAGATTGCCAAACCAGGCTGTGATTCCATAACAGAGGATACTCTCCATTATATCTTAATTTAAAAAAAAACAAGCATGATGTCAGCGCTCACTCTGTACAACCTCAACCGTCTCAAAAAATGGTGTTTGCTGCAGTCTGGTGCATAGGTTGTCAACATGGCTCTTCCAGCAGAGAAGACTATGTGAATCCCCAGTTATTTATATGAAGTCACTTGCATTATTGTGTGTTCTTCAATGACCACTGACTCGTGTATAAATACCTTTCTTCGGTCAAATACCATTTCCTGTGGTTTTGTTGTGTTTAGGGCTGCAACTAAAGATTTTAGTTGTCGACTAATCTAACAACTATTTTTTTTCCACTAGTTGCATTTATTTTTCTTATGTCCACCATCTCTGCCTCTTGTTGGGGCTGCATATTTTACCTTGGCCACTGTTTAATACCGCTTAACGTTCCGTTTCCTGTGGGTGGGAGGCATTTAAATGCCATTTTGTCTCAGCAGGGACACAGTGTAACTAATATTCAGAATGAGGGCTAATATTAACAAAGATGAAAAAGCGATAGCGACTCCTGCAATTCAGTCACTGCATTCAACACATTGGCCATGACTACTCAACCCTCAGCAACCAGAGAGCTTATTGTCAAACGGGTAAACTAACATTAACAGCACATACTAACAGTATTATCATTTTTCTAAAGCTTGGAAAAGTTGGCCATTGAAAATAAGCGGCGATAACTTTTTTTTTACTCGCTAAAACTTACCCTTGCAGACGGTAATGTGGCTCCCGGGACTCCCTGTGAATTAACCTGTTGAACTCTGGTCAGTTTCCCTAAAAACGCCTAAAAATAACATACCCAGAGTAAATCAAAAGCTGTTCTTCAACCCTTTGCAGCATCTTCATGGGGTTGGTCTCATTTAAAAGAAAACACTCTGAATTTTTTGGCAAAATGGTCATAATCTCTCAAAGTGCTCCTGCCACTGAGTAACGGTCATCTAAACATACTGAATTTGAAGAAAATAAAGTTCACCTGGGTGTTTTTTTTTTTTTTTTTTTTTTTTTTTAAGATACAAATGCTTGCAAATAACACACAGCTGTCAGATACTGGCTGGAAAATGCAACAGAAATGTAGAACCAAGTGTTATCAAGCTGAGGTCAAAATTTTGTAACAATACCACAAAAAATGAATATATTACACAGCTTTTTTTCCTCAGATTGTTCCCAGGCGTTTTTGAACTGTGCCAGTTTGGAAAAACGTCTAACTTTTGAATGCTTCAACATAGAAGCTTCACCTTGGGCTCTAATGAAAGGTGACACTCAGGGCTGTGTGTGTGTGTGTGGGGGGTTGTTTGTTCATTCATGAATGAATGAAGGAACAAACAAGCCCCCCACACACAAAGAAACATGCCACGTAAAAAAATGTGTGGCCTTTTTTTTTTTTTTTTTTTTTTTTTTACAAGAAAAAATAACCTACAGTGCAATAAAAATTATACTAATATATCTGCAATGTAGAGGATAACAACTCCCCCCCCCCCCCCCCCCCCCCACTACAGAGGAGCTCGGCACACAAAAAAACTTGTGGCCATGATGGACCTTTGTAATTACTGATCAGTCAAGTCATTTTTATTACTATTTTCATTGATAAAGAATAATTTAGCTTATAACACTTACCTGTCCACAACAGCAGTGTCGTTGGCGAAGATCTGTTCCTCATTGTCAGACGAACATGAAGCTGATCCGGTTGTTATGGACTTGTGGTTCTGGTCACCCGACCCGGTCAAACCATCTCCGCTTCCATGATTGCGGTTTTTGCAAACCATTTTTCCAAACAAATAAGAACAGTAGTAATAAAAAAAAAAAAAAAAAAAGACTGGCTAATGGCTGAGAGTGGCTAACGCTACCGTTACACACAGGTCTCAATGTGAGTCACCCAGCGGCTTAGGCAAAAAAGATTTTACGCACGGGGACACACGCCTTTCAATCGTCAAACTTCTCTGCTTCAATTGGCTCGTTGTATTTGCGGTCGTTGGTAGGCAGGTGTTTCTTGCTAGGTTTTCAGTCATTGGTTCTTCAAGGTTTCAGAAACCCAATTCAAGGCTCTTATTAGTTGAATGAGAGGTCAATCAAATCTAAACCAATCAAACACTCCTTTGGCTTTCTGTTCGCGGCTGTGTCTGTGCTGGAAGAACGGAAATGCAGCTTTTTTTTTTTTTTTTCCAGTGCGCACTGAGACGCACTATGACGTAGAGACGTGACTGCCCGCGGAATCCCGGAGTTCAACAGGTTAAAGCTAAATGTCCGTATTTTAGCCTGGCTCGTTAGCTGGTAACAGACTTTGCTGTAGGTAGCTTCTGCAGCCAGTTAGACACGGAGCACACGTTAATACCTTCACAACAGTGGGTCTTTATTCTCCTTTCTCTGCATTGGAGAGACACATACAGCCGCTTTGCGCTTAAACTCTGTAACAACCACGAAAACAAAACAACACATGCTTCGCCATGCTGTGCTCCTCTTCTTCTTCACTGGAAATTGTTCACGCATGCTGGATAACTGAGGCGCTACTGCCCTCAGCAGTTCCAGTTGTGCATTGCAGTTCTGGTTAAATGGAGCTTGCTCCTGCTGGTTACAGCTGAACCGCGGCATGCATATAAACTTTATAATTAAACGACTTGTTGACAATAAAAATATTTGTCGACAAATTTTTATTGTCGACGTTATCGATAACGTCAACTAATCGTTTCAGCCCTAGTCGTGTTTGACACTAAGTAATTTCTATCACACCACTTGATAAATGAATCTATTTCCAAGTGATACAGAGATAGATTCATGTCCTTATTTGTGACTCAAAATCGCTGTGTCATCTGCAAATTTTATAATATAATTATTTGGGTGAATGCTCCTACAATCATTAGTGTACAAAGTAAATGGTACAAGAGATGTTACATAGCCTTGTGGGACTCCTGTGCTACTGTATTTTGTGTGTGACAGTGTCCCATTAACTCTGACTTGCTGTGTTCTGTTGTTTAAAAAAGGATAAAACCATTTAATCAAATTGTCGTTAACACTCATATAGTTGCTGGGATTTCACACTGGGAAATGTATAGCTAGGCAAACAAACCATTCACAATGTATAGAATCTAAATGGTAAGAGTTATGAAACCCAAATGAAATGGAATGCCTTGGGTTTATGGTTGTCAATGATCTTAAGTTCTAGAGATGGATAGATAAATACTTTTATTAATCCCCATGGGGAAATTCTGATATCTCATGGCTCCCAATACATACAACAAAACATCATTAAAAATATATCACCTAAAATATCTCAATAAATAAAATAAAATGATGCGTAAGAGCATATTACATTTAGTCCATTCCAGACAACCTGGCAGGCATTCTGTATGCATGCACATAAAAGCATGTGTATCCAAATGCAGGTGTGTGCATACTGATGGTGGTGGTGAAGGGGGGGTAGGTATTTTTATATTTGTTAGATGAACAAGGCAAATTCTATCATGGGAAATATCAGGAGCAGGAGGTTTAAGTTGCTATACAGTACGTTACCCATGGCCATGTTGGACCATACTTGAACATGGCAACATATACTAGTGTCTACACCTTGTTAAAGACATTGGACCGTATTACAGCAGTACAGTCCCTAATCAATTGTCTCAAGGGTGGGGTGCACTTATGGGCGTTTCCATGTTCATTTCGCTATTACAGCAGTGCAAAAATGAATTTTGCGCTGGGCACAAAGTGCAAAGAGGCTGTCCTAATGCTTTTAATTGTTCAGAGGTGTGTTTGTGGCGTAACATGAAATAAACCAATCACTATTTTTTTGCTCATTCCCTTTAATAAACAGGGGCACAAGATCAAAGGCTTAATACTAATATGACAGCATTTAAATGGGAGGACAAATCCGTATTGCGCTGAAGATGGTGCGGGTTCGTTCACAAAGTGAAAATGCATTTCAGGGCAAGGGATGGAGCTTTTTAACCTCCTCCACAGCCCTGTTCGCACTGGGAAGACTTGATGATTACGCACAGGTGATGGTTTTAGGCTACAATTCAGAGATGATGCTAGTCTTTCTTTTTTGTTCATGATTTTGACAGAGTTGTAAAATTTCCTTCACTTATATTATCATTCATCATCCAAACTTCTTTTTTTTAAACCGAGAAAGAGGAGCTGCTCATCTTGGTCTGATGTCTGTTAATCTCGTCTGCTGAATATAGCAACTCATTATGAATCATTCTGTTAATGGAATGACAATGAATGATGTTAAAAAATTGTACAAAAAAGGAATCCTCTCATAATTAGTTAATGATGAATGTGGATTTTGTGCACACCTATTGGCTCTTCTCCAGGGCTGTGGTGACGGCTCTTTTCCCAGTAGTGCAGACTGGTCTTGCTGTGGTCTGGTATTTGAATTAAAAGGAGAAGGATCCATTGAATCATAAAATAATGCACCTTTTTTCTCTATACAGTGGAGAAAAAAAACTGTACTATGTCTTCAAATAGTTCTATTTAACTGTCCTCATTTAACAGAAAACAATGGCTGAATGTGTGTTTTTCGGTAACTGGGATGCACACTCACAAATGGACACGAGATATGATCATTAGTATGTGGACAGACTATTTTGTTACAGAAATATGGGGGTCAGATAACTACCAATAATAAGCACACATTTTAGCCTGCAGTCGTGCATAGAAGCACAATATTGCATTTACAATTTTTTTTTCATCATGAATGCAAATTACCAATTGTGAGAATACACTTCAGTCTATGAGAATACATTTCAATGTATGAGATTACACTTTAGTGTATTGATACCAATTGCCAATTATGAAAATATGCTTCAATGTCTTTGAGAGTGCTAGTGCAATGTTATGGTTACAATTTCTCTATTATGAACATGAATTGCCAGCCATTACATAACTGTCAGAAATGCTTCACAGGGTCACAGGCATTATGCATTGAGCTGAAGATTCATCAATTACACACACTGCACATGCATCATTGTCATCTCGGGGGACATGGCGTACATGGACAGTTGCATAGTCTTAAAGTATTTTCGTAGTTTGATATTATAAGTGTAACAGTATTTGAATAAAATCTAATTGAAATAAAATTTTTCAGATTTGACGATCGCCATATTTTTTTCTGTGACATTGGTTGGTGCTCGGAGGTCTGCATTACTACTAGCTACTAATACTACTATTACTAAGGGTATTTACAACCATCAGGTTAATGGATAAATTGATAAATGCATGAAAGATACATCCTAGAATGCTCTGGGACACGTCCTCCGTGATGTGCCTGAGATCATCAGGCGTTTCAGATTTTTCAACATCATACGCCCTCCCTCAGGTGACCCAGCCAGGGTTGCTCAGACCCTGGCTTGTGTCGTAGCAGTATTGGCCCACTGGTCACACCTGTTGATCCAAAGTCATCTGGAGGCTCTTTCTGCCACCTCCATGATGTTCTTTTTGCAGCCCCCGTAATGCAAATCAGTGTAAATATTTTGCGCATTGAGTATCCAGCAAAGCCCCTACATTCCACTTTGATGGGCTCACAGCATACCTTTCAGCCTCTTCCTTGGCATAGCTTCACCAGCTCCTTGTACTTGGCCTGCTTCTGCTTGGTTGCCTTCTCTGTGCAATCCTCCCATGGAACTGTCAGTTCTATTTGTAGAACCTGCCTTGAAGTGACTGAAGAAAGCACCACATCTGGCCACAAGAATGTTGTTGCGACGTAATCTTTAAATTTGAGTTGCTTACCCAAGTCTACGCTCAGCTCCCAGTCCGATGCTGAGGTGATGAGGCCAGCTGCTGGTTTGGGCTGTGACTGTGGCAGCTCTCCATCCCTGATGAAGGCGATGTTCCTCTTGCATCTGTTGTTTGTTGTTGTTATGGATGCAATGGCTTGGGAGATTGCTTCAGAAACTGCCTTCAGCACCTGGTTGTTCCGCCAGCGATAGCGAGCCTTCCCCAGTGCTTTTGGGCAGCTGCTTAGGATGTGTTCGAGCAAACCAATCCCCGGGCACAGAGGACAAGCTGGAGAGTCTCCCATGCCCCAGAGATGAAGATTTGCTGGGCTGGGTTGGACATTATACACAGCTTGGACCAGAAACTTGATGTGCTGGGGTACTGCCTGCCAGATCTCAGCCCAGGACATTTTCCTGTCCAGTGCACCCTCCCACCTTGTCCTCCACAACTCCTGCCCACACCCCTCTCAGGCTGGTGTTTGTTTGCTGCATACCTTCTCATGGTGAGGCTGAGGAAAGGCTTCCAATCTTGTGTGACCTGTTGCTACTGTGCCCACCAATGCCCTGTGCCTTAACTGGGATGCAGCTACCTCCAGGCCTTTCTGGGCTCTCCACAATCTGCCTGTTGGCACCTCAATGCCCACTGATGCCACTTTTGAGTCCTTGAAGTCCCGATAGAGCATTAAAATAATTGAAAATCCCAGTGCATGCTGTATTTCCTCATGTGTTCAGTAGGAACTGCACAATTTCAAAACACAGCGCTGAAATGCACCGCATTCCAAATTATTATGCAAATGATATTTGTCTCTGATTTTCCTAAATAGTCCATGAAAGTGACAATCAGTATAATTTTCAAGTCATCAACTGTTGGAGCATGATTCAAATTTTATTGAACAAACCTCCCAATGGTAACTTTTTTTTTTTTTCAAAAAGAAACTCAAAATGCACTGTTCCAAATTATTATGCACAAAACCTTTTATTGGTTGTAAATAACGGAAAATAGTCATTTGTTGAATTTGCAACATTAGGAGGTCATATTGAAATCAAAAGCTATTTCAATCAAAAACATTTTAACAGGCCAAGTTACATGTTAACATTGGACCCCTTCTTTGACATAACCTTCACAATTCTTGCATCCACTTAACTTGTGAGTTTTGGGAGAGTTTCTGTTTGAATTTCTTTGCAAGATGTCAGAATAGCCTCCCACAGCTGCTGTTTTGACATGAACTGCCTCCCACCTTCATAGATCTTTTGCTTGAGGATGCTTCAAAGGTTCTTAATAGGGTTGAGGTCAGGGGAGGATGAGGGCCACACCATGAGTTGCTCTCCTTTTATGCCTATAGCAGCCAATGACACAGTGGTATTCTTTGCAGCATGAAATGATGCATTGTCATGCATGAAGATAATTTTGCTATGGAAGGTGTGGTTCTTCTTTTTGTACCATGGAAGAAAGTGGTCAGTCAGAAACTCTTTATACTTTGCCAAGGTCATTTTCACACCCTCAGGGACCCTAAAGGGGCCTACCAGCTCTCTCCCCATGATTCCGGCCCAAAACATTGACTCCACCGCCTCCTTGCTAATGTCGCAGCCTTGTTGGGACATGGTGGCCATCCACCAACCATCCACTACTCCATCCATCTGGACCATCCAGGGTTGCATGGCACTCGTCCGTAAACAAGAGTGTTTAAAAATTAGTCTTAATTTATTTCTGGGCCCACTGCAACCGTTTCTGCTTGTGAGCATTGATTAGGGGTGGCCAAATAGTAGGTTTATGTACAACTTGTACATGTACAAGTTGTACATGTACAAATTTTTGTACAAATTTGTACATGTACAAATTTTTTCTCTCGGCGCCACACGAGTCGGCTGCCTTTTGCAACAGCGGCTCGATTCCGAGTCTTTTTCCCTTCCTCTCTCTTTTGATCCGTCTTTTTTTTTTCACCCCACTTATATCACGGACACACAGATCGTCCTAAATGTCTCCTGAGCCGGTGGACGGAGCCACTGTCTATAGCAGGATACGATACAGCAGAGAACAGCTGCTAGCATTCAACCGCCACCCGGTCCCATTGGAAAAACTCGACATACCGAGAGAACTGAGGCGAAAACGCCGCGGCTGCCGGGCTGGAGTAAGGCGGAGGACAAAAAATATAAGGTACAGACCCTCCCTTCCATCTGTTGTCATGGGAAATGTACGGTCGATACTGGGAAAGTTAGATGAGCTAGCGGCTATCTCCCGTTATGATAGCACATACCGGGAGTGCTCTCTCCTTTTGTTTACTGAGACGTGGCTAACTGAACTAGCAGCAGATGCTAACATTGAGCTGGAGGGTTTTCACATGATACGAGCTGACCGAACACCAGACAGTGGCAAGGCTAGGGGCGGTGGAGTGATAATGTATGTTAACAACAACTGGTGCAGACCGGGACATATCACTGTTAAACAACGACACTGCAGCAAAGACATTGAGTTGCTAGCTGTTAGCATGAGGCCTACATATCTCCCGAGAGAACACTCACACGTGATCTGCATTGTTGTTTATGCAAATCCGACGGCGAACGCTGGGACAGCACGTGACGTCATCCATTCAGTAACCAGCAGGCTGCAGACAGAACACCCAGATGCTCTTCTCCTCATCTCAGGCGATTTCAACCATGTTTCACTGTCTCCCATTCTACCCACGTTCACCCAGTATGTCACATGCCACACTAGAGACAATAAAACACTGGATTTATTCTACGCAAACACTAAGGAGGCGTACACCTCATCACAACTCCCCCCACTCGGGAGATCGGATCACAACTTGGTTCATCTCCGGCCGGTGTACAAACCCCTAGTGCACAGACAACCTCCGGCCATGCACACTGTGGAGTTATGGTCTGAGGAGACAATGGACACCCTAAAGGGCTGTTTTGAAGCCACCGCCTGGAAGCAGCTCTGCGATCCACATGGTGAGGACATCGATGGCCTCATTCACACCTTCACGGGCTACCTCAGCTTCTGTGTGGACAAATCCGTTCCCACCAAGACCATACGGCGTCACTCAAACAACAAACCCTGGATCAACCCTGAGATAAAAACACTTCTGAGAGAGAAGAAGAGGATCTTCAGGTCAGGGAACAGGGAGATGCTGAAGTCCGTACAGAGGGAGCTGAGGAGAAAGATCAGAGAAGGCAAGAACAGCTTCAGGAAGAAGATGGAGGACAAGCTGCAACAGAGCGACATCAGCGGGGTCTGGAGAAACCTCAAAACCATCTCGGGGCTCCAGAATACCTCCCCCCAGGCCACAGGGGGCAGGGAGTGGGCGAACAACCTGAATCTGTTTTTCAATAGATTTGACCAACCGCCCTCCCCCCTGACTGCACAACAACCACTGCTGCCTCTAAAGAAATCAAGTCCTGCTGCCCACTCCCCACTCCACCAACACCCCCCCACTCCCAACACACAGCCCCCCATCCTGACCCTGACCAGGACCCAGGTGAGGACGGAGCTGAGGAAGATAAAGGCGAGGAAGGCGCCGGGACCGGACGGCATCAGCGCAAAGCTCCTCAAGTCCTGTGCAGACCAGCTGTGTGGGATTGTGACGTATATCTTCAACATGAGCCTGAAACTGGGGAGGGTACCACAGCTGTGGAAAACATCTTGTGTGGTACCTGTACCAAAAACTTCCCACCCCAAAGACCTGAACAGCTACAGACCGGTGGCCTTGACGTCCCACTTGATGAAGACCCTGGAGAGACTGCTCCTTGCTCACCTCCGCCCCCTGGTGGAACCAGCGATGGATCCACTCCAGTTCGCCTACCAGCATGGCATTGGGGTGGAGGATGTGGTGATCTTCCTCCTTCACCGTTCTCTGTCCCACCTGGAGAAGCCCGGGAATATGGTGAGGATCATGTTCTTTGACTTCTCCAGTGCTTTCAACACCATCCAACCGATGATCCTGAAGGACAAGCTGCTGCGCGCAGGGGTGGACCAGCACCTGTCATCATGGATCCTGGACTACCTCACGAACCGGCCTCAGTTTGTGAGAACCCGGGACTGTGTGTCCGACACGATCATCAGTAGCACGGGGGCCCCCCAGGGAACGGTGCTGGCTCCCTTCCTGTTCACTCTTTATACTGCGGACTTCTCACACAACACAACACACTGCCATCTACAGAAGTTCTCTGATGACTCTGCGATCGTTGGCCTCATCTCCAATGGAGATGAAGCTGAGTACAGAGGGCTTATCCAGGACTTCGTGGACTGGTGCCATCGGAACTGCCTCCAGATCAACGCGAGGAAAACTAAGGAGCTGGTGGTGGACTGCCGCAGGCATGGGCAGCCCCTCACAGTACCAGTAAATATACAGGGAACAGACATCGAGATGGTGACATCCTATAAGTACCTGGGTATTCATCTGAACAATAAACTAGACTGGTCACACAATACTGATGCACTCTACAAGAAGGGACAGCGCAGGCTGTTCCTGCTGAGGAGACTCGGGTCTTTTGGTGTACAAGGGGCGCTGCTGAAGTCATTCTATGACACGGTGGTGGCATCAGCCATCACTTTTGGAGTGGTCTGCTGGGGCAGTGGCATTACTGCAGCCGATAGGAAGAGACTGAACAAACTGATTAAGAAAGCTAGCTCTGTCCTGGGGCAGCGCCTTGATCCGATGGAGGAGATAGGAGAGAGAAGGACGGTGGCTAAACTGTCATCTCTGCTGGAGTCCGAGTTCCACCCTATGCAGGACATACTGAATGCACTGAGGAGCTCATTTAGCAGCAGACTACATCATCCCAGGTGCACAACCGAGAGGTTTCGTAGGTCCTTCCTACCAACGGCTGTCAGACTGTACAACCTAAGCAGGGCTGCTCGCAGAGATAGCAAAAAGACGTAACAAACTAATAGTTTTTTGAATGCAAAAGATGCAATAGACTTACACAATGGTCCCCTCCGGCATACAACTAGGAACATACCGGTCGCTATGGAGGGTGAGAATATGTATGGGCACATAATCATACCATGTAGGATAACTAAGTAGACGGTTATGCTGTTTCATTCCATCTAGCAACAATGCTCTGCACTGTGTGTGTTTATATATTTGCATATTTATTCCATCTAGCTACAATGCTCAGCACTGGGTGTGTTTATATATTTATATATCTACATATTATTCCATCTAGCTACATTGCTCCGCACTGTGTGTGTTTATATACTTGCATATTTATTCCACCTAGCTGCAATGCTCCGTACTGTGGGTGTTTATATATTTACATATTTATTCCATCTAGCTACAATGCTCTGCACTGTGTGTTCATATATTCATATATTTATTCCATCCAGCTACAATGCTCTGCACTGTGTGTCTGTGTGTGTGTGTATATATATATATATATATTTTATAGTAATACGTACATATGTTTATTAGCTGCTCTTGCTTGCTTGTTTTTTTTCTTGCCTTCTGATTGTTGCTCTGAGTGTTGCTATCCCTGTGCTGTTGCAATCCTGGAATTTCCCCGTTGTGGGACTAATAAAGGCTCATCTTATCTTATCTTATCTTAACTACAAGCCTCTGGAGGATCCTACACCTTGAGGATCGTGGGACTCCAGAAGCACCAGCAGCTACAAATACCTGTTTGCTGCTTTGTAATGGCATTTTAGCAGCTGTTCTCTTAATCCGATGAATTTGTCTATCAGAAACCTCCCTCATTATGCCTTTATCTGCACAAACCCATTTGTGCTCTGACTCGGCCACAAATTTCTTCAAAGTATGATGGTCATGCTTAAGTTTTTGTGAAATATCTAATGTTTTCATACCTTGTCCAAGGCACTACACTATTTGATGCTTTTCGGCAGCAGAGAGATCCTTTTTCTTTCCCATACTGCTTGAAACCTGTGGCATGCTTAATAATATGGAACATCCTACCAAAGTAGTTTTCCTTCAATTGGGCTCACCTGGCAAACTAATTATGACAGGTGTCTGAGATTGATATCAGTGGTTCAAGAACCTTAAGACACAATACCATCTGTGAGTTTAATTGAAAAACAAAAAATTTAATGTTTTGGACACTAAAATCCTACTTGCACAATTTGGAACGCGATGTAGTATTGAACAATGTGCTTCTAATGACAGACCTCCTTTTCCTGATCAAAGTGCAGTGTCATAAACTAACAAAACCACAATGGGGGGAAGTGTGGTGTGAAAATGTGCTGTTGATCATCATAATGGGGCTTAGGGCTGTACGGTATGGCCAAAATTTCATATCCCGATACAAATGATCCTATATCCTGATAACGACATATGGGTCACATCACAGTAACGTAGGCCACCAGTTATAACTTGTATATTGGCCATTATTATCCTTATTTCACATTGTGTGTGGCTGAGTGCCATTATCTGCATTTTGAAAAACACGCCGTGGGTTAACATCATGCAAAATTTCAGGGACCTCTGTCAGTAACTTTTGTCACTACAGTCAAAACTGTGCAAATATTGGACAGAAATCGGTTTCTCATTCTAAATTAGCACTTTCATGAATTACCAGTCACAACTACAGTAATTTGTGACCAAGAATTATGTCCTCCTGTATGAATTGCATAATATGTCTCGGAAATTTTTAGCAATCAGCAATGTTTTTTGTTTTTTTTTTTTAATTGAAATCAGTTTCACTGCTATACATTTTCCATCCAAAATGTTCACTCCGACACTTTGGGCTATACATCATCAAGAAAACGTACAAATCACATTGTTTTCCTTTGATATCCAAGATATAATAAAGGCCTACACAGGAAAACTCTATTCTTGTACATTACATTCAACCTGGCTAACAGGTGAATCATCAGAAACCTTTTGTCCAAACATTTCCACTCCGACTAGCGATGTTAATGATTAATCTACTTCCAATTGTCAATAAGAATTTGGTCCACTTAATTAGTTGTCAATTAGTTGATAACCCAGCAGTCCTTTTCAATGGGAGTTTATTCTATGAAATGTGGTGGTCGCCATTCAGGCAGGGGCGCACACGGTCACCCATAGATGCTGTCCAAACTAAACAAAAAGAGCAGAAGAAGACGCCAAGCCCCCAAAGCACATGTGCTGTGCAAAATGAAATGCCTCGTTCTTCCTGGGTATGCCAGAGACCTAAAACATGGATGGCTGGCCAGTTCAGATGCGCAAGCTTGAAGATTCACTCGCCCTGCTTCAAATTGGCAGGGCAGGGAAAATGCAGGGGGAAAAAATGACACGTGCACAAAAACCCATTCCGTTGCCTTCAACCCATCGCTAGACGCGACAGCAGGCTGCTCCCAAGTTACTACTGCTACCTCATTTCCACCAAATAAGAACCAGTGCTAGTTTGGAAGAGTTTGTTGTCTCTTTGGGAGTGCTACTTTTATTATTCCAAACCTGTATTACCATCCAAAAACATTTTTATGTTTTTTAACGCTATGTTTGAGACGGGTAATTATCAATATTTCACTTATCAGCTGTTGTTAGCTCAAGTCTGTAGCTCAACTAGCTAGCATTGATGACACTTTTAAACGTTATATTTATATCCGTTCTGTAATAGTTGGTGTTATGGCGCATTACAAGACGGAGGTTACCTGTTATGTCATGCCAAAAAGAGATCAGCTGCCAAAAAAAATGATCGCTAGGTGCCATGTTGTTGTTATGGGGTTATATTAGCCGTTAAATGCATATTTCAACAGGTAAACGGTACTTAGTTTGGTATAAGATATATTTAACACGTATGATGCATTTTGAACCCGAAACAAACTTTATCAAGGATTAAAAGCAATTAAAATAATGCTGTCACCAGGTTGCATGGAAAAATGCATAGATTTACTGGATATATACATGTAGATACTGTATAAATATATATTCTATGTACCTCCAAAACGAGGTTTTTGCACATAAATATTGCAATCAATTGCAATCTGATAAATTCTATACGTTGTGTTCCAAACTGCAACACTTTGGCCAACACTAATTTTTCAGATGTGATAAAACCTCAAAACATTTAGACACATTGTAGGTGGACTGAGACCAGGCAGTACACCTTTAACAAGCGGGCACTCCTGGCTCCTGTAGACGGTGATCACTTTTTGGCACGACACCGGATTTCACCACCCAGCCGACCCCATGTAGAAGTGGCTGGTGAAACCCTTTTTGGATACAGGCAGACTTACCCCTGAACAAAGTAACTACAACTACCAGATGAGCCGTGCACGTTCAGTTGTGGAAATGGCTTTCAGCGGCTTGAAAGGACGATGAAGGTCCCTCCTGACAAGGAATGACTGCAGACTGGAGCTGAGCAAGAAAATGGTGCTCACCTGCTGCATAATTGATAATATTTGTGAGGAACATGGTGACAACTTTGGACTCCCAGACGCACCAGATCACAGCCAGCCTCCAGTTCAACCACTGCCTGACCATGACAGTGTAGAATGACATTAGGGCAGCTTTAATGGTGTACTTTAACAGTGGGGAGCAATAACCTGTTTAGTGCCTGCCATATCATTTACAAAATATAACATGTGAAGCAGTGCAAAAGCATTAATGAATAAAAAAAAATTCATCTGACAATTGGTCCTCACTGTACTCTGTTTTGAAGTATTTATGGTGTATGTATATATTTTATAGGCACATTTATAGAGTTGTTAAAGGGATACACCTTATGTACTTGTATGTAATCTATTCTGGTTATTCTCATTCAAGTTTTTATTCATGTAGGGGTAACAAGAGACAGACTCTGAAGTGTACAAGTTAAAACTACTTTCCCCAGAAATGATCTTGTCCAGAGCTGACAGAATGTCATGTGGTGCGTTGTCAAAAGAATATAAACTCATTATCATTTTTGAAGCAGGCAACTTGGAACATTTTCCACAGAAAAAGTGCATAGATTTAAAGTTTGTTGCTGCTTGTTCTTTAGAAAATGTGAAAAAAGTTGTCAAAAATATGTGAGTTAAGTCCAGAAATACCCAGTATATTTTCAAATAGCTGAAAAAATGAACTTCAGTGCAGTAATTCAGTACTTGTACTTTCACTTCCCACCACGAGAATGTTAGTGTTTGCATTGTCTATCCTAAATAGCCTTACATTTCATGCATATGTTTGGTGTGACGTTAACGATTACTTACTGTGGAAGCAGAAAAACATTTAAGGAAAAAGCTTTTATTTACAAAATGTGCAAAAACTTAAGACCTCTACATATGAAATATTATGTACACACAGCCAAAAATATCAGTGCTGTGATAGTTACTTTTTTTGCAGTCCCTCAAGCACAGACGCATGTCCCATCAGTCCAACAAGGGTATTGATACTGTCCTCCATCTTCTGGATGCTTTGCAGCAAAGCGGAGGTCAGCTGCTCCTCCCTCCTGCTCTTCTCCTGCTGTCTCTCATCTGACCTCTCCAGGTAGTCAAGAAGGAGGTCCATGTTTGTGTCCCGCTTCCGTTTCCCTGTTTTAAAGTACAAAAACAAGAAACAATATAAAATAACCACACACTGAAAAACACAGGAATCGTCAGTCCAAGATTGAATGTGTCTATTCAACATCCATTTACTGTTAGTGGTATCACAACATTCAAGTGAATAACAGGTTTAATTCACTCCCTCCTTTGTGTGAATGGGTCATGATCTGAACCTATATTACCTAATCTGGTCTGATGAGAAGAAGAGGAAGAGCAGGAGGAGGACAAGCTTGGTGCTGGTGAAGGTGAGCTGGACACCACAGGTCTGGGTGGTTCTCCCTCATCATCCAGGTGTGATAAATCTGTAAATACAAAAAAGTGTTTTAGTTTGTGCAATGGACAACTTAAGCCTTCCATTAAATGTGCAGACATAGAAGGCAGTTTTATTCCGTATCAATATTACCAAAGCTTACAGTATCTCACAAAAGTGAGTACACCCCTCACTTTTTTATAACAATTTTATATCTTTTCATGGGACAACACTGAAGATATGACACTTTGATACAATGTAAAGTAGTCAGTGTACAACTTGTATAACAGTGTAAATTTGCTGTCCCTTCAAAATAACGCAACACGCAGCCCTTAATGTCTAAACCGCTGGGAACAAAAATGAGTACACCCCTAGTGAAAATGTCCAAATTGTGCCCAAAGTGTCAATATTTTGTGTGGCTGCCATTATTTTCCAGCACTGCCTTAACTCTCTTGGGCATGGAGTTCACTAGAGCTTCACAGGTTGCCACTGGAAACCTCTTCCACTCCTCCATGATGACGTCATGGTGTTAGAGACCTTGTGCTCCTCCACCTTCCATTTGAGGATGCTCAATAGGATTTAGGTCTGGAGACATGCTTGGCCAGTCCATCACCTTTACCCTCAGTTTTTTTTTTAGCAAGGCAGTGGTCGTCTTGGAGGTGTGTTTGGGGTCGTTGTCATGTTGGAATACTGCCCTGCGGCCCAGTTTCCGATCATGCTCTGCTTCAGTATGTCACAGTACATGTTGGCATTCATGATTCCCTCAATGAACTGTAGCTCTCCAGCGGCTGCAGCACTCATGCAGCCCCATACCCTGACACTCCCACCACCATGCTTGACTGTAGGCAAGCCACACTTGTCTTTGTACTCCTCACCTGGTTGCCACCACACACGCTTGATACCATCTGAATCAAATAAGTTTATGTTGATCTCATCAGAACACAGGTCATGGTCCCAGTAATCCATGTCCTTAGTCTGTTTGTCTTCAGCAAACTGTTTGCAGGCTTTCTTGTGCGTCATCTTTAAAAGGGGCCTCCTTCTGGGACGACAGCCATGCAGACCAGTTTGATGCGGTGTGCAGCACAGGGTCTAAGCACTGACAGACTGGTCTCCCCCCCCCCCCCCACCTCTTCAACCTGTGCAGCACTCATATGTCTGTTTTCAAAAGACAATCTCTGAATATGACTGAGCACATGCACTCAACTTCTTTGGTCAACCATGGCGAGGCCTGATCTGAATAGAACCTGTCCTGTTAAACCGCTGTATGGTCTTGGCCACTGTGCTACAGCTCAGTTTCAGGGTGTTGGCAATCTTCTTACAGCTTAGGCCATCTTTATGTAGAGCAATAATTCTGTTTTTTTTTTTTTTTTTTTTTTTGTTGTTTTTTTTTCAGATCCTCAGAGTTCTTTGCTATGAGGTGCCATGTTGAACTTACAGTAACCAGTATGAGAGAGTGTGAGAGCAATAACACCAAATTTAACACACCTGCTCCCCATTCACACCTGAAACCTTGTAACACTAACGAGTCGCATGACACCGGGGAGGGGAAAATGGCTAATTTGTCACAATTTAGACATTTTCACTGAGGGGTGTACTCACTTTTGTTGCCAGCGGTTTAGACATTAATGGCTGTGTGTTAAGTTATTTTGAGGGGACAGCAAATTTACACTGTTATACAAGCTGTACACTGACTACTTTATATTGTATCAAAGTGTCATATCTTCAGTGTTGTCCCATGAAAAGATATAATAAAACATTTACAAAAATGTGAGGGGTGTACTCACTTTAGTGAGATACTGTACATGTCTGATTATAGAATAGAAGAATAGGAATAGAATAGGCCTTATTGTCATTGTACAGTACAAGGACATTGTAGGTGCTCCACTAGGCTACTGCACAATAAAGTAAGAGAAGGATTAGATAAAACATGGTTACAGAACGCATGATTAAATTTTCCCTCACTTTTGCTGTGTTTTTATAAAATTGTATTTTTGATGTGCATTTGAGACTTTGTCATAAATTTGAAGGTTTTTCTCCTACATCATAGCACATGAATAAAAAGTAAACATTAAGTTAAATATTTCCTGAGCCAGAGGAGAATAGCAAGAACTTGTGTAGTGTTGGATACCGCAATTATATGAATATGATTATTAATTCCATCCATCCATCTTCTACCACTTTTCCGGAGGTCCGGGTCACTGAGGCAGCAGTTCAAGCAGAGAAGCTCAGACTTCCCTCTCCCCAGCCACCTGCTCCAGCTCTTCAGAGAGGGCACAAAGGCATTCCCAAACCAAGTGGGAGACGTAGTCTCTCCAACGAGTCCTGGGTCTGCCCTGGGGTCTCCTCCCAGAGGCATATGCCCAAAACACCTCAAATGGGAGGCATCCAGGAGGCATCCTGATCAGATGCCCAAACCACTTCAGCTGGCTCCTTTCAATGTGGAGGAGCAGCGGTTCTACTCTGAGCCTCTCCCAGATGACCTCTAAGGGTGAGTCCAGCAATCCTACGAAGAAAGCTCATTTCAGCAGCTTGTATCCGTCATCTCATTCTTTCGATCATTACTTAAAGCTCATGACCATAGGTGAGGGTAGGAATGTAGATTGACCGGTAAATCGACAGCTTTGCCTTGGAGCTTAGCTCCCTCTTCACCACAACGGACCGGTACAACATCCGCATCACTGCAGATGCTGCTTTGAACCATCTGTCAATCTCTCACTACATTCTCCCCTCACTCGTGAATAAGACCCTGAGATACTTAAACTCCTCCACTAGGGGCAGGAGCTTGTCCCCAACCTGGAGAGGACAGTCCACCTTTTTCTGTCTGAGGACCATGGACTCAGACTTGGAGGTGCTGATTGTCATCCCAGCCGCTTCACACTCGGCGGCAAACTATCCCAGTAAGACCTGTAGGTCATTGCTGGATGAAGCCAGCAATGACCTACAGGACAACATCATCTGCAAACAACAGAGATGAGATCCTGTAGTCACCAAGCATGACGCCCTCCGTTCCCTGGCTGCACCTAGAAATCCTGTCCATAAAAACTATGAACAGGATTGGTGACAAAGGGCAGCCCTGGCGGAGTCCAACTCTCACTGGGAATGAGTCCGACAAAGTGCTGGCAATATGAACCAAGTTATCACAATGGTCGTATAGAGACCGGATAGCTTGTAACAACAAGCCTGATACTCCATACTACCAAAGCACCCCCCCACAAAAAACCACAAGGGACTCGGTCGAATGCCTTCTCCAAGTCCACAAAACACATGTATACTGGTTGGGCAAACTCCCAGGAACCCCTGAGGATTCTCGAGAGGGTAAAGAGTTGGTCTGATGTGCCATGGCCAGGACGAAAACCACATTGCTCCTCTTGAATCTGAGGTTCGACCATCAGCCGCACTCTCCTCTCCAGTACCTTGGCATAGACCTTCCCAGGGAGGCTGAGGAGTGTGATCCCTCTAAAGTTGGAGCACACCTTCCAGTCTCCTTTCTTGAAGAGAGGAACCATCACTCTAGTTTGCCATGCCAAAGGCACTCTCCCTGACCTCCACACAGTGTTGCAGAGGCGTGCCAACCATGACAGCCCTACAACATCCAGGGCTTTGAGGTACATGGGGCGAACCTCGTCCACCCCCGGGGCCTGGGCACCAAGGAGCTTTTTAACCATCTTGGCAACCTCAGCCCATGTGATGGGCGAGTCGTCCCCCTCGTCCACCAGCCCTGCTTCGTCTGTGGAAGGCGTATCGGTGGGATTGAGGAGATCCTTGAAGTATTCCTTCCACCGCCAACCGTATTCTCAGTCGAAGTCAATAGCGACTGTCAGAAGTGAGTCAGAGCTACTTCCCCCTCCTGAGTCGCCGGACAGTTTGCCAGAATCTCTTCGAGGCCAACCGAAAGGCTTGTTTCATGGCCTCACTGAACTCCTCCCACACCCCAGTTTTTGCTTCAGCAACCACCCGAGCTGCACTCCGCTTGGCCTGCCGGTACACCTCAGCTGCTTCGGGAGTCCCACAAGCCAACCAAGCTCAATAGGACACCTTCTTCAGCTTAATGCCCCCCCTCACCACTGGTGTCCACCACTTGATTCGTGGGTTGCCACCATGAGATGCACCGACCACCTTGCGGCCGCAGCTCTGGGCAGCTGCTTCAACAATGGAGGTGGAGAACATGGCCCATTCAGACTCTCTGTCTCCAGACTCCCTCGGAATGTGGTTTAAGTTCTTTCAGAGGTGGGAGTTGAAGACCTCCCAGACAGAGGCCTCATCCAGGTGTTCCCAGCACACCCTCACTATACGTTTGGGTCTACCAGGTCTGAATGGCATCCTCCCCTGCCATTGGATCCAACTCACCACCAGATGGTGATCAGTTGACGGCTCCGGACCTCTCTTTACCTGAGTGTCTAAGACATACGATCGCAGGTCTGACACGATAAGAAAATTGATCATCGACCTGCGACCTAGGGTGTCCTGGTGCCAGGTACACATATGGACACCTTTATGCTTGAACATGGTGTTTGTTATGGTTAAACTGTGGTTAGCACAGAAGTACAATAACTGAACACCACTTGGGTTTAGATCAGGCAGGCCATTCCTTCCAGTCACCCCCTCCAGGTTTCACTGTCATCGCCCACGTGCACATTGAAGTCCCCCAGTAGGACAATGGTGTCTCTAAGAGGAGTACCCTCCAGCACCCCAGTCAGAGACTTCAAAAAGGGTGGGTACTCTGACCCATACCCACCCGTTTCCCAACCCAAAGGCGAGGGAAACAACCCTTTCATCCACCGGGGGAAACTCCAATATAGAGGCAGCAAGGTGGGGGGATACAAGAATACCCACCCCTGTTTATTGCCTCTCTCCCGGGGCAACTCTAGAGTAGGCCAACCTCCAGCCCTTCTCCAGGAGACTGGTTCCAGAACCAGAGCTGTGTGTTGAGGTGAGGCCGACTATATCTAGCCGGTATCTCTCAACCTCATGCACCAGATCAGGCTCCTTCCCCACCAGAGTGGTAACATTCCATGTCCTAAAAAGTCATTTTAGGAAGACTGGGATCAGACTGCCAAGGTCTCTTCCTTCAACCGCCACCTTATCCACATAGCACTGGACCCCCATGGTCCCTCCTGCAGGTGGTGAGCCCACTGGAGGGCGGACCCATGTAACTCCTTTGGGCTGAGCCCGGGCAGAAACCTGGCCACCAGGCACTAGCCACTGAGCCCCTCCCCCCAGGCCTTGCTCCAGGGTGGGGCCCCAGTTACACCATACCCGGCGGGGTACACTGAATCCTTGTTCTAACATTCATCATGAGAGTCTGTTGGATTGTTCTTAGTCTGGCCCTTCACCCAGGACCAGTTTATCTTGAGTGACCCTACCAGAGGCAAATTGCCCTGGGCAACATAAATCCTGGGATCACTAGGGCACGCAAACCCTCCACCACGATAAGGTAACAATCCAATTCCAATCCAATTCCAGTTATTATTAATAATTATTGCATTACCTTGTTATAAGCATTACCTTGTTATATATCTTGTTGTTTTTCCAGCCTTATAACTTTTTTTCTCTTGTTTTTTTTTTTATATTGCGCACACCATTGGAAAAAATACTAAAAACTTAACAGCAACAGATTTGCATATGTATTTCTCTCGTATTGAGCTTGATGTTCTGTACTATATTATTGTTATGGTCACTTACTTACTTATCCTGTTCATCCCCTGTGGGACATAAGGCTGCAATAGCTGTATGCCTCTTCTGCTGAGGCCCAAGTGAGGTCTACCTCCTTCAGCCCTTTCTCAGTTGTTCTTTGCCTTGTTATTCTGGGTCTTCCAGGCTTCCTCTTTCCTGATGGTTTCTAGTGTAGTGCTACTCTTGGTATACAGTCTTTCTGCACGCAAAGTGTATGGCCCAACCAACTGAGTCTTGGCTTTCTGATCTGTGACTATATTTTTTTAATTTATTTATTTTATTGCATTTGGTCTTCTTGTATAAGTCACCATTGGAGATCTCCTGTGGCCAAAATATACTACAGATCTTCCTGAGACAGCTGTTATGAAAGGCTGCGACCTTTTGCATATCCTTCTTAACAGCACACCAGCACTCAGAGCCATATAATAACACTGTTGCAGTTATAAAACTAAAATCTTGTTTGAAAGAAATATTGTAAAAATGCCTGTTTTTTTTTCTCAATTGAGTTTGAAGGGGGAAGGGGGATGCTATTCCCCTTGTTGGCACAAGATCCAAATCACCCACCCTTGTTAAACTGCGATCCCTCCATCCCCATCACACTGAAGAGTGCAAGAATAGTAGAGCAACAAACTGCATTTAGTACACGTAGGAAGGGCTTGACATTAACACCGGTGGTGGGTAAGACGGCCAGTCCCACTAACCACTTTGGCGGGTTGTAGTTTTCTCAAGCAACATCTCTGCAGGATCAACCCACACAACGCAGCTGGTCCAGACAACATACCGGGTCGCGTCCTCAAGGACTGTGCAGAGGAGCTCAAGAATGTCCTGGCCAACATTGTCAGCATCTCCCTGACTCAAGCTGTCCCCACGTTTCAAAACTGCCACCATAATACCAGTCCCAAAGAAGCCCGTCCCATCCAGTTACGATTATCGGCCCATACTACTGACCCCCATCATAATGAAGTGTTTCGAGCTGCTGGTCATGCAGAACATCAAGTCCACCCTCCCTCCCTCAATCCCACGACCCATCCCTGTTTGCATACAGGTCAAACAGATCCACAGAGGATGTCATCACTGCTGCTCTCCATCAAGCCCTCACCCGCCTGGCCTCAAAGAACTTCTACGTGCGAATGCTGTTGTTGGACTTCAGCTCAGCATTCAACACAATCATCCCCCAGCACCTAATACAAAAACTCAGACACTTGGGACCCAAAACCTCTCTCTGTAACTAGGTGCTGATCTTTCTCATAGGGAGGCCACAGAATGTGTAGGTTGGTAGCACCACATCCAAGACCATCACACTGAGCACAGGGGTACCACAAGGGTGCATGCTCATCCCACTGCTCTTCACCCTGCTGACCCATGACTGTGTACCAGCCTACAACACCAACAGCATAATCAAGTTTGCGGATGACACGACTGTGGAGGGCCTCATCACCAACAACGAGGAGGCCAACTACAGAAATGAGGCGAGCCAACTGATCCAGTGCTGTAAAGATGATGATCTCTTCCTGAACATGGGAAAAATCAAGGAGATTGTGGTTGACATCAGGAGGGGTCACACACAACACCCCCTTCTGATCATCGATGGAGCAGCTGGGGAGAGGGTAAGCAGCATCAAGTTCCTGGGGGTGCATATCTCTGAGGACCTCTCCTGGTCCTACAACACCACATCACTGGCCAAGAAGGCTCAAACTCTCCTCCATTTCCTCCGCAAATTGAGGAGAGCATGGGTCCCACCCCCATCATGTGCTCCTTCTACCAGGGCACCATTGAGAGCATCCTCACCAGCTGCATCACGGTGTGGTATGGAAGCTGCGCCGCCTCCTGCCAGAAGACAGCACACAGTGAAAGCAGCCAGCAAGATCATCGGTGCCCCTCTGCCCCCCCCCCCCGGACATCTGCCTCACACACACAGCCATCAACATTGCAGGTGACACCTCCCACCCCTCACACTCCCTCTTCAGCTTCCTTCCCTCAGGGAAAAGGTACCGTAGCTTCCGGGCCCGCTCCACAATCCACAAGACTGCTTCAATAGCTTTGTTCATCAGTCCCCCGGACCATGACACACTCACCTGCACAATCACTACCTCAGCTGTTGGCACAGAAGGACTGGCACACCAACGGTAACACATTTGCTGCTGTATGTCTCTGCACTTTACTGCAACCACTTGCACAAATGCCATTTCTGCTGCTGGCTTGTCATTGCAATACTGATCATGTGCAGTCCCGTCTGTTACTGTCTGCACCAACACTACCGCATTGAACTTGCTACCATGAGTATTACTGCTCTACTTTTCTGTATATAGGATTGATGGGTTTCATATCGTTTTTTATCGTTTATCTTTATTTGCACTATGGGAGGTCTGGGTCTATCTTTTGTTGGCATTTGCACTACGGGTTGCATTACTGTACATAGACTACTGTTGTTTTCCAGCATTATTCCTTCTTTTTTATATTGTGCACACCCCTAAAGAGAGAGAGAGAAATGCCATTTCATTTCTCCTGTATGTCCTGTATGTATAGTAGTATTGACAAATAAAATATTTGTATTTTTGAATCTTATGTAGCCTTTTTTCTTGGAAATTTAGAACTTTTTTTTTTTAAATGATGAGGAATTAGTTTTTCATTTACACCTATATGATAAGAGATGTTGGAGTTTGAAGTGTGAACTATTTGACAGATAAACATTTTAGAAGTTAAATCGGTTCACTATCCCGAGGTGCTGGGATCTCATGGCCTCTCTGCTGTAGCAAGAACAAACTCCTCCGCTGCCTCCTGTCCCCTCACCTGTCTCTTCTGACTCATTTTCTTTCTGGTAAAAAATAGCCTTTTGTATCCTTTTTTTCCTTAACTTGTTAACTACTGAAATATCAACACAACTTCTGGAGTTCTGCGCCTTCTTGAAAGCAGTCAGACACGCCTGCCACAAATGATCAGATGACAGTGATATTCACGTTAATTAATTTTCCTTCCAACGAGAATACTGGCCCATCATGGAAGCGACCCACCAGGAATCCTCCCGACATTCCCAGTGGGCCACGCTGAGCCTGGAAACTATAATTTTGTGCTGCGCTGACTCTGCCATTAAGACCTTTATCTTAATTTGCTCATTCTTCAAAACATGTCAATACAAGCTGTGTCTGATTGTGTCTTCCTTTCTTCTTTTTGCAGCCTTCAAGAAAGAGGATGGTGGCTTTGATGAGGTAGGTTGAAAACAAAGTTGTTGTTTTTGTTGTTGGTTTTTTTGGCGGCGGGGATTTTGTGACATTCCTGGCCTAGTTTCAGGACTACTCCAGTGCTGGCTGTTTATTTTTCACTAATGCTGTTCTTCAGGGTCCTTTTGGCCAGATATTAGGACTGACTGCATTGCAGTTGTTGTTTCTGGATGTTGATCCTGCAATAACACTGTGCATATAGTGAAATATATTAATTTGGGGAGCTCTCATCTTCAGCAGCGACCCCTCAGGGTCATTTGCTATCATGACTTTGGTTGTTGTTCTGTTTTCTTTTTTTGTGAGGTCAGCTTTGGTTCGCAACAGCTCCTGATAAGGTGACATATTTAAATGAATTGTAGTCGTGATGATGGTCTCTAATTGCCCGATAATTGTGTACAGCAATTGCACAAAATGCTATAATTTCCATTTAAAGGTCATATTGATTACATTTTCTTAAACATTTTTCTAAAAATAATACAGCCACAAAACTTTTAGAAAAGTTCAGAATAAAAGTCTACATTTTCTTGAGGAAAAAATTGTGAAATTGATAATAAATAAATGATATTTACATTTGAGCAGTTGACTGACAGATTCAGTGACAGTGTAAGAACCTCAAAGCCAACAGCATAACTACATAGGTTGATATCGCATGTCATCATTTATCAGGAAGCTCAAGGGTTGCCAGCAGGGCTTGACATGAACTTTTTTGCTCACTGACCACTGTGGCTAGTGATTTTCCAAAGTCACTAGCCACTCAGCCTTTTCACTAGCCACAATTTTGTAGTTGGAAAAAATATGTAATATGATCAGATTTGACTATCGCATGCTAAATTTTGCTTGAACTAAATTAACAACCTTTTTAAATGTAAATGACCCTTATACATACATTAAAAATAGCAAGAGAAACACTGTTTAATTAACAGGAGTAAATACTGTAAACCAGTCAAAACATATTTGCAATATGAGAGTTAAGTACAGGCAGATTTGGGGTCTGTCCAAATTCTCATTCGTACCTCTGCCTACCCCCACCACTTGGTCCTTGAAATCAAAGGCCAAGGGGTGGGGGTTGAAAATGACCCATATGAATTGGGACACCCCTTCAGGGCTGCATGACATCATTAGTAATTGCTGATGGATTTAATCTAAATGGACACTACCCATTTTTACGAGGAAAAAGAAAACTGATGTGAAAAAAGTCTCATTTTAAGGAGAAAAATGTCTCAAATTTACATGAACAATTCTAATTAGTAGAAAGTCAGAAATTTACTAGAAAGAAAGATGTAAATTCAGAGAAAAACTACGACCCCCTGGCAGGCCATTTTTGGCCACATTTGACACCCCTGGACCAGTATATTAAAAATACATAATTAGAGGTTTTACTTCCATGAAATAGCTGCAAATCACAGACATCACAGATGAACAAAAGTTCACCTCAGAAGAAGCTTGATTTGCTCATTAGAGCAACATAAAGTTTAATCACTTTTTCTCTCTCATACTAAAACTTAAATTTGCACAATTGCAGACAGTAAATGGGAACTTCTTGCTCTAAAAATAATCCTATTTAACCACAGCAATAGGAGCTGATGTGGGGGGAGAACACAGGTTATTCTCACCACTGGAACAACAGGAGATCAGGGCCAGTTGTCCCGTGATCTGATCACTGAGAGCAGCTGCCGTCTGTTTATCACTGTTTATCGACTGGAAAGAAAATGAGCCGACCTGCAGAGCTTGACTCCTGGGCTGAAGTTAGCTGACAGTGGACCAATGAGAATACACTGTGTGTGCGCAGATAGTGTGTATGGGAGTTGTAGTTTTGTAGTGTCACTTTGCGATAGGTTTATTATTTAGATGTCATTTGAGAAAACTACAACCCGCCTAAGTGGCTAGGGGGAGTCGCTGTCTTACCCGCCACAGCCGAAATACACCCACCAGGGGCAGGTGAGCGAGTGTTAATGTCAAGCCCTGGTTGCCAGATATTATGAACTGTACAAATACTAGTGATTGTCAATATCTGTTTAATCCTGACAACCAATAGGATATTATGGACAGGCAAGTGTGAATGCAACACCAGCTGACAAGGAGACAATGTTATCTCTATCACTTTTTATACAAATCATATTTTGTAAACAAAACGGTACAAACTTACATTTTTGTATTTTTTTTTTCAAATCAGTATTTGAGTTGAAAAACAATTTTAAAATGATGGTCTCCATTTTCATTGATAACAAAACAAGTAGTCATATTTCATCTGTTTGGCTAAATATATATGCTGTATTAAAAAAAAATGTAAATAAAGGGAGCCCTACCTTCATCTGGATATGGTGTGCGAGCGCGCATCAGGAGAGCTACTGTTTGTCAGTTCTGTTGAGATTTATTGGATTGATATTACTATTTTAGGCATTGTTTGTGTTTGGGATTCTAATAATAGTCATAAATCCTTACAATTATTCTACCTGTAGATCACTGTAAAGGATAACAGTTTCACAGAGACCAGTGGTGTGGTGCTGAACTGGACAGCAGTTGGCAGCGTTGCTGAGCATGAGTGGTTGTGCTGTTGAGATTTATAGGAATGGATTTGGGTATAATTCTTTATTCAGGGGGGTAATTTAATTTGTTTACGTATACTAAATCAATTTGTATTCTCAAAGTGTCTGGTTAGTAAGCCTATGCCCACTCCAGGTAGGAAGTGGGACTATACAATGTCTCAGCAGACAGTGATCTTTTTTTCCGTGGAGGTTCAGGCTCAGAATCTGTTTTTTTTTTTTTTTTTTTTTTTCCCCTTCTTTTTTTCTCTGTCCATTTGTTGGTTGCTATCTGGTGCATAAAATGGTGATTCCTCTCCCTCTTCTCGCTTGTTCTCTCTCCCAGGTCAGGATATTCAATGTAATGGTAGGAGGAAGACAACGAAATGGGGGGGAGAAAGCACAGTCCATGAAACTATCCCTGGAAATTGAAACATAGTAACTCTTTATGTTGACATAATTCCTTATATGGTTCTGGCTATGACCAGCTGTGGTCAGGTGACCACAGTTATTGTAGTAATTACTTATCTGGGCATAATTTCTTATATGGTTATAGACATGACCAACTGTGGTCTAAATGACAGTGGGTGGCAGTTCAAGGAATCAATGCGCCGAAATTGTGTGTTCCAGATTTCAGAAAATATAAAACACACATATTTAGGAAAAGTCATGGACTGGGAGACCTGTAGAGTTTGTTCAGCCAAAGTATTAAAACCCCAAAATGTCTGTCAGACATTAGCAGTTCTTTGTGTTACCTACTTGGCGAACCAAAAAGAACTGTAGCAATTTGTGTTACAACCGTTTGCAAACATGTTACGGCCATTTGCAAATGCTTACAGCTATTTTGCAAGCATTTGCAACTATTTGCAGAAAAATACCTTTGCTAAAAAATAGAACCGTTTTCAGTTTTTCTGGCAGCAAGAAAAAACGTTTGGGACATTAAAAATGTTGCAAACTGTGTGGCAACCTTTTATGAACTCCGATGAAACCACAAATCGCCACCTTTGCCAACATTCACCGCTCCGTGAGATACAGGGGTAAGAAATCACCTAAAGAAAATGAGATTTACATGCAGAAAAGCCAAACAAAAGCCATTATTAACATGTTAACAGGAAAAAAAGGTTACAGCAGGCCAAAGAAAAACAATGATGGACTGTGGATAATTGTATGAAAGTCATATTCAGTGATGAATCACAAATCTGCATTGGGCAAGTTGATGATGCTGGAAGTTTTGTGCTGTTCCAGTGAAATTTATGAAGATAAAATGCAAATTTCCACAGTCATTGATGATATGGGGCTGTATGTCAGGTAAAGGTGTAGTCATCGTTTCATCCTAAATAAATGCTCAAGTTGACACTGAAATTTTGGACACTTTCAATATTTCATCAATTGAAAGGATGTTTGGTGGCAATGACATCATTCTCCAGGAAGATAATGCATCTTGCCATAGGGCAAAAAGCATGAAAACTTTCCTTCAACAAGGACATATCAATGTCATGGGTTGCAAATAGTCTGGACCTCTTTATGGTGGAAATAAAATAAATCGTCCATGATAAGGCTCCAACCTGCAAAGCTGTTCTGGCAACAGCAATAAGAGAAAGTTGGAGCTGGATTGATGAAGCATACTGTTTGTCAATAGTTAAGTCCAGGCCTCAGAGAGTTCAAGCTGTGATAAAAAGCCAGAGGTAGTGCAAACACAGTACATTCAGAAAGTATTCGCAGTGCTTCACTTTTTCCACATTTTGCTATGTTACAGCCTTTCTCCAAAATGGATTAAATTCATATTTTTTCCTAAAAATTCTACACACAATACCCCATAATGACAATGTGAAATTTTTTTTTTTTTGAGAATTTTGCAAATTTATTAAAAATAAAAAACTAAGAAATCCCATGTACATAAGTATTCACAGCCTTTGCTCAATACTTTGTTGATGCACCTTTGGCAGCAATTCCAGCCCCAAGTCTTTTTGACTATGATGCCACAAGCTTGGCACACCTATCTTTGGGCAATTTTGCCCATTCCTCTTTGCAGCACCTCTCAAACTCCATCCGGTTGGATGAGAAGTGTCTATGCACAGTCACTTTCAGATCTCTCCAGAGATGTTCAATTGGATTCAAGTCTGGGCTCTGGCTGGGCCACTCAAGGACATTCACAGAGTTGTCCTGAAGCCACTCCTTTGATATCTTGGCTGTGTGCTTAGGGTCGTTGTCCTGCTGAAAGATGAACAGTCGCCCCAGTTTGAGGTCAAGAGTGCTCTGGAGCAGGTTTTCATCCAGGATGTCCCTCTACATTGCTGCATTCATCTTTCCCGCCATCCTGACTAGTCTCCCAGTTCCTGCCGCTGAAAAACATCCCCACAGCATGATGCTGCCACCACTATTGGCATGGTTGTGAGTGGTGCTTGGTTTCCTCCAAACATGACACCTGGCATTCACACCAGAGTTCAATCTTTGTCTCATCAGACCAGAGAATCTTGTTTCTCATGGTCTGAGTCCTTCAGGTGCCTTTTGGAAAACTCCAGGCAGGCTGCCATGTGCCTTTTACTGAGGAGTGGCTTCCGTCTGGCCACTCTTATCATACAGGCTTGATTGGTGGATTGCTGCAGAGATGGTTGTCCTTCTGGAAGGTTCTCTTCTCTCCACAGAGGGATGCTGGAGCTCTAACATAGCGACCATTGGGTTCTTGGTCACCTCCCTGACTAAGGCCCTTCTCCCCGATCACTCAGTTTAGATGGCCGGCCAGCTCTAGGAAGAGTCCTGGTTGTTCTGAACTTCTTCCATTTATGGATGATGGAGGCCACTGTGCTCTTTGGGACCTTCAAAGCAGCAGAAATTTTTCTGTACCCTTCCCCAGATTTGTGTCTCGAGACGGTCCTGTCTCAGAGATCTACAGACAATTCCTTTGACTTCATGCTTGGTTTGTGCTCTGACATGCACTGTCAACTGTGGGACCTTATATAGACAGGTGTATGCCTTTCCAAATCATGTCCAATCAACTGAATTTACCACAGGTGGACTACAATTAAACTGTAGAAATATCTCAAGGATGATCAGTGGAAACAGGATTCACCTGAGCTCAATTTTTGAGCTTCATGGCAAAGGCTGTGAATACTTATGTACATGATTTCGTAGTTTTTTTTTTAAATTTTTAATAAATTTGCAAAAATCTCAAACTTTTTTCACGTTGTCATTATAGGGTAATGTGTGTAGAATTTCGAGGAAAAAAATGAATTCAATGCATTTTGGAATAAAGCTGTAACATAACAAAATGTGGAAAAAGTGAAGCACTGTAAATACTTTCTGGATGCACTGTAAGTACTAGTGGTGTAGCTTTTTTTTCTCTATTCCATAATATTTTCCTCAGAATTGTTAGTTAATCCCTTCCACACCATGTGGTGTATGGGGTGGCGCCCATCTCAATTTCACTGATCCGAGGCTACACAGCTACTGTAGGTAGGGAAAGCTACAGTGGTGGTGGTGACAGATAGGCCAGTGTAAAAAAAATCTGAGAACTGGAGTTTCATGAGCCACTTTCTTAGTCTTAGTGAGGACTCGAGCTGCAGTGTTCTGAACCAGCTGCAGCTGTCTGATGGACTTTTTAGGGAGACCTGTGAGGATAGTGTTACAATAGTCCAGTTTACTGAAGATAAATGCATGGACAGGTTTTTCTAGATCCTGTTGAGACATCAGACCTTTAACCCTTGCTATGGCCTATAAGTTATAATGGGCTGGCTTCACTACTGTCTTAATGTGGCTGTTAAAATTCAGGTCTGAGTTCAGAACCACACCCAGATTTTTGGCTTGGCTGTTGGTTTTTATCATCATTGATTGAAGCGGAGTACTAACTTTGAGTCTTTCTTCTTTGGCTCCAAAAATATTATTTCGGTTTTGTCTTTGTTTAACTGAAGAAAATTCTGGTACATTCACTCTTTAATTTGACCAATGCATTTGATCAGGGTTTTAATTAGACCATAGTTTCATGGTGACACGGTTGTGTAGATTTGTGTATCATCTGCATAATTATGGTAATATATTTTGTTGTTTTTTATGATTTGAGCTAGTGGGAACATATAGATGTTGAAAAGCAGAGGTCCCAAAATGGAACCTTGGGGAACTCCACAGGTTATTTTGTTCGCTCAGATTTGTAGTTGTCTATAGACACAAAATAGTCCCCGTCTTTTAAATAGAACTCAAACCAGCTAAATGCTGTACCAGAAAATCCCACCCAATTATTTTAGTAGAACCAAGACTGAAATATTGCCATTATCTGTATTGGAGTGAATGTCCTCAATGAAACTTTATTCTTTTATTCTGATTCTGATTTTAACTAGAGCTGTCTCAGTGCTGTGGTGTGGCTGAAAACCTGACTGGAAGACCTCAAAACAGTTATTTAATGTCAGGAAGTTGTACAGTTGTTGAAAAAACACTCTTTCTGTTATTTTACTAAGAAGGGGGGGGTTTGATATGGGCCTGTAGCGGTTCATGAGTGAGGGGTCTGTGTTGCTCTTTTTTAGAAGTGGCTTGATAACGGCTGTTTTAAATCACTGAGGGAAGATGTCTGAATGCAAACATATTTATGATCTGTAGTAGATCTGAGCCTATACAATATGAAACGTTTTTTTGTTTTTTTTTTTAAAAAAACCTTGTTGGGATGGTATCAAGGCAGCAGGTAGTGGATTTCAGGTGGCGTATGTCATCCAAGATTTTATGATTGATTGGAAAAAAAATTTGCCATGGTGTTTACGTCTTCTCTACGTGGACACAGAGGAAGCACATATCCAGCACCTGGCATAGGAGCACTGACTGTCTAATTTTCTGAATTTTGTCAGTAAAGAAAAAGGCAGTCATTGCAGGCATGGTTGGATAGAAGTTCAGGAGCAACTGACACAAGGATTTCTTAGCCTGTCAACAGTAGTGAACAAGGTGCGTGCATTATTGCTGTTTTTTAGCAATGATGTCAGAAAAATATGCTTGCCTTGCATTTCTCACCTCCAAATTATAAATGCTCAATCTCTCATTATAGATTTCATAATGAACCACATCTAGAGATGAGAAAAAGTGCTATACAAGTGAACGCCATTTATCATTTACCATATAAGAATTTAAAAAAGCTATAAATTGTGATGCTTCCCCAAAGTGACACAAGACCTGTGTCAAGCATTCAAAGTTCAGGAGTGTGTATCATTTCTGAAGCACAGAACCAAACGGACAATAAAGGTAATGCTGCTGCTGCTGCAGCAGCAGTGTCTTTTTTTTCTGTCTTCCTGCTCATTATTTTTGTCATCCCAGCAACTCTTGCTGTGACATTGCAGGTCTTTATAATGTATTGATTTATCATGCATTCTGCTTCCGTTTGCTGTTGTGGGGAAATGGTTGATAAGGCGGTCAATAGGTTCCAGAACACTATGATGTTATGTTGCTACCTACAAGGAAATGCCACTTGGCTGCTCATATGAGTCAGAGTCGGAGTGACTGCTGAGCACAGGTGCATCTGCTGCAGAGGTCTACTTAAAGCTCAGTCCTTGCTCTTCACCAGGCATGAGATTTTCAAGCTCTGGAGCACTCCCTGTGTGTTTATATATCTACATATTTATTCCATCTAGCTACAATGCTCCACACTGTGTGTTTATATACTCATACATTTATTCCATTTAGCTACAATGCGCCGCACTGTGTGTCTATATATTTATATGTACATATGTATACTCACTGCTCTTGTTTTTTTTTTTTCTTGCCTTCTGATTATTGCTCTGAGTGTTGCTATCCCTGTGCTGTTGCAATCCTGGAATTTCCCCATTGTGGGACTAATAAAGGCTTATCTGATCTGATCTTACTGTCTGCAGTGGCATTGCTTAATGGATAAGTGCTAAGTCAGCAGGATGCTGTGTGTGTTGATGTGTAGTTCCCCCCCCCCCTTTTTTTTTTTTTTTAAGTCGAGCTAGGGTCACCCAACTTGGTACACAGATTCACCTTGGGACCTGACAACAATGGTTTGGGGTCAAAAGGTCAAGGTCAAAATGTCAAACTATATCTCAGCAACAATTAAGTAGGAGTGGGCACTATGGCCTAAAAATGATATCACGATATTTCTGTGAATTTTCACGATGACAATATTTTTTGTGATATCACAGAATACAGTTTTTTCTTTTAAATTTATAAAGGACCATTTCACAGGCCAGCATTATGTACATTCACTATATTCAATAAAAACAAAACTTTATTTCACCAGTTTATAAAAAGCAGTTCAGAGTGAGGTTCAAACATTGTTTTTTTTTTTTTTTTATTCTGTATCAAATATTACCATATAATAGAATAAATTGTCACATCTTAAGTGCACTGAGGGGTGGACTGGGACAAAAATTCAGGCTGGGAATTTGACTTCATCCTAATCCACCCTGTTGTTGGAAACCAGAAACCACCACAGTTTTAGTAGGCCAACATTTTAAAATAGCCAGTATCAAACTATTTGTAAATGTAATTATGACCTTCAGCTGGGAGGAAAATTATCCAGATTGTATTTTGATAGTCAATTGATCCATTGATAATTACAAGAATTGATCTACTAATTTTAATTTAAATATGGTGCCGCTTCTGATTTCTTCTGCTTTTCAGAATAAAAACACAAGGCATATAGTCAAGGTATGTCAGCATTAATATACAGTGTACTTAGGCACATCAATTGTTGGTCATCATTTTTTATTAAATAACAAAAATTATTTTTTTTAGGTAAAAAGTTGCTATTTTTAATGGGAAAAGGTAAAATTTCACAGAAGTTCCAGATTTATCAAAAAAATTTGTACCTTTATGAAAAGATGTTAAAAATGAGAAAAAACAAATTTAGGAGAGAAAAGTCACACATAGATGAGAGTAAAGTTGGTACTTATAGCCTACAGTTTTGAAAAATTTTCAGCTTTTACTTAAAACATCTGAATAGTCTTGAAAACATCGCTTTATGAATGTAAGTTGGAGGTAATTTAACTGAAGTTAATGCAACCTGTTGATTATATTAGAGGACGTTAGCTGCTACAACAGTAGCCAAACCCATGAGGACGATGAGACACCAGACCCACCAATACAGACGAGTGGAAGGCTGCTATCAAAGCAACCTAGGCTTCCATAACGCCTCAGCAGTACCACAGGCTTATCACCTTCATGCCACGCTGCAATGATGTAGTAATCTATGCAAAAGGAGCCCCGACCAAGTGTTGAGTGTGCACGTGGACGTACTTTTCAGTCGGCCAACATTTCTATTAAAAATTCAGAGAGAGGATATTGGCCAAACAACTTGATGTGGAGACTGTGGCTTAGTTGATTAACAGTTGAATGTTTTGCTTATGCATACATTACCAGTCAAAAGTGTGGACACATTTACTAGGGGTGGGGAAAAAAGATTGATTCAGTGATGGATCGTGATATTTGGCACTGGCGGCAGTGCATCGATCCATAAGCGCATGGATCGAGCTTTTATTTAAAAAAAAAAAAATAAAATAAAATAAAAAATGCACACACATATGCTGTTGGGTTATCAGTTAATCAGTGGCGTTTTCAGTCCACTAGATGGTGCAAAGGAAGCACCTAGTCAAGTGAAGTCATAGCTTGTCCGAGATTTACAGCCAGCTTTAAAAGTTAGGAAGAAGTTAGCTTAAATATCAGGCCTTTTTTTTTTGATTTTATAACAAAGATGGAAGGAAAGACCTTGACATGACACACAACCCACAAGAAGTGCTGCACGAATAAAAGAAAACACTCTGAACACGGTGGGCCGTGGGGGGGAAAAAAGGGAGGAAAAAAAAAAAGAACATGGCTGGACAGCACATGTTTCGGAGCAGCGTTAGCAACGGTTAAGCTAAAGAGACACCAGCATGGAGGTTTTTCTGCGATCGCCAAGTAAGTAAAGTTTATTTGTGAAGCGCTTTTCAGAGACGCATAGTAACAAAGCACTGTACAATAAAATGGAATAAAAGGAAGTTGATAGATTAAAAAAAAAAAAAAATACAAAAACAAGTTAAAACACAAGATTAAATAATTTAAGAATATCAGACTTCCCATTTAAAAAGTAGTTGAAACTCAATGGAAATCCTCGTTAAACAAAAAAGCTTGAGACTGCTTTTTAAGAGATCAGAGTCAGCTAAACGTAGCTGGAGTGGGAGTCTATTCCAAACAGCACCGTTCACCACCCTCCCTGTGTGCAAAGACGTGTCTCCGCAGAAAATGAAGCCTCGAGAATACTTTCTGATGTGAAAGATGTCAACAGTTTTACTTTGGGTCATGATTTGAGGTTGAATATTGTGAAAAAAATTTAAAATGTATGGTATTGCAATACTCGATTATCATGATTATTGTTGAATTGTGATGGGATTGAATCGTGACCCGAGTATCACAATCTTCACAATTCCCACCCCTAACATTTACCCATTTAAAATGAAGATGTAGGTGTGTCCAAACTTTTGACTGGTAGTGTACAGTGGTGTGAAAAAGTGTTTGCCCCCTTCCTGATTTCTCATTTTTTTTGTATGTTTGTCACACTTAAATGTTTCAGATCACCAAACAAATTTAAATATTAGACAAAGATAACACAAGTAAACACAAAATGCAGTTTTTAAATGTTTATAACTGGCAATGAGTCTTTTACAGTGCTGTGGAGGAATTTTGACCCACTCCTTTTTGCTGAATTGTTGTAGTTCAGCCACATTGGACGGTTTTTGAGAATGAACTGCCTTTTAATGCCACATCATCTTAATCGGATTCAGGTCAGGACTTTGACGAGACCACTCCAAAGTCTTTTGTTTTTCTTAAGCCATTCAAAGGTGGACTTGCTGGTGTGTTTTGGATTATTGTCTTGCTGCAGAACCGAAGTGTGCTTCAGCTTGAGGTCATGAATAGATGGCCGGACATTCTCCTTCAGGATTTTTTGGTAGACAGCAGAATTCATGGTTCCATTTACCACAGCAAGTCTTCCAGGTCCTGAAGCAGCCAAACAGCCCCAGATCATCACACTACCACCACCATATTTTACTGTTGGTATGATGTTCTTTTTCTGAAATGCTGTTACTTTTACGTGGAATGTAATGGGACACACACCTTCCAAAAAGTTCAACTTTTGTCTCGTCAGTCCACAGAGTATTTTCCCAAAAGTCTTGGATCATCAAGATTTTTTTCTGGCAAAACTGAGATGAGCCTTTATGTTCTTTTTGCTCAGCAGTGGTTTTCATCTTGGAACTCTGCCATGCAGGTCATTTTTGCCCAGTCTTATGGTGGAGTCATGAACACTGACCTTAACTGAAGCAAGTGAGGCCTGAAGTTCTTTGGATGTTGTTGTGGGGTCTTTTGTGACCACTTCAGTGAGTCGTCGCTGCATTCTTGGGGTAATTTTGGTCAGCTGGCCACTCCTGGGAAGGTTCACCACTGTTCTGTGTTTTTTGCCATTTGTGGATAATGGCACTCACTGTGGTTTTGCTGGAGTCCCAAAGCTTTAGAAATGGCTTTACAACCTTTTCCACACCGATAGATCTCAGTTACTTTGTTTATTTGTTCCTGCATTTCTTTGGATCGCAGTATATCTAGCTTTTGAGGATCTTTTGGTCAACTTCACTTTGTCAGACAGGTCCTATTTACGTTATTTCTTGATTGAGAACAGGTGTGGCAGTAATTAGGCCTGTGTGTGGCTAGATAAATTGAACTCATCTTTCCAAAGATGTGATAAACCACAGTTAATTTATGTTTTAACAGGGGGGCAACCACTTTTTCACACAGGGCCATGTAGATTTGGATTTTTTTTCCCTTAATAAACACCTTCATTTAAAAACTTCATTTTGTGTTTACTTGTGCTATCTTTGGCTAATATTTAAATTTGTTTGATCTGAAACATTTAAGTGTGACAAACGTACAGAAAAATGAGAAATCTGGAAGGGGGCGAACACTTTTTCACACCACTGTATATCAACATGTAAAATAATAAATACCCTTCAAAAAAAACTAAGCAAACATTGGACCTCATGCAAGAACATGTTAGTATGTGTAAATCACATGTAATTTATTAGTAAGCGGTGTTGGTACTAATGAGCCACTCTTGATTCAACAAACGCTTGTATGTCCTCCAAATGTACATAAACGGCATGTGTAAAAATGGTGAATTCCACCCATGTCGAAGTGTGCGCGTTCATGATATTTGCCCTGATTTCGCCCTGAAACTACCATATAACCACAGTGCAGAGCTACAATGCTCTGCACTGTGTGTTTATATATTCATATATTTATTCCATCCAGCTACAATGCTCTGCACTGTGTGTCTTTGTGTGTGTACATATATATTTTATAGTAATATGTACTTATGTATATTAGCAGCTCTTGCTTGCTTGTTTTTTTTTTTCTTGCCTTCTGATTGTTGCTCTGAGTGTTGCTATCCCTGTGCTGTTGCAATCCTGGAATTTCCCCGTTGTGGGACTAATAAAGGCTTATCTTATCTTATCTTATCTTATATAAAGACCAACTGTCAATAGTCGGATCAGAAGTTTCCTTCAACAAACGGTTTAAGTCTAAAAATAAAAATGAAAGCCTCCTGTCTGAGATTAAAAAAACAAAAAAAAAAAACAAACAAACAAAAAAAAACAGTATAATTTAAGGCCTATCAAAAATGAAAGAGTCTGTCAGATTATAGGAGATATTTGTGTGCGTGTGTTTACTGCAGAATTTCTGTTAAAAGCGACCAACATAAAGACAGTTGAGCTCAGTGCACTTTGGTCAGGTGTCCATCCATGCACACTATACTGAAATGTCCCACTGTGCTTAGTAATATGAAACATTTCAGCAATTTGGGTTTAAAATGTGTCCGCAAAGAATGGTTAAAAAAATTGATCTGTTCATTTTTACAGTAAAATGTTTATGAAAATACAGCCTCATCTTTTCTCAAAATCACTTGTCAAAATGGACCATAACCCACGCCATATGAAAGCAGTAAGAAATCAGAATGATATCCATGTGATTTGCATTGTGATTATTGATAATTTACTTACCTATCAGCCTTACAGGTCACCATTACCTTACCTGAAACAGCCCACTGCACTGTTCTCGGTATAAGGAAGCCATGCACTGCCCCGCAATACTCCAGTCCAGTAATGATGTTTAGAATGTTGTATATTTACATCTGATGCTTGGATGTGGATTGACTGATACTGCTTTTAATTAGTCAAATTTTGCTTAAAACTTAAATCTTATCAACTAGCTTAACCATTAAGTTTATAGGGATTGTCATTCTTGATTCAGACAAACAAAAGCGAGCCATTTAGTGAAAACTAAGGGTAGAATAACAGCTTTACACATCTTTAACACCTGGTCTGGACCACCTGTAAATTTTGTTAGTAAATGTACTACATTTCAAGATACTAACAGAATCCCAAAAGTTCACATTAAATTGAACGTACGTCACAAATCTGTTAGTACTGACAGTTCTTGCATGAGGCCCATTGTTGTCATGAAGTGTTTAACATATTTTACAGTTACTCCCTATGTCAGTAAAGCTAGATGGAACTTATAAATGGACCAACTCAGGATATTTGTTACTTTGACCCAGATAAACTAATGCTATCAGCATTATTTGATTGCAGATGTGGAGAAAAGTACTGTATCTTTGTGATTTATTGTTCCTGATCTGCAGAAAACCCTGAAACGAAGTACATGATTTCCACATTGTATTCTATCCTGGTGTTAAAATTAGCCTTTTAGTACAATTTGTGTTGCCATGTTGGGCCTCGTATCACTCGTGTTCATGTCCAGACTGACTGATGGTGGGGGGCGGGGTGTGTGTGTGCAGCATTTAAAGATATTCCCATCTCATCAGCGAAGTCTTTATTTTTGTTGGCCAAGGGTCATGAGAGCTCAGATATCACCATTTGTCAAGCTTTCTGCAATTGTTTGGATAAAAAGATATGACCCGTGCTTTTTTTTTTTTTTCCCCAAGAAGAGGAATTCTGTGGTGAAACTGACCAAATCCAGAAGTTGGTGCCATGGGAAATGGCCTGGATCATCTGCTATAAATGGGTCTTGGTGCTAAAAAAGAATCTAAAGAATCTAAGCTGGGAGAGAGATTCCTTCCTGTCTTTCAATGTGATATTTGTTAAAAACTGAATACATGTGAGCATCTGGAAATATGGCTTGTGGTACTGAAAGCATTAATACCTTCAACAAATCTTAAAGAGAAGAACGGAGCCGATTTTCTGCTGATGTCTGGTCATCTGATTGCCATTAATCACAGTAAAGTGGTCTGATTTAGTTTGGATCCAGGCCTGTTTAACTGTGGTGGAAAGTCAATTGTCAGCAAATTTTCTTTTTGTGAGATCAGGTTGAATTGAGATGTAAAAGTGATTGGTCTGGGAAGATTGAGTCATCATTATGACCCTTTTTTGTCTCATAATTGAGTGGTTCAGTGCTAAGACATGGTAAAGAAACTTGATGTGTTGTTCAACTAAGCGTTTTTGTTTGACATTCAAATTAAAGAGGTGATCAGAGTGGTTTCATTTCATTGAAAGAGTTACTGCACTTCCTCCCAAAACATCTGAAACTGTAGCAGGTGCCTCTCAGCTCAAGGACATCAAACCACTAAGGACGAAGAGTCTGGAACACACTGGCCAATTCACAGCCTTTATTAGTGCAAGGATTAATGTTTCAACACCACCCGTGTCCTTTTTAGAGTCACACTCTGAAGAGTGCAACTCTGGTGTGCTCCAGACTCTCTTTGTACTTGGTTTCATTTCATCTTCAAAAAATACCTGAAATCAGAGACATTGGGCCATATTACACTAGTCTAATCAACAGCCCATTGTCTAGTTTAATCTACACTACTCACAAAAAGTTAGTGATATTTGGCTTTTGGGTGAAATTTATGGAAAATGTAAAAAGTTCACACTACAGTGATATATCAGGAAAGTAGGGCATTTAAGTAGAAGCATGCAATGGTGATTTCCTCATCTCAAACAATTTATTGAAACAAAAGCCAACAACAGTGGTGGGTATACCACAACAAAAAATGTCAATGTCTCAGTAACTTGTCATGTGCCCTTGAACATCATTTACAGCTTGACAACGACGTCTCATACTGTTCACAAGTCGAGTCATGGCATACCACTCTTCTTGAAGGGTGGCCCTCAGGTCATTGAGGTTGTGGTGTGCAGGGTTACGAGCCTCTACACGGCGTCTCAGCTGATCCCATAGGTTTTCTATGGGATTCAGGTGTGGAGAAAATGCAGGTCACTCCATTTGAGGTACCCCAATCTCCAGCAGCCGTCCCCCAATGATGCAACCTCGATGGGCTGGAGCATTGTCGTCCATGAAGATGAAATTAGGCCTGTGCTGTCCATACAGGGGCACGATGACTGGATTAATGATGTTATTCAGGTAGTATCGGCTTTTCATTGTACTATTCACAAGGTGTAGGGCAGTTTTGTGTTGACTAGGCACACCTGCCCAGACTAACACCACCACCACCAAAAGCTTGTCTGGTGACAACAGTGGCTGATGGATAGCACTCTCCTTGACATCTCCAACATTGCTGGCAGCCAACATTTTTGCTCACTGTGAATCGACTTTCATTAGAGAACAGCACTGAGGCCCACTTGTCCCTTGTCCTGCGTAAATGCTCCCAAGACAATGACTCATGTGCCTGGTGGTGTGGTCAGGTACCCTTGCCTAGCATGCAGACCACGCTGATGTAAATGGTTTTGAATGGTATGACGTGACACTTGAGTGCCTTTCACCTCCCTTAAATGTGCCTGGAATTGAGTGGCATTCATCATCCGGTTCCACAGGGCACTGTTCACAATGAAGTGTCATCAGTGTCGGATGTGGTCAAAGGACGTCCACTTCTATGCTTTTCTGTGACTCTTCTGGTCTCTCTGTATCTCTGTTGCAACCTGCTGATGACACTCTGTGACACTCTAAGCTCAGTGGCCACTTCCCTCTGAGAACATCCTGTTTGAAGCCTGGCAATGGTGAGGTACTGTTGATCAATTGTTAGGTGTCATCTTGGTCTCATGATGTCAAAATGTGAACAGCATGATGAAGAGAACTGTTTAAATACCAATAGGGAATGGGCGTGTGACATCATTAGATGGAAAAACCGCAAGGGATTGTGGGAAAAGTGGTCTGCCTATCTTTGTTCACTAGTGAGCGACGAAAGCGGTTGAGCTGAAGTTTTTGAGAGGGTTGCTTCAGTGTGTTATTCATCTGAATACCACGCAACATTAGAATGGGGACGTTTTTGCTGCATTATCAAATGCAACAACCATTCTCATGATTACCATGGAAAAAGATTCATAATGGCGTACGCTTTAACATCCCAACTTGGAAGAAAAGTGGAAAGAATCGGGTCTCCGAGCTAACAAAGAGGCGTCGGTTGGAATGGATTGCGGCAGTCAGAAGGAAAGACATCAGCTTTGGCAATACTCCTACACACATGGTTGTGTGTTCACGGCATTTTCATGAAGGTAAGTTGTGATTTAACCACATATAAAGATTACTTGTGTGCGTGTGGAGTTGTTGCTAACTTTTAACAAGCTGGCTGGAAATTCCCAGAGCGCACGTTGGTTTCCTTCATTGCGCATGGATTTAAAATCAGCTGGGGACTGAAGTTCATAGAATGTTTGGTGTCGTTAGATTCAGCAGCTTCTCCTCTTTCTGGTGACTATAAAACGTCACTGTCCTGATTTAGTATGTTTTTATAGTGGCTAATTATACCGGTAATTTTGTCGGTGCGCTAGCAGGCGCATTGGGCTTATCACATTACTTGATTAGTATTTCATGTCCTGTTGTGTAATGTGTATATACAGATGTGGACAAAATTATTGGTACCCCTGTGTTAATGAAAGAAAAACCCACAATGGTCACAGAAATAACTTGAATCTGACAAAAGTGGTAATAAATAAAAATTCTATGAAAATCAACCAATGAAAATCAGACAATGCTTTCGAATTGTGGTTCAACAGAATTATTTTAAGAAACAAACTCATGAAACAGGCCTGGACAAAAATGATGGTACCCCTAGAAAAGATTGAAAAAAAAAAAAAAATGTGACCATAGGGACATGTTCAACCAAGATGTGTCCCCTAATTAACATCACAGGTGTCTACAAACTTGTAATCAGTCCAGTCGGCCTATTTAAAGGGTGACAAGTAGTCACTGTGTTGTTTGGTGACATGGTGTGTACCACACTAAACATGGACCAGAGGAAGCAAAGGAGAGAATTGTCTCAGGAGATTAGAAAGAAAATTATAGACAAGCATGTTAAAGGTAAAGGCTATAAGACCATCTCCAAGCAGCTTGATGTTCCTGTGACTACAGTTGCACATGTTATTCAGAAATTTAAGATCCACGGGACTGTAGCCAACCTCTCTGGACATGGCCGCAGGAGGAAACTTGATGAAAAATGGAAGAGACGGATAATACAAATGGTAACAGAAGAGCCCAGAACAACCTCTAAACACATTCATGGTGAACTCCAAGGTCAAGGTACATCACTGTCAGATCGCACCATCCATCGTTGTTTGAGCCAAAGTGGACTTCATGGGAGACGACCAAGGAGGACACCACTGTTGAAAACAAATCATAAAAAAGCCATACTGGAATTTGCCAAACTGCATGTTGACAAGCCACAAAGCTTCTGTGAGAATGTCCTATGGACAGACGAGACAAAACTGGAACTTTTTGGCAAGGCACATCGGCGCTGTATTCAGACGCAAAAATGAAGCATACCAAGAAAAGAACACTGTCCCTACTGTGAAACATGGAGGAGGTTCTGTTATGTTCTGGGGCTGCTTTGCTACATCTGGCACAGGGTGTCTTGAATCTGTGCAGGGTACAATGAAATCTCAAGACTATCAAGGTATTGTAGAGAGAAATGTGCTGCCCAGTGTCAGACAGCTTGGTCTTAGTCACAGGTCATGGGTCTTGCAACAGGATAATGACCCAAAACACACAGCTAAAAACACCCAAGAATGGCTAAGAGCCAAACATTGGACTATTCTAAAGTGGCCTTCTATGAGCCCTGATCCTGATCCTATTGAACATCTGTGGAAGGAGCTGAAACATGCAGTCTGGAGAAGGCACCCTTCAAACCTGAGACAACTGGAGCAGTTTGCTCATGAGGAGTGGCCCAAAATACCTGCTGAGAGGTGCAGAAGTCTCATTGACAGTTACAGAAATCGTTTGATTGCAGTGATTGCCTGAAAAGGTTGTGCAACAAAATATTAAGTTAAGGGTACCATCATTTTTGTCCAAGCCTGTTTCATGGGTTTGTTTTTTAAAATAATTCTGTTGAACCACAATTCAAAAGCATTGTCTGATTTTCATTGGTTAATTTTCATAGAATTTTTAATTATTACCATTTTTGTCAGATTCAAGTTATTTCTGTGACCATTGTGGGTTTTTCTTCCATTAGCACAGGGGTACCAACAATTTTGTCCACGGCTGTAATAATCATTCCAGCAAAGCTGATGGGAGCTAATGTGATGACGCGCCATCCAGCTGTACATCCGTTTATCTGCATTTCATGGGACTCACTACTGTTCCTAGGCCAGGGGTCTACAACCTGCGACTCTGGAGCCACATGTGGCTCTTTTGCCCATAACCAGTAGCTCTTACAGGCCTTGACAAAGTATTCCAAACATTGTTTTTTAGAATAATGTTACAAATGCTTGTGAAGAGTTGTGCAAATTTCCCTGAAAACAGGTAACAGAGAATTAGATTCTAACAAATTTATTAGAAAAGCAGAAGATTTATCCAAGAAATATGATAGATTTAGGGAGAAAAGTGGCAGTCTTTTGAGAAAAACTCTTACAAATTTGCAAGAAAAAAAATCACAATTTCTGGAAAAAACAGTAACACACTTGGTGGAAATATTGCATTTTTTATGAGGGGAAAAAAAAATCATAAATTTCTGTGGACAGAGGCTGCAATTTTACCTGAAACAGTAGCAAATGTTCCAAGAAAAGTTATGACAAATTTATTAGAAAACTAGAAAATGTATGACAAGAAATCTCTCAAATTTTGGATGAAAGCTGTACTGTACCTTGCTTTTCAAGCTCAGATTTTTTTTTTTTTTTAAATTTTTTTTCTTCATGGGGATTTTGCTGGTCAAAAATCTCTGAACATGGCTCTTTGTGTAGTAGACGTTGCTGACCCCTCTCCTAGGCATTTTCCCCGATGGTGAGCAAATGCACTCACAATGATCCTCAGATGGGTCTGAGATTGTGCTTAGGGTCAGTGTCAAGGTCAAAGGTCAGGAGATCTGGGCTGCACGGTGGCGCAGTGGTTTAGCACTGTGGCAGCACAGTTTACTGTCGGCCGGGGGATCGCGGGGATCATGAGATCGTGGGTTCGATCCCTGCCCCCGACCAACAGTGAGCTGTGTGGAGTTTGCATGTTCTCCCCGTGTTGCGTGGGTTTACTCCGGGATTTCTCCGGTTTCCTCCCGCATAACAAACATGTAGGTTTAGGGTGCTCGCGCACGCAGCGACCAGCAGCCGGTGGCTTGTCACCAGACTGCAAACCAAATCTACCTACGGGTACAAATAAGTAACAAAAAAAAAAAAAAAAAAAAAAAAAAAAAAAAAAAAATCTGGTCGCCTATGTAATTTCAGAAAAATTGCTGCTCCTCCTAGCTAATTGCTTGATGCTCATCAGACACTCAAACCTGGTCTACATCCAGGTTGTACTCAAGGTCAACGTCAAAGATCAGGAGATCTGGGCACTCTCAGGGGGATTTCATCAGGCTGGAATGAACTACTCTGTCATTGAGGTCCGATAAAATATCACCATATTGATGTCTCAGTATTGCTGATAGATACAGTAAAAAAAAGTTGTATGATAGTATGTGTCCATGGGTCACATGTATACCATTGAAAAATATCAAAATGCTGATATCTCAAAGAAGTACACTTATTGAGTTAAACTCCTAAAGAAATGAAAGCACCACAGGTGCTGATGCCTTGGTACCTGTAGCATGGGATATTTAATTTTTGTATCGGGCCACTACAGTTTTGAAGTGCTTGGTATGCGTTTACGCAGGAATGACACTGATGTCACTGTCACATCACACACGAGGTGTACTTCATCCCAGAGCTGTACACTGGCATTTTTGTTTTCAAGGAGATCATTAAAGAACAAATGTAGAAACACAAGAATAAAATTAGGAGCACAAAGAAAAAATGCTTGAGTAACAGATTTTATTAATTGAATGCATGTATAGTTACACGATGGTGTGCAATAGCAGGTAAAAATATCAAAATTTCCAAAAGTAAAAGCATATTTATAAATATTAAATAACAGTTTTGGAATGTTACACACTTGTGTAATGAATATTGAGTTTCTTCAAGACGCACTCCAGTGGCTCTAAAACCACCTCAAAAACCAATGTGTATTGCCCAAAATGGTATATTGTGGCTTTTTATGCACAACAAAACTTTCATTGCCCTAGAATGGCTTGGAAAGAGCTTTTACATCATCAACCTATTTAAGTGTGTGTGGATCTATGAATATTCTAGTTAGCTCCACCCTTCTACCGGTAGCTGGAAGAAGACGAGGACATTGTACAAGGCTCCAAGAAGGCAATCCAACTTGAAGCAAAAATTTTCATAGGCGAACCTGCTGAAGGATCATTGTTGGTGGAGCGGACAGTCACTGGAGCTGGTGCCACATAGAGGCTGGAGGGCTCCCTGCCGGTCTCTGGTTACCCACTCACCGTGGATCGTCTCACTGGGGGCCGGCGAGCAGTTTGCCTTGGTCCAGTGCGCCCGCCAGCCGACTCGCCTCTGTGAGCCTCCAAGCTTCGAACTGCTCCGAGGCGAACTGCTTGCCGGCCTCAAAGCTGGGGAGAGTGATCAGAACGAACCGAGGGCAAAAAACAACTTTTTCCAAAAATGAAGTAGCAGTTTCTTGTATAATCAGTAAACGTGTAATATTCTTATTTAACTTCCGTTATCGTCACAGCTGCTGTGACTGCTTACCTTCAGGTTCACCACTATGGACCTCAGAGACAAGAGAAAAGAAAAATGGCATAAAAATGAGGTTATTGTTACAAATGTTGTATATAAAATACAGATGTCACATTTCTCCTCAGCTTGATAAATCGCTTGTTTTTGTTAAACTCACATGGATTTATTATTACCATCATCAGGAGTGAGTTAAGTAGTACTGTAACTGAGCTCTTTGCAGGACTGAAAGTCATTTTAAAGTGAGTGAATGAAGCATGTCACAGCGTGATGTTTTTATATTACTGACATTAATATTAAGACTTAAAAAAAAAAAATCAGCTAAACTTTTGAGAAAACGATTTAACAAGTTAAATTAATGTAATTGTAAAGCAAAACAATGGGACATTGTGGAAAAAATGTCACGGAACATAAGCTTTAAGAATCAGATGTTGTGGTTTTAAGAGTTATTAGTGTTTCAAACACAAAACTTATTTTTAAACGTTTTTTTTTTTTTCCTTGCTCAGCTGTCTGCTGCGGCCCACCATGTTTTTGAGGTGAGGAATGTGGGACTTGTAGTTTTTACTGATGAAGTGAAAACTACAGGATGGAAAATACCTTGTCCATCCTGCAAAGCTAAACGGCGAAACGAGTCCGAAAACCATCAATGTAATGAATAAATGGTGTAGTTACTGAATACGTGTTTGGTTTTCAGTAACAACTGCTATTTTAAAAGTTTAGCACGAGATCGACTGTGACAGGAAGTCACCCATGGACTGTAAAATGTTGCACTGGTGCCTCTAATGGTTGAGTTATTACAATAACTTTTTTTTTTTGCAGCTCCATTGACGGTAATGGTGAGTTTGTGTTCATTTTGAAAACAAAGCCTTATCTTGAAATTCTGGCAAATTAAAAGTCGAGAAAACATGGCAATACAATGATACTGTAGAGAGAGAAATAAGCAGGCGAGGCAGTGACCTGGATCAGAGTGGACTTTATTCTCTCTCTATCCATAAATCAACAAGAAGCTTAACCCAGGTCGCTGGGCATCTCTCCTTTATACCTTTCATCCTCGCCTAGCGACCTGGGGGTTCACACCACAATACACACAATTACAATCTATGTTGTCACCCAGCCTGTCAGCGCATTATCATGCAGTCCGGTGGAGAAGGCGCATTATTATTCAGTCCGGTGGAGAAGCCATAGTCTGCCCTGCATAGCCGCCTAACAACCTTTTAACATCTCCACCTTTGCTGTCCTGTCTTGACCCCCCCCCCCCCCCCCCCCCCCGTCGGCTTCTCTCCTCCTGTGCCATTCAGTCTGAGTAGAGAATGTAACGTCTAGGTTCCCCACACCGCCCCCCCAAACACTCAGAATGGGCCTTAACCCTCATGTCCTGTGGGCTTCAGCCGACGTCCGTAGCAGCTGTAATGGGGGGTTGCCGGCTCCAAGGTGCTGCTGAGCCGGTGAGGCACTCCTGGAGGCGCGTCCGTCTGTGGGGGAACATTGGGGGGTTGGGGGGGGGGGGGGACTCATCTTCACCATGCCATTGTGACTGAGTTGATGAGTCATTTACCTGGGGAGTTCGCAGTGGGGGTTGTCTGCGTCGAGGAGCTCGGGCCAACACCACCTGCTCGTCTGCTAATACAAAGGCGGGCTTAAGCCTGTCTATGCAGACAATTTCTCTGCGTCCCCCCCCCCCCCCCCAAGTCTAACACAAAATGTTTATCCCCAGGTTCCAACACTCTGAACGGGCTGTCGTAGGGCGGGCGCAACGGGGTCCAGTTGGCATCGTACCTGACAAACATGAACGACTCATCCTTCAAGGTCCTTGGCACGAAAGCGTGGGGAAAACAATGGTGGGCCGGGTACCATCCCTGCCTCTGCGCTACATAGTGAAGGCGGGGATGGATCGGTGTTTGGTGCGGAGTTGTCAGGCAAAAATTCTCCAGGGAGCCACAGTGACTGGGGGGGAAAAAGAGCTCTGCTGGGGAGGCAGCCAAATCCTCCTTTGGTGCTGAACGCAACCCTAATATAACCCACGGCAACCGGTCCACCCAATTTGCATCCGTAAGCGAAGCCCTGAGCACTGCTTTAAGCGACCTATGGAAACGCTCGCATAACCCGTTGACGTGGGGGTAGTACATGGTTGTGCGATGAATGGTGACACCCAGGCTCCGGGCCATCGTGGACCAGAGGTCGGAAACGAACTGTGGGCCCCAGTCGGATGTGATATCCGAAGGGCTTCAGGCCAGCGCGTGGTGCGGTCCACCACTGTGAGGAGGTGCGTAAACCCCTGTGATGGTAGGAGGGGGCCCTCGAGGTCCACATGAACGTGGTTGAACCTCTTAGCCGGGACATGGAACGGCTCAAGGGGAGCCTTTGTGTGCCAGTGCACCTTGGCTCGTTGGCACGCTACGCAGGCTGCAGCCCATTCTTTCACTTGTTTGCGCAGGCTCGGCCAGACGAACTTTGCTCCCACCATTTTGACTGACACGCGCACTCCTGGGTGCGCCAGGGAGTGAACAGACTCGAAAATGTGGCGGCGCCAAGTGCGTGGGACCACCGGGCGCGGGCGGCCTGTGGAAACATCACAGATTGGGGGGGAGCCCCCCCCATCTTGCAGTACAGCCTTAACCCTGTTGGTCCAGACTGGAGCGCACAAATGTCTGCGTCATGGACCTGCTCGGTGGCCATGTAATCTATTCCTATGTAGACTGGGGCCATTAATGTGGGTGAGAGGCAGTCTGCCACCACGTTGAGTTTACCGGCCACATGCTGAATGTCAGTCGTAAACTCCGAGATCACGGCCAGCTGTCTCTGCTGCCGGGCCGACCATGGCTCCGAAGCCATGGCCATAGCGTACGTTAGCGGCTTGTGGTCCACAAATGCAGTGAAGGTGCGCCCTTCCAGCCAGAACTGGAAGTGGTGTATGGCCAGGTGGAGAGCCAGTAACTCCCTGTTGAACACGCTGTATTTATGCTCATCGTGCAAAGACCTGCTAAAAAAGGTGAGCGGCTGCCAAGGACCGGCGACACACTGCTCCACGACGGCCCCTTTGGCCACGTCCGATGCGTCTGTAGTGAGCGCTAGCCGAGTCTCCGGGTGCGCCAGTAGTGCGGTGCTCACTAGGGCTGTTTTGACATCGGAAAAGGCCTGCTCCCGCTCAGGAGTCCAGTCGATTCTGTCTACCAGTTTCTGTTTCTTAAGCACTGTGTACAACGGCTGCATGAGCTGAGCTGCGCAGGGGAGGAAACGCTTGTAAAAGTTAACCATCCCCAAGAACTCCTGCAGCGCCCTGACCGTTTGAGGCTGGGGAGAAATCTGCCACTGCGCACACTTTGTCCGGTAAGGGTATCGCGCCCTCCGGTGAGATGCAGTGGCCCAAAAAGTCGATTACTGTAACCCCAAACAGGCACTTCGCCGGGTTGATTATGAACCCGTGCTCTTCCAACCTCTGGAAAACCATCCTGAGGTGGGCTACGTGTTCGTCCTCGGACGCGCTGGCCACCAGGATGTCGTCCAGGTAGACAAACACAAATGGCAGATTGTGCAGTACCACATCCATCATGCGTTGGAATGTCTGTGCCGCGCCTTTTAACCCGAAAGGCATGCATAAGAACTCAAAAAGACCAAACGGGGTTATTACTGCCATTTTGGGTATGTCTTCCGCGTGCACCAGGACCTGGTGGTATCCACGGACCAGGTCCACCTTGGAAAACATGCGTGCTCCGGTGAGGTGGATGGAAAAATCCTGAATATGGGGGATTGGGTAGCGATCGTGCACTGTGGCGTTGTTTAATCTGCAGAAATCTCTGCATGGTCGCCATGATCCCTCAGTTTTAGGCACCATATGTAGCGGGGACGCCCATGGGCTGTTTGAGCGCCTGATAATGCCCAACCTTTCCAAGTTGGTGAACTTCTTGCGCGCACTGGCCAGTTCAGCTGCGTCCAGGCACTGACTTCGTGCGAAAACGGGCGTCCCCGTGGTGGTAATGAAGTGCTCTACCCCGTGTTTGTGATGGCCGCTGAAAACGTCTGAACCGTGAGTGCTGGGAACTGGGTCAGTAGTGTGTGGAACTTACCCCCTGGAGCTGTGACGTTGGCTAGTGTTGTGGACCCGGCTCCTTGAGCTGTACAGGGCAGAGAATCAAGACTTAGCATTTATCAGGCGACTTTTAGCCACATGGACTAATAGTCCGTGTGCACACAAAAAATCTGCACCCAAAATGGGGGAGTTGCATGCCGCTATGACAAAGGACCATTGGTAGGTATGGCCAGTGGATATGGTCAGCGTCCTCTCACCAAAAGTCTTAATGTCTGAGGCATTTGCGGCTGCCAGCTCGGGGCTGCTACATCCAGCCAGCCAGTCTGTGTAGGACGGCAGGATGAGGCTCTTTTGGGAGCCGGAGCCCACGAAGAACAGTCTCCCCGAGCGCGAGTCCGTCACATAGAGCAGCTTGGTTGTGTCACAGGTGGTCGCAGCTGCTACCGACTGCTGGTCCTGGCGTTTCCCAAGCGCTTGAACTTGCACGGTGGCACGCATCGGCGTGCGTCCTCTCCAAAGCGGCGGTGGTAGAAGCAGAGCTTGCCCCTCTGGTGCTTCTTGGCCTCCACGGCGGCCACAATCGATGGCTCCTCTCCTTCTCTGGCCGTCTCACTGGGTTCCGACACTGCTGCGTTCACAGCGAAGTTTCTGGTCACCAGGATAATCCGATCTGCCTCTTGTGCCATGCCCGGTAGTTCTGCGTGGCCAGCAGCGGCGAATTGGCGAGGATCACTCTGGCCGCTGTGGGAGGTTCCGGAGGCAAAGGTGGGCAAAGAGGAACTGCTCGCCATCTGTGCCCATCAATGCTAACATCTTCTCCATTAGTTTGACCGCCAACCTGTCTCCCAACCCAGAGCGTGTCAGGAGCCTTTTCGCTCTCTTGCAGAGAGCGTCATATTTGTCGTGGTCTTGGGGCCTTTGAAGCAGGTTCGCCACCTGCTGTGTTGTGCGTGCGTCCAGCGCAGCAACCACGTAGTAGTACTTAGTGTCATCCGCCGTCACTCCACGGAGCGCGAACTGGGCCTCGGTGTGGAGGAACCAAGCCTTTGGATCATGTAGCCAAAAGTCTGGGAGCTTGACCGAAATGGCGCACGCGGTGCTGGCGCCTGCAGTCCGGTCGTCTCTGGGGCGTTTGACAGAACCTCCTCCATGTTTCACAGTAGGGACAGTGTTCTTTTCTTGGTATGCTTCATTTTTGCGTCTGTGAACATAGAGCTGATGTGCCTTGCCAAAAAGTTCCAGTTTTGTCTCATCTGTCCATAGGACATTCTCCCAGAAGCTTTGTGGCTTGTCAACATGCCGGCAAATTCCAGTCTGGCTTTTTTATGATTCGTTTTCAACAGTGGTGTCCTCCTTGGTCGTCTCCCATGAAGTCCACTTTGGCTCAAACAACGACTGATGGTGCGATCTGACAGTGATGTACCTTGACCTTGGAGTTCACCATGAATGTGTTTAGAGGTTGTTCTGGGCTCTTTTGTTACCATTCGCATTATCCGTCTCCTCCTGCGGCTACGTCCAGGGAGGTTGGCTACAGTCCTGTGGATCTTAAATTTCTGAATAATATGTGCAACTGTAGTCACAGGAACATCAAGCTGCTTGGAGATGGTCTTATAGCCTTTACATTTAACATGCTTGTCTATAATTTTCTTTCTAATCTCCTGAGACAACTCTCTCCTTTGCTTCCTCTGGTCCATGTTTAGTGTGGTACACACCATGTCACCAAACAGTACAGTGACTACTTGTCACCCTTTAAATAGGCCGACTGACTGATTACAAGTTTGTAGACACCTGTGATGTTAATTAGAGGACACATCTTGGTTGAACATGTCCCTATGGCCACATTATTTTCAATCTTTTCTAGGGGTACCATCATTTTTGTCCAGGCCTGTTTCATGAGTTTGTTTTTTAAAATAATTCTCTTGAACCACAATTCAAAAGCATTGTCTGATTTTCATTGGTTAATTTTCATAGAATTTTTATTTATTACCACTTTTGTCAGATTCAAGTTATTTCTGTGACCATTGTGGGTTTTTCTTTCATTAACAGAGGGGTACCAACAATTTTGTCCAGGGCTGTATACCTTACATCCTTGCCTAGCAACCTGGGGGGTTCACACCACAATACACTCGATTACAGTCTACGTTGTCACCCAGCCTGTCGGCGCATTATCATGCAGTCCGGCAGAGAAGGCGCATTATCATGCAGTCTGGTGGAGAAGCCACAGTCTGCCCTGCATATCTGCCTAACAACCTTTTAGCGTCTCCACCCCTGCTGTCCCGTCTTGACAACCCCCGCCCCCCCCGTCGGCTTTTCTTCTCCTGTGCCATTCAGTCTGAGTGGAGAATGCAACGTCTAGATTCCCCACAATACATGCCTTTTATCCACTTAATTTTGATTGGGCGAGCTGAAAAGCTGGTAACAGACAGACTGATACAACCACACACAGACACATCTATAGATTACTGTATGCCTCCTTTGCGTTGACTTTGTGAAGTCAGAAACAAACAGGAACTGCCTTCCCTTCTCAAAACTGGAAATGTAACAGTCTGACTCCCTTCCTACTAGTGATCAGCCAGTTGCAAAAACCTTTACCCAATCAGATTAGGGGCTCAGGGTTCGGGTCAGAGCAGGTTGAAAACTGTTTCAAACACAGCTTTCCAGACAGCCTTTCTGATGAGCTGTAAAAGAACACAAAAGTTTTTTGATCTTAAAAATACACCTCTATATAGTTTAGAATGGCAACATTTGAAATAAATTTTTGGAAAATGCAGGTATGGGATCTTTAAATGAGCTATATGTCACTGATTTTAATTCAAAATATCCACAAGTTACCTGCGTATACTTACAATTAGTGTTTAGAAACATTCATGACATCATATCCAAGATGCAAAGGTATTGTTACACAAATCTCTAAAGAATTTTCCATCAGGATCAAGTCATTCCATCCATCTTGTACCACTAGCCATGGTTACTTGTGCAAAATTTCTTCAATCTGATTACAATTCAGATCAGAACTTTACTGTTTACATGGATCCTGAAAAAGTTGATCCGATTAGGACATGTTTCCATGTGTCACACGTTGGAACGGACTAAATCATTTTGACATGCGCACAATTATCTGACATTCTGGAATTAGTAGAAGAAGAAGCAACTTCCGATGTAAACAAACCCTGCTTCATGTCTTTCTGTTTTTGAAATGGACCTATATTGTGTTATTCAGACTGTACTTTTGCTTCTGCTGGTCTCTGTAATGAAGCTACAAGTCCAGCAGTACATACTTCTGCATATAGCGAACAGAGGGAGACAGCAGGATGATACAGACCAGTTTTGTTTTATTACCGCCATGTCTTCCGCTAGCTGCTGTAAAGGCGGAAATACGTCACGTTGACATGTGGCTGATGTACAGACATGCGCAGTAAACATATTTTCTACCCAAACTTCGGAATAAGTGTTTATATGCGTACCAATCGGATTAACAATTGGCATAACCCACCCGTCTCAATTGGAAGGAAATGTTGATCCGAGTGAGTGTGATCGGGTCAGAATATTCAGATTGGTGTGTTTACATAGTTGGTTAATTTCCCTTCACACCATGTTGGTGTATGGGGCGGCGCCTATCTCCGTTTCTCTGACCCTAGGCCACACAGCTACTGTAAGTAGTGAAAGCTACAGTGGGGGGTCAGTCCTCTGGTAGCTCTGTGCGTAACTTTACTTTCCCTGTTCCATTATGCGGAGCACCACGCTAGAAGGCAGAAAGTACCATTTTTATATGGTCTTTGGTATGACCCGGCCGGGATTTGAACCCCTGCCTCCCGGGTGTGGGGCGGATGCTCTACCAACTGAGCCACCACTCCGGTTTGTTTACATGAAGCATTTTTATTCCGATCAGGCTTTTAATCCGGTTACTTGTGTCCATGTACACATGGCTACTGTTTTACCAGAAGAGTTGGTCTTGAGTTGTGACATTTTCATTTATTTATTCCTTTATTTTTATTTTGTATACTTTATTAATCCCAGAGGGAAATTCAGGGCATCCATGTGGATGGATGAGGCATCCACGGTGCGGTGCCAATCCCTTCACCATTCACACACACATTCATGCCAAGCGCCACTTTAGAGTCTCCAATTAACCTAACTTGCATGTTTTTTGGCCTGAGGGTGGAAACTGGAATACCCAGGGTAAACCCACACAGACATGGGAAGAACATGCAGACTCCACACAGAAGGTTCACTGATGGTCAGGGGGTTGGATCAAACCCTTGACCTTCTTACTGTGCTGCCACAGTGCTAACCACTACACCACCGAGCTGTTCATGAATGGAGATTTACTTTTTTGGTGCAACTCTGTTATGTGGTGTTGATATTTGGATTTAATTCAAAGTCACATACAGCTCCTTTAAGGTTTATGGAGTGATTGGATTTTTAAATACTTCTCAAAAATCATTTGAAGTAGTAGCTTAGACTACTGGAAGAATACCTGTGTTGGTTTAAAAGGATTAAGCCATATGGAAGATTTTCACATCAAAATCTTATTCTTCTTGCTACTTCCTTATCAGGGTCGTCACAGCATATCAGTCTGTAAATTATGCTAGATGACCATCCTGATGCAACCCTCTCCATATACCCGGGCATGGGACGGACATAAGGGGTACACTGGCTTGTGCACCCTGTCAAGGCTGGGTAACCAACTTTCCTAGTACCATTTTTGTATGGTCTTTTTCACCGCAAAAATTTTCCCCTCAAAATAGTGTTTACAAAATAATTTTGATAATACATCAACCTTTTATCAGGTTATTGTCACTTCAGTTCAATTCAGCAAACTGTCCGGTGACTCAGGAGGGGGAAGCAGCTTTCAATGCAATTCAACTTTTTTTATATAGCACCATTTCACAACAACAGTCATCTCATAGCACTTTCAGCTGTAGGAGAAACCCCCACAATTGCAGAAAGACCCCAGCAATCAGACGATCCCCTGTGAGCAAGCGCTTGGCAACGGTGGAGAGGAAAAACTCTGTTTTAACAGGAAGAAACCTCCAGCAGAACCAGGCTTGGGGAGAGGAGCTTGATAACTGAAGGCTCTGCCTCCCATTGTACTTTTGGAGATTCTAGGTATTACAAGTAATCCAGCATTTTGGGAGTGTAGTGCTCTGTTAGGATCATAGGGTAGTATCAGATCTTTTAAATAAAGAGGTCTGATTGTTTAGAGCTTTGAAAGTGAGAAGAAGGATTTTAAACTTAATTCTAATCTCTATGGGAAGCCAGTGAAGGGAGGCCACATCTGGAGAGATATGATCTCTTTCTAGTACCTGTTAAAACTCTTGCTGCAGCATGTTGGATCAACTGAAGACTTTTTAAAGATGTTTTAGGACAACCTGATAATAGAGTTACAATAATGTAATCTAGAGCTAACAAAAGCGTGGATGTTTCTCGGCATCACTCTGAGACGAGATGCTCCTAATCTTGGCAATATTATGCAAATGATAGAAGGCAGTCTTAGAAACAAATTTAATTTGTGAATTGAAAAACAGATCTTGATCAAAAATAACTCCAAGGTTCCTCACAGAGCTATTAAGAGTAAGAGTAACCACATCCAAACTAAAAGTTTGATTTGGAAAGGTGTTTCTAAGGTTTTTTGGACCAACAAGAATGACTCCAGTCTTATCTGAATTTTATAGCAGGAAATTACAAGTCATCCAAGCTTTGATTTCCTTAAGACAGGCTTCTAACTTGGCTAATTGATTACTATCATCTGGCGTCACTGACAGGTATGATTGTGTGTCATCTGCATAACAATGAAAATGTCTACAGTGCTTTCTAATAATGTTGCCTTACGGAAGCATATATAAACTAAAAAGAGTACGGCCTAGCACAGATCCCTGTGGAACTCCGTGACTGAGCTTTGAGTTGAAGATAAACTCATTGACATGAACAAACTGGAACCTATCAGATAAATAAGATCTAAACCACTGCAATGAAGTTCCATTAAGTCCAACATAGTGTTCTAATCTATCAAGCAGAATATTATGATTGATGGTATCAAAAGCTGCACTAAGGTCTAAAAGGACAAGTACAGAAACAAGTCCATTATCAGATGGGATAACGGGGTCATTAGTGACCTTCACTAAGGCTGTTTGAGTACTATGATGGATTCTAAACCCAGATTGAAACTCTTCAAATAAACTGTTTCCCTGCAAGTGGTCAAATAATTGCGTAGCAACAACTCTGATTTTTGAAATGAAAGGGAGATTAGAGATTGGTCTATAGTTGGCTAAAACTCCTGGATCCAACATTGGCTTTTTGAGTAAGGGTTTAATTACAGCAGTTTTAAAAGCCTGCGGTACATGGCCTAAAGTTAATGAAGAATTGATTATTTGAAGAATAAAGCTACTAATAAATGGTAAAACTTCTTTAAATAACCTGGTAGAAATAGGGTCTAAAAGACAAGTTGAAGGCTTGGATGAGGAAATTATTTTGTCTAAAAGGTCAACTGAAGTAAACTCATCCAAACAGATATCAATTGAAGGAGTTGTAGTAGTTACTGTATTTAAGTTAACGGTGGGAAGAATCTGACTGATTTTATCTCTGATAGATGAAATTTTCTTATTGAAAAAGTTCATAAAGTCCTGACTAGTAAGCTCTAAGGGAATGCTAGGATTGACAGAGTCCTGACTCTGTCAGCCTGGCTACAGTGCTGAAAAGAAACCTGGGATTATTCTTGTTGTCTTCTATTAATGCAGAATAATAACTCGTTCTAGCTTTTCTAAGATTTTTTTTTTTTTTATAAATTAAAAGATGATTTCTCCAAGCTAAATAGATTTCATCTAAATTAGTGGGGTGCCATTTTCTTTCTAATTGACGAGTCTTCTGATTTAAGCTATGAGTTTCTGTGTTGAACCAAGGAGTTAGAAAACTCTGATTAGACTTTTTCTTTTTTTAAGGGGGCCACCATGTCTAGAGTCTGATGCAGAGAAGCTGTAACACTATCTACCATGCTATCAATTACAGAAAGAGCAAGCTGTCTATAGCTTATTTCCATTGTGTTGACACATGGCATAGAGGAAACAATCTGCATAAATTTGGCAACATCATCATCTGAGAGGCATCTACTGTAGTAATATTTTTCTTTAGGAGCCAAATAGTCAGAAATAGTAAAATCAAAGGTTAACAGACAATGGTCTGACAGTACAGGGCTATGAGGAGACACTACCAGATTTTCTATTTCTATGCCATATGTCAGAACAAGGTCCAACGTATGGTGGAGATAATGGGTAGAATTTCCTACTTTCTGAGAAAACCCCATCGAGTCTAATATTGAATTAAATGCCATATTAAGACGGTCACTCTCTACATCTACATGTATATCAAAGCCCCTACTATAATTATTTTATCTGATTTCAGCACTTTTTTTTTTTTTTTTAATTTCAGCACTAAATCAGCTAAGAATTTGGCAAATTCAGATACAAACTCTGAGTAGGTTGATGGAGGACGATAAACTATGGCAAATAAAATTGGGTTTAGCCTAAATTTGCTAAAATGCCCAATACTGAGGACCAGGCCCTCAAAGGAATTATAACGTGTTTTTTGCTTTACATTAACTAGTAATTTGGAATGGTAAATTGTTGCTACTCCTCCTCCACGACCAGAACTTCTGGGATTTTGACAGTTTAAATAACCAGAGGAAGTTGATTCATTTAAACTAACATAATCCTCTTGCCCTAACCAAGTCTCCGTAAGAGGTATTAAATCAATCTGATGATCAATTAACAGATCATGGACTAGCAGAGACTTGGGAGTTAGAGACCTAATATTTAACAAACCGCATTTAATTTTTAGTAGTAGTAGATTAGTTTATTTGACAGGGACAGTGCAATAAACATAGACAATTAATCAAAGACAATCAATCTGATGTGTTGCACATAGAGTGTATAGCTATTAGCTAATTTGCAACTCTTGTCCCTGGATGGGCTTTAGAAAAAAGAATCAAGATAAAAATATACACAATAACCACATACATCAATGCAGAAAAATTATAAATACACAATTATAAATATTATAAATATTATAAATACACAAATATAACAGCCTGACTCACCTTTAACATAAATATTATAAATACACAAATAAAACAGCCTGACTCACATTTAACACATATAACATAACTCACATTTGCCTATTTCAGGCCTTCCTCCCTCCGTCACTCACTATAAACAAACACATTTATTCCTTCCCTTCATTCACTCTCACTTTGCAGACAAATAATTCATACATGAGTACATTCTTGTTTATTTTTCAGCCAGTTTTTAACATTTTTAGTGAATGTTTTAAAGTCCGTTATTATTTTAATTTCATTTGGCATTGTGTTCCAGATGTGACTGCCCTTTATAGAGAAAGCTGTTTGTCCAAATGTGGTTCTGCGGTGGAATATTTTACAGTTATTGTTAACAGAACTCCTGGTGGCTCTGCTGCTGTCCTGTCTTTGGACGAAACCAGCAAGTGGCTCGGGTGCTGATTTATGGAAACATTTGAACGTTAATTTCAGAAGACAGAGGTCAATGAAGCTCTCAAAACTCAATAGGTTGTATTTTTTTAAAACATTACAGTGATGCCACCTAATGGGCTTTTTGTCCAAGATTTTTAGGGTTTGATTATATAATGAACCTATATGTCTTATTGTGGAAGGGGCTGCTTGAGCCCAGACTGTCAAACAGTATGATATATGAGAAAAAACCATAGAATGCATATACAGTGCAGCTGCTTCGTAAGGTATGTAATATCTAATTAATTTAAAGCAGTTCAGATTTTTTTTTACTGTTTTTGAAATTTTCTTTATATGAAGATTAAATTTGAGTTGAGGATCTAGTACAATGCCAAGGTATTTGAATTCTGTAGCTAAACTGATGTCATGATCATGTATATTAACTTTAAAATGTTGCAGGTTACATTTTTTGATTGAAAAGCACATTGAGACTGTTTTCTGAAGGTTCAGCAATAGATGGTTCTTGAGGAGCCACTCTTGGACATCAACCATACTTGTAGACAGTACATCTGCAGCCTGTGCTGGAGTCTTGGCAGCTGTGTAAATAACTGCATCATCTGCATAAAGTTGGCATGTTGCAGCTGAGCAGTGTAACGGCAAGTCATTAATAAAAATGCTGAAAAGTAAAGGACCAAGAATGGACCCTTGTGGGATACCCATGCGGTTGTTTAAAAATGAGGATTTATCCTGGTGAACTTTTACACACTGTTCTCTATTCTGGAGATAAGATGCAAACCATTCTAATGTATTTGGGGAGAAGTTAAAAGATACCATTTTGGATAAAAGCAAACTGTGGTTTACAGTATCGAAAGCCTTTTTGAGATCTAGAAAAACAGCTCCTACCACATTACCCCTGTCCAAGGACTGTTTGACGTTTTCAATAAGGCAACAATTTGCTGTTTCTGTTGAGTATCCTGGTCTAAAACCAAATTGATGTGGATGAAGAAGTTGACTGTCTTGTAAGTAGTCTATCAGCTGTGTAGCTACAACTTTTTCAAGAACCTTAGATAGGACTGGTAAGATAGAGATTGGGCGGTAATTGCATATATTGAGGCGGCATGAAAAAATAAGCTGCAGTGCTGTGGTTTTAAGCAGATTTTATTAATCATACCGCCGTCACGGGAACTCGGCTCCAGCCATAGCGTGAGCAGGCTGAAGCCGAATTCCTCAGGCTCTCAGTGAAGAGGGGACACAAAATCTGTGTCCTGCAGCAGGGTTGAAGTCAGATTGAGAGAGTAAGGGAGATTGCGTTACAGAGTTGCACCTTAAATACTTGATCATAACAATACATCAAAGAGACGTACCCCACAGTTTAGAATGATCAAAGGGACAACAGAACAGGCAGGAGGTATTTGCATTTGTAAGACATACATCACAATGGGCAGATTAGCTAGACCTCGCTCCAAGTGTCAGACAAAGAGGCTAACCAGCACATCTACATATTGATCTGAGTCTCTAGGTCACAGTAAGGGCAAAATGCATGAACACTTTAACTTCAAGGCTGTAAACTCAGCGTGCAGCGGAACAAACCCCAGGAGTGCGAGCTGACTGTCTCTGTGTTCTGTCTGTGTGTTGTGGGGGGTTTAATCAAACCGCTACACTGCTCCCCCCCAAGAGGGAAACGGTAGGGGACCGTGACCTCGATGTTGCAGTCTGGGCAGCAAGCAGGGAAAAGCTCTGTGCAGGAGGGGGGGGGGGGGGGGGGTAGTCGCACCAAAAGTGTTTGCTGCTCCGCGATGTGAATACCATGCATGAAAGGCAACGATTAACATCACATAGGTGAGACAGAAGAAACTCGTCTACCTGTAGACATTAATACACCAAAGCACATCTACATATGTAAGATGCTCAGAAAAAGCACAGTAAGGACAAGCCATATGCACACTATAACGAATGGCGCATTACATCACAATACATGCATGTTTGCCTCACAAATACATGAATGGCACATTGCTTCTCGGTAGTGTAGCAGGAAAACAGAGAAAAGAGGGCTGAGTGTCCTTAGTCTGTTGTGGGGTTAAAACGAACCGCCACACACGCTCCCCCCCAAGAGGGAAACGGTAGGGGGCCGCGACCTCGATGATCCATCTGTGTGAGCGAGCTGTGGGAGAAGCTCGCTGCAGGCGGAGGGGGAGGGAGGGGAGGGGTAGTAAGTGCCGGCAGGAGCTGTGAAATCGTCCTGAGCCGCGCAAAAATTGCTTGTGGGTCCGCAATGTCGAAGGGCTGGTCCCGTTGAACGTGCAGCGGTCCACAAGAAGAAAAATTAGTCTCTGACTCCTCTCGTGGCCATGAAGAAAAGCAGGAGCGGCTGTAAGAGAAAAAGTAAACAAAGCATAGGGACTGTTGGCTTTGGGTGCTGAAGCAACCCCAAAGCTCCTGGGAACAGCTGACGGCTGAAATCCCGTTGTGCCGTGGCTAAGACCATTAAAAAATCCAGTGGCGAGCTGCGTGTTTGCTTCAGGTGAACGAGCAACCCTGAAGGTTCTGTGGGCAGCGGCGGAGGACGATGGCGGTCTGTGGCGTGGCTGAGACTGTTAACAAATCCTTCCAGTATGTTGCATGCGTGCCTCAGGTGAGCGAGCAGCCCTGAAAGGCAGCGGCGAAGGAGGAAGGCAGTCTGTGGAGCCATTACTTGTCCCATGCGTGATGCGCCGTCCTTGTAACTCCCCGATGCGTGCGCGGGGGTTCAGTGCGTGGGTGGGCCGCTGGAGTGGTGAGTCAGGGTGCAGAAACTTGGCGGAGATCAGCGCAGACGGCGCCAATAAAATCCAGGTTGAGCTGTTGCTGTAGATTTGGCCATGGTGCGTTGGAGCGTTGAGAGGAAATAGACGATCTTTAGTCCCTCAGGCCCGTGCAGAGGCGTTGGAGCGGCGGGAGGGAATAGACGATCTTTGTGCCCCGGGCTCGTGCAGCTGCGTTGGAGCGGTGAGAGGGAGGAGACGATCGTTGTCGCTCGTGCGGCCATGGTGCGTTCAGTTCCACGCGCTGCGCTCCCCGTCGGCCCTGGAGGTTGCCGTCGTGGAGAGAGGACGAGGTGCGTGCGCTCTCAGTGAGAGCGGCCGGTCCAGCGTGGTTGTGCAGATCTCAGGCGACGGAGCATTCATGCCCGGGTGTTGCGTTCGCTGGCCGCTCGTTTTTTTCAGCGTCGGTTCGCCAGCGTGGCCATCCAAAACAGAAGGCTGCGTTGCACAAAACGTGTGCGTGTTCGAGGGGTCACCAGCGCAGCTGTGTGGCTGTCCAGCTCGGAAGGTTGCTTTCGCACAAAACGTGTGCGTGTTGGAGGGGTCACCAGTGAGGCGGCATGAAAAAATAAGCTGCAGTGCTGTGGTTTTAAGCAGATTTTATTAATCATACCGCCGTCACGGGAACTCGGCTCCAGCCATAGCGTGAGCAGGCTGAAGCCGAATTCATAATAAATTATGAGGACGAACAGAGGCCAAATCATTAAATTTAGAGGCTTCATGTTTAATTTGAGTTTTACCAACTTTTTGTTTAATCACTTTGGGATGCTTATACATTATATTTTTTATTTACTTTGGAGGGATCAGACAATGATTCTCTGATGGGGAAGACGGGCTGATGGGGATGACTGGCACCTAGCGGCTGCCCCGGCCTTGGATGCGCTCTGCAGAGCGTGCCCAAATGCCAAGTCACGTTTCGTTACCTTGTATTCATACATGTGTAATGACAATAAAGTTGAATCTCATCTAATCTCATCTCACGGGGGGCTAAGTTGAGGGGTGGCGGATGAAGAGGAGCTGCAGAGAGGCGTGTAAGACTGCGACTCTGCTTCCTGGTCCCAACTCTGAATTGTCAATGTTTTTGGAAATTTGGATAAAAATGATGCAAGATTGTTAGATAAATGAGACACACCATCCAAAGTGGGATGGATGTCGTCTCATCATTTTGACTGGAGATATTGTCAGGTGGTGGAAGGAATACTTTGAGGATCTCCTCAATCCCACTGACAAGCCTTCCACAGAGGAAAGAGAGCTTGGAGACGAGGGGGATGACTCGTCCATCACAGGGACTGGGGTCACCGAAGTGGTGGGGAAAACCCCCCCAAAACAAACTCTTTGGTGGCTGGGCCCCAGGGGTCGACGAGATTCACCCTGAGTACCTCAAGGCCTTGGATGTTGTAGGGCCTGTCATGGTTGACATGCCTCTGCAACATTGCATGGAGGCCGGGGATGGTGCCTTTGGCATGGCAAACTGGGGTGGTGGTTCCTCTCTTCAAGAAGGGGGACTGGAGGGTGTGTTCAAACTTTAGAGGGATCACACTACTCAGCCTCCCTGAGAAGGTCTATGCCAAGGTACTGGAGAGGAGAGTCCGACTGTTGGTCGAACCTCGGATTCGGGAGGAGCGAATGTGGTTTTCGTCCTGGCCATGGCACATCGGACCAACTCTTTACCCTCTCGAGAATTCTTGAGGGTTTGTGGGAGTTTGCCCAACCAGTTTACATGTGTTTTGTGGACTTGCAGAAGGCATTCGACTGTGTCCCTTGTGGGTTTTTTTGTCAGGGGTGCTTCGGGAGTATGGGGTGTCGGGCTTCTTGTTGCGAGCTATCCGGTCTCTATTTGACCATTGTGAGAGTTTGGTTTGTATTGGCAACACTTGGTCAGACTCATTCCCAGTGAGAGTTGGACTCTGCCAGTGCTGCCCTTTGTCAGCAATCCTGTTTATAACTTCTGTGGACAGGATTTCTAAGCGCAGCCAAGGAACGGAGGGTGTCATGCTCATCTCTGTTGTTTACAGATGATGTTGTCCTGTTGGCTTCATCCAGCAATGGCCTACAGGTCTTCCTGGGACGGTTTGCCGCTGAGTGTGAAGCGGCTGGGATGAGAATCAGCACCTCCAAATCAGAGTCCATGGTCCTCAGCCAGAAAAAGGTGGATTGTCCTCTCCGGGTTGGAGACAACCTCCTACCCCAAGTGGAGTTTAAATATCTCGGGGTCTTATTCACGAGTGAGGGGAGAATGGAGCAAGCGATTGACAGATGGATCAGAGCAGCATCTGCAGGCATGTGGACGTTGTACCAGTCTGTTGTGGTGAAGAGGGAGCTGACCTCTAAGGCAAAGCTGTCGATTTACCAGTCAGTCTAGGTTCCTACCCTCACCTATGGTCATGAGCTTTGGGTAATGACCGAAAGAATGAAATTACAGATACAAGCGGCTGAATGGAGCTTTCTCCGTAGGATTGCTAGACTCAACCTTAGAGAGAGGGTGAGGAGCTCAGTCGTCCGGGAGAGGCTCAGAGTTAGAACCGCTGCTCCTCCACATTGAAAGTTGCCAGTTGAGGTGGTTTGGGCATCTGATCAGGATGCCTCCTAGAAACTTCCTACTTGAGGTGTTTTGGGCATGTCTCCCTGGGAGGAGAACCCAGGGCAGACCCAGGTCTCACAGGAGAGACTACGTCTCCCAGCTGGTCTGGGAACACCTTGGTATCCTCTCTGAAGAGCTGGAGCAGATGGCTGGGGAGAGGGAAGTCTGGGCTTCTCTGCTTGAACTGCTGCATTGTCTCAAGGCACTTTCAACTGTAGGGCAGACCCCACAATTGCAGAAAGACCCCAACAATTAGGCACTGTAAGCAAACACTTGGTGACAGTGGAGAGGCAAAAAACTTTCTTTTAGCACGAGAAAACCTCCATCAGAACCAGGTTCAGGGAGGGGCAGTCACCTGCTCTGACTGGCTGGGGGGTGAGGGGATAGAGAAGAAAAGAACAGACATGTAGAGAGCAAACAAGAGGGGGACTCAGTCGATGGGCGAGAACAAGCATGTTACGGAACTTGAGTGATTGAAAGTGATTGAGAGTGAAGAAAGGAGTGAAGCCCAGTGCATTGTGGGAGGACCCCGGCTGTTTAAACCTATGGCAGCATAACAAAGGGAAAGTTCAGTGTCAACCTGATCCAAACCCAACTATGAGCTTTGTGAAAAAGAAAAGTATTAACCCTATTCTTAAAAACAACACTGTATAGCATTACTGTTCCTGGTAGATGGACTGAAAAGAATACATCTGGCACATTTTACAGCCCGAGAACCATCATTCAATCACAGAGAATGACTTTAGTCACCAGCTAACATAACACAGTGGGATTGGCTTTTGGGGACCAAGAGTATAAAGTGCATCAGTTGTAGTTGTTTTCAATTCACATAGTGCTGCTTTAAATTCATATTGATTAGTACAATGCAGTACTTATTTTTGTCACTCATAACTTTTAATCTTGGAGTTAAAGAAGGCAATTAGCTACACTCACTGGTGTCTACATTGTCTGTATCTACAGTTGAAACCAGAGGTTTACATACACTGTATAAAAAGACCTATAACCTTTTTATTCTCACTGTCTGACATTAAATCAGACTAAACTTTTCCTTTTTAGGTTAGCTAGTTTTATCAGAATTATTTCTATTTGGTAAATAATTTTTAGAGAATTTTTTTTATTACTTTCTTCAAAGTCAGAAGTTTACATACACTAAGGTTACTATGCCTTTAAACAATTTTGGAAAGCCCAGATGATGATGCCATGGCTTTGGAAGCTTTTGATAGGTTAATTGAAAGCATTTGAGTTAGAGGGACACCTGTGGATGCATTTTAAGGCACACCTCAAACGTCCTTGTGTGATATCATGGAGGAAATCTGCCATGATATCAGGAAGAGAATTGTTGACCTCCACAAGTCTGGTTCGAACTTGGGTACAATTTCCAGATGCCTGAAGGTGCCACGTTCATCTGTTCAGTTATCCGCAAGTATAAACACCATGGGAATGTCCAGCTATCATACCATATGCTCGGGGGGAGAGGGGTTCCATGTCCCAGAAATGAATGTGTTTTGGTGCAAAATGTGTATCAACTCCAGAACAAAAGCAGAAGACCTTGTGAAGATGCTGGCTGAAGCTAGTATGAGTGTCATTATCCACAGTGAAACGAGTCCTGTACTGACATGGGCTGAAAGGACACTCGGCGAGGAAGAAGCCATTACTCCAAAAGCAACATTAAAAAAAACACGATTACAGTTTACAAATGCACACAGGGACAGAGATCTTAATTTCTGAAGACATGTCCTATGGACTAATGAAACTAAAATTGAACTTTTTGGCCATAATGACCATCACTAATTGGGAGGAAAAAGGGGGAAGCTCGCAAGCTTGAGAACACCATCCCAACTGTGGAGTATGGTGGTGGCAACATCTTGTTGGGGATGTTTTGCTGCAGGAGGGACTGGTGCACTTCACAAAATGGATGGCATCATGAGGAAAGAACATTATGTGGAACTTTTGAATCAACATCTCAAGACATCAGCCAGAAAGTTCAAGCTTGGGTGCAAATGAGTCTTCGAAATGGACAATGACCGGAGCATACCACCAAATTAGTTAACAAAGTGGCTTAAGGACAACAAAGTCAGTGTTTTGGAGTGGCCATCACAAAGCCCTGATCTCAGTCCCATAGAAAATTTGTGGGCACAGATGAAAAGATGTGTGCGAGCAAGGCGACCTACAAACGTGACTCTGTTACTCCAGTTCTGTTTCAGTTCTGAAGCTTGTGGAAGGATACCCAACACGTTTGACCCAAGTCATACAAAGTTAAACAAATTATTTAGCAAATATAAAATTGTTTAGCAAATAAAAATTATTTTGTTAATCCTAACTGACCTAAAACAGGAAAAGTTGAGTCTGATTTAACATGAGAGATTGAGGAAAAATGGTTGCGTTTTTCTACTGTGTATGTAAACTTCTGGTGTCAACTGTAGTTTAATGCTAAAAATAACACTGCAAACACAGGTACTATGGCCACGTGATATTCCTTACTTGGAGATTTCTGGCTATAAATTGACAAGAAGTGCTTGAATGCACTACTGCAGCTTAGTTAGCTGCAGGCTCTTGGGCACATCCACTTGATTGGCAGGTCTCCTATTACAGCAAGTCACAGTGGCTGTTGTGTGCATCTCCCTACTCTGTTCCAAACAGGCTTTCCTCCCTCTGGCCTGATTAGAATTTATCTGAATCTAATAACCAGCAACTATGACGAGAAGTGGCAAATCAGAACTCAGACTCATCCGTCATTGCCTTGACCTCCATGTTTTTTTCTGCAGAATAATGCTAAGGTATACAGCATCGCCTCTAGACCAGAATCTGTGTGAGCATCTGCCATCCTTATCCTTGTTCATGAGCCCCAATTTTATCAAATAGCTGTTTAGCTTGGGTGAACTCATCAACTTTAAAAAGCTGTGCCTGTGTTTGCTAATCCTGACTGACTGACTGTCAGTAGAAGTTGTAGCTAACGGTCATGTTCATACGGTTCCGTCAATCTGATTTGTGACAGCTGCAGGGTAATCTGTGCCCTTTCATATGCATAGGCCTTGCTCACATGTGCTCCCAATCTGTGGGTGATGGCTGAACTGAAAGACCTCCAGCCCTCTGTGTGCTCGCATTCGATATTCAGATGTGTGGGGTATGTGACCTTGTTCACTAAGGGATCCTTTACATAGCACAGAGATCATTGAGGGATTGGGTCAGGTTTTTTTTTTTTATCATCTTTGTAATTGTTTGGGAGATCCTTGTCTTTTAAACTGAATCAAAACTGTAAGAATACCCTGATCCAATCCAACTTTATTTATAAAGCACTTTAAAACAACCACAGCTGACACAAAGTACTGTACATAAAGACATAAAACACATACATAAAATACAGCTAAAAATGCAATGCAGCACAAATAAATAGTAATCATAGAATAAAAACAAAACAAGTAAAATCAAGGTCTCAAACTGGGTCAAAAGCCAGAGAATAAAAATATGATGACTGAAGATCGTAGATGGATCAAAAAATTGGCCAGATCTCTCAACGATATTGCAATGATCTCCACCCCTGTGTAAAAGAGGTATAAGGCACTTTCATTTTACAGAGCACAATTTTCACTCCCCCCGCAATGTGAGAATTAACGCCGTCTGTGGAAATGAATCACCGCTCACACCCACTGTGTAACCCTGAAGAGGTAATTCTGGGAGATGTAGTACTGAGGATATTAAGAAATGAGCTGTCATCGCCGATCTTTGTGATCAGCATGAGATCTTGAGTTTTAGCACAGGGGTGGGGATAGCATCTCATTATGCATTTTGAGTGGTATAATCACATCTTTAGTTAACCCTCTACTAATCAGCTCTGAAGGGAAATCTAATGGATTAAATACTGCTGAGTCATTAAAATGCAAATGGAGGAAGAGGAGAAGGCCTGGTGGGTCTCCGTCTTTGGAGCACACTGTGATGATGGGGTCAGACGTGATGTCGCATCCATCATGTTGAAGGCTGTGGAGCTCCCCCATATGCTCCCAGGTTCAGCGTTGCTGGCGTGTACAGGCAGGAAATGGGCCCTGACTGTGCACCAGAAGAAATGATTGAGGAAGGTGATTGGAGGAAATGAGACATAAGAAGGGTGATGGAATGGGCTATAAAAGTGTGAATTAATCCTACTATTTTATTGTGGGTTTAAGTGTGTAAACGACAGGCAGTCCTGCAGATTTACTCATGCAGATTTCCAAAGTAAGATTGTTAAACCCCACTGGCTTTTCGAGGGCCCAATGTTCATTCGATACAAAAAACGAAACGTGGCAGTTTGTCTGTTTAATGCACATCTGGGGATAAAAATGCAGATGCTATCCAGATGCAGAAGTCTGTCTTCATTACAGAAACAGTTATTATTTTCTTCATAAGATCCTGTAGCCCCATATCCCATCTCTGCCCCATGATCACTTCCAAAAATCTGTTGTTACACATCAAGCACTTTTAAGCTTTGTTTGTGCTCCACCTCCACTCTGCACTTTTATGATGTGCATGACCTTTGGACAAGGCTGGTGCACATGTGACTGTAAATATGCTTTAGGGCTGCCGCTAACAACTATTTTATGGCTCAGGTAATTGCTCGCTCTAATTGATGATTACTCGAATTATCTGATGCTTTTTTTTTTTTTTTTTTTTTTTTAAAGAAACTTGCATTGACCAACATTTGTGGAACTTTCTTTCCTAAAGAGCAGTAGTAATTGTACCAAATACTCAATAACACAGGTACACATTTATTGCAATGTTTATTGCATAGAATGTAACTTTAAACGTTACACCATAAAGTTCCGTTCGCTAGCCGTTAGCATCCGCTACCAGACACGTTAGCATCCGTTAGCACCTGAATGCTAACAGCAGTGGCTATATGTTTTTTGTTCCTATAAGCATAATTAGCATAGCTGACTACATTCTATTCATCTTAATTTTAAATCTCAATCATGTACCTTGTCTCAGGTGCGCTGGCTGTGCATAATATGAGATGCTTTCTGCCGAGACACTGTAACATCCGACATTGTAGCATGCTAGCTCGCCACTCAGATTTACCATGTACACACTGAAATTTCCTTCAATTTGAGCTCAAAATGATTCCAGACTTGAGATACTTTTGTCATTTTTAAAATATTTTCTTCATCTTTGCCGGCCCGTCTCCATGTCGCTCTGACATGGCACTGTTAAACAGATCTGCATTTTGTTTAGGTAGCATGACCGGAAGAAGGTCATATAGACCAGAAGTGCTACGTTAAACGACACGTTGACACATAAATTTTGAATCAAGAATTTTTTGTGGTTGAATTATTCAGATTATTTGAGTAATTGTTGCAGCCCTAATATGCTTCATTTTTTTACGTATACTCTGCCAAGCATTTGACACATGTGCATAACCGTCATTTATAGTTTCAAATGCGCTGATGCTCCATTTAGCATTATCCAATAGCGACTGCATAAAGAAGAGAAAAGAAACTCCCGTGTTTGCTGTTTTTACCACTAATTGTCTTTTTACTTTTCTAGTCTCGTCATGTTTCTTTTTAATTTGTCTTCTTCCTCTTCGTCTTTGTATGCTGTGTTGGTAGTGCTACCTCTTGAGTGAGAGGTTGGTTCTTGCACATGCATAGTCAATGTGCCCAGGCAACGCGGTTAGAAAATTTGGGTGGCACACCCTCAGCTGCAGAGGGGCGCTGCAGAGCCTAGCAGGCTGGAGATGACGTAATTTACGTCACACAAGCACCTTGCACTCATACGTGCAGGGCGGAGGTGGAGGATAAACCCAGCTTTAGGCACATTAGTTTAGTGGCAGGAGGATGAGTTGACTGTAGAAGTTGGTGGCTTCTGTCAAACTGGATGATGGGGGCTCTGTCCTGGTCTGTCCACTTGGCCTTTATGGTTATTGGAGATGAGCCAATCTGATATTTTAGTGTCCGTATCGGGTTTGATCCTGGCAAAATGACTGGATTGGTATTGGGGAGCAATAAATTAACATAAAGCGATCCATTAAAACATGAAATGAATCAGTAAACCCCTTTTGAAACTGCTAACATTCTTTTGCTCCTCTGCTCTCTGAGTCCTGAGATACAACTTGTGTCTGTGAACAGAGTCTGCATGTTCAAGATGTAATATTAGAGACAAGATTGCTGATATTGACCATTTTTAGGATTAAAAAGAGATGAAAACTAAATGAAATAAATCATTGCAAATAGGGATGTTAATGATTAATTGACTTTCGCTTAATTGTCTAAGAATTTAGTCGACTAAATTAAATTAGTTGTCAATTAATTGATAACTCAGCAGTCCTTTTCAATTGGACCTTATTCTATGAATTGTAGTGACATTACCGTTCAGGCGGGAGCACACTCGGTCACCCACTGCTACATTTCAATCAAAAAAGCAGAAAAGGACACCAAGCCCCCAGAGCACATGTGCTGTGCAGGGTGAAAAAACTCGCCCTTCCGAGTTACGTCGGAGGGCCACAACACGAGCTTGAAGATCGACCCGCCTGTTTCCTGTTTCAAATCAACAGGGCGGAGAAACTGACCAGAGCAAAGAAAAAGACTACATGACTGCAAAAAACAATCCCCGTTGCCTTCAACCCGCCGCTAGACGGGAAAGCAGACCAGACCTAAGTTACCATTGAGGTAACGGACAACAGAGGAGCCCGGATCGTTCTGGGTTTGTCAGGATTTCCGGCATACTATGATGATGTTTAACATGCAACAGATGTAGCAGCTCACAATTTATTTTCCTGTTAACAGTCTACTAGTGCATCTCAGTAAGTTAGAATGTAAGTGTTTTTTGTAATATAACTGAAAAAGATGAATTTTTTGATATTGGTAGTAGTTTTTAAAATAAATAAAAAATCCTGGCATTTGTAATTTACTGAGATGTACCAGCACATAGTACACACTATGCAGTACAAAATTTTTTAAACTACAAAAAATGCCATTGTCTCTAGTAAAAAATAATGCAAATGGTACAATAAATCATTGAGGAATATAATGTTCATATTTTATTCAGTATATCAAAAACAGTAATTAATAGATAGACCTTATTGTATGGAGGGAAATTCAGATTCTCAGGAAAATTGCAATTCATCATTAATCGATTGATTAGGTGAATCAACTAACGATAATGAATTAATCAATAACTTGCATCCCTAATTGCAAACAAAAGAAACGGAAGACTTGTAGACAAATGGATAACTGATTTTATCTGATCTGTATATTTATTCTTCATAAAATCCTAGTCTGACAGAGTGAATGCTCCTGCTGTTGAGCAGCTCTTTGTTGGTTTGCTTCTGGTAGCACTTCTGTACAGGGCTCCTGACATTTGAAGGAGGAGAAAAGTGAAGAGATTCTGACACAAAGCTTTAAGACAATGAAACGTTTCCTTGTAGAAAAAAGGGCACAAGATACCATTTTAGAGAATGTAGATTTGTTTTTATCGGGGATTTATATCCGCCGGAATCCATCTTTAAGAAAGCAGATGGATAGTATGAGGGGAGGCTGAAAAGTTCATAGTGGTCAAATTTGACCACATGTGATTTATCTTCCAACCGCAGGGATCCAAGCACTGCAGCACCGATGGAAGAAGTGTGTGGACCAAAGGGAGACTATGTTGAAAAATAAACCACAGTTGGTGAAATTTGACCACTATGAACTTTTCAACCCCCCCGTAGCATAGCATTGTTTGTAATCTATCCTCTACTAAAGAACTCTTGGATAATTTTCTACACACACTACTTGAGCCAACATGAAATGTCCTTTTTTTGCCAAGAAGGGTGTGAAAATTCTAGTTTCCAACTCTTTTATCTTTACTATGATGTGTTCTTGTACTTGTTATATTAAGTTACTGAACATATTTCTGACAGTAATTCCTGAAAAGAACACAGTCCTATTACTGTAAAAACATCACTTGATGCTGGATGAAAATTTCCAGATTGTAGTGGGATGTCAAACGGTGTTCATTATACAGCAGGGCTTTGTATCATTTATATTCTTTAAAAAAGGTTTGGCATTCATTTAATAGAATGGTGTTTATTTAATTCAGCAGAAGCATGATGAATTACTGTATGTAGGGGTGGGGAAAAAGTTGACAGTGTAGTATGAGAAACATGTGAATTTAACAATAACCATTGGGTGGGATCTGCCAAAGACCACACGATACGATATTATCCCAATACCTGAACCATGATATGATACTATCATGACCTTATATGTTGAATATTGCAGTATTGTATACTGCAGTTTCCGTTCTTGATGCTCATCTCGTCTAACTCTCAGCTTCACCTCATTTCATTCGTTGTTCAGATCTGGCAAGGAGTATTTAGCACCATCTAGTGGATTGAGAAGTCAACTGGGCTTTGTTACTCCATCCATCCATCTTCTACCGCTTTTCCGGAGGTCCGGGTCGCGGAGGCAGCAGTTCTCTGCTGTTACTCTGCTACAAAAAAAGCAAAGTTTACATGTGCAACATTTATTAATACTTTTATTTTTTAAAAAATTGTGATAATGATGTCTAGGGCTGAAACGATAAGTTGACATAGATAGGCTTGTAATAACAGATTTTGATCGACAATAAATTTTCCCCAAAATTACCATGATAAATGATATTATCATTGATGTTGTGAAGACCATTTTATGCCCAGGATTTAGTGATATAATAAGTCTATATACAACTTTTCAAAGAGCTTTGGACTTTTTATTTATGAACAATATTAACCACTAGAATAAAAATGTGGAAAAAATATTTAGAATATCTAAAACAAAGAAACCTCCAAGTCCGAGTCCATGGTCCTCAGCCGGAAAAAGGTGGATTGTCCTCTCTGGGTTGGGGACAGGCTCCTGCCCCAAGTGGAGGAGTTTAAGTATCTTGGGGTCTTGTTCACGAGTGAGGGGAGAATGGAGCGAGAGATTGACAGACGGATCGGAGCAGCATCTGCAGTGATGCGGACGTTGTACCGGTCTGTTGTGGTGAAGAGGGAGCTTAGTTCTAAGGCAAAGCTGTCGATTTACCAGTCAATCTACGTTCCTACTCTCACCTATGGTCACGAGCTTTGGGTATTGACCGAAAGAACAAGATCGCGGATACAAGCGGCTGAAATGAGCTTTCTCCATAGGATTGCTGGACTCACCCTCAGAGAGAGGTTGAGGAGCTCGGTCATCCGGGAGAGGCTCAGAGTAGAACCGCTGCTCCTCCACATTGAAAGGAGTCAGTTGAGGTGGTATGGGCATCTGATCAGGATGCCTCCTGGACGCCTCCCACTTGAGGCGTTTCAGGCACGTCCCACTGGGAGGAGACCCTGGGGCAGACCCAGGACTTGGTGGAGAGACTATGTCTCCCAGCTGGTCTGGGAACCCCTTGGTATCCTCTCTGAATAGCTGGAGCAGGTGGCTGGGGAGAGGGAAGTCTGGGCTTCTCTGCTTGAACTGCTGCCTCCGCGACCCGGACCTCTGGAAAAGCGGTAGAAGATGGATGGATGGATGGATCTAAAACAGATAAAATGTGAATAAAATAAAAAGCACCAAGGTGCTATGCCTCGGTGCCTGTGGCATGGTAGCATGGGTGGCTGTAAAAAAAAAAAAAAAAAAAAAAAAAAAAAAACGGCACTCTGACCTCTACTGGCCCGGGATAGTTATTACATTTCCTGTTTTCGTGGCTGCATTGACAGAAATGGTGAGTTAAATTTGTGTTTATTTTAAAAACAAGCCTTATCTGAAAATTCTGGCAAATTAAAAGTTGAGAAAATATGGCAATACAATGATGTAAGGCTTTAGTTCCACTTGATTTTGACCCGGTCGAGCTGAAACAGAGAGGCGGACAAACAGATACACACACACACACACAGCCACAAACAGATGCACTAACTGATTACTGTATGCCTCTGTTTCACTGAGGCATAACAAACCAAAGCAATAAATAAAATTGTTTTGACCACTACTGTTTATAAGTTGCCACAGATGACTGAGACACATGGCTTTGTCATCGGTAAACACGGTTTAAAATATACTGAATTTGAGAGAGGGCACAGTAGAGAACTACATAGTGAACACTTCACTTAGTGCTCTCCAATACAGCCGCTATGCTGTAAAATGACTGACAGTAAGAATGGCTCCACTGGTCATACAAATGTAGCATGAAGATGGGTGTGACTTTTAGGCTCAGTCGGGACAAACTTTATATCAAGGGTGTCGAATCATGTCATGGAGGACCAAGACCCTGCAGGTTCTCTCTTCTACCCAGTCTCTTCAGCAGGTGTGTTCACTGATCAGCAATCAGTGGGAAGAAGTTCAGTGAAATCTGCTGTTGAAGACACTGGTTGGAGGTAAAGCCTACAGGGTCTGGCCCTTCATAGCACATGACTGGACACACCTGCTTCATACTGTGAGCAGACTCTCCAGCTCTCTCTGCTTTACTTTTCCGGCTGTCCTCGCCATGTGAGTAAAAGCCCCGCCTCCCACAAGAACCATGCAGAGAGACAGAAGCAGCAGGACTGGCTGAAATGTTGGTGGATTATATAAAGAAACTCATCCTTAAAAGCCCTATCATGGCCAGAAAATCTATGAAAGTTGTTTTGTCTTATTGTATGATTGATTGAGTTAGCTGCTATCATTACAGGCTCAGATATAGTTGATGACGTTGATCATAAAAATTTGTTGTTGTGGGATTTTATTGTCGACACATTGTTTAGTTTTAAAGTTTAAGGGCATGCCGTGGAAATGGTCAGTTGTATCTGCAATGCACTACCAGGCAGTACCGCCTCCGTTGTCTGCCATGACTGCACTCTGTTCCAGTGAAGAAGAGGAGCACATGATGGTGAAATGGAGAGAAAATCGCAAAGAAGAAGCTAAAGAAGCAAGACCCAAATTTTTTGAAGTATGGGAGCATTTTATTGAAAATAAAGAAATGAAACTAGTTAAATGCAAACTCTGTAGAGTTGTCGTATCACAGCAACACTTGAGCAATGCACCCATCCTCCTCCTCCCCCCTTGCACCATTGCACCAGCTGTAATTTAATTAAAAAACAAAACAAAAAACTATAGCCATCATCATCAAAAATAAACTAAAATGGCTTGAAATGTTTCACTCTGTGTTGTGAAGGCTCGCATTCTTGCACTGCAAGGTTTCAGATAAGCTGGACTACGTTTTTTTTTTGTTTTGTTTTTTTTACTTTTTTGGACTTAAATGTTACGCTACATCAGGTCTCCAACCTGGGGTTTCTGGAACGTTCAGGTTTCTGTGTGAAATTTTCTAATGTCGCTTCTTCATTGGTTCAAAGATTTGAAAATAATTTGCTGTTGTTGTGCAAGGGTGCCTACAGAACACATGCACAACAATGACAAATTTGCAAATCTTTGGACCAATTAAGAAGTGAAATTAGAAAATTTCCCACAGAAACCTGAATGTTCCAGGAGCCCCAGGTTGGAGACCCCTGTGTGACAACAGCCCTCCATACTGCAGTAGAAGCTGACGTTTGAATTGTTGCACTTTACTTTTTGGTAGGGCTGCAAAAGTAATCGAATTTTGATCACAATCACAATCTTGGCTACCATGATTAAATTAACGTGATCGTCAGTGATTATCATTTAAAATGTGGACTGGTGTGATGGTAAATGGCGTTCACTTATATAGCGCTTTTCTTCTCATCTAGGATGACCAAAGCACTTTACAGATCCTGCAATCCACACATTCACACACTGATGGCGGTAGAGCTGCCATACACACAGGTGCTAACCAGGCCACCAGGAGCAGCTGGGGGTTCAATGTCTTGCTCAAGGACACTTCGACAAGCTGACAGCAGACAGAGCGGGAATCGAACCCATGACCCTCCGATCAGTAGTCGGTCACACTACACCTGCGCCACCGCCCGGCGATGGTGATGGTGAAACGGAAACCAGATATCGGGAGCAGAAGGTGACAGTACGGCAACACGTGGAAGCGAGGAGCTAGTGCCTCCAAAGGATCATCATCCGTTGTCTGGACATGTTTTGGGTTCAGGGCAAGTGCTGCTGACTAAAAAGAAATTATATGCAAAGACTGCCATAGAGCTGTGTCTGGGCCACAGGGCACACAACTAACTTATTCAACCACCTGAAAAAACACCACAAACACAAGTATGATAAATGCATGAAGGCTAAAGCTAATGTCACTTCACTAAATCAGTCTGTGTCCAGCACCAACCCAGGCAACCATAGTATCAACCCTGCACAGAGCTTCACCGTATCCATCCACCTCCCAAAGACACGCTAAAGTAACTGATGCACTAGCGTTTTATATGGCCAAAGACATGTGTCCACTAAATACTGTATGAGCAACGAAGGCTTCAGAAACATGGTGAAAACACTGGAGAAGAAATACGTGATCCCCACGTGATTCTCCAGAGTTGCATTACCTGCGCTGTATGAAAAATACAGATGGATATCACAACTGTCGAGTACTTTGCAACTACAACTGGCCTTTGGTCAAGGAGAATAACGGGGCTGTACCTGTCCCTGACAATTCACTACATTGATGGAGATTTTAAAGTGAAGAGTTGATGCTTGCAGACGTTGTTTTTCCCACAAGACCATACAGGAGAAGCTATAGTCCATGGACTGAGGGAAACGCAATCATCTTGGAGCCTGCAGGAGGAGGGTCTAGTCTGCATGACAACAGACAGTGGATCTGATGTCGTCAAGGCAGCTTCTCCAAATGTGACCCATGCTGGCAAAATGAGTTGGAATGTGCACCGGGTAATTACAAGCTACAGGCACGTGAAGTCATAAATCATGATTCTTTCTTTGTTTGCTGGTGGCAAGTCCCGGGAAAACCCCCATCAGTGCCTGGTATCATTGTGAAGCTTGGAACTTTTACTTTCTAAAAACACACGTTTTTGCGGAAGACGCAACTCGGGACCGAACGCGAGTTTTCAAACCAGCCAAAATATAAACAAAATTGGCTTGTTGCTGGTCAGTTTTTGTCCAGTTCCTACAAATTAAATATCATCTTGAAGATCTTTCAATACAGAATATGAAAATAACATTACTTCAGTTTTGAAAATTTCCTCATTGTGACTCATTTTGCCAGCACGGGCCACAAATAAATGGACGAGGCTCCAATGCTTTGGCCACAGGCTTCATCTACCAGTTGGTAACTAGGATGAATTAAAGAAAAATTAATTTTATGTTATCTGTGTTTTTCCTAAAGTCAATGAATAATCGTGATTTCAATATTAATTGTGATCATCGTTTCGCCCATAATTGTGCAGCCCTACTTTTTGGGTTAAAGACTACACTTTAATTTCTGTTTTAATTATTTAAACTGTCAAGTTCAAGTTTCCAACTCATGTTTCATGGGTCACTATTTTATTTGGCTATGGGGACTTTTTAAATAGGCTACATTATATTAAGGCAGAGACTGACAGCAAGGTGATGTACACAGGTGCGCAGGATTAAACGGGTGAGGTAAAACGTGCTTTAGAGACATAACAGGAGCCATGCCAACAGGAGGCAGGCACGGACGTGACGGAGATAATTGTCATTAGTTTACTAAAAACAGTCAGTTGATTAGTTGACGACCAAAATAATTTAGTTGCAAGCCTACTGGTGTCTCTTAATTGATAGAATATCATTGATGCAAAGTATTGTGATACTAGGCTGTATCATTTTTTTCACTCCTGCTCTGCTATACCTGTTCATGAAACTTGTAAGTAAAATTTTGTTAATGAGGAACATCTTGAATTTTGTGTTAATGTTTTTTTTGTGAACGGCTTTTGTGATCAAGTTTATTGTCCAGACCACTGATCCTCCAGACCTAGCTGATATAGTGGAAAAAAACAAACAGAAAACTTTGAAATTTATCATCTGAATTCCATTTATACATTATTGTAGGACTGTGGGCATTGAGGTGTGTGTGTGTGTGGGGGGGTGTAGCTGTGCAGAGAGCTTGTTGACACTGGGATTAAACGGTGTGCAGCAGCTCCTGCCTATATTAAAGCATCTAATCACCCTTGAATGATGATGGTGGCAGCATGCTCTGTTACCTCATTCAAATTTCATTTAAATCAAAGCAACATAAATGGATATTATGTGCTGGTGGCCACGGACCGCGGTACTCCAGAAATGCGTCGAACATATGACAGGAAAATGTCAGTCTGATTATCAGCTCTGGAACATTTGCTGACAGGAGCGCAGAATGCTAAATAGTCAGACTCCTGGAAATGCATGACGGAGCCTCCACCGTGTTTGAGAGCTGACTGTAAACCCTCGCTGTTGTACTTCTCTCCTGACCTCCTCTGCACATATAGATGATGATTTGAACTCAATTTAAAATTTGGATTCATCGTTCCATAAGACCTGCTGACACTGATTTTTCAGTCGAGTTCTTGTGTAATGTGGCACACCTCAGCCTGTCTCCCTTCCTTAAGAATGGGCTTTTGACAGTCACCATTCTGAGGAGGCTTTGGATTTTTTTCCTATTTCTTAAGCTCATGACTTTCAGATACTGTTTGTCTGCTGTAAATATTTTTAGGCCTTCCACTTATTTTGTCCTCCACTTGTCCAATTTTCTGAGGACACATTATACACCACACTGAAATATGCCAGGTTTTTGGTTAGTAGCTGATTTGGAATCAACATTTTGGTGCAAAAATACTATTCATGTCTGTCAAACTGCAAAGCTGTGTGTTAATGTGTGGACACCTCTGTCTTGGGTGCCAGTCAGACCAAATGTTTCTCCTGACATTTCATTTATGGTTTAAAAAATTGTTCAGAACTTTACAAATTAATAAACTCAACCAGAATTAATATGGGGAAAATGATCAATTCATGGCATATTCACCGTGATAAATTAATTGCATGTATTGCATCCACCCCATAAGAAACAAGAATCTGTTTTATTGTGTTCTAAAAAGAGACTGGTGAAAATAATTTTCTCTGGCCCTGGATGCTTTTTAAAAAATAATTTAATGGTCACATCATTTGCTTCAGTTTTTCAGTGGAGCATTTATACACCAACAAGAGAAGACATTAAAAGCAAGCTTGTCTGTCTGCAGCATTTGTGCCATTTTAAGGATTTGAATATGAACACACAAGATTAAGTTAAGTTGATTAGGCTTAGTCTGATTTTAGTTTTATAACTGGCACTGCACAGGATAAGGATTAGTTAAGGTTCTTTGCATTAATAATTCAGAATTTTCACTGATGTCATTAATAAAAGGGCTGCTAGAAAGTGTATCTACTGACCCTAATTCATGTTTAAATTCCTGTCACATTTCCATCAAAAATCAAGTTTTGTGTGTTACAGGCTAGTGAGGGCTGGGCAATTAACAGAAATAAAACTCAAACCAATGTTTGGGACATAAAACCCATGTCAGTCCCCCCCCCCCCCCCCCCGTTGTGTGCATGCATATATGAGAGCTTCCCCTTTAACGTGCACTGTCACGTGACTCCACACCCCTGAAGCTGTGCAGTCAGCACTGTTTGGAAGCAGCAGAACATGGGGGAAAAATTAAAATGGCTTTTATCGAAAAGAAATGTAGCGTCCGTCTTCATAGTATGTGATGATTGACTCTTTAGGTCCTACTATGAGGATCAACAGTGTGTTTTTGCACCACACTTCCCACCTTGCACCAGCGCTTTTGTTAGTTTCAGTCCCCGCCTTGTCTGTTTTTTGGGATGCTTTGCAACATGACATCCAATTCCCAGTAGACAGTGTGCTGGGAGGAGGAAACTCATTTCAAAGGGGTGAGGCAGCACACAATGTGCTTTTGATCAGGAAAAAGGAGGCCTGTCATCATAAGCACACTGTTTAATTAATGCCATTTCTGCAACGTGTTTTGAAATTGTGGAGCTCAGGAGTTCATGAGGAAATGCATGTGCTGGAATTTTCAGTTATATTAGTGATCTGTGTGAAGTTTGCACACAGATCTGTGTGAAGTCTCCCCGTGTCTGCGTGGGTTTACTCCGGCATTTCTCCGGTTTCCTCCCACATGCCAAAAACATGCAAGTTAGGTCAATTGGCATCAAACTGGGGATTCTAAATTGTCCTTTGGTATGACTGTGAGAGTGAATGGTTGTCTGTCTCTCTGTGTTGGCCATGCGATGGACTGGCGTTATGTCCAGGGAGTACCCTGCCCCTCGCCCAAAGATGCTGGGATAGGCTCTAGCCCCTCGTAACCCGAAAAGGATTAAGCGGAAGAAGATGGATGGATGTATTAATGGAGAGAGTTGTAACAGTTATAATCTAATCACCCGTCATTTTAATTATAATATACACTTACTAGTTTTTTATTCCATCCACCTTCTCATTTTAATAGCATACTTACCATTGGAGTCTATAGATTAGGCATTGATGTATTCATTTTTTTTTTTTTTAGCGACTGTCAGAAGGAGTTGCACTGTGTCTTTGTGGATAAAGAGAAAGCATACAATAGAATGCCAAGAGAGTAGTGTGGTAAAGTATGAGAGAGTCACGAGTGGCAGAAAATGAAGGTGGTGTAGGACATGTATGAGGTCAGCAAGATGGTGGTGAGGTGTGCTGTTGGAGTGACAGATGGATTCAAGGTGGAGGTAGTATCACATCAGGGATTGGCTCTGAGCTCCTTCTTGTTTGCCATGGTGATGGACAAGCTAACAGATGGGGTCAGGAAGGAGTCTCCGGGGACTATGATCCTTGCAGATGACGACGTGATCTGTAGTGAGAGTAGGGAGCAGGTGGAAGAGAGCCTGGAGAGGTGGTGATATGCTTTGGAAAGAGGAGTAAAAGTCAGAACATGTGAATGAGAGGTAGGTAGGTGTAAAGGTGAAGATGCAAGACAGAGGAGGTGAAGGTAGGTGGGTTAAATACCTGGGGTCAACCAACCAAAGCAATGGAAACTGCACAAGAGGTGAAGAAGAGTGTAGACAGGGTAGAGATGAGTGTTGGGGTGACTTGTGACAAGATTGCAACTAGAGTGAAAGGGAAGATTTGGAAGACTTGGTGAGACTTGCTGTGATGTATGGTTTGGAAACAGTACCAAGAAAAAAAGAGAGCAAAGTGCACTTAAACTAACGAGTAAATGCCCCAAAGCTAAGTCACTGTTAGCCACTAACTGCTGTCCATGTCATCTCCATCATTTTACAGTGGGAATGGATGACAAAATGAACAAGCTGAGGTTGGGTTTAAGAATCTGATCAGCGACAGGGGCCTTATTATGACCGTCAATGGCGGAATTTTCCACCATGCTTTGTTCCTTGCGTCAGTGCTTTTGATAGAGACTATGCGCTGGTAGAAACTTTCACAATTTGCATCACGCCATCTAATTACCTGTGGACTGTATACCCACTTTGGACTGGGAGGAGGGACCTCATTTGAGATAGGCACGACAGCGCATTGGTATTTTGGTGCATTTTATGACAACGTGCTTTTGATCAGGGAAAAAAAGGAGGTCTGTCGTCATAAGTGCATTGTTTAAGTGCTTTTGTTAATGCTATTTTAGTGGTGTGTTTTGAAGTCACACAGCTTCTACTGACAGAAGGACATGAGGAAACACAGCATGCACTCGGATTTGCAGTTATTTTAACCCTTTAACTGCCCCAGTTGCCATATGGCGACAGGAACAGTTAGAGAGGTGAAGGCCCCCCCCAGTGGTCAAGAGTGGTAAAAAAATTTTTGTCAATAAAATAGTTCAGATTTCAAAGGCTATAACTTGAAAGTTACAAGAGATAATGGCTTACTGTCAATTAGAAAGATGTAGAATATGATCCAAAGTTTCAGATAGGAATAAATGTATGCATCTAATTTGCATAACGTTGTGGCAGCTATATAAATTACATAACTCAGTCAAAAGTGGACTTTGGACACATTTACACAAAGAATGGTCCATTTTTTTCGATGCCGTTTTGTCTACAAGGATATGTTTTTATCTAATCTTCAAAGTATATGAACCAGAAAATCAATAAAATGTCAAACATATATTCCTCTCTTACCTGTTGCCTGGGGGAAGGGGGGGGGGGGCTTGCTCGCCCAAGTGACCTGTGCGTTTTCATCCATCGTGGTCAATTTGTATTTGCTCAGTCACTTACACCCGCTTCCACATCTACAAACTCTTATGATTACCCACGTGAATTTCGTTTGTATTACGCAGCTATTTTTCCCATATCATGTAGTTTCAGTCAGAAACACGGTGGCCATGACTGAACATGGCGACATCCACATTGTCAGCTCAAAGTGGAAAAAGGAAGAATAATAATGAGGATTTCTTCTTCTTTGCTGTATTCCATGTCAGCCATGATTCCTCCGGCGCGTGTCTGCCACCTTCTGAACTGTCAGATCAATGCAGATAAGTAAAAATTCTCAGCATAGTTGGGGGACGTCAATAAGTTGACCGGTGCAGTTGCTGCGCTATGCCTCTGGGGGCGTGTGATCCGTCCATCCTATGTGGGCAGTTAAAGAGTTAATGGACAGAACAGTTATAATCACAATATGATGACACACTTAATTTTAGAGGAATGAATGAATGAACAGTGTGCACTTTCCTTTTCACTGTAAATTCCAGGAGAGACGGGAGGTGTGCGTACATGTGCCTCGGCTTGTGTGGCATCTGATTGGGTTTGGACAGACCAGTGGTTTCGGTGCCCTCACCAGGGGTGTTTATCTTCTCTCTTTCTCCTCCAAACAGAAGAGAGAGGGTGGATGTGGGGGGGATGGAACTGTCAGACTGAAGGTGATGGTTTACATACCTCTGCTATGACAAAGTATTATGCTGTTCACATTTCTATAATGCCTGTCCCCTCAGTCGTTGCCTTCGATCAATCTTTTGTCCGTTCACCTGAAGTAATAAAAAATGCACACTCATCTGTAGGGGTGGGTTCAAAAGATTGATTCTCCGATTGGAATTGATTCACATTTGACTGAGCCGATATCGATCCACAAAATCCACAGATTGGTCTTTTAATATAATGCTTTTACATCTGTGAAACACAAAATGCAAGCAGTCGACTCAAGTCTCGTGTGATTGAACAATCACGAGAAAGTTCTCTGTGCCGCACGCTCTAATCTTCCACGTTTATATGAGCAGAGCTGCCGACGTGTGATAATGTGTCTTAATTTATCTGTAAAAGTCACAGCTAAAGACTGTGCTCAACAGTTTCCGAATATTTTTTCCCAAAGTGGGGACAAACTTTTGTACTACATGCAGTGTTGTGTTGGAACATAAAGTCGTTGATTGATAAACACTTTTCAAACACTCACGGAGAATGGACAAGAGACCAGTCAGAGAGGAAGACTGTTGCAGCTGCTGGGGTAAATAAAATGTTGTTGGTGGTGGGTTTTTTAAAACATTTGTCATAAATTAATAATTCAGCCAGCATGATGGTGTTTTCTTTTACAAAGTGTGGATACAGTAGTTAACGGTTGGTTAAGAGCTGTAAATAAATACAGAATAATGAAAGTGTTGGATGTGTTTTTAGTCAGGACTTCAGGGCTTCATGACAGAGGCAGCTGTCTTCAGCTGATGTCTTATTGAATGACGCATTTAATTTTGGACTTCTAGCACTTGAGGGATTTGAAGAGGATTATTTTATTTCTATTTTTAAGATCTCAGCAAGAATACAGTGTTGGTCATTTTTTGACAGTTTTACTGAGCATTTAATTCTAAATAAATCACTGTTTAACAGGAAATTTTTGGCAATCCTGTGCTTTTCTTGTCGTGGTACATAGACTAGCACCGCTGTTAACTCTGGAAAAAGCAGCTACTTTAAAATCTGTACTTCCTCACACAACTTTCAGTGCAAAAAACCTCTGTCACAACTTTTAGCACAACTTTTTGGAAAAGCTCCCACAAATTCAGGCTTTTTGGGCCGCAACGATCACAAAAACAGCAGACGAAATCCTGGAGGGACTGAAATCCAGTGAGATTATGTCTACATGCTTCATGCACTGAATTTGTTACTGACTCTGGGTTGTTGATGGGGTGGGAATTGTGAGGGACCTCGCGCTTCGATTCAGATTGTGATACTTGGCCCATGATTCAATCCTATCACAATTCAACGATAATCACAATATCGCAATAGAGTATCATGATCCCATATATTTCAGTTTTTTATCCACCTTACTCAACCTCATATCATGCCCCTTAGTAAAACTGTTGACATCTCTTTAATATAATAAAATATTCAGTCCAAACGGGCAGCAACCGGACAGTTTCACAGTAAATTATTTTTAAATTAAATGGTAAATGGTCCGGTAATGCTGTTGCCCTGGGATGGTGCCAAGAGAGGTGGCTCCTATTTTACTTTAGTGTGACACTCCTTGCAAACTGAATGTATCATATCCAGGTCATCTGTTCCGTCTTTTTTATAAAATCAAAAAAGTCCAGACATTTGATTTAAACTTTGAATCAATTTTTTTCCCACCCCTAGTTGTTAACTTGACACCACACACCCTTTGCACTAAAGAAAGCACTTGTTAGCACTTTGTGAAATCACAAGTTAAGTAATAAAAAGTGCATTATTGTAGCTGATTTTGGGTCAGTTCTTTGTGATAATTTATGTATTAACAAAGTTAGAGTATTGCTGGTACAATTTGCAACATTAGGTCTCAAAGATTTTTTTTTTCCTGCCAAGTAAAATGGCTGTTAAAATGGTAATTTCCCTGATTGGATTGAATCAAACTGAATCGGAATTGAATCGATTCAGAATCTCAAGGATCGTAATCAAAATTGATTCTTGAAATTAGTGATGATTCCCAGCCCTATGCATCTGTTGTTTTTCTGTTAGACTTATTAATCTGAGGACAGTTAAATACAAACTATCCACCTACACCCTGTAATATACAGTCATGTGAAAAAATTTGGACACCCCTTTAAATATTCAGTTCTTTATTAAAAAATGTTCATATCAATGTCTAATCTTGCTTCTGTTTTTATTTGCATTTTTTAACATTTATTTTAGCCATTTTAAGTGGGAATGAATGCGGGGTGTCCTTATTTATTCCTCACTATTTTAGAATTACATTTTACAGAAAATTTGAAAAAAGTCTTTAATTCATTTTTAATTGTTTAGTTGTATTACATGAGTCTCCCATTATTTTTAACATTGATATTCAATACCCATATGTCCAAATATGTTTAAAAAAAAAAAAAACACACACAGAGGCTTATACAGGGTGTCCTAATTTTTTCACATGACTGGTGACTATTCCAAATAATTTGACACAATGCACAGAGAAGAAAAAAAACCCAGAGTTCATGAAAATTTGCACTGGGATCATTCTCTTTTCCTGAGTGTCAAACCTATTCATGTCTGTGTATTGCATCCCTGTGCACTACATTAAACCATTCAGCTCAATTGTTCAGCCCAACATCAGCTGTTCCCCAGCTGACCTCTCTAAAATGGCTAACTGGGCATCAGCTGTGATTAATGCCTGCTTAATGCTAAGCAGCGTTACTATCGCATGCATTTTCACTCACGCGCACACCCTTTGGCCAGCGCATAACCTGTCTTAACCCATAAGAACCCAGACCCCTTTCTCCTTCAAGGAAAATTATGGGGGTCTGGTTTCTTATGAGTTAAGCAAACAATCATAAGACCTTCTACGACACGGTGGTGGCATCAGCCATCACTTTTGGAGTGGTCTGCTGGGGCAGTGGCATAACAGCAGCCGATAGGAAGAGACTGAACAAACTGATCAAGAAAGCTAGCTCTGTCCTGGGGCAACACCTTGACCCAGTGGAGGAGATAGGGGGGAGAGAGAAGGATGGTGGCTAAACTGCCATCTCTGCTGGAGTCCGAGTCCCACCCTATGCAGGACATACTGAACGCACTGAGGAGCTCATTTAGCAGTAGACTACATCATCCTAGGTGCACAACTGAGAGGTTTCGCAGGTTCTTCCTACCTATGGCTGTCGGACTGTGTAACCTAAGCAGGGCTGCTCGCAGAGATGGCAAAAAACGTGACGACCTAATAGTATTGAATGCAAAAGACGCAACAGACTTACACAAATGGTCCCCTCCAGTATACAACTAGGACAATATCAGTCGCTACGGAGGGTGACAATATGTATGGGTACATATTCATACTATGTAGGATAACTAAGTAGACGGTTATGCTGTTTATTCCATCTTGCTACAATGCTCCGCACTTTGTATATATATATTTATATATTTATGTGTACGTATGTATATCCACTGCTCTTATTTATATTTTTCGTATCTTCTTAATTATTGCTCTGAGTGTTGCTGTCCCTGTGCTGTTGCAATCTTGGAATTTCCCCATTGTGGGACTAATAAAGGCTTACCTTATCTTATAATGTGCCTCTGCGCATTTGACAACTGACGAGTGAATAGAATGTCATAATATGGCCTGTAATCCTTATGTGGTGATAACATAATCATCTTTGCATAAAGGACTCCTCCAACGCAGCTAACAAGCTAACTTGCTGCCGCCATGAAAAACGGGACCCACAAAACATCAAGAGGTATGTACATAAACGCTGACTTATGCACTGGACAATATTTATTTTGGTTCAGTGTGTGAAGTTATATTATGCTCATTTACTACTGAATCACCACAGTGATATTTATTGATACCACACTCTTGTGTAATATTGCTTAATTACTGTACAAGCCTTGTCAGTGAATTGTAAGGGAGAAGGAAGGAGGGGGGAAAAGACAAAAAACTGAAACCAGTGTGAAAGATTCAGTTAATCGTGATGTTGATTTAAAGTCAAATTGCCCAGCCTTAACACCAGTGCAGTAAGCTGAGCGAGGCAACCATATGATAGTTTTTCCTCCACCTTCTCTTGCCACAGAAAGTAGCAGAAGCTGCTTTGTTGACAGATTCACTTGCTGAAACTGGGCAGACAACAGAGGATGCTTTTCATCCTCTATCTGCTGGAGGCTGCAACCTTCCCTTATCTAACTCCAGATAAAACACTTTGTCATTCATCAGTTTATCACTACCAAAGGCTTCTTCACTGTTGTATGAAGGGCTGTTTGAGATGCAGTGAAGCACAGGGCTGTTCAGGGTCCCAGTCAATGTAATCTTATTTCATACCATTTGTGCTTGTTCATTCTGAGCTAAAATGGGAGAAATGAGTGGCCTTTTTTTTCCCTCTAAACCCTTCTCTGACTATGAACTTGCAGTCTCTTGATGTTTTTATCTGTGGTCTTTAAAGCTGATGTAGACTTACACTTGAGAATTAACACTGCATTTGGTAGATATTTGGTAGTCCTACAGTTTAATGAATAAAACAACAACCCTCAAACACTTGTAAGCTGGATATTTTAGGAATAACTGAGGAAATTTCTATAAATGTTACACAGCATTTATGCTAGTTACAATTGACACACAAAACAAATGGATGGGGTGGGTTTTGAGATATTAATTATTAATGAATTGATTTTATTTCACTGATCTGACATCGAGTCATAAAATCCTAAGATTTTTTTTTTTTTAAATACAAGGCATTATTCCTGTTTATCACTTTACTTTATTGTCCCAAGTAGGGAAACTTGTTGTCCAACAGCTTGTGTGAATAACATCATCATCAAAACACTTAATACATAATACAGTAAATATATACAACACACCAAAACAAATGATAAATGGCATTCACTTATATAGCGCTTTTTACTCATCTCTGGATGACCAAAGTGCTTTACAGATCCTGCCATCTACCCATTCTCTCTCGCTCTCTGATGGTGGAAGAGCTGTCATACACAGGCGCTGGCCTGACCCACCAGGAGCAACTGGGTGTTCAGTGTCTTATTCAAGGACACTTTGACATGCAGACTGCTGACCGAGCAGGAATCAAACCCCTGACCCTCCAATCAGTAGTCGGCCACACTACACCTGCGCCACAAGACAATATGATTAAAATAACTAAATAGTTAACAATTAATTCTACTTCATTCACACAAATTAAGTGTGACAGTAAATGGTACAAATGAGTTTTTAAGTCTGCTCAGTCTTTGTCCTGAAAGTAAGAACTGAAATTAGGGGGGCAGCTGTGGCGCAGGTGTAGTGTGGCCGACTACTGATTCGTGGGTTAGGGTTTTGGTTCCCGTTCTGTCTGCAGTCTGCATGTCGAAGTGTCCTTGAGCAAGACACTGAACCCTGAGTTGCTCCTGGTGGGTCAGGCCAGCGCTTGTATATGACAGCTCCGCCACCATCAGTATACTGTATATGTGTGTGTGAGAGACTAGGTGGATAGCAGGATCTGTGAAGCGCTTTGGTCATCTAGAGATGAGAAAAAGCGCTATACTGTATATGTGAACACCATTTACCATTTCAAGTCAGAAGGTTCCTGGTACGATTTATGTTCAGTTTCTGAGAAATTCTTTCATATGTAAAGAACAGTAGTGATAATGGCAATATTCCTGACTGAATTGATATTGAATTGAAAATTGAATGGCATCAGGACCTGGTAAATGAGAATTGATTTGATTCTCAAAATCATTGATACCCAGCCCTACAAATTAATGTGAATCAAGACTGTTCTTCCTGGAAACCACAGTTCTTCAGAATTTACCTTCAAGTCTTTTGTCATTTGGCAGTTATTTAGAAATATTCAGATACTTGCATACAATCGTTGCACAGACGAAAACAGAAGAAGTTGGAGAAAACGGTGCGTGCGACCACTGCTGCTGCTGTTATTTGACAATCTGTGTAATTACTGGGGTTATGACGAACCACAAAATGTTCTGTATGGGCTTACTTCCTCAATATTCTTTTGAATGTGGACCGTTGTTTTACCAACTCGCTTTGGAAGTTGTGCCTCTGAACAGGCAGAACAGAGCAGCGGCAAGAACCAGGAAATGTGAAGGAGACAAAGCGGACCAATCACAGCTGTTACAGCCTGCGTTGCTGACGTACACCTCACCTTCTCTGGAAAGGTGTACGTCGGACGACTCAATAGAAGTGCACATCGATGTGGGTACATAACTTGTGATTTAATCATGAACTCTGGGGTCTCCTCCCAGTGGGGCATGCCCAAAACACTTAAAGTGGAAGGCGTCCAGGAGACATCCTGATCAGATGCCCAAACCACCTCAACTGACTCCTTTCGATGTGGAGGAGCAGTGGTTCTGCTCTGAGCCTCTCTCGGATGACCGAGCTCCTCACCCTATCTGAGTCCACCAATTCTGTGGAAAAAGCTCATTTCAGCCGCTTGTATCCACGATCTCATTCTTTCGGTCATTACCCAAAGTTCATGACCATACTGTAGGTGAGGGTAGGAACATAGATTGACCGGTAAATCGACAGCTTTGCCTTATAGCTCAGCTCCTTCTTCACCACAGCAGACCAGTACAACGTCTGCATCACTGCAGATGCTGCTGCAATTCATCTGTCAAACTCCAGCTCCATTCTCCCCTCAGTCGTGAGTAAGACCCCGAGATACCTAAACTCCTCCACTTGGGGCAGGAGCTTGTCACTGACACGGAGAGGACAATCCACCTTTTTCCGGCTGAGGACCATGGACTTGGACTTGGAAGTGCTGATTCTCATCCCAGCCAATTCACACTCATCCCACACTTGTCCCAGTAAGACCTGTAGGTCATCGCTTGATGAAAACAGGCCAACATCATCTGCAAACGGCAGAGATGACATCCTGCGATCACCAAACATGACACCCTGCATTAAAACACAAAAAATACACAGTATCCAATCACAGCAGTACAGAGTATCTGCTTGCATTGTGGAGAGCTAAGCTTATCATTCCATCTTGTATGAATTGGTAAAAAATTAAATAAATTCATACATAATTAAAGGCTCTGTTCAGTTCCTCACTTACCATGTGCTCCTGGTCTTTACCCACACATCACTACAGTCAAGTAAATGGTGTGGTATTAACATCTACAATTTAAAAAAAGGTACTCTGTGCACTGCTGTGACTAAATATTTTGTGATTTTCAGGGCTTACCATTAACTTTTTTGTTCACCGGCCACTGTGGCTAGTGATTTTCTAAAGTTACTAGCTACTCAGCCTTTTCACTAGCCACAATTTTGTAGTTGGAAAATTGTTTAATATGATCAAATTTGACTTTTGCATACTAAATTTTACTTGAACTAAATTTACAACCTTTTTAAATGTAAATAACCCTGAAGAAGTAAATACTGTAAAACAGTCAAGAAAAATATTTGCAATATGAGAGTGAAGTACAGGTACTGGAGATTTGGGGTTTGTCCCAGTTCTCATCTGTACCTCTTCCCCTTTGCCTACCCCCACCCATTGGTGCTTGAAATCAAAGGCCAAGTGGTAGGGGTTGAAAATGACCCCTATGAATTGGGACACCCCTTCAGGGTTGCACTACGTCATTAGTATTTGCTGATGGATTTAATCTAAATCTACACTACCTGTTTTAACGAGAAAAAAAGAAAATCAAATCACTCTACAGTATATATAATTCAAGAAATCTGTCTGTTGGTGTGTCTCTGTGTGTCACGATCATAGGACTTTGTGTGTGTGTCACGATCATAGGACTCGCTATGACATAATCAAAGGTCAAAGGCAGGCATCACTGAATGAGTGGTGATGTCAAAGATCAAAGGCAGGCATCACCATGGTTACAGCAGACATGCAGAAATTCTTGCTTTCTACGGGCATGCAGAAATGTTTGCTTATACTTGGTTTCTACGGGCATGCACGAGTATGCACTAGTTAAAACTGATGAGAAAAAAAGTCATCTTAAGGAGAAAAGTGTCTCAAATTTCCATGAACAATTCTAATTAGTAGAAAAAGTCAGAAATTTACTAGGAAAAAAGCTGTAAATTCAGAGAAAATCTTGGACCCCCTGGTGAGTCATTTTTGGCCCATGAGCCATATGTTTGACACCCCTGGACCAGCACATTAAAAATACATAATTAGATGATTTACTTCCATGAAATAGCTGCAAATACAGACGTCATAGATAATCACAGATAAACAAAAGTTCACCTCAGAAGAAGCTTAATTTGCTGTTTACAGCATCATAAAGTTTAGTCACTTTTTCTCTCTGTCATAGGAAAACAAATTTGCACAACTAATGGGAGCTTCTTGCTCTAAAAATAATCATATTTAACTACAGAGGAACGAGCTGATGTGGGGGGAGAGAGCAGAGGTTATTCTCACCGCTGGGCAGGAGATCAGGGGCAGTTGTCCTTGTGATCTGACTGCTGAGTGTCTGCTGTCTGTTCATCGCTGTTTCTCCAGACTGGCTATGAAATGAACCGAACTGCAGGACGCCTTCACATGTACCCAGTATGCTGAACAAGGACTCTGTCCTGTGTATCGGGTCTACTGCTAGTGAGGGTGGACCAATGAGAATACACTGTGTGCGCAGATGGTGCTTCTGGGAGTTGTAGTTTCGTAGTCTGACTACGATAGGCTTATTATTTAGATGTCACTTGAGAAAACTAAACTCGCCAAAGTGGCTAGTGGGAGTTGCTGTCTTACCCGCCACTGGCGGATTGGCGGGTGTTGATGTCAAGCCCTGGTGACTTTTATGTTTTGCTGCATATAAAATAAAGCTGTCATATGTGATTGCCACTCAGCACTGTGTTGCTATGGTAACTGTCCTGTAACTGCCAAGAGTTCTGTTCCAATGCATCCATTCAATTCTATCCACCGCCCAACGATATCCCCAGTCGAAGTCAGCAGCACCCTATTGGCACTATACAGTGTGCCAATGGGGCGTTTCCCCTTTCTGTCGCCGGACAGTTTGCCAGAATCCTTTCGAAGCCGACCAGAAAGTCTTGCTGCATGGTCTCACTGAACTCCTCCCATACCCGTTTTTGCTTCAGCAACCACCCGAGCTGCACTCCGCTTGGCCTACCGGTACACCTCAGCTGCTTCGGGAGTCCCACAAGCCAACCAAGCTCGATAGGACTCCTTCAACTTGATGGCCCCCCTCACCACTGGTGTCTGCCACTTGGTTCAGGGGTTGCCACTGCAAGATGTACCAACAACCTTGTGGCCATGTAGATATATTTATTCATAGTTCCCACACCTCTATAAAAACTGTGGGTTTGTATGTGTATATGCACATGCAGATATACATGTTAGTTTTGTAACAGATGTAACGGGATGCATACCATCCAAAACGTTAAACTTTTGTCTCGTCAGTCTGCAGAATATTTCCATAAAAGTCATATCTCTAAAACTTAAGGTCTTTGTCCCTGTGTGCATTTCCAGACTGTAATCTGGATTTTTTATGTTGCTTTTGGAGTAATGGCTTCTTCCTTACTGAGTGGCCTTTCAGCCCATGTCAGTACAGGACTCGTTTCATCGTGGATAATGACACTACCAGCTTCATCCAGCATCTTCACAAGGTGTTTTGCTTTTGTTCTGGGGTTGGACATTTCTCACCAAAACATGTTCATCTCTGGGACACAGGACCCATTTCCTTCCTTAGCAACATGATGGCTGGACATTCCCATGGTGTTTTACTTGCATATAATTGTTTTACCAGATGAACGTGGCGCCTTCAGGCATCTGGAAATTGTACCCAAGGATGACCCAGACTTGCGGAGGTCCACAGTTCTCGTCTTGATATCTTTGCTGATTTATTTTGATTTTTCCCTTGATGTTACACAAGGAAGCGGTGTGTTTGAGGTGTGCTTTAAAATACATCCACAGGTGTGCCCCCAATTAACTCAAATATCAGGTAACTTTCCAAAGCCATGATATCATCATCTGGGTTTCCCAAATTGTTTCAAGGCATAGTAATCTTAGTGTATGTGGACTTCTGACTTTGAAGAAAGTAATAAAAAAAAAAAAAAACAAACAAACAAAAAACCTCAAATTATTTGCCTGACCTAACAAGAAAAGTTAAGTCAGATTTAATGTCAGTCAGTGAGGAAAAGGGTTGTCTTTTTATACAGTGTATGTAAATATCTGGTTTCAACTGTAAGTGTGACCAATATGCAAAAATATAAGAAATCGGGAAGAGGGCAAATCCCTTTTCACAGCACTGTACATTTCACTGCTATTTTTAATACCCATTACCCCTTTGACATTCCATGTCGGGGCCCTGTTAATCAGTAAGAAGACCAATGCTGACATTATGCACCATACCAGAATGGACAACTGGCCTCCAGTGAATGAATCTCATCCTCCCCCATGGTCTGTCTGGAGTGCAAAGCTATGAATGAATGACAGCCATGATCCTATCTATACAAAATAGGATTTTTAAACTTCATTATAAAGATCAAATATATATTCTGCTCTGTGTAGTTATTGGTCAAAGACTGATGCAATAAAGACTATTTTTGATAACAAACATAACTCACCCATCCTCTAATCCAGCATGGGTGCTTTTTGTTGCCTCCCCACAGAGACCACTGGACATTGCGTTGATCATTTCCACAGTTGAGGCTCTGATACATCTTGGCATGTGCTCTCTAGCGAATGGCTGTGTGGACTTAGGAGTCGAGCCAAGGTCAATCCAGCTTCAGAAGCCGCTCTTATAGTGCAGCCCGCACTCCCCGTCTTTGCCTCTTTCATGCAGGTTCACGGCAGTAAAAATGCAACTGCTAATCTGCAGGCCAGGAGCGGCATGCTTGGTGATGAACGGGGATTATGGCGCTTCTTTAAATTCCACTACAGCCCTGTCTGTGTTCTGCTCTTGTCGCATCATCCTGGTGATTTGCATTCTGATGTGGCGCAGAGCTGTTACAGTTTATCCCTCACAGTGAGCAAACAGCCAACTGATGAGCTCTTCGACCACCACTTTGAAGAGGCAGTCATCTTCAGGGTCGGCCTCCTCAGGCCCATCTATTGTTTTAGGAATTGGCCTGAAACTAATAGTGTGGCAGGGCTCACACGACCAAAATGAGTTTCGAATTTCTGATTTGCAATGTTTGCAATTCTGCTCGCTTCCTCTATTGATCCTTGGGGCCCAGAGCTGGCTGGGCAATGTAGTGCTCTGCAGAATAACAATAACAGAGTGATAGAGGGAGATCAAGGCAGAGTCACTCGATTTCTTCTGGAGAAGGGCCAGAGGCATAAGTTGGATCCAGATGCTCGCATGATCAGCAGGGAGGGAAAGGTACCTTCTCAGTTCAAGGACATTTTAGGCCAGGCAAGGGTGTGAACATTTCATTTATCCACATGCACAATCAAGCATGCACACACAAACACACACAGACACAGAAACCCATATAAACAGCTGGATAGCTAAGAGCAGCAGCTGGGTGCTTCATCCTCTCTAGGTCATGGCTGGTGTTCAGTGGATATGGTGCTTCTGCAGCATTATCCTCTGACAGGTAGGTGATGAGCAGTCGGGCTCATTTGCAAGGGTTCGAGAATCAGCGAAAGATCCCAAAAGTGCTCTTTTCCTCATAATTCTCTGCAGCTGCCATTACAGAGTCTAACAAAAATGTGCTTCTCGACTTAGTTGCCCCCATACCCATGCAGGGTGTAGAGCCAATTATCCTGTATTTGCAGGATAAGGTGTGATTTGGCAAAGAGCGTGAATGCATACAACCCATTTTAATTGCATTCTGAGTGGTCTCAGCCAATCTGATCTCACTCACTTTTCCAGTCCAGGTTTTAAGTCTCCAAAAATGTCCAGCCTCCTGAGCAGCTTGTTTCTCAAGTGACTCGATAGTGCAGTCCCTCCAGGATTTTGCGATGTTGCGATTGCACTAATTCACACAAAATCAGGGATTCGCTGCATCTTTTTGCACAACCTTGCAACTTTGTCCAATCACTGCAACTTTCCTGCAATTTTGGCCAATCCTTGTCAACTTCCGCCAATCAAATTTGTCCCTAGGTAGTGCTCAAACACTCAGTCTAACCAATCAAATGTGTTGCTGCCCCGTGCTCACTTCCATGTTTACAGTGAGTATTACCAGAACACATAAACATTTAAAAAAACAAAAAACAAAACACTCACCCGCGAGTTTTCCTGCACCGTTCCTTTCTGTGTTTCCCCTGGCCTGCCCGTGGATGTCTCCTTGCATCTCCGTCCTGATCGCGTATGTGAAGTGCTGGATTTGTGTTGGGGGGGGGGGGGGTCTGCCTGGCTGAAAGCACCCTGTCGCGGGAGCGTGTGTGAGGAGAGGTGCCATAAACCCACAAATAAACAAGCAAATCTAACACTACAGCCAACATTTTATACATCTTTACAGGTAGAATCATTACTACATCATGTCAATGAGCTTTAAAGCTGTGACTCTCCGGTCTGGACACGGACCAATGTGTGCCCCCAGCAAACCCCCAAGGAGAGCCACTCCTCTCGGTACAACTCCTGTTGTATGTCAAGACGCACAGACGGGTAGGAGTCAAGCACGGAAAGAGTGAGAATATTCTGTAATTTTTTTCAGAAAAACACAGACTTCGATGGACAGTATAGAGCAACAGAATAAATTATTTCTTTTTTTTTTTTTTGCGCTCAGTACCGAGTAGTTGGGGACTGCTGCAGTTGGGGAGTTTTCAAATGAAGGTGCTGCCAGTAATTTCCAAATCTATAGTCTTTAACATGCATTCAATGCAATTTAGCTGTTGTAATGGATGTTGTGTTAAAGCCTGTATTTGCTGTTGCACAAGAGGTTTTTTTTTTGTATGGCAGAGTTTCTGTTTAATTTAAAAATCACTGTTTAATAGATTTTTGATTTTTGACAATCCTGTGCTTTTCTTGTGGTGGTATATAGAATATCACTGCAGTAAACTATGGGGGGGGGGGGGAACAAACAAAACATCTGCTTTAAAATTTGTAATTCTTTTTTAGATTTAGTATACTTTATTGATCCCCAGAGGGGAAATTGAGGGTCATCCACCACCTGGATGGATGAAGCAGCCACGATACGGCGCTATCCCTTAACCATTCACACACACATTCACACCTAGGGCCACTTTAGAGTCTCCAATTAACCTAACCTGCATGTTTTTGGCATGTGGGAGGAAACCGGAGAAATCCCGGGGTAAACCCACGCATACACGGGGAGAACATGCAAACTCCACACAGATCACTGTTGGTCGGGGGCTGGGATCGAACCCACAATCCCCCGGCCAAGGGTAAACTGTGCTGCCGCAGTGCTAACCACTGCGCCACCGTGCAGCCCCAAATTCTTCCCACAACTTTTAGTGCAAAAAAACCTCAAAACATCGCAACTTTTATCACAACTTTTTCAGAAAAAGCTTCCACAAATTCAGGCTTTTTGGGCCAAAACAATCATAAAAACATCCCACGAAATTCTGGAGGGACTGATAGTTGGTCCAAACCCATTGAAGAGCTTCTGATGGAGTACGGTCTTATGCAGTTATGGTAATTCAGTTAGTTTACATTTTCCACATATAAGCAGCTGTTGGGTGATGGTCAGTTTAAGAGTGGAGTAGCAGCTCATTCTGGCCTGATGAAACCCAGCGGTCTTTCTCTTTATACATTCATGCACCGTATATCCTAAGCCTACTGATAGTTGAAGTGTCACATACTAATACCTTTTAACCTTTGACCTGAACAAAAGCCTAAGAGGAGCAGCTGTTCTCATGAAATCAAATAAGTTCCCAGATCTTCCAACCTGGGCGGCGGTGGCGCAGGTGTAGTGTGACCAACTACTGATCGGAGGGTCATGGGTTCGATTCCCGCTTTGTTTGCGGTCTGCTTGTTGAAGTGTCCTTGAGCAAGACACTGAACTCCCAGTTGCTCCTGGTGGCCTGGTTAGCGCCTGTGTGTATGGCAGCTCTGCCGCCATCAGTGTGTGAATGGGTGGATTGCAGGATCTGTAAAGCGCTATATAAGTGAACGCCATTTACCATTTTTACCCTGATCTTGAGTGTAAGTCTGATGCAGACCCACTTGAGGATCACTGTGGACTCTTTGTCTACCTACACGATAACTTAATGTGTACCTCTGCAGAAATTTAACTACCCATTGTGGTGACGCAGACCACAACAAATGTGGTTTGTCCTCTTCATTTCCTTCTATAAATCTCCTGCTTGTTGCTTGCTTTCTTGTTGTGCACAGCATCACTTCCAAAGCGAGTTTGATAAAGGAAGTTCACAGGAACATTTGTGTGACTTGTCCTCACCCCATTATTATCAGATAGTGGCAGTTCAGTAGTCATAATGCAATACCATTTATTCTGGCATCTTCTTTTTTTTCTGTAATGCAGTGAGTGTAGTAAACATTGCTGTTGTTCATTTACATGACAAAAAGTACACAAAGGGAATTATTCTACACATAGGGAGGAAAAACCCAGTTTTGGCAGTGCTACAACACATACAAACTAGCGCACAAGTATAAATCCTAACAGCGTGGACCACCTGCGTAGGCGACACCATGGGCTCTCTGTCTGTTTAATGCAGAAGTATAAATCAGGCTTAAGGCACCAGGACCAGATCCAGCTCACAGACCATCTCAATTCTGAAAGTTCTAAGACTTAAAAAAAAAAAAAATAAATAAATAAATAAAAAAAAAAAATAGCCAAACAAGTGGTCAACAACCTCTACTAGTGAGTGTCATTTTGAGCAGGATTTGGCACCCCCCAAAAAATCCTCCATGCATGCAAAAAACGTAATGCACAACAAAATTGTAACTTTTCCTGTAAATTTATAACAGTTTTTTGGAATATGCTTTTTTGTGCATAAGCACACTGCTTTAATCGAGGTTGTTTTACAGTGAATTGACCTCATGGTTTCTCATCATAATCACAAAATCCACAGACACGACCAGCTAGAATGAACTATTTACAAGACTACAGATTTACGGAAGCCAAACGGAATGATATCTCCTTTGCTATGTGCACCATGGTGTATATCTTTCTGAATGACAGGAAAATACTACTGCTACATTATAAAGCAGAGGTTAAATCTACTTACAAGAACACGCAAGAAAAACACAAGGCAAACAAACATAACACCAACGATTCAATGGTATATTGGAATAAACCTGGGGGGAAAAACTCTTATAGACCAGGCATTTATTGAATAACCTACAGAACCTTTATTCTGAGTGTAATTTGAGATGAAAGATGAGAGGTTTATGTTGAATGAGAAAACAGTCAGGTCAGAGAGAGAGATGGTTTGAGTTATACTGCACCGCTCTGGGTCTACACAGGCGGAGGATGAAGATGGGCGTCACTGGAGGGCGAACCCATGTACGGTGGATCCTTGATGTAATGTTTTTCAGAGATCCACTGGACCACTCCTAGTCTGGCCCTTCACCCTGGACCAGTTTGCCTTGGGAGACCCTGCCAGGGGCAAGTGGCCCCGAACAACATAGCTTCTGGGATCAGCGGACACTCAAAACCCCTCCACCACAATAAGGTGGCGATCCAGCGAGGAGGTAGTAATATTTTTTCTGACAACATTAAGAAACTCGGCAGTAATTTAAACCAAAGCAACAATGCAAGTTAGCATCATCATTTAGCATGTGCTGTTTTATAATTAGAGAAAGATGGTGTTAATATTTACTTATCGCCAATTAAAACAAGGTTAGAGGACTAAACTCTCTGACGCAGCACGATGGGGAAACAGTCCCACATCCATGGCAAATAGAAGTAACTGCTATATGACCAAAACATTAGCTTGGAGTTGGCTGCTGTGCTAACCACCGGAACCCACACACCTGGTACACTGTGGGGGAGAGGCGGGGTGGTGACAAGTAGAAATGAGGCATGTGTCTTTTAAATCCCGATATAAACGATACAGTTTTATATGAACTGGAAGACTTTTTTTTTTCGTGTCACCTGATGTATATCGTCATATTGCACAGCCCTATCCCCAGGATGGGGTCTAAAGTAGGTCTGCTCCTAAGAGCTCTTCCTGGGCCGTTGCCATCTCATCTTGTAGCCTCGTGGAGTCAGGCGGAGGAGGTCTCACTGCACGATGAGGGCGGGAGCCTGATAGAAAAATTCCATATTATCCACATTATTATTATTAATAATGTATTATTATTATGTGTCATGCCTTTCCTATTTCATGTCTGATGTTTATATATGCATTCCATGCAGGATAAGTTTATACATTCCTTTATATTCTTCCATTTTATATTTCATATTATATGTCTGATATGACTTGTGATTCATGTATGGCCATGAACAGCCCCAGTCTGTGTGTGAGTGTGCCTGAGTTAGCAATTTTAATCACCAGCTGTACTGATACATTTTTGGATGTCTAGCCCTGTTGTGACTGAGAAGATACTGGCTCCTTGTTTCCTGGGAGCAAAGATAAGAACTGTTACCCCCTGTCTTGCCAGATGTACTCAAGGACAGTTTCTCCATCTTCCCATGGATAACACAGCTTTAAAAGCTACAACAATGAATGGCTGATTCAGAGGTATGGATGGTCAGACTTGGGGCTGCTTCTGTATTTCTCCCTCATGAGGAATAAATGTACTTATATCTAAATTTTCTGCCTGATTTTTGACTCAGATTAATTATACTGAAAATTATTCTAGCAGAGCCTCAGAGCTGGATGTCTTCATTCAAGGCTCCCAAAGCAAGCTGGAAAAAGAAGCTGCATCTACACCTGGTTGTGAGCTTAGAAAACCTTTATGCAGATATTATCCAAAATGATTAAAAAAGCGTGTTTGATCTTGACATGAGTTTAGGAACTTATGCACAAAAAATAAGTATCTAAAAAAACCGTACAAAATTACTAGAAAAGAAGGGAAAGAGAATGGCTGCCTCCTGAAGGGAGGGAAAACAATGAGGCCTTCATAGTGGCGGTTTTCTGCAGCTCAGCTGGTCACAGATGGAAGCAAAGACAAGTCAGGAAAAGCAGGCAGAGGAGCAGGACAGCAGAGCTGACATCTTTTAAAAAAAAAAGTGTCTGAAGACAGGACAGGAAGTGAGATGGTCTGAACAAATGAGAAAGTTTACTGTGGAGGTGAGAACAGCCTTAACAGTCAGAGATGGTTTGTAAACTTCGTTAGAGAGAAGTGGAAATTTGAGGGAAAAGTTCAGGTAATAAAGTGAGAGATTACTAGTTCAGCCTTTCACAGGGGATACACTGGGATTCAGCATCATGACACAGAATGACATGGAGCACATGGTGTGTGCTCCATGTCAATATAGGTGTAGAGAAATCCTCATCATAGCATTCTGTCAGGGGCGACAATGACTGTTTCATTTAGGTCTGATCAGATTCCTCCACACAGCTCTGTCCTTCACCCTCTGCTGCCAGCAACTCCTGGCCTTGTTAACCCAGGCGACATCTGAGCCAGTATGAGTTGCTTTCTGACTGACCAGTTCATGAAACTGCTTGCAAAGTATTTGAGTACTGCTAGCTTTTGCTGGACTAGCGGCACATTCTTGGCAGATAGCAGTATTATCAGTGGCAAGGACAGGCCAAGACAAACAGACTCCAGTATCTGTTGCAGTAACTGACCAGATGATAGGTTTGTTTATCTCTAATTTTTGAGGGAAAAAAAAGGTATTTAAAATGACCTCACTGAGATTCTTTATTTCATCTCTCTCCGTGCACAGTGCATCAAATTCCCATGACAAAATGTATGAGGAAAAAAATAGCAAATTTACTAGAAAAAAAGTTGCAAATTTATGAGAAAAAAATGGAAATTTATGAGGGAAAAAGTTCAAAATTTATGAGAAAGTCGCAGATGTATGAGGAAAAAAGTTGCAAACTTGCAGGAAAAGTAGCAAATTTATGAGGGGAAAAAAGCTGAAAATTTGAGGAAAAAAGTTGCAAATTTATGAGAAGTCAAAAATTTATCAGAAAAAGGTTTAAAAATTATAAGGAAAAGAGTTGCAAATGTGTAAGATTTCTTTACATTTCTGCTTAGAATTGGTGTTTCAAAGCCATTTTATTCAGGTCTGTAACATGATCTAGAAAGGTTTATGATGACAAGCATGATGATTTGGGGTCATTTTGCTAACAAGGGGGAAGGCATTCCCCTTTCATATCAACTACTGCAAACAATACTGTATTAAGATAAGATAAGATAAGATAAGCCTTTATTAGTCCCACAAAGGGGAAATTCCAGGATTGCAACAGCACAGGGATAGCAACACTCAGAGCAACAATCAGAAGGCAAGAAAAAAAACAAAACAAAAAACAAGCAAGCAAGAGCAGCTAATATACATATGTACATATTACTATAAAATATATATATACACACACACACACAGACACACAGTGCAGAGCATTGTAGCTGGATGGAATAAATATATGAATATATGAACACACAGTGCAGAGCATTGTAGCTAGATGGAATAAATATGTAAATATATAAACACCCACAGTACGGAGCATTGCAGCTAGGTGGAATAAATATGCAAGTATATAAACACACACAGTGCGGAGCAATGTAGCTAGATGGAATAATATGTAGATATATAAAAACACAGTGCGGAGCATTGTAGCTAGATGGAATAAATATATAGATATATAAATGTAAACACACCCAGTGCTGAGCATTGTAGCTAGATGGAATAAATACAGTATATAGATATATAAATATAAACACACCCAGTGCAGAGCATTGTATTTGTATGAGAGGCAAAGCTAGTGCACAGTCTAGTGTTGCACAGAAGTGCTTTTTGTTTTCAAAACATTTGAGCTGCACTATCTCCACGGACAGCCAGCTGCATGGCCCAAGGACAATGCCAGCAGCCAAGACAAAACATCTCCTGCCAAAGAGACTTTGTTGTTCTTAGCTGATACAAACACCTACACTCAACACTACACCCACACTGACTCAAAAACTGATGAAAAAGATCACTCACTCACTGCTCTCTTTGTGTCCTTGTGTACTTTTTTGTCTGCTAACTGTGCATTGAGGGCTTTTTTTCTTGTAATCATAATATTGATCATATATGACCAGTATTCTGACAATCAGTGGTTTTTTTGCTCCTTCCTATTGTATTATCCTTTTCTTCCCTATGCATCCTGTACCCATCTGATGACAGGCGCGTTCACGGATGCTGCCGTGTCACTGGAAATGCAGGTCGTTTTCTGTGTCAAGTCAAATCCCTCGTATGTTATCAGTTTTCATATCTGTTAATGTACTTGGCAATAAATCCTTTTGAGTCCGAGTCTGAGTTACATTTTCTTAAATCAAGTAACGGATAAGATTAAGCATGCTTTGTGAAAATAGCACACATAGTTGTTACAGCTGTCACATAAGTGTGGTTAAGATACTTTTATTTCACACAAGTGTCATACATGTGCTTTTGGACACGTCCTCATTTATATGACTTAATTGTTTTTATCTTATATCATATTACATGCTTGTGGTGGACAAAAGAAAATATGCAGTTTTGGAAAAACTTAAGAAGCCAAAGAGACCTCAGCAAAAATTATCACTTTATCTGGTTTTATACATATGTGTTTGAGTAAAATGAACCGTTTAGTTTTATTCTCTAACTCACTGAAAACAACTCACTAAAATTCCAAGTCAAAATATCATCATATCATAGCATTTATTTACAGAAAAGGACAACTGGCCAAAACAACAAAAAAGATGTTGATTTTTAGATGTGCTTTTAGAACAAGTTCATGTTCATTCTTAAACACTACAGTACTTAAGTTTTAACTTAGGAAAAACTCAGAAATCTGTATTTGTGTCATCACTCTGATTATTATTCACAGCTTTCATCAGTCTTACCATGCTTAAATGATCACCTAGACAGAACCTCCTTACAGTGACATACTGGTAAAAATCAAGTTTTTTTTTCCTTGTTAACACATCTATGAAATGTTTTTTTTTTTTTATGACTTGGAAGACACATCAGGAGTGAAATCACTCTTATGGTTCATGTTTGTTTTTCTGCAGTGAAAGTTCAGTTAAGCTCCACCCCTAGGAAAAAGGCAAATTTAGATGGAGTGTTTTTGTGATGTCACTAGAACAGGTGGACAAATCAGGACTAAGCACTGGCTGTTCAAATTTGCCAGCTTACAGACTTCTGTGTGCTGTGGTCTTGGAGGAGAGGCGGTATGTGAGCGAAATGTGGGTGGGTCTAATTAGATCCTGGTGTTTGAAGGAGGAAAAGGGCAAAAATTTTCACAAGCAATTGTAAGACAACAAAAGTTTTTTGGGAAAAAATGGCATAAGATACCATTTTTGGCAATGTAGATTTGTTTATAAGGAGTTTTATATCCACTACAGTTTGTCTTTAAGAAGACTAGTATATTGCCCGTAGAATGCAAGTATTCCTGTCTGAAGGTATCCCAATTAGGCTTTACATGCTCAAATGTAGGCTGTGTTTGAAAGTGGAATACAAAGAGTTGTAGCCTAAATGTAGGCAATCACACGTTAGACTTTGACAAATATGAAAGGGACTGAACGAAATTAAGATTTATTTAATTGTGTAAATATTAATTACAGAATACCTAATCATTGAAAACGAATGGGACACCAATATTGGTGACTGTTTCAGATCCCTTGTTTATTTGTTTGTCAGATCACTTATTTGTGTGATCTTTTATCACTTACATTCATAATAGTGTATCTTGCACTTTGGGGAATGGGAGTTGTTCAGTTACCATTATAACTAGAAAAGCACTCGGAGAGCGCAGACCTCCACCAAGGGCCACAGTTCCCCCCCATACAGTGTTTAGCATCATAAATATTAATCCTACATTTATTTTGTCTAACTTTATAGATTCCTTGACCATGAAAAAAAATGCCATTCGCAAGTGGCATATATTAGCTATACTGTGATGCTTGTGTGTTTTTGTTTTTTTTTGTTTTTTTTTTTTTCTAGACGGTGATCCGGATCACCACCAAAATCTAATCATCTGTAGGATACCTCATTTCTGACAATCTGTGAAAATTTCATGAAAATTTTACATAAATTTTCATGTAAATTTTGAACTATGGATATGAGATGTACACACAAAATAGGAAATGTAAAAGTGGTGGTGGGGTAGCACTGTATGTTGATAGAAAATTAAAAAGTAAAAAAGTGGACAGCATGACATCAGCAGTGAATGAAAGTATGGAATGTTTAACAATTGAGATTACGATGGAAAAAAGAAAAAATATAAGTTGTGTATATGGGTGTTTTTATTTATTAGGGGTCCAATGTGTGACATTGGTGGCAAAATTTAAAATTGATCAAATCTGCACATGAAATTGACTAATCACTATCCAATTGTGTCAGGTTTATGAAACTATTAACTATTTTCGTAACGGCATTCGCGTTCAGGAACTCTTGAGGATGAGCGCTCACTTCAGCTACTTGTAAATGGAGACGTAAATGGGACACTCGGGCTTTTGTTTCCCCGTGTGCCAATGCACTTTGCAATGGCACACGTTTTACACGAAACAACTTCAACACTTCCAGTATTTTTCACGCATCAAAACTCATCAACAGCTACATTTTCATGACATATTAAGATGTGATAACGTGTATACATACCTTCAAATTCTCCCTGTTTGTTGGATAAGACGTAAAATCACAAAAGGCGTAAATGCGGGACACGGAAGTTTGGACCTTCGATAACTTCAATATAAAGTGACCACGGTTAATCCTCTCCACATGGGTTGAGCACATCCGGGGTAGAGAAAATAAAAGTGCTTTCCCAGGGCGGTCACCTCGCCAGACGGGGCTGCGCGCGGCCGACCAAGATCGAAGACGTAAATTTTTTAAAGGACACCATATTCGATGTGTCATAAATGTTTGAGATTTTATTGAAATATTCTACATCTGAGCTTCCCAAAGACTGATCTCCTTTTTACGTGTATGGTTTGGGATTTGAAAGGTGCAAAGTGAAAAGCATCAGCACCTCTTTTTTTTCTTGTTACTTTACCAAATAACTTGCATATTGCTGCGTAAATTCGGGGACACGGAAATTTACGTCGTACGAGTAAATTTGCAGGGGTCGCCGTACAAAAACCATAGATCCGATCACATTGGGGAATGTTTTATTTTGAATTTGCATTACAACTCTGTTATCTCTTGCATAAATGAGTAGAAAGAGTTACTCAGAGATCACTTTACAGTACTTTGAAATTGATGTGATTTTCATGTCACACAAAAACTGGGAAAAATGAGGGGACACGACCAATAGTTTAGATTCTAACGGCAAAATCAATGATTTTTTTTTTTTTTTTAAATTGCAATGCAAGTCTGAAACTTTTTTATGTTCCCTTGCATATTATAAAAACGAAACAGACATCTGCAAATTACAGAAAAAGAGAGAGCGCTTGAAAGTCGGATACCCCTGATATAGTGCACTGGACCCCCCCCCCCAAAAAAAAAAAACCAAAACAAAACAAAACACCCATATATAGAGCACCGGGATCTGATATGGAAAAATTTAAAAATGGGAGGGAAAAGATGTATGCAAAAATAAGACAAAAAGATATCTTTATTTGTGGTGACTTTAATATAGATTTAATGAAAACAAAACAACACAAACCAACTGAAGATTTTTTAGATACAATGTATAGCTTAACCTTATTTCCAAAGATTACAAAACCTACGAGAATAATGACACACTGTGCTATCCTGATAGACAGCATTTTTACCAATGTTATTGAATATAATATGGTGAGTGGTATAATAATAAATATTAGTGACCACCTGCCTGTATTTGTTTCTTTAGATGTTAATTATGGGGCTAATGAGAGGAGTAATAATAATAATAATAATAAACTATGTAAAAAGATTATCTATAAAAGAATACGAACAGAAGCAAGAATCAGTGATTTGAAAGAAGACTTAATGTTACAGAATTGGGATGTTGTCTATAGAGAGAAAAATGTGGACTTGGCATATGATAAATTTATTGATATATTTAAATCATTATATGATAAAAACTGTCCAATTAAAGAAATTAATAAAAAACACATATACAAAAATTGCCCATGGTTAACCAAGGGGTTACAAAATGCTTGTAAAAAGAAAAATTATCTCTATAAAAATTTCATTAAATTAAGAACTAAAGAATCTGAAAAAAGATATAAAACATATAAAAATAAATTAGCTGAAATAATACGAACTAGTTAAAAATTATACTATAGGAAAATGTTAAATGAAAATAAAAATAGTATAAAAGGAGTCTGGGATATATTAAATAAATTAAGGAAAAATGGAACTAAGAAACTGATATATCCAGAGTATTTTACTGATAATTGTGGTGATATTTATGATAAGAATATGGTAATAAATAAAATGAATAAATTTTTTGTAAATGTTGGGCCAGAGTTGGCAGCAAAAATTCCAAACCAAGGAAGAGACACCGTGAGTGAGACTTTGATTGGAAGTAACCCTCAATTTTTCTTACAGCGGTGGATGAACTAGAGGTAAAATCTGCTGTTGAAAAGTGTAAAAATAAATTATCTACTGATTGTGATGGTATTGATATGGCACTAGTAAAAAGAACTGTTGATGGTATATTAAAACCATTCACATATATTTGTAATTTATCATTTCAAACTGGCTCATTCCCGCAGAAAATGAAAATAGCAAAAGTAATACCATTATTCAAGCAAGGAAATAAACACCAGTACACAAACTACAGACCAGTATCACTTCTTCCACAATTTTCAAAGATTCTGGAAAAACTTTTCAACAACAGATTAGAAAACTTTTTAAATAAACAAGATGTGCTGAATCAGAACCAATATGGGTTTAGAGCCAAGAGTACAACATTGTTGGCGATAATGGAAGCAACAGAGGAAATAATAAATGCATTAGATCAAGGAAAATATGCAATTGGTGTGTTTATAGATTTTAGAAAAGCATTTGATACAATAAATCATTCAATACTTCTTAATAAATTGCAAATGTATGGTATTAGGGGAATGGCTCTGAAATGGGTTACAAGTTATCTATCTGAGAGACAACAATTTGTGAAGATGGGAGAATATCTGTCTGGGTGTATGGGAATTGCCTGTGGGGTCCCCCAGGGGTCAGTATTGGGCCCCAAATTATTTAACATGTATATAAATGATATATTCCAAGTTTCTAAATTATTAAAAATATTATTTGCTGATGATACTAATATATTTTATTCTGGAAATAATTATAATCAACTAATCCATACTCTAAATAATGAATTAAATAAGCTTAAAAAATGGATGGACTGTAATAAATTATCACTAAATATAGATAAAACTAAGGTAATGATATTTGGTAATTGTAAAAATAAAGAAGATGTACATATTCATATAGATAATGTAGTTATTGAAAAAGTTAAGGAGATCACGTTTTTGGGTGTAATACTGGATGATAAAATTAGTTGGAAACCACATGTCGGATAACATACAAAATAAAGTTGCAAAAAATATTGCAATTATAAATAAAATTAAGCAGGTCCTAGATTATAAATCACTTCATATCTTGTATTGCTCATTAGTACTTCCATACTTGACTTATTATATAGAGGTTTGGGGTAACGGTTATAAAAGTAAACTTAATTCATTGTTAATATTACAAAAAAGGGCAGTCCGTGTTATACACAAAGTCGGGTACCTCGAACATACTAATTTAGTGTTTTTTACATTCAAAGTTATTGACATTATGGGATCTGGTTCATTATTACACAGCACAATTAATGTTTAAAGTCCGTAAAAACCTCTTGCCACACAATATACAAAATCTTTTCTGGGAGAGAGAAGGGAAATATAATTTATGGGGGAATACAAAATTTAAAATGCACTTAGATCTACTCGGAAGAGTTTTTGTGTGTCTGTGTGTGGGGTAAAATTGTGGAATGGGTTGGGGGAGAAACGGGCAATGTCCAAACATCCGCATATTTAAATCAACATGTAAAGAAAGGATTTTTGAGCAGTATGAGAATGAAGGGCAGTGATGTTGCATTGTGTCTTCAGTGAGGGAAGGTTGTTGTTGTGTTATGGTGATTGTGAAGGTGATGGTGTTGTCTGTGTTTGTATTGAACATGCCAGAAGTGTATGTTTATTGTTGTTGTAATATTGTTGGATGTTGGTATTGTTGTCAATATGGACTGTCATTGTTGTGTCATTTTTGTTGTATAATTTGACTATGGGTGTATTATGGTGAATGTGGTTGTGGGATAATGATGATTATGAGTGATACTGTAATTTGTTGGGTATGGAAAAGGGGTGGGACTATATAAGCGTTGGCTTCTTCCCACTCCTTTTGAACATTTTATTTTTGGCTTGTCTTTGTTTCGTTTTGAATTTTTTTTTTTTTTTTAGAATGTTCAAATAAAAGTCGATGTCAAAATCCGTCCATAACTTTTTGAGTTATCTTGCTAACAGACAGACAAACCAACGCTGATGAAAACATAACCTCCTTGGCGGAGGTAATTATTTTAGTTTATCAGTTTACTGATGGAATTCCTGTACAGTAGGTAAAATTATGTTGTACAGTTGCCCTTTGTTTCTACAGCTATCAGTCGTGTACATATGCTCCGTCATTTCATGCTACCGTAAACATTTATTTGCATTTTTGAAACAAAGGAACCTCAAGCTCATGAACGGTCTGTAGTATAATGCTGGAGAAAGTATTATTTGTTTGTGTGTGTGTGTGTGTGTGTGTGTGCGTCTCTTCTGAACCGCACACACGTGTGTGTGTGTGTGTGTGTGTGTGTGTGTGTGTGTATACTGTATATATATATACTGTATATATACACAGTATATATATATATGTGTGTGTGTGTGTGTGTGTGTGTATATATATATATATATATATATATATATATATATATATATATAAAGAACACAATGTCTTTGAATTCTTCTGATTTGTAAACCTTTGTGCATTTTTGAAACAATTCAACAGAAAAGTAATTTACGATAAGTGGGTATTAGAAATTAAATAATAAATAAATTATATTTTTTGTAGTGAAAATAATGTTCCACATATAGAAATGGGAATTTTTAAAGTTTATGATAAATTCAGCAATCGGATGAAGCAAAGAAATTAAGGAAGATAAAGTAACTAAACCCAATATTATGGACTAAATAAACACATTAAACATTTACAATATATGATCTGCAGAATATACACAAACTGTACCGATGAGCAATGGTAGCAGTTTTTGACAAAGTAGCATAAATCAATAGACTCTGCTGTTGATCGGTGCTATTGTTAGCATTTTTTTTGATAGGGTAGCACAAATCGACAGAACACCGGTCGGGCCACTGCTTCTCTTGGCATGTCCTATGTTGGATACACCGGTGTTCTTTGTCAGACCCTGGGTCCCCGCTGGTGCACCTCGTGTTCTCCACATATGCCGAATTATCCTTTAGACCTACAGAATCACAGCAACTTTATGGTATATTTTTTTAGACATTAAATCTTCAGTAATATCTTTTTCTAGTCAAATTTGTCACTTTTCACTTCCTTGTTTTGTTCAGTGAGCACTGTGGTGACTGGTCGTGATGCCGCGTATTATCCAATCAGCATGGTTGTGATGTCGCGTATTATCCATTCACATACCTGCCAACTACTCCGGTTTTGCCGTAATGGTTACGGTTTTCAAGACCCCATTCCGGGTTATGGCTTTATTAATCAAAATTACGGCTTTTCACTAAAAATTCAGTCAAAAATTTTAAATCGTAAAAAAAATACGAAAGCAATTCCAAACACGAGATTGCTAGGAATCGTATCTAAATTTACCTGAAGCATTTGCTAAGCTAATGCTATCGCTATAGCTAACGCCATAGCTAGTCGTAGCACCTAACACCGATACAAAGAAGCGACTCCGTCCCCGGTGATTGGGGCTCGCCGGAGGAACCAACCGAGGCAACAGTTGGACGGGAGCCGGATCGGAGTTCAAGTACAGCGTTGGTAGGAGACGGGGACCAGTGGAGGAGCAGCCGGGGCCCCAGCTGGATAAGTCAACTGGAGCTGGAGCCCAGCTACAGCGGCGGGGCTCAGCGGAGGAACTACTGAGGAAGACGGCGGTAGGTGGCGGCGCTCAGCGGAGGATCTACCGGGACCCCAGCTGGACAGGAGCAGGATCGGAGCTCAACTACAGCGGCGGTGGGCGGCGGGACTTGGTGGAGGAGCTGCCGGTACCCCGGCTGGACAGAAGCTCAATTGCAGCGGTGGTAAGCAGCGGGACTAGCAGCGGAGGGGGCTAGCTGAGGCCCAGCTGGATTTGAAGTCGGTCGGATCGGATATCGGCGTCACCAGCAGAGATTGTTTTACTATCAATAGTTCAGTAAAAATGCCACCAAAGAAGGAGGAAATGGAAGAGATCAAAAAATTTTATCTTCTTGGAACATAAGTCAATATTATACAGTAATAAGTGGCATTCAGCTGTTTGTTTTGTCATTTAAGCACAGTTCTGGTACTTAAAAATCATAAAAACCCGGGAGCTTTGGGGGCTTCGCCCCCCTTGTCCCCCCATCAGACCCCGCTGGGGGACTGTGTCCCCCAGACCCCCTGCTAAATTTTCAGATAATTTCCCCAACCCAAAATCACATCCCTGGGTAAAGAATGACATACTGAGGCAAGCCAGAAAGTTACGGGGAACAGAAGTTTACCTAAATGAAAATCTAACAAAAACTAATGCTGAAATAGCACGGCAAGCATGGATGCTGAAAAGACAAAATAAGATACAGGCAACATGGACAAGAAATTGTAGAGTTTGGATCAAACTAAATGGAACACCTGAGGAAGCAAAAGAGTATAATAATCAGACATGTTACTGACTTAAATAAATATAGGTGAACACTGATTAAGAAAATTAAGAGACTATGATAATCCATATCCACACACATGGCAAGTCTTTTCGTGAGGAATACTCCAAAGCATTTCCAGGAATTATTACTGCGGACTGTGAGCGCAAATTCAGCCATGTGAACAAGAACAAAACTGAGTTCAGGTCCAGTTTGTCAAATAAAGTTCTGGGCAACCTCATGACCAAGAAAATGATGACCGCTTCGGGTAACAAGTGCCACAGTGTGTTCCATTCAAAAGACCAACTGAAGAAAGCTAAGAGGTGCACCATGGAAAGCAACAATGCTTGAGAGTTACCATAGTTTGTCCTTGATCTTTTCCATCAGCATATCTGCATTGACAATTTAAGGAAAATAGAAACATGATTGTTGAAGAAATATGAGGTTGTTAGCCACGTTTTAACTTGATTTAATACTATTTGTTTGCCGTCGGGGGGCTTCGCCCCCCTGAACCCCCCACCAGGACTTTGTCCTGGACCTACCGGGGCCTGTGGCCCCTGGACTCCAGCTAGTTACTAGGCTTTTCAGGTTTTAAAAGTTGGCAGGTATGCATTCAGCACGGAGTCAACCTGAAACCCCACCCATACTTCCTGAAGCCAGGGCATGAAGAGAGAGAGTGGTGGCTAAACTTTTATTGATAAAAATTATGTATTTTGACTGAGCAACTCCATACTCAGAGATGCACACCCTTGTAACCTCAGCAAAGCACTTAAAAAAATCTGAGGTCAGTCTGTATGTGTGTATCTGTCTGTCTGTGTGTTCTGCACATCTCTCTCAAACCATTTGTCAGAGATTTCTCGCATTTATAGATGGATATAGGTGTCCCTGTGTTGGAGTTAAACAGATACTTGAATGGCCGCCATGCATGTAAAGATGCTAATTTAGGAAAGATTTTGGAATGGTCTCTTATTTTTTTCCAGAGCTCTATATAGTCAAGTAACTTTTTACCCCACTGCTGGGAAAAGTTGTTACTTATACTAGGGTAAGTTGTTACAGTGGCTGGTAAACTGATAAATTCACAAGACAAAGCACTTCTTTCTATAGTTTTATTATTCAAACTGTATACAAAACACTTCTATTTTTGCACCATGCTTTATAGCTGAAATAAGACGGGAATGCAGTGTATCAGTCCACACAGATGAAGGTGTCACACTGCTGACTAAATATGGCTTGAAATCAAAATATTTGCAGAAAACGGAGGGAAAGGTGCACAACCTCATGGTGGAACGTTGAAGCCATATCTTACTGAGATAGGCTACATCTAACAAATTCCAATCTTAAGCTTTATTATGATTATATTTTGATCATACCTAAAATATTTATAAGCTTTTTGACGTGATTACACCATGTTTTAAAATACTACAGTGACAGTAATCCACAATGCCACAGAGTAGTTACACTAGGGGTGGGAATCCGCATGATGGAATGCTATCATGATACTTAGACTGTGATGCAATGCAATAATATCACCATCTTGCATATTGCAATATCATATATTGTGATTTCTGTCCCGATTTTTGTCTTGTTCAACTCCCACTAGATCTCAAGAGTCACTCCTTTGCTCTGCGGACCTAACCAGACGGTGAGCATTTAGCATCACCTAGTGGACCAAAGTCAATTGATTTTTTTTTTTTTTTTTTTTTTTTTTTTTTTAAATCCCTTTGGTATCTAAATAAGTAAGTTTGAGTTTTCAACATTTATTAATAATTCTTAAAGTATCACCATACTAGTGTCTCTGAATCGATACAGATCACTACCACAAAGTACCGTGATATTACGATGTATCAATTTTTCCCCCACCCTTATGTTACACTGCAACAATGTGCCCCTGGTCGCTGTGTAACAATTTTCCCCATCATTGCCATTTAGTATTAGTATATAGTATTGGGTAAGGGAGGGGAAATGTAATTTGTTTTTGGTAGGTAAATGTCTTTTTTAAAATCATTGTTATTAATAATTACTGTTTTTAAAACCTGTTTTCACATTTTGTCATTTTAAAAAAATAGACTTTTTTTCACAGCCGTGATATAAACCTCAAATGTATTGTTGGGCTGTCCCCAATACCAGTTTTGGAACTTCAAATAACTGGGAGCAACCCAGAAGAAGTACAATCTTTCTTCTTTCCCAGGAAACTGCATCAGCATCAGAGACTGTTCTCATCAGTGTGGAACTTCTTCATGTCAATGTGTAACTTATATTCCTAAATTTGCAGCTTTTCTTGTAAATTTGATACTGTAGTGGTTTAGACAGGGCTGCAGTTCCCTGTCTACACTTCGTTTCTTTTTAGGACTCATTATAATTATTATCATTGTCAGTACTATTATTATCATTGTTCCTGCTTCTCTCTTCATTTTGGGTTTATTTGTGGTGACAGCACTTTCAGTTACTCTGCTCCTCATTAACTGCCTTTTCTGTTAATTATTCACAGCTGTATCTGATTGTGTTAATCACTGTTGTTGTTATTGGGACATATTGTGTGACACGGGTGGTGGTTCTACCTTTCCGGTTCCGCTGCCACCCGGGGTATAAGAGGACTGTGAGGAAGAGGGGCGGTCTCTTTGACCTCCTCTCTGCCCGACGGGAGCGCCTGTACTGTGAGAGTGAGTCAACAATAAAGTCGTGTTCAGTTCAGTGTCCAGTCTCGTTCTTGGTTCTCGTTCACCGACATAACATTTGGCGACAAGGGTAAAAGTATGGACGCGGGAGTTGCTACTATTCGGCCGTTTTTGGAGGTTCCTGGTGAGTTGCCAGTCCCTTGGACGAGGTGGTTTGCCGCATTCCAAAATTATTTGGTGGCACTGAACCTTGGTAAACTGGAGGAGTTGCGGGCACGGGCACTGTTGATTTACAACCTGGGAATGGAAGGACAACGTATCCTGAGTGCCTTGGGTGACAGTGACGGCTTTGAAGAAGTGGTTGAGCTAATGGCACAACATTTTCTCGCCCCGGAAAACATCATCGTCCGGAGGATTCAGTTTTAGCAGCACCGCCAGCAGACTGGCGAATCAGTGCAGCGGTATGTTGCAGACCTACGTCAGCTGGCCGGGGACTGCCACTTTGGAGCATTAGAGGAAGAGATGGTCCGCGACCAATTGGCAGAACACACCCTTTGCCCGACGACGAGGTCGAAGCTTCTCACACACTCGGGCGAGCTGACGTTGGCCATGGCCATCAAGTTAGCTCAACAGAGTGAGGCGGCAAACCAGCTATCACGAGAACTCGGTGAGAGAGCGGCACTCCACCATTTTGAATCACAGTCGATGGTGCAGGCAGTAGACCCAGACAGCGACGATGGCATGGAGGATGAGGAAGAACATGCTAATGCAGTGAAGATGAGGTCCTCCCCGGGATCGCCAAGGTGTTTGGGTTGTGGATCCACCAAGCACCGTTATAAGGCTAGAGAGTGTCCGGCAAGAGTAAAATGCTGCGGGAAGTGTGGACTCCTGCATCATTTTGCCAGGGCATGTAATGGGTTCGAGTGAGGGGACCGTAGACACAATGTGGACACCCCCCCCCCCCACTTCAACTCCCATGGTCATCCACACTGTTTCCTCGAGCACCAATGGTCGTACCTATTGTGTGGTGGAATTGGACGGGGTGGCGGTGCCGCTACTGATTGACACCGGTGCGGTGAGGTCCGTGTTGAATTGGTCTACTGTGAGAAGTTTCTTCCCACATTATCGAGTGAGAGGTTATTCAGCACTGCTGTGTGGGTATGGTGCAATAATAGCCACGGTGGGATCGGTGGAACTAACGGCTAGGTACAAGTTGGCGGAGGTGTCCAACCTGAAGTTCATCATGACTGCCTGCGATGAGAATGTTATGGGGTGTGACCTCTTATGGATTGGGCTTCACCATCACCAGAGGCGTTGGAGAGGAGTGGTCGGGCTATGGTTTGTGGGGCCGGCTGGTTCCGCCAGTGCTGGACGAAGCTGTGTGAGACGAACCTTCGCCTAGTATTCTGGACGATGAGCAGGACCAACCCCACCCAGGGCCATCATGGGAAGGTCCCGGTGCCAGTGCCCAAGTAACCCTAGCTGAGGGAAGTGGGCGACGTGGTGGGACGCCCGTGACGGCGGGTGGAGCAGAGTGGATGACCCATTCTACTCCTGGAGTTCGGCTGGAAGGTACCGAGGAACAAGGGGTCACAATGGCTTCGCCGGTGGCAAAAATGAAAGCGAGCGGGGCAGGACCGGTTGGCACGGTAAAACGACATGCCAAACAGGGACACTGGAAGCCGAGTCAGGCTCCTGGGGGTCGTGGAAATGATATGAATAGATAAAACGGGAAAACATTTATTTCTAAATGTGGTGAACTGTTTAACTTGGTATAGTTATTGAAATATGCAGCAAATGCATGCATAAATGTTCCCTGTAAAAATGTTAAATAAGGAAAATCTGTCATAATCAGAAAAAAAATAATTCTTAGAACAAGTTATAGGGAAGAATTTGTTTGTCTAACCTGTGGAGAGTAATTAAAGCACAATAATACATAAATTGTCACAGTCATTAATGGAGACAGAACCATTAAGAGAGATATTACAAGTGTATGCAAAGAGGATGAAAAGTCAGTCTTATTTCTTTTATTCAGTCTTTGGAGTTCAGTAGAGTCACTGAAGAAGTTGGGAACAAGTTTTGTGACCTGGAGATAACTACTCTGACCAAGGTATTTCTTTGAAGACCACCTAAGGAAAGTTGGCATGGTGTCTTCTGGTTTAGTCCAGGTGAATGCTGTAAACCAACTTTTGGCACATTAATAGTCTTTCTTCCTTGCTAAGACAAGGTCAGTGGGGTCATTTTAAAATATGGAGAACAGAAAAGTGTTTATTCATAAAGTTTATATTTTCTGTAACAAAACTTCACTTTTCTTATGGAAAAGATAACAGATGCGTCAATATTTTAAAATCTGTTTCCTAGAGGTGCTGAGTATTGACACCAGTGACCATATTTGGACTGACCGTTTGATCTACTGAAATAGCCTGACAAGATGACATCATGTTTGGTCAGTCGGAGCAGGAGGACAAGTCCAACTCAAAATCAGACTTTCAATATCGCTTTGGAAATCTCATTATGGATATCATGCACATGGATTGCTGCCTACATGCAGGTATAACAAACTTTGTAATCTGCTTGTTGGTGACAAACGGGCTTTGATGCACCCCTCCCTTTTCTGCAGTAATTGTATCTGCTCTTTTCCTGCCCATTTTCTTTGAGGTGGTAGGCCACTAAAATGACAAGACTGAACAACAAAAATTCCTGTCATAACTCTTCCTCCAAAATATATGATGACAGACTGTGTGGTGTGGAATCCCAGCCAGCATGTTCACATGGACTTTACCTGTGGTTCAGGGAAGAAGGTAATCCGTTAACAAACTGGAAACCCCTGTGGGCCCCACATGGGCAGGTGGGCATGTTTCAGGAACTCTGGAGCCAAAGGCTAAATTAGGAGGGAAAAAGTCACAAATTGATGAGAAAAAAGTCAAATTTACAAAAAATAGTAGCAAATTTATGAGAAATTACCAAATTTACTAGAAAGTCACAAATTTTTTGAGGAAAAAATGTGTAAATTTGGGAGAAAACATTTGCAAATTTACAAGAAAAAATAGTAAAATTAATTGAAGAGTTAAAAACTTATAAGAAAAAAAACTACCAAATTTACAAGAAAAAGTCACAAGTTTGTGTAAAAAAATTTTGAAAAAGTTGCAACTTAACAAAAAGTAGCAAATATGAGTAAATTAACTGAACATTTACAAGAAAAAAGTCACAAATTTATGAGGAAAAAATTGCAAGTTTAGAGTAAAAAATTTGAGTTCCAAATTCACACGAAAAATGTCAAATTTATGGGATAAGGTGACAAATTTACAAGAAAAAAATTTGAGCAAAAGTTGCAAGACTACAGTAAAAAAAAAGGTGACAAATTTATGAGAAAGTTCCAAAAATAAGATAAGCCTTTATTAGTCCCACAATGGGGAAATTCCAGGATTGCAACAGCACAGGGATAGCAACACTCAGAGCAACAATCAGAAGGCAAGAAAAACAAAAACAAAAAAAAACAACAACAAGAACAGCTAGTATACATATGTACATATTACTATATATATATATAGACATACAGTGCAGAGCATTGTGGTTGGTGAATGTGCAGCAGAAAGTCTAAGCTCTCTCTCCGCGGGTGCGGCGGGCCAGCTGGAAGTCTTTGGGCATGTTGGTGACCCTCTTAGCGTGGATGGCGCACAGGTTGGTGCCCACGAAAAGAGATCCACCAGGTAGGCCTCGCTGGCCTCCTGCAGAGCCATGACGGCGAAGCTCAGGAAGCGCAGGTTGGTCATGAAGTCCTGAGCGATCTCCCTCACCAGGCGCTGGATGGGCAGCTTACGAATGAGCAGCTCCGTGGATTTCTGGTAGCGACGGATCTCTCTCAGAGCCACGGGCCTGTAACGGTGAGGCTTCTTCACTCCGCCGGTGGCCGGAGCGCTTTTCCGAGCAGCCTTGGTGGCTAGCTGCTTCCTGGGGGGCTTTTTTCTCCAGTAGATTTACGGGCGGTCTGCTTGGTTCTTGCCATCGCTCTTTATTATTCTGTCTTATTTTTTGCACGCCGCCTAAACTCCAGCCCGGCACCCGTGTCGTTTTCATTACAGTTCCCTGTATGTCGAGTTTCTCCGTTGGCACCGGGTGGCGGTTGAGTGCTAGCTAGCACTAGCTCTTCCCTGCTGTATGGTCTCCTGCTGTAAACAGTGGCTCCGTCTGCCGACTCGGGAGACCTTTGGGGCGATCTGTGTGTCCGTGATATATATTTATAGAATGAAAGGTGTAGAAAGAAGAAGGAAGATTAAAAAAAGGCTGTTGCAACGGGCAGCCAACTCGTGTGGCGCCGCCGGTCCGGCAGAACCGGAACCAGAATTTTACGAATTACAAGAACAAGTTAGCAAATTTGCAAAAAAAAGACACAGTTTTACAAGAAAAACTAACAACTTATATTTGCAAATTTACAAGGAAAAAAAATGACAAATTTAGGAGAAGACATTGCAAGTTTACAGTAAAGAAAAATGTTGCAAATTTATGAGAGTTTCAATTTTTCAAGAAAAACGTGTCAATTGTACAGGGAAAAAAGTCTCAAATTTACAAAAAAATCACATTTATGAGAAAATAAGTTGAAAAAGGGTAAGCAGATCAAGTCCATATGGGGCCAACGTGGAACCCACATGGGACCCATAAGACGGCCCAGTTTTAAGCTGTGGTGGGGCCCACATGGACATGCTGGCTGGGATGAGTGTGACTGCCGAAACAATATAATTACAGTAAGAGTAACTGGAAAAAATAATTGGAAATATTGCCACAGATAATTGGTCAGGCATGAATATCAGCCTTGAGATACTATAGATACAGTAGTTTTGAGTTTTAAAAACACTCTGCTATATCGGGATGTGTCAAACTGGGGAAAAATAATCTTACATTGCAAATCTGCTCAAAATGGCAGTTAAACTTTCATCTCTGCACAGAGATTGATGACTCCAGTTTATTTCTGCGTCTGGACATGTTTGGACATACAGGTGGCTTCGACAGTAATGAAAGCAGATCCAGGACATTCATCAGTTATTGTTCAGGTGACAGATGTGGATCAGGTGCATCCCTGTAACGGACCGCTGACAGATCTGTGTGATTGTGAGAGAAAAATCACTACTTGAAAGGGGTTGTAAGAACACGTTTTCCATGTTAGAGGTGGCAGTTGTGCAGCAGCGCTTGGTCCAAATGTCAGATTTGTGAAAGAACCTCTCAGAATTTCACTTATGGCTCATTTAGATTTTTAGCAAAGAGCAGCCATCAATCAAACATTTGGGACGTCACTGCGGTTCAGTTATTCAACCCAACCTATTGTTCTCTCCCAAAGCCAAGTCTCCACAGGCCTCCAGCTGTGAGCACATCTGTATACATACCCCACAATTTTACACCTTAACTCTACTTGTTAATGAATGTTCCTCACTACAGTATGTCTTAGAATTGGTATTGCACTCAGAATCAGATTGCTACCCAGACTTCATTACAGCCATCTCACACAGGCAATGAACCTGCAATATTATTGCTGTTATAACACTGTGCAGGTGCCATCAAAGACAAACAAGCTGATGTGATGTGAATAAAATGAAGCTGCTGCAATGTTTCCCCACAGAGTGAGATTGTATTTGTGGCCATGCCAAAGTTGTGAAGCAGGAAAATTCAGTGTCAGGGGTTCTTGATGGAACTTTTAGACACAAAATCTTGATCATGGTGGTGACAAAATGATTCATTTTTCTTTTTTTTGCTATTCTTTCTCTCCAGGAAAAGACAAAGGTCAGATTTTATCTGATATGAGGATTTAAAGCTTGTTACATACATAATATGTATTCTAATTTGAAAAGAGTACTCTACCTCAACCAGGAAATTTCCTAATGTGTAAGAATAAATGGTTCAAGAGGAATTGTCCACATTTGACAATCTATGCAATTACTGGGGTGAGGACAAATCATAAATGTTCTGTATCTGCTAACTTCCTCAATATTCTTTTGAATTTGGACCATTGCTTATTTGGTTTGGAAGTGGCACTGCAGTGAAAGAGTGGAGTGGAGACGAGAACCAGGAACTATGAAGGAGGGGACAAAGTGGACCAATCACTGCTCTTGTGGTCTGTTATTGACATGCATCTCCATCTCTGGAGAGGTGCGTGTGGGGCAGCACAGCTACCGTGTCATTGCTGTCTCCACTGCGTCAATGTGGGGGGCATAAATCCAGCTTAAGGCTGCATAGCCAGTGTTTTAAAATGTTCTAAACATTTTTTTCTCTGCACTTCACAGCACCCTTTAAAAAAAAAACAAAAACAAACAAAAAAAAACCCAGGCATATGCCTGGAATCTTAGCAACCACTTTTCCTGTAACTCTAAGGCTGCTGTTGGGTTTCACACATTTTTCCCCGACTCCCCCCTTATAGGGAAAGGAGTTATTTGGAAGACTTCCTACTCTGAATTATCCATCCATCTTCTACTGCTTAATCCTTTTCGGGTCGTGGGGGGCTGGAGCCTATCCCACCATCTTTGGGCGAGAGGCAGGGTACACTCTGGACAGATCGCCAGTCCATTGAAGGGCCAAGAGGGAGGCAAACAGCCATTCTTACCTAAGGACAATTTAGAATTCCCAGTTGATGCCATTTAACCTAACCTGCACGTCTTTGGCCTGTGGGAGGAAACTGGAGTACCCAGAGTAAACCCACGCAGACACGGGGAGAACATGCAAACTCCACAAAGAAGGGTCACCGATGGTCTGGGGGTGGGATCGATCCCATGACCTTTTTGCTGTGCTTCCACAGTGCTAACCACTGCGCCACCATGCTGCCCACTCTGAATTACATTATTTATAATTAGGCTATAATTTGTAGGCCATTATTTGCTTTCATGTGTGCTGGCACCACTGCTGCTGCAGGTATAAAAAGTATATTGTTAACTGTATAGTTTCTTAATGAAATGTGAGAAAATTTATAAAATTATTAATTGGCCTGTATGATCAATATCCATCAGCACAACGGAAGTAATATCAAGGAGTTGGGTAGACAACTGTGCTTCTTCCCTACTTTGACAGCTGCAGCGGTATCTTTTACCCTGTATTACATACTGACATGGTCTTCATATTTATTTAATCTGACACATAAGTTCTTTAGTGTCTCCTCATAACCCTGGACTGTCAGACCATTGTCTGTTAACCTTTGATTTTGACATAAACTGGTTGGTGTCACGTCAAAGCGTTATCTTGTCCGCTTTTGTTTGTTTTCATTAACTTCCTTTTTAATTTTTTTTTATCTCTTTTTACTGATATTAGCTTTTTACTTAGTTTTAGCTTAGTGTTGGCCTGGCAGAAAGCCCGATTGGCACACAGGTGAATCAGACCCCGGGCAGGACTGTTTTCACCAGGCTAGGTTAACCTGTTTTTAGCCGTTTTTAGCGAGGTAAGCTATTCACTTCTCGCCTGGAACGTCATGACTCCATCCCCGACGTGTGTCAGCTGTGTGGCCCTCCTTAAGGTTTCTGAGTTGGAAGTGAGACTCTCCAACCTCTATAAGATTCGGGAGGCTGAAGACCACCTGGACACTATAATTCTCGGGAGAACATCTGCCCTGGCAACCGACTCACAGCTAGCAGAGACGGCTACTTACCTGGGTGAATCCAGCACATCGCCATCCACTTCCACCCCTGCTCCGGTCTCCTCAGCTGTCCAGGACCCCAGCAATAAACACTGGCTTCAGCTCGGAGCTAAACCCAAAGCCCCAGGTGGTCTTTCACATCCTCGATGTGCGCCCTGGACCTTGGTCGGGCCAACTAGCAAACATTGGGGATTGACCAGACACGGCCGCGCCTCCTCTCTTCCCCTGCTACTGGAAAACAGATTCGACATCCTTTCCCTGGAAGATTTTCCCCACCTGGACGTCGACCATCCTCCCATAGCCGCCCCCCCCCCCTTCAGCAGCGGCCCAAGCCCCGGACTAAAACTACTTAAGGTGTGCCAAACTATACACCAGCTCCAAAAAGAAGAGAGCGCATCATCCAGCCATCACAACAACATCAACAAAATTATCCACCATTTCAGAAACCACCGGCAGCCCCCCCCCCCCACCCAGACGACGTTGGTAATTGGTGATTTGATTATGAGGAACGTCAGAAGCAGGTACTGCGCCACGAAATTTTTTCCTGGGGCTAAAGTGTCAGACATTGAGGCTCTTACCCCTGACCTATTAAATGAATACCCCCATGCTAAAACTGTCATTGTACATGTTGGATGCAACAACATCCCAGATAAAGCGTTGGAGATCTTAAAGAGTGACTTCAAGAGCTTTCTGTCCACTCTTATGAACTGTGGCAGACGTGTGTTTATTTCTGGGCCCTTAGCCCCTTTCAGACGAGGTTGCAATTATTTTATAGTTTTCGTTATATTTCGCCTGAACTTATTCCTCCACACTGGATCATGTCAGGGTCACCAGTGTGGAGGAATAAGTTCAGGCGAGATATAAGGAGCTGGAAGGTCGCTGAGTTTTATTTCCTCAATCATCATGAGACGCACATTGCAGCTCTGTGAACTACTGTGCTGTGTTCTGCTGTGCTGTGTGTGTTCCATGTTGCTGAGGTATGTATCGTCAGCTCTTTTATGTTATACAAACAGAGAATGCATGGCACATTAACATATTGATATACATATCAGTCAATACATATGATTAGCCTGACCAACTGGTGCCCGGACGTCTTCTCCTTAATCTGGGGATGTATAAACAATAGTCCATTGTTCTGGTTGTCCCCCCAGGGGCTCTTGTGAGTGTGAGGATGAATGTCCCTGTAGATTGTGGTGGGTCACCACAATATGTTGCGCTTGTTAGTCTTAACCTCCAGTTCTTTTATATGAAGGCTAAATGACCAGACAGAGAGGTGAAATATAGTTCCACTTGTTTTACTAATGCTGAGATATGGTACAGGTACAGTGCTGGAGCACAGCTCTCATGACATATCAGAAGAGAGTGCTACTTGAAAAGTGGGTCCTATAGTTTTTATAAAACTATGCCGCACCCTCACGCAGGAGGTGGGCAGACCTCACATGTATCAGTATTTTCCACTATGTGTCAGTTCACCTGTGAGCAAAACCAATTCTAAGTGGTTTGGCTGTTGAGTCACTGGGTGTAATCTAAGGCTGCAGTGTAGTATGAGAAGCAAGCAGGAACAGTTTGTGCAACATGATTAACTGTTGAGAATAGCAACTTTATAAGAAAAACAAGTGCGTCATAGAATTTTATCAACAATTCCCCCTGTTGAGGTGTCCTTATGGGGCACCTCACTACGTCATCTACAAGCAGTTTATACCTATCCGCGGTTTTTGCATCTCCCCCTGTTGAGATGGGCTCAAACCCATCTCATAACCTTAATCTAATCCTGTGTATCGTGTGCCTAAGTGCTATACGTATGTATCTGATGTCCCCTTCCAGCAGTCACGTGGACCTGCCCCCATCAGGTCGCCTTTTCTCTGGTGGACATCAGGTGTAGTGCAAACATCATGGATTAATTCAGCTAACATTGCTATGTGTGTAATATCACTAAAAGCTGATTACCTTCTAATACCTAGCCCGCGCAGATAAACAACCTAAAGCAAATGGAAACCTGTGGAGCAGAAGCACAGCAAAGCAAATCTAACACAATGTAAGTGTGAATTGTAGACCCTGTTGTAAATTCTAAACTATCTCTGTTTCGTCTTCCTCGTCTTCATCCAGAGTCGGCCTTGGCACCCCCCCTTGGCCATTATCGCAGTCACAAAGCAGATGGGCAGCTTCTTGGATGCCTTGGTATGGTGGAGGATCCTTACAAAAGGCTGCTGAGATAGTTCTTTCAACAAGTCGTTTTATCAATGGAATACAGCAACATCCACAAAAGACGAAGATCAATAAACTAGGGGGCATTGTTGTTTGACTCCGGAAAACCCTACTACCTCAATGAAGTTTGGAGAGAGTGGTAGAGCACATTTAACAGTACTGAACTTCGCCCCTGTGTCTACAAAAAATGGCATATTTTGGTCACCTACTTTAACGATTATTTCCAGTGCAGGATAACTTAATCTCCCTCCAGTAGGGCCCCGGCCCCCCAGTGGTAGTTGCCCATCTGCTGAGGCAGGAGAGTGGCATTTGGGGTTGGATGTGGTTGTTGCTGTTGTTGAACCGGCTGTGGTGGTTGCATGTTTTGTACTGGTTGCAGGGGCTGCATAGGTGGCTGCATCTGTTGTTGTGGTACCATGGGCAGGCTCTGTGGTGGCATATAAGGCATTGGCTGTTGCATCATTGGTTGCACATATGGCGGGGCATTCTGCACGTACGGGGCGTTATAGTAGGGTCTCTGTTGTCTGGTCATCAGTTTCTGGATATTTGTCCTGGTTGATTGCAGTTAAAGCATACGGGCAGGCCTCGCCCTCTACCCCGCCCACGGCCTCCACCCATCATTTGCGGTAGTCTGTGTTGAAATGCTTGTACTGTTTGTTGGGCTGGATATATCTGCTCTATATTCTCTGTATCGGTCTGAGTGAGCTGTGCAGCCGGTTTCCCCCCTCGTTTATCCTTGGCCTTATCTTCATTTACCTGATCTTTCAACATCTTCAGTTGCATTGATTTCAACTGCAACTCCAGTTCCGCTAGTTTATCTGATTTTTGGGCGGCTGACTTGTCATGGTTGGTTATATGGTGTACCACATGATCCTTCCATTCTGAATAGGATTTAGACGAGAGGCCTACTGTAGCTTCCAGTTGTGTCTTTACTGGCTGTGACAAAGATGACACTATGGAGTGCCTAAACAGACACATACTTCCTGCATCCAGAGTCTTTCCTAGCATACCTTCCCATTTATCTTGACACCTAGTAATGTATGCACTGGGGGTCTCTCCTGGGTTTCTAGTTAAAGTTTGTAAGGTCGACATATCTACCTTGGTTGGCCACATCTGCCTGACTACAGGCCAGAGATCCTCCGTTATGCTGGATAATCTCACATGGTCACTCATTGCGTATACTTTGGCTCTTTGTTCCATTACCACGAGGTCTGAGCAGGATATCCCACAAGCTGTAAGGCACCCCCTGAGATCTCCTAGGGTGGCAGTGTCAGGTGGCACAAATTTCACAAATTCTATAATCCACTGACTACCCCCTTCCTCAATAGGTGTTAGAGATGATTTAAGCATGTCCATATCTTTGAGACCAAAGGGTCTATATTCGGTTTTTGATAGTTGCCCAGATGGTCCAAAAGAGTGTACCAAGGAGAAAGCCCCTACACAATCTGGGTTCTCGTAACACGCTGCCTGTTCTTCCAAACCTCTCCAAGCTACCTGACCGGCGTCCTCAGTGTCGTCTGCATTGGGGTTATAAGGGCCCTGTGTGTAATTTCCCTCCTCATATGTGCCATAATTCCCATTTGGCATTCCCATGGGAAAATCTGACCCTGTTGGTCCTATATTAGCCCCAAGTCTACCATGTCTAAGGCTCATCACATGTGTACTCCCTACTCCTCCCCCACGGTGCTTTCTTCTGGCCCCTGTGCGGTGTGTCCCCATTGGTGTTGAAGTGGGAGTTACAGTAGGCAAAAATGGGTTTGTTGGTTCAGTGGGTGGTATTCCCTCATTTGGATGTGATGTTTTGAAGGCCTGATCTAATTTGGCAGATCGGTAATTTTGCTTTCAAGATCCTTTTGTGCTATTTCATTAGCTTGGATTAAAGCATCTAGTTCTGTATTTGGCACAATTGGGGCAAGCAGGGTTTGATCGGCTGTAAAGTAAAATGGGGAATCACTTACTGTTTGTACCAAATACTTGATAGGTTGGTTTGAATCCGTAGTGTGGATAATATCCTTCACCTTTACTAAGGTTTTCGTTATCACAGTGGTTGTGAGGGCCTGGGTGGTGTGTGCATATTGCCCTATCTGAAAATCTAATTTCCTCTTGGGTGTTGCGCGTCTTTCTGGACTAGTCGACGATGAGCATGACCTATGTGTGTGGTGAGAATTGTGGACACTATGAGATCGGTGAGAACTTCCACTATGTGTACCGGACAGTCGTTCTTCCCCTTCTTCCTCAGCGGTGCATCTACTTACCCCATGATGCAGTTTCCCTCCTCTTCTAGTCAAACTTCGGGACATCCTTGTCCCGTTTGCCACTCCTGACTTAACCACATTTCCTCAATCCGAGTTACTTACGCTACCTTCTTCAGACGAACTGTCCTCCTTAATCTCATTCTTTCCGTCAACTCCATCACAACCTGGTTCCTGAAGAGTTTTGTTCAAAAGCAACTCTGTGAGGTGAGTGATTTGTGCCTGCATTTGTAACATCGTGTCCTCATGCTGTATTTTTTCACACTCTTCCTCAAAACATTCCTGTGTCGTAGGTGTCAATTCAGTCCAAAGTTCCTCCTTTTACATGTAACAATGGAGCTTGTATTCCTCCCTGTGACTGAGTATCCTGCATCTGTTGCAGTAAACGCCTAGATTCTGTATAAGGACTGGGCGTAGCTGGTGGCATCACAGATTCTGAGGGATGGGGGAGGCCTATCACAGACTTCATTTCCAGTTTTCTCAGGACTGATGTTTGTGTGTGTTTGGATTCTTTGCCTCGTGTTTCTTGCTCTTCCTATGGAGACCAACCTTTTTCTCCTCTTCAGTCGCCTGTTCTTGTTGCTTGTGCAGTTTATTTATATACGCGGCTTTGTCTGCTTTGAGTGGTAGGGGATCCCCCAAATGGCCAAATATGCCGTCTCTTTGTAACCACTTTACCCAAGTTTTAAATTGTTTGCGCTCCTCTTCCAATTTTTCGCGGCGCATTGTAGCATTTTAACACTTCATCCATTTGTTTCATTGCATATCTCAGAGTACCCAGAGGGTAATCAGAGCTGTTTGTCATCTTCCATTTTATTTTTGTTCGCCTCCTCTGCCATTTTATGAATTTTTAGATTCTATATATTTTTACTATAATTAGTTTAGTTATTTTATTATATATCTGTGTTTAATGGTAATTTATCTAATGCTTATTTCACACACAACAGGATTTTTCCACAGTAAATTCTTTGCGTTAAGACCAACTCTACTTTTAGAGACGCGCCCGTTGCAGTTCTCTAGGGGTTAAAACCTTTTGGTCTGAGCTAATTATGCTAGGGGTGCCAACTCTACTTTTAGGAATTGAGCAATAATTCCAAGGGGTTAAAACCTTTTGGCTAAGCTATGCGTAACGGGGTAACACTACTTTTTCGATGGCCCTATTTCAGCCAGCCCGGGGTTTAAACCCATTACCCAAGCTATCTCCAACTTTACTGTTAGGGACAGTATTAACGCGTCTGACTTATCCTACGGGGTTAAAACCATTGGGAGATTTCCTTATCTTTATCTTATATGTCAAACTCAGTAAACATTAATTAAAACAACATATCATAAATCCAGGACCATATCTCAGGTTCAGTCCACAAATAAAATCACACGTACGCGAGTATTTAATCTCTACAGAAAGGTCTGTCCCCGAAGGGACAGAGAGAAGTTTGCTGAAGAAGGTTTCTGCTTACCTTTTAGGGTTTTGCAGCCACCAAACTGTAGAGAAAAATCCTCACGCCATCTACAAAACTAAAATTTAGCCTCGTAACCGGGTGGAAACACCAAATTGTTGCGCTTGTTAGTCTTAATCTCCAGTTCTTTTATACAAAGGCTAAATGACCAGACAGAGAGGTGAAATATAGTTCCACTTGTTTTACTAACACTGAGATATGATACAGGTACAGCGCTGGAGCACAGCTCTCATGACATATCAGAAGAGAGTGCTACTCGAAAAGTGGGTCCTATAGTTCTTATAAAACTATGCCGCACCCTCACGCAGGAGGTGGGCAGACCTCACATGTATCAGTATTTTCCACTATGTGTCAGTTCACCTGTGAGCAAAACCGATTCTAAATGGTTTGGCTGTTGAGTCACTGGGTGTAATCTAAGGCTGCAGTGTAGCATGGGAAGCAAGCAGGAACAGTTTGTGCAACATGATTAACTGTTGAGAATAGCAACTTTATAAGAAAAACAAGTGCGTCATAGAATTTTATCATCATATCATATCAGTCCACCTCAGTCAGAACACAAGTGCATGGAGAATGCAGAAAAACGGACTCCCACAAGGCTCAGTTCTAGCTCCAACTCTGTTCAACCTCTACATAAACGACCTGCCTACTACAAAATCCCGCAAATTCATCTATGCAGACGACATCTGTCTGGCATTCCAAGCACCAGACTTTGAACCACTGGAACGGGTGCTCACGGAAGATCTTGCTAAACTGGACCAGTTCTGCAAAATCTGGTGCCTAAAACCAAGCCCAGCAAAAACCGTCTCCAGTGTATTTCATCTCCACAATGCAAAAGCTGCCAGAGAACTAAACATCCACCTGAGCGGACTCAAGCTTAAGCATGCCCCAAATCCAACTTATCTTGGAGTGACCCTTGATAGGACCTTATCCTTCAAGGAACATCTAAAGTGGACGGCTGCTAAGGTGAAAGTACGAAACAACCTGCTCTGCAAGCTCGCTGGTGCAAAATGGGGGGCGGCAGTCTCCACCCTGCGCACCTCAGCACTGGCCCTCTCATACTCTGTAGCAGAATATTGTGCCCCTGTCTGGTCCAGGTCATCTTACACACACCATGTAGACACCCAGCTCAACTCAACCATGAGAACTATAACTGGAACAATCCGCTCAACACCACTCCCCTGGCTCTCTGTACTGTCAAACATAGCCCCTCCACACATCCGGCGAGTAGCATTAACTCAAAGGATGCTCCAAAAAGTTAAAGATTTTCCTCACTTACCAATCCATGCAGATATCTACACCCCACCCACTGCCCGACTTTCATCCAGACGGCCGATTTGGAAAAACCCTCCCCCAGCTGACTTTACCATCCAGACAGCTTGGCAAGAGGAATGGGAGACCAAGGAGGTCCCAAACAAACAGCTGGTGATAAACCCCAACCAACAGGTCCCGGGCACCAACCTCCCAAGCAGACAGTGGTCTACACTCAATCGCTTCAGGACTGGACATGGCCCCTGCTTGGCCAGCCTTCACAGATGGGGCAGTAGCCCTAGCCCACTGTGCGCATGTGGAGAGGAGCAAACTATGGAACACATCATAGAGGCTTGCCCGCTCCAAAGACTGGAAGGAGGATTACACACCCTCCATACAGCAAACCAGGAGGCAACTGCTTGGCTTAAGGACTTTGCATTCGCTAAATAAATAATAAAATCATATACATTTCAGAATTTTTTCTTTTAAATCTATTACTTTTTCATGGATTTGTGACTTTTTTGATAACGTTGACCATTTTTGAAAATTTGCAAAATTTACACGTAATTTTTAAATTTTTTCTCACTCAACACTGCAACTTTAATCTCAAAAATTTATGTTTTTGATATTTTTCATGCAAAACTGATGCTTTTTACCCTTAAAACTGAAATGTTTTTCTCATTAAACTACAATTTTATTCTCAAGCTATTTTCTCACAGATTTATCAACCATAAATTGACTATTTTTTCTTATACTTTTATTCTTTATCCTCATAAATTTGAGTTTTTTCTCATGCATTTCAGACATTTAAAAAAAAAAATTCTCATGAATTTGTAAGATTTTTTTCTAATTAATTTATTACTGAGCCATAACAGAAGAACAGTATGAGCATTCATCTCAATGACAAAAAGTATAAACTTACTAAAATGCAGTTATTTGTGGTTCAAAAAAGTTATTACAATATAAAGAAGAACTTTTTTGACCAGTTTTAAAGTCAGTGAAATCAAAAGTAAGTCAAAGAGAAAGGTCAAATATACTTGCGTAAAAATGTGCTCAAGTAAAGGCAAAAAGTATACTGTAATGATAAAATTATTCATTCATTCATTCATCTTCAACCCTTTTTGAGTCATGGGGGTGGGTGCCCCACCCCAAACAAGTCATTGTTTGGGGGGGGGGGGGGCTGGAGCCAATCCCAGCATGTTTGGGCAAGAGGCAGAACACCCTGGACAGATCGCCAGTCCATCACAGGGCCAACACAGAGAGACATTCATACCCAAGAACAATTTATCCCCAATTAATGCCAGTTAACTGAACGTGCATGTCTTTGGACTGTGGGAGCAAACCAGAATACCTGGAGAAAACCCACGCAGACACGGGGAGGACATCCAAACTCACACAGAAGGGTCACCGTCAGGGGGCGGGGTTGAACACAACCTTTTTACTATGCTGCCATAGTGCTAACCACTGAAGCATTTCAGATTGGGGCCACCTGGTGCCACACAATCATGTCTGAAATCATCCAAAGTCTGGATGGAAGTATTTTATTTGCCTTGGTGAGATGGTCAGCCTGTAGTCTAGGACTGTAACTCATTTTAGTGAGCTAGCTTGTGAGTTTAATAGTTGAGAATCACTTTTAACTACTGAGATAGGTTTGTCAAGACTACAGACAGACACAAAAGGCAGGAAGTTGAGCATGGGAAGTGAGAATAGCCAGTAATTTTTCAAAATAAAGCACCCATCAGACTCTTGATAGTCACTAAAGAGGAAGATAATAAAATACCGGTCTGTGGCCCAGATGTTGGGGACCACATAATGCCATACACAAAAGGCACTTTTTGAAAAACTGTAATGTAATATTACTACTACTTTTCCCTGCTCTAATACAAAAAAGATGCATGATGTAATAGTTTAATGGGCAGCGATGTTTGACTTGAATAAATATTTCGAATGGAAGTATTCATCTTTATTGTCTTCATTAGCACATGCTAAAAACAATCACAGGGTAAATGTAAAAGCTGATCGTTAAATAGGATTATATTCAGACTAGGTGTGTGTGTGTGTGTGGTGTTAAATCCTGTTAAACTGCCACATATCTTGTGTAGTTTTTTCCCCGTTTTTAGCTGATCGCGATTAGGGCTGTAAGATATGACGATATATATTGTTGACGTGATTAAAAAAGTCTCCCATTCAATATAAAACTGTATCGTTTATATCAGGCATCTCACTCTAATTATAAAACAGCAAATGCTAAATGACAATGCTGACTTGTCGCTAAAAGGAAACATTATAGTGCATCAGACCATCGTTCTGGTTTAAATTACTGCCGAGTTTCTTAATTTTGTCTGAAAAAGTATTACTAAAGCTGCAAAAGTACGTGACAGCGGCCGCATACACACTAAATAATTAAAATGGGTTGGAGGAACAAACTGGTTCTTAATGTAACTTGAATTCTAATAATTTTTAATTAGTTGCGATAATGAATAAAGTTGAAGTAATCTCAAATGCACGTTAAAACAATTTTATAACAACACTGCAAAATTAAGAGGAAAAAAGGTGCATAAAATTAAAGACGGATGAATTTGTACAACTGATTTTTTTTTTTTTCCACTTATTTAAAATGTAGAAAGAGATGATCCTTTTTATTGGTTATATATAAACTATAGAGTTTACAGAAAATGTATATCATGATAAATATTGTTGTCATCAAATAAGATTACTTGTATCGTGGTATGGAATTTTGGTCATATCTCACAGCCCTAACTGTGATCCACTGTGAACATGAAATTGAGGTGTTTGATCATATCTGTGCTACTGCAGATTTCCCACCTTTCTGCCTCACTGTAGCGCAGTAGACGTGGTACGGCTCCTGCACCAAACGTGCCAGTCAGTCAAGGTCATCCCCGTTGAGGAGAAGAAAAATGAGGAGGAACATAAAATGTGAGAGCGAGCTGCTGTGAGCCAGAGTGGCGATGGGAACAAAGGAAAAAGTGGTGCTTTGTGAGGATTTGTATTTTGCAGTGTGATGGAGCGTCATGTGATTTGGGAGGCAGCCTCTCCTCCGTGGCTTCCAATGGATGGATTTAAGGAGCCAGGTCATGGAAGTCTACACAGAAAAGCACCCAGGGACTCACACTACTCCCTAACTACTCACTTCTGACCAGCGCTGTGTGTGTAATAACTGCCTGTGAGTCACGGCTGTGGCAGTCCTGCTTTCACATGCATTCATCTATCTTCATCTAGTGGCTGCTCCGAGAAATGACATTGCCAGAATAAAACTGGGGCAAGGTAATCCACTTGTCTTCCCCTCGGTGGTCTTGCAGATGAAGCGAAATATCCACCACAGGGGAACCGTTCTGTGATTCTAGCAAAAACGGTATGGAATGCTCTAAACACTTAACTACTGTACAAAGATCTTAGCAACAGAGCCTTTAAGATCATCACCTAAGACTGTTTCTAGCGACCAAAGCAGATTTTAATGTTTGACAATGGGGGTGGCTTGAATTGAACAGCTGCCCAACACTCGGACACAAACCAGGACTGATGTGAATGGCATTTTTAAGTGTTCTGAATATTTGGCTGTAATTGGCTAGAAATTGTTTCTCTACAATGCCGGGCTGTGCTGTGTTGCTCTGAAACATGTTGCTGTTGAAACGTGTGTGTTGCATCTTGGTGCCGTCTTCTGAAGCAACCTCAAGGAACTACTAAGCATTTAAGCCAATTATATTGAATCCTGTAATGTTTTACAATCTGTTTCACAAGTGCATAATGTCAAAATCAGCAATCTGATATAAGTTCTGCCTTCACTTAGGGTAGGGCGGCCGCTGTGGGACTGTCATAAGTGCAAAAAAAATTCTCAATTTTGTCTCGCACATGTTGCAAGAATGTCCTGCAACACTCACATGTGTGCGAACTTCCAGCAAACTTTGGCCCAAAATTAGCCGGGAGTTTGTGCGACATTATTGCAGCTTTGGTGAGACATGCTCAAATGTGTCATGAGTGCCAATTCAGTGTGTTTCCAAGTAAAAACTGGCACAAATTTGCATATTTGTCACACATTTTTTAATTCGCCCAACTAGTCACGAGCTGTTGTAGCTCAGTGAGATACTGCCCTTAATAATTTTCACCTACTCTGGTCCACTATGCACGAATGTCTCACAATACAGACTGAATGAATGATTTAGGGTGCTTCTACGCCTGAATTTTACATTGGTCCGAATTAGTTGATGAATTTGTTAGTTTGTATCGTTTTTTTTTTTTGGTTCGGTTCCCTTTCATACGGGAAGAAATTCAAGCGGACCAAAATGCGTCATGTCAAATCATACAAGAATCACGAGACAAGGTTCTCTCTTCTGATTGGTCGGCTGCTTTTGCCATGAGAACAAGAAATGTTAAACACAGGAAGTTGTTTTCCTTACGATAAGCCTTGTTTATATGCACAAAATTTCTTCAATCTTATTACAGTTCAGATCAGAACTTTAATGTTTACATGGACCCTAAAAAAGTTGATCCGATTGTGACGTGCGTTTCCATGTGTCACGTTTGAACGGACTAAATCATTTTGACATGCGCAGAATTGTCTGACATGCCAGAAATGGTAAAAGAAGAAGCAACTTCCGACGTAAACAAACCCCACTTCGTGTGTCTCTCTCTTTCTGAAATGGACCTGTATGTGTTATTCAGACTGTACTTTTGCTTCTGCTGGTCTCCGTAATGAAGCTACAAGTCCAGCAGTACGTACTTCTGCATATGATGAACAGAGGGAGACAGCAGGACGATACAGACCAGTTCTATTTTACTCCCACCATGTCTTCCGCTAGCTGCTGTAAAGGTGAAAATACGTTACGTGGACGTGTGGCTGATGTACAGATATGCGCAGTAAACATATTTTCTACCCAAACTTTGGAATAAGTGGTTATATGTGCACCAATCGGATTAAGAATTGGCATAACCCACCTGTCTCAATCGGAAGGAAATTTTGATCCGAATGAGTGTGATCGGGTCAGAATCTTCAGATTGGTGTGTTTACATGAAGCATTTTTATTCCGATCAGGCTTTTAATCCAGTTGTGTCCACGTAAACATGGCTGGAGTTAAACGGAAGTCTGACCAGTCACAATGTGAGCCTGCATTCGCTGATGTTTTACATTGTCTGTGTGTGGTTGAAAAATGAGAATAGATGTCTGGATTAATGTGTGAGGAAGGACAGCACTCCAGAAAATTATTTTACTGTTTACTGCTTGCTTTATTAAGCATAAGAAGTAATAAGGTAGCAGATTGTCAGGAGTTACAAATTTTTATGCAGCATTGAAGTGGCCCATTTTATTCAGCACATTTTACACTTTATTGTCCTCCTCAGACCTTTTTAGAGTTGTTGCAGCATTGAGGAGGTGATTTCCCTTGATGAAAAAAGTAGACAGGAGTACTTGAAATCCAGGCACATGGCAAAGAGAGAGGTGGCAAAGAAAAAAACATATAGTGAGTTGTATGAGAGGCTGGACAATAAGGAAGGACAAAAGGACTTGTATTGATTAGCTAGACAGAGGTCGAGCTGGAAAGGATGTGCCGCAGGTTAGGTTGATTAAGGACGGAAATGGTAATGTACTAACAAGTGATGAGTGTGTTGAAGGTGGAAGGAGTACTTGGAGGAGCTGATGAATGAAGAACATGAGAGAGAGAGGAGGATGGATGAAGGAATGATGGTGGACAAGGAAGTCCCAAGGATTAGCAAGGCAGAAGTGAGGGCAGCTATGAAGAGGATGAAGAATGGAAAGGCGGTTGGCCAGATGACATACCTGTGGTGTTATGGAGATGTTTAGGAGAGATGGCAGTGGACTTTAATTTAAACAGATTGTTTAACACAATCTTGGAGAGTGAGAGGATGCCTCAGAGAGGACAGTGAGACAGTGGTGAGGTGTGCTGTAGGAGTGATGGATTCAAGGTGAGGGTGGGATTACATCAGGGATCGGCTCTGAGCCCCTTCTTGTTTGTCATGGTGATGGACAGACTGACAGACGAGGTCAGGCAGGACTCTCTGTGGAACATGTTTGCAGATGATATTGTGATCTGTAGTGAAAGTAGAGAGCAGGTGGTAGAGAACCTGGAGAGGTGGAGGTATGCACTGGAGAAAAGAGGAATGAAAAATAGTAGAAGCAACACAAAATGCATGTTTGTTAATGATGGGGAGGTAGGTGCAACAATAAAGAAGCAAGAAGTAGAGCTAGAGAAGGTAGATGAATTTAAATACCTGGAGTTAAACATCCAAAGCAATGGAAAATACACAAGAGAGGTGAAGAAGAGAATACAAGCAGGGTGGAGTGGATGGAGATGAGTGTCGGGGGTGATTTGTGACAGGATAGCAGCTAGAGTGAAAGGGAAGATTTATAAGAGACCTGCTATGATGTATGGTTTGGTGACAGTGGCACTGACAAAAAGACGGGAGGCAAAGCTGAAGGTGGCAAAGCTGAAGATGCGAAGATTCTCATTGGTAGTTACAAGGAGGGACAAGATTAGAAATGAATATATCAGAAGGACAGCTCAGGTTGAGCAATTTGGAGACAAAGTAAGAGAGGCAAGGCTGAGATGGTTTGGACATGTGCAGAGGAGGGATAGTGGCAGAGATTGCACTTGGATTTATAGCTGTCCATCAAGATGATGAAGAGTTGGAAAAATGCTGTCATGACCCATTATCATCATCATCATAGCAGTCTGTCGGGGGCGACAATGACTGTTTCATTTAAGTCTGATCAGATTCCTCCACGCAGCTCTGTCCTTCGCCTTCCGCTGCCAGGAACTCCTGACCTTGTTAACCCGGGCAACGTCCGAGCCGGTATGAGTTGCTTTCTGACTGACCATTTCATGAAACTGCTTGCAAAGTATTTGAGTACTGCTAGCTTTTGCTGGACTAGGGGCACATTCTTGGCAGATAGAGGTATTATCAGTGGCAAGGACAGGCCAAGACAAACTGACTCCAGTATCTGTTGCAGTAACTGACCAGATGATAGGTTTGTTTATCTCTGCTCTTTGAGTAGTGCATGTCATGATGCACCGACTGGCAAAAGTCCACCACAGACCCTGCGACAGATGTGCTTATCTGCCAGGATGTCCAGTCTCACCCTGTGTACAGTTACCTATACAGTAACTTAATGCAATGAACAAATTCAATAAGAACTGAATGCAACTGATGCACAAGATAAGTAACGTTAATTTTAAACCTGCACAAATATAAACTTGAGTAACTAAATTCTTTGGAAACTTAAAAAAAAAAAATATTAGTTATAAAACAAAATAAAGTGCTGTTACAAGATTTCATAATTTTTTTTGCCTGTTCAGAATTTTCTGGGAGTTTGTTAATAAAGGAATGATCTGTTCTATATGACTGATGTACAGATGAAAAAAAAGAAAAGGACTTAGTTTTGTTTTCTTCACATCAGCTCATCTGTCATAAAAAATAAATAAATTATACATACAGTATACAGTATATAGTAAGTCATTATTATACTCAAAGCTGCCAACTAGCAGAAATAAATAGAATGTTGTCTTTTAAGTAATTATTTTTGGTGTATTTTTAAAATAAAATAAAATATGCTGTAAATCAACACAGGACCACAATGTTTGAAATACAACTACTGCCAACCATTTAATTAATAAAATGATGATATCTGATACAAACAAAATGTGGTGTTCAGTTATTGGACTTCTGTGCCAAAAACAGTTTGTCCATAACAAACACCATGTTCAAGCATTAGGGTGTCCATATGTGCACCTGGCACCAGGACACCCTAGGTCGCAGGTCGATTATTGATTTTGTTATCGTGTCGTCAGACCTGCGACAGTATGTCTTGGGCACTTGGGTAAAGAGAGGTGCAGAGCTGTCAATTGATCACCACCTGGTGGTGAGTTTGATCCGATGGCAGTGGCGGATGCCACTCAGACCCAGTAGACCCAAACGTATAGTGAGGGTGTGCTGGGAACGTCTGGCTGCGGCCCCTGTCCGGGAGGTCTCCAACTCCCACCTCCGGAAGAACTTCAGCCACCTTCTGAGGGAGTCTGGAGACACGGAGGCTGTGTCTCAATTCAGGTGTTGCAGCCTTGTAGACCACGGCCCAGGAGGCCAGAACACTCAAAGGTCGGGTAGGCTGCATCTAAATGCTGATTTATGACTGTTAAATGAGACGGTCTAGTCTTTGGGGGACGTATATTTGCATGACCCTGCACCACCCTGTTGCCTAGCAATCATGACGGCGTCAGTTCAGGGGTTTTTTTTAACTGACATTTTTGACAGAGATGGAACTTTATTTTTATGTTCATTATTGTATTTTCTTCACTTTTTACTTGAGAATCTTCACCAGACCGAAAGAGGACCATGACAGATAAAGTAAGACTTTAACTCATGTTAAAGTCAGCAGGTAAAATTAAGGTAAATTTAAACCACAAAATAGATAAATTAATTTTTATTACTTTAAACATGTATACCAGTTAGATTTAATTCTAAAATATATTCTTAATTACATGACTAGTAGAAAATATGAAAGTTTACTGTTATCATTTATGACCATTATGTAGCTAAATAATTAGATGTTCTGCCTTGTATCAGGTCTGACATTTAGTTTTAATGTTCTACAGCAAACCACAGTCCTGTACTGTAGGATGATGACCCTCAATGATGTTCAGCAGCAGCAGAACAGATTCCATCTTCAGCTTCATCTCAGCTGTACCATCTCAGTAAATTAGCAAATCGTGATTTGTCATTTAATTTTAAAGACTATAATCATTATCATCAATATTAAATCAGGTTTAAAATGTTTCACTCTCTGTAGAATAAATATATGAATGACTCTTTTGGAATTAGCTTGCAAAAATGATATTTTTCAAAACTACTTAATTTATTATTTATTTATTTAGCGAATGCAAAGTCCTTAAGCCAAGCAGTTGCCTCCTGGTTTGCTGTATGGAGGGTGTGTAATCCTCCTTCCAGTCTTTGGAGCGGGCAAGCCTCTATGATGTGTTCCATAGTTTGCTCCTCTCCACATGCGCACAGTGGGCTAGGGCTACTGCCCCATCTGTGAAGGCTGGCCAAGCAGGGGCCATGTCCAGTCCTGAAGCGATTGAGTGTAGACCACTGTCTGCTTGGGAGGTTGGTGCCCGGGACCTGTTGGTTGGGGTTTATCACCAGCTGTTTGTTTGGGACCTCCTTGGTCTCCCATTCCTCTTGCCAAGCTGTCTGGATGGTAAAGTCAGCTGGGGGAGGGTTTTTCCAAATCGGCCGTCTGGATGAAAGTCGGGCAGTGGGTGGGGTGTAGATATCTGCATGGATTGGTAAGTGAGGAAAATCTTTAACTTTTTGGAGCATCCTTTGAGTTAATGCTGCTCGCCGGATGTGTGGAGGGGCTATGTTTGACAGTACAGAGAGCCAGGGGAGTGGTGTTGAGCGGATTGTTCCAGTTATAGTTCTCATGGTTGAGTTGAGCTGGGTGTCTACATGGTGTGTGTAAGATGACCTGGACCAGACAGGGGCACAATATTCTGCTACAGAGTATGAAAGGGCCAGTGCTGAGGTGCGCAGGGTGGAGACTGCCGCCCCCCATTTTGCACCAGCGAGCTTGCAGAGCAGGTTGTTTCGTACTTTCACCTTAGCAGCCGTCCCCTTTAGATGTTCCTTGAAGGATAAGGTCCTATCAAGGGTCACTCCAAGATAAGTTGGATTTGGGGCATGCTTAAGCTTGAGTCCGCTCAGGTGGATGTTTAGTTCTCTGGCAGCTTTTGCATTGTGGAGATGAAATACACTGGAGACGGTTTTTGCTGGGCTTGGTTTTAGGCGCCAGATTTTGCAGAACTGGTCCAGTTTAGCAAGATCTTCCGTGAGCACCCGTTCCAGTGGTTCAAAGTCTGGTGCTTGGAATGCCAAACAGATGTCGTCTGCATAGATGAATTTGCGGGATTTTGTAGTAGGCAGGTCGTTTATGTAGAGGTTGAACAGAGTTGGAGCTAGAACTGAGCCTTGTGGGAGTCCGTTTTTCTGCATTCTCCATGCACTTGTGTTCTGACTGAGGTGGACTCTGAACCTTCGGTTGGTCAGCAGGGTTTTTATAATTGCTGTTGCCCAAGCAGGGATCGCCTTTATAAGTTTCAGGAGGAGGCCTTTGTGCCAGACCGTATCATAGGCGGCTGTAAGATCGAGAAACACAGCCCCTGTCTTCAGTCTGCTCTCGAAGCCATTTTCAATGAAGGTGGTTAGGGCCAGTACTTGTTCTCCTGTACTGCGGTCCTTGCGGAAACCTGCTTGATCCACACTTAGAATATCCTCTATTTCTGGGGAAATGCGTTGCAGTATTAGGCGCTCCATGATTTTGTAAGGAACGCTGAGTAGGGAGATTGGGCGGTAGCTTGCTGGTAGTTTGTGGTCTTTGCCAGGTTTTGGGATGGCAATGACCTTTGCTGCCCGCCATTTCTTTGGGATCGAGTTTGTTTGTGTGATCCTTGTGTAGAATTGTGTCAACCAGGTTAGGGCTCGGGGGCCAAGATTTTTCATGAATTCTGGGAAGATGTTATCGTATCCTGCTGCCTTTCCACATTTCAGGCCCTGTAGGACTTTCTCCAGTTCAGCAGCCTCGAAGGGTTCAGGGTTCGTTTCCTCTACAGGCATTTTTTGGTGTTTTTTTAGCTCAGTTGTAACTGCTCTTCTGGTGTCTTTGTCTTGGGGTCCTTTGGCGATAGTCAGTAGGTGGGATGCAACTTGGTTGGGTGTGACGGATGCTCGGCTTTGGCTAGGGGGCTTCTGTGCAGCTCCTAGGCGACGGATGAGGCTCCAACATTTCCTGCTAGAGTGGGTAAAGCTCCGGTCAGCAACTGTCTCCTCCCATTTCTTTCGCCGGGCTGTATTTAGCGATTCAATGAGATGGTCTGCTATCTCTGGGTCCCCTGATGTTTGATAGGATTGTAGGAGGGCAGCACTTTCTCCGTCCAAACATGGGACATAGAGGGGTCGGTAGCCTCGTGGGATTGCAGTATGGGCAGCCTTGAAGATTGCGCTGCAGAAGCGGTTGTATGCTTCATCTACAGTGATGGTGTGGAGTGGGATGGTAACAACGCTCCGGTCCAGAGTTTCACTGAATTTCTTCCAGTTGGCTTTGCGGAAGTTCCAGCGCATCTTCCTTGGGCTGTATATGACTGGAAGTTGTAGGCCAATACTACTTAATTGACTATACTTAATTGAAATGCAGTTTTTTTTCCTATTAACTATTAACAGTAAGCATGCAATATTTTCATTTAGCTTGTTTCAGTTTGCAAAGTAAACTGCTAAAAAATCACAATCAATAAAACAATTCATCAAATCTCTTTTATTGTGGTTATTTCAGTCAAATGAGTTTTGAGTCTTGAGTCCAGCCCGTTGCCTCCACAGCTGACCCTTGGTTCCTGCAGGATCTCCACCGTGGACCTCAGAAATAAACCAGAAAAAACAATCAGAAATCTGATCATCACTTCAGATGTGAATGACATTTTTAAGATCAGTATAATAAAATTATTACAGATGTCCTGTCCTCCTCAGCTCCATTAACTGCTCCGTTTTCTCTAAAAATATCCTTAGGTGTTTTTTTTTTGTTTTTTTTTTTTTTACAGCACCACATAAACAAATAAATAACATCAACTTCACGATGTCTCTACGGGACTTTAAAAGTTATCTTAAAGCAAGTTATTTCAACCACGTCATACTGTATTTTTATATTACTGACATTACTTAATAAACTGACATTAATGGGGAAAAAAGGTTTGACTTCAGAAAAAATAACAGTTCAACATGTTTATCTAATACATTAAGTGAAGCATACAGCACATCAGAAAAAACATATCACCTAACATGAGCTTAAATAATCAATTGTTGCTGTTTTCTGGATTATTGTTATGTTCAAACTGCTGCAGAATTTAAGCAAAAAACTTACTTTGAACTGTTTCTTTATTCTGCTTCTGCCTGAGCCGAGAAAAAAAAAGCCAGGCTGAGCCACGCACTGAATGCTGGGACATATTAGGGCCACAAGGATACTCTTCATGTATCCTTCATTTTCAGGGATTTGAAGGCTGCATTTGTCGGCTGCATGTGAAGGAGCCCACAGAATGGTACAGCCTTGGACGCAGCACAGTGACGTATCTGGCCTAGAAATGCACGCTTGGAGGACTCAGAACCTGAATTGAGACACAGCCAGAGTCTGAATGGGCTATGTTCTCCACCTCCATTGTTGAAGCAGCTGCCCAGAGCTGTGGCTGCAAGGTTGTTGGTGCATCTCGTGGTGGCAACCCCCGAACCAAGTGGTGGACACCAGTGGTGAGGGGGCCATCAAGCTGAAGGAGTCCTATCAAGCTTGGTTGGCTTGTGGGACTCCTGAAGCAGCTGATGTGTACTGGTAGGCCAAGCGGAGTGCAGCTTGGGTGGTTGCTGAAGCAAAAATTCGGGTGTGGGAGGAGTTTGGCGAGGCCATGAAACGAAACTTTCGATCGACCTCGAAGAGATTCTGGCAAACTGTCTGGCGACTCAGGAGGGGGAAGCAGCTCCCTGTCTACACTGTGTATGGTGCGGATAGGGCGCTGCTGACTTCGACGGGGGACATCGTCGAGCGGTGGAAGGAATACTTCAAGGATCTCCTCAATCCCACTGACACACCTTCTATAGAGGAAGCAGGGCTTGAGGACGAGGGGAACAACTCATCCATCACAGGGATTGAGGTCACCTAAGTAGTTAAAAAAACTCCTTGGTGGCCGGGCCCCAGGGGTGGACGAGATTCGCCCCGAGTACCTCAATGCCCTGGATGTTGTAGGTCTGTCATGGTTGACACACCTCTGCAATGTTGCGTGGAGGTCGGGGACAGTGCCTTTGGCATGGCAAACCGGGGTGGTGGTTCCTCTCTTTAAGAAGGGGGACCGGAGGGTGCGTTCCAACTTTAGGGGATCACACTTCTTAGCCTCCCTGGGAAGGTCTATGCCAGGGTACTGGATAGGAGAGTCCGACCGCTGGTTCAACCTCTGCTTCAGGAGGAGCAATGTGGCTTTTGTCCTGGCCATGGCACATCGGATCGGCTCTTTACCCTCTTGAGAATCCTCAAGGATTCATGGGAGTTTGCCCAACATGCAACAGCTGACACAGTTTGCCCACATGTGTTTTGGGGACTTGGAGAAAACATTCAACCACGTCCCCCGTGGTCTCCTGTGGGGGTGCTGTGGGAGTATATGGTATCGGGCTTGTTGTTACGAGCTATCCAGTCCCTATACAACCATTGCAAGAGTTTGGTTCGTATTGCCAACACCCAGTCCAACTTGTTTCCAGTGAGAGTTGGACTCCACCAGGGCTGCCCTTTGTCACTGATCCTGTTCATAATTTGTATGGACAGGATATCTAGGCACAGCCAAGGATTGGAGGGTGTCATGCTCGGTGACCACAGGATTTCATCTCTGCTGTCTGCAGATTATGTTGTCCTGTGGGCTTCATCAAGCAATGACCTACAGGCCTTGCTGGAATGGTTTGCTACTGAGTGTGAAGCGGCTGGGATGAGAATCAGCACCTCCAAATCCGAGTCCATGGTCCTCAGCCGAAAAAGGTGGATTGTTCCAGTCTGCTGTGAAGAGGGAGCCATGCTCCAAAGCAAAGCTGTTGATTTACCGGTCAATCTACATTCCTACCCTCACCTATGATCATGAGCTTTGGGTATTGACCGAAAGAATGAGATCGCGGATACAAGCGGCTGAAATGAGCTTTCTCTATAGGATTGTTGGACTCACCCTTAGAGATGGGGTGAGGAGCTCAGTCATCCAGGAGAGGCTCAGGGTAGAACCGCTGTCCCTCCATATTGAAAGAAGCCAGTTGAGGTGGTTTGGGCATGTGATCATGGATGCCTCCCACTTGAAGTGTTTTGGGCACATCCAATTGGGAGGAGACCCTGGGGCAGACCCAGGACATGCTGGAGAGACTGCGTCTCCCAGCTGGCCTGGGAATATCTTGGTATTCTCTCTGAAGAGCTGGAGCAAGTGGCCGGGGAGAGGAAAGTTTGGATGTCTCTGCTTGAGCTGCTGCCTCCATGACCTGGACCTCGGGAAAAGCGGTAGAAGATGGATAGATGGATGGACGAATAAAATTATTTAATAATAATTTGTTTCCCTGTTAATATTTAATAATAATTTTTGTTTTAATATATTTTTGTACCAAAAAAATACAAAAAAATAAAATATGGGGGACAGCTGGGGTAGCAAGGTCCCCTTGCCCCCCAGTAGATCCATCCCTGGTTAAATCACAGTCAATCAAAAAGACAGACAGCCTTAAAAAATTTTCGTCACTACTAAAAATTATCTGTCAGTTAAGGAGAATTCTCAGTTTACGCGATTAGTGGATAGTGGATATATTGGTCAAAGGATGTTAACGATGGATCTGCCAGACAGGAGGAAAAGAGGAAGACCACAGAAGATTTATGGATGTAATGAAGGAGGACATGGAGAGGGTTGGTGTTGTAGAGGATGATGCAAGGGATAGGGTGAGATGGAGGCAGATGATCCGCTTTGGCGACCCCTAAAGGGAGCAGCCAAAAGAAGATATGGTCTGCAGAGTCAAACAACCCAAAGCACTCCTGCACAGGTCTTCTCCTCTCCCTTACAATCTAGGACTACAGAACTGCCTAAAATGCCTTATTTGATTTGCTGTTTTCTTCTGAGTTTAACACATAACTATACAGATCTGCTACAGACCTGATCTCTGGATAGTCTGGCACACCCTTGGTATTTAAACTTCAGCAGGAGAAGAGGAGCTAACAATCTTTTGCTTTCTGCATTGGAACTCACTCACCGATATTGCTGCTACCAAGTTAGCTCCACAATGTGACTGGGGTATTTTTTAAATCTTCTCTATAAATTTTAGCTGATCCACTCGATATCTGTCTTTCCAGCTCATTAATTAATCCAGTCAAAAATATATTTCATGTCATCCTGGCTATGTTGTTATTTTTTGGCCGACATGACATCAGTAATTGCACTGCTGGCCAGTTAGCTCAGCAGCACAAATCCAAGCTAATATCAATTGGCCAGTTAGCTCAGTGACACAAGTCAGCGCTAATATAGAATTTATGGGTCTTTGCTGTAAATTTTAGTCACTGTACTAGACCAGCTAGTCGAGTAATCCGCAGTTATGTCTTGAACCATACTGGCTTATTTTATTTTGACCATGATAGCTGGATAGACGGTAGGTCTGTAGCAGCCATCTCACCAGACCCATCTTTAACATACGTTATAATGACATTAGACTGATCGGAGGGTCATGGGTTCGATTCCTGCTCTGTCTGCAGTCTGTATGTCGAAGTGTCCTTGAGCAAAACACTGAACCCCCAGTTGCTCCTGGTGGCAAGGCTAGCGCCTGTGTGTGTATGGCAGTTCTGCCACCGTCAGTGTGTGAATGTGTGCATGAATGGGTGGATAGCAGGGTCTGTAAAGCGCTTCGGTCATCCTGAGTGAGAAAAAGCGCTATATAAGTGAACACCATTTACCATTAGTGTCGAACTGAGTTTTATTTTAGTCATTTTCCAGAAGTCTATGGGCAAAATGCCATGTGTTGTACGAACATCAATAAAAAGGTGTGCAGTGTTTCCTCTGGCTTAAAGACCTGAGCGCGGTGGCAACATATTTTTCCGGGGGGGGGGGGCAGTAAACATGCTTGAATATGTTAATTTTATACCATTTATTTCTTTTTAAAATTTTGCACAGTAACATTGCATATGGAACTTACCATTTGAAGTACTGTACAACCGAGGCTTGAATATTTGTTGGGAGGGACCCCAGTTGGGGTCCCTCCCAGAAATCCTGTGTTTAGACTTTTTAGTGGTGTTATCCTTCTGTCCTTCCTCTGCCTGAACACTTTCCTCTCCTTGGCTCCTCTCTTCTGTCTCATCTTGCCCTCTTTGAGCTCTGTTTAATTCAGGTTCTCTGTCTATGGTGGTATACAAACAGGTTAGAAAATATCAAGTGTCATGTTTTGTCCTGTAGGATTTTTTTGTCATGGTTTACATAAATGACAAAAATATGTGTATTTTTATTCTAGTGTTTCTTTTTTACATTGAGAGAGTAGGGAAGGGAAAGAAACATTCATAATAGTAATGTACTCATGCATACTTAAATTATATGATCAGGTGGGTATATTAACCAGAAATTCTACTCATGTAAAAACAGTGCTTTGAAATTCACAATTAAAAGTAGACGACCAAAAATTTCTACTTGAGTTGAGGCTTAGGTACAAAGAGCACCCACTTAAAAACTTGAGTAATGACTTCAGTCTTGAAGGTTTGAGGTTTTTCTCCAAAATTTATAACAATTTTCTTATAGTTTTCTACTTTTCTCTGTAAATTTATCTGAAGTTGAAACCATGTTCCTCAAATCTGTAATTTCCTCTTGTAAAATTGACTTTTCTTGTACATTTGAAACTTTATTATAAATTTATGGATTATTTTATGACTAATTTGTTGTCTGTTTTTTTTTAAATAAAATTACTGTTTTTTTTTTTTTTTAGATAAATTTGAAACAGACTGTGGTATTTTTTTTTTACTTTTTCCTTATAACAATTTACATTTTTGACCATAATTTTGCAGTCAGAACAGAACAATAATTTAACTCTGATTACAAAGAAAAAATATTAATAAAATTGTATTTAATGAAATAAATTAACTTAAATGACCAAGGATGCCATTATTTCTGTTATAATATTTCTTTATATTTATAGTTTGTTTTTTGTTTTTTTTAAGAAATCTCCTCACCACCCAGACAGCAGGAAAAACCTCCCTTATTTTGAAATTAAATGTTGGCACATTTAGTTTGTCTGAAGGCTGCTGACAGATTAAAGTCACTGACTTCATGAATTTTGGTCATCTTAACCTGCCAGGTACATAATAGGGAACTGTAGCGGACTCTAAAGACATACATAATTCACCACAATATGTGTTCATGTACAGAATGATCTGTTTAGGCAGTTGTAGTTGTGCTCTCAGGCTTTGTCATCAGGCATCTCTCTAGGCAGCCGCTGAAGGACCTCAGTTTAGAGGGAGAAGAGAGCTAGCGTTTTTAGCTGTTGCTTTTTGTCACTGCCGCCGGAGAATAAAAACGGCATGCCTGCTCGTGCGAGAAAAGAGAGAAATTGCCAGTCTCTTCATTCCTGCAATTCCTACAGAACATAACTTAATATTGTAGTGGCTGGTGAAATATATCCTCAGCAATTCATCAGTCCCCCTTGCCTTTCCCTTCATATGAAGCCGGCTCCATATGAATTCTAACCACATCTCTTAGCTAAGCGACTCTTCCATTATTGCGCCCATTTCCAGCGGGTTAAAACCATGATGAATGCCTCCAGTGCTTACATACCTTATGATTTTTTTTTCTGCGTTTAAAGTACTTTAATAAACTCATGTTTCTGTTGGACAGTTGCACTTAGCGAGACACTGCCTGCTGACTAACTGGAAAACTCACGTGAGCGGGGCGCTTCTAAACTCCATGCGGATGACGGCCACGCGCGTTGTTCGTGTGTGTGCTTGCGAAAAGTCATTGCTTCATATATTTTTCTTAATAAATTCATATCTCCTTGGTGCGGCGGTAAAATTTCCGGCGAGGCGGCCTGCCACTGAGAAATGTTACCAGAGGAAACCCTGGGGTGCGGGTGGTCATTTCAGCTTAAGTGCTCCTTAATTGACTTTTGGAGAGGTTCTGTTTAACAAGAAGCAATGTCCATTTCAATTCAGTCCTTTCATAATTGTGGTTTTGAGTATGTTGTTATTAGTATTAGTAGCAGTAGGAGTTAGGTATTATTATTAATAGTAGTTGTTGTATTGGTATCATTAACTATTCTTCTTCTTTCGGCTGCACCCTTTAGGGATTGCCACAGAGGATCATCTGCCTCCGTCTCACCCTATCCCTTTCATCTTCCTCTGTACCACCAACCCTCTCCATGTCCTCCTTCACTACATCCATGAATCTTCTCTGTGATCTTCCTCTTTTCCTCCTGCCTGGCAGACACTATCCCTCCTCTGCACATGTCCAAACCATCTCAGCCTTGACTCTCTTACTTTCATTAACTATTACTATGAAAATGAAGCTCTCAAATTACCTACCTCATTGTCATAACCGCCCTTCAGGGCGGAGAGAGAGAGACCCACCCTCCAACTGTGAGTTTGGGCAATTTATTAAAAAAACAAACAAACGTAAAGTTCAACAAGGTGCTAAAAATACAAAATAACAACGAGGGAGATAACTTAGAAGAACAGCGTGCCAGAGCAGAAATGGGCTCTGGCGGAGACGAAGAGAGACATGTAGATACACTTGATGAATCAAGGCAGCGGTAAATGAGAACAAAATAACTCCTCTTCAATAGGGTCAAAACCAAATACATAAGTGATGACAGGTGTGGGTTCACATGAGCGGGCAAAAGGTAACAATGAATGAAAATTGGGATCAGCTAGAAGAGATGAGGGAGGAGCAGCAGGACTTGACAGCTGACAGGGTGATGCCCACACAGAGCACCAAACCAGAAATGGTGCCTGACAGCTGTCAACCCAGAGAAAGAACACCAAGGACAAATATAAAGAATAAACAACATCAGAAACAAACTAATAAATAATTACAAATTGAAATGAAACATGAGCATAGCAAAATTGAAGCCTAAACAGAAAAATAGAAGGCAGTAATAAAACTCAAAGGGCACAAAATACAAGTATAAATAAATATAAGGAAAAAGCCACGAGACTGAGTCTGGCAGAACTTCCAGAGCTCAGCTCATGACACTCATACAGTATGTTTGAACTTGCCATCCTCACAATTAGAATTCTTTGAATAAGCATCACTATAAAAAGCAGACAAATGGAAGAAAGAAAAACATAAGAAATCACTTGCATACAGAGGAGACAATCTTGAAAAGTCACATTTTAATTACCTCCGCCAGGCCGAAAAGGCCAGGAGGAGGTTATGTTTTTGCCAGGGTTTGTGTGTTTGTCTGTCTGTCTGTTTGTCTGTCTGTCTGTTTGTCTGTTGGTTAGCAAGATAACTCAAAAAGTCTTGGACGGATTTGCATGAAACTTTCAGGCGTTGTTGGAAATGGTACAAGGAAGAACTGATTAAATTTTGGGGATGATCCGGTTCACCGTCTGGATACAGGAAATTTTTTAAAGCATTTTTCCAACACTGTGACATGGGGCCATTTTCAACATGTGCGCAGGCGCAATGGAGGCCGCTGGGCGTCGTGTCTGACCAACACAAACTCCGCCTTCTTCAACGTTTTAGCCACAAAAGCATGCGGAAAACACTGCTGGCCTCGGACCCCCAGCGTGCCTGTGCCAGCCATAGGCGCTGCGCACATTGTGCTGGTCGTCGTGTCTGACCAACACAAACTCCGCGTTCCTCAACGTTTTAGGCACAAAAGCACGCGGAAAACACTGCTGGCCTGGGCCCGCCAGCGTGCGTGTTTTTGCGCCACGCTGCAAAACCTGACACGGACACCTGTCCGCCGCCCCATTATTTGCCACAAATTCCCCGCCCAGCTATAGGCGCTGCGTAAAAACGACCTCTCTGCCGGGGAAGACTCTAAATTCTGTTTTGCCGCGGAGCGCAACCCCAATATAATATAAAACCCACGGCAACCTGTCTAACCAATCTGCATCCGTCAGTGGAGGAGATGGACACACCAACACTTCAGTTTATTACCTCCGCCAAGGAGGCAATGCTTTTACTACCGTAAAACGGGGCTATAAGGGACGGCGGGGTAATATGGGACACTTTTCTAAATGTAATTCTGCTTTTTTAATTTTGCTTCCGCCTAGATTTGATGAAGGATTCATGGATATTTGACAATAACAACACAACTCAGCGTCCTGCTCAAAATAAAAAAAAGCAGAATTACATTTAAAACATTTCCCACAAAAGTGTCCCTTATTAACCCGCCGTCCCTTATAGCCCCGTTTTACACTACTGAACCACTAATCCTATCACTATCACATTGATTGTCATTCATTAATTGTCTGTTTATTGCACTGTCCATGTCAAATAAACAAATAATCATTGTGAATCCAATTGCTACTCATATCTTTTCATGCTCAGGGAATCTGAAAACGTACACACAAACACTCTATGGGGGGAACTGTGCCGCTTGGCAGAGGTCTGCGCTCTCCGAGTGCTTTTCTAGTTTACTTTGATATGAGTAGGTAGTTTAGTGATGTACAGTGGGGAAAATAAGTATTGAACACATCAACATTTTTCTCATTAAACGTTTTTCTGATGGAGCCATTGACCTGAGATTTTCACCAGATATCAGTAACAACCCTTGTTGCTTGGGGGGTAGGCGGGAAAAAATTGGCATAGACGGACTCAAACCCGCTTTCGTTGTGGCGGACGAGCAAGTGCTGTTGGCTAGGGCCCCTTGGCGTGGAAGACCCCCACGGAGAGCTCCCCAGGGAAACGATTCACCAGAGCAGCCACACGGACAGACCGAAGTGCCCCACCCCCCCTCGTCATGGCCCACCCACAGTCAGACACACTCCCAGCAGCATTTGTTGTTGCAACAACAACAACAACAAATCTACCTACGGGTACAAATAAAGTAACCTAAACCCAAGAAATCCATACATACAAAGAAATAAAGGCAACTGTATTCACAAAACGTTATATTTAATAAAGTGACACAGGGAATAAGTATTGTACACATGAAGAAAAAGAGGTGCAAAAAGGCATAGAAAGTTAAGAAATCAGCTGAAATCCATCAGAATTTAGGAAGCCATCCCATCCCTCCATCAGTGCAAATTAATTTTAGCTGGTTAGGTCCTGACTGATGGCTTTTAAAAATGTCTGTAAATATCACATTGTCGCACCACAAAGAACTCATGATGGGTAGAAGCAAAGAGCTCTCTCTAGACCTTTGCAACCTTATTCTTGCTAAATATAATGATGGCATTGGTTACAGGTGAATTTCTAAACTGCTGAATGTTCCAGTGAGCACTGTTGGAGCCATCATTCTCAAGTGGAAAGAACATCATTTTACCATAAACTTGCCACGACCAGGAGCTCCTCGCAAGATTTCTGACACAAGAAGTTAAAAGAATTATCAGAAGAGTTATTCAAGAGCCAAAGACCATTCGTAGAGAGCTCCAGAAAGACCTGGAGTTAGCAGGTGCTGCTGTTTCAAAGAAAACAAGTAATGCACTCAACCAACACGGGCTCAATGCCCACTCACCTCGCAAGACTCCATTGCTGAAGACAAAGCATGTTGAAGCTCATTCAAAGTTTGCTGCACAACATTTGGGCAAGCCAGTAAAATACTGGGAGAATATTGTCTGGTCAGATGAGACCAAAATTGAAATTTTTGGATGCCACAACACATGACATGTTTGGAGGAGAAATGGCACTGCACATCAGCCCAAAATCACCATACCAACAGTGAAGTTTGGAGGTGGGAGCATCATGGTGTGGGGGTGTTTTTCAGCGCATGGTACAGGCAGACTTCATATAATTACAAGATGAATGGACAAATGTACAGAGACATCCTCGATAACAAGCTGTTGCCATCTGCCAAGATGCTGAAGATAAGATAAGATAAGATAAGATAAGCCTTTATTAGTCCCACAACGGGGAAATTCCAGGATTGCAACAGCACAGGGATAGCAACACTCAGAGCAACAATCAGAAGGCAAGAAAAAAAACAAGCAAGCAAGAGCAGCTAATAAACATATGTACGTATTACTATAAAATATATATATATACACACACACACACAGACACACAGTGCAGAGCATTGTAGCTAGATGGAATAAATATGTAAATAATGTAGATGAAACAAGGGTGGACATTTCAGGAAGACAATGATCCCAAACACACAGACAGCCAAGGAAACTCTGAACTGGCTCCAGAGAAGGAAAATAAAACTGCTAGAATAGCCCACTCAGTCACCTGACCTGAGTCCAATTGAAAATCTATGAAACGAATTGAAGATCAGAGTTCAGAGAAGACACCCACGGAACCTTCAAGATTTGAAGACAGTTTGTGGGGAAGAATGGGGTAAAATCACTCCTGAACAATGCCTGCGCCTAGTTTCTCCATACAGGAGGTGTCTAGAAGCTGTTATTACCAACAAAGGCTTTTCTACTAAATATTAAACAGATTTCACCAAGTGTGTTCAATACTTATTCCCTGTGTCTTTACACTTTATTAAATATAACTTGTTTTGTGAACTCAGTTGCCTTGATTGATTGTATGTATGGATTACTTGGGTTGTTACTGATATCTGGTGAAAATCTCAGGTCAGTGGCTCCATCAGAAATATGTTTAATGAGAAAAATGTTGACGTGTTAAATACTTATTTTCCATGCTGTATATGTTTATGCTTACCACGGTCATTTCAGTGGTAATAATAGGCAGTTTGTGTTGGTGATGCTTATCAGACATCATAACATGACACTGACTGACAACAGATTGTCCTCCACAAAAGTCCTGCTTATGCAGACAGAGCTTAATTTCAATCAAATTTCTTTGATACTCTGGATGTACAAGATACTACCTGTCTTCTTATACTGTTGAGTTCAAAATCCAATAATTTCTTTGAGAGTTGGAGGCAAAAATGAGGCAACATCGACTCATATTTACTGTATTTACTTATGGCTGTGTTTTGGGTCTGGTAAGATGGCCGCCGCTCTACTTCCGGTAGTACTTGTCTCTGTATTTGCTAATTGGGCACATGGTATCGAGTTTTTTTGTATAGAGAGCAGTGCAGCTGCTGCTCAGTGCCTTTTTTTTTTTTTTTTGTCCGTTTTCTATGTGCGTCCCATGCTTGCAAAATGAGTCACAATGAGGAAATTTTCAAAACTGAGTTATTGTTGTTTTCATATTCTGTATTGAAAGATCTTCAAAATGATATTTAATTTGTAGGAATTGGGCAAGAACTGACCAGCAACAAGCTGATTTTGTTTATATCTTGGCTGGTTTGAAAACTTGGTTCGATTGGTCCTGAGTTACGTCATCCGCAAAAACGTGTATTTTTAGAAAGTAGGAGTTCCATGCTTTACAATGATGCCAGGCACTGATGGGGGTTTTCCTTGGACTTTCCGCCAGCAAACAAAGAAAGAATCATGATTTATGACTTCATGTGCCTGTAGCTCGTAATTACCCGGTGCGCATTCCGACTCATTTTGCCAGCACAGGTCACATATTCTCCCTGGTAGGCATAATTGTCTTCCCAGCTGGATCATCTCTCAACTGATGACCATATATTTCATTCATACATGCTATTAAAGCTTATTTCATTATAGTTTATTATACTGTGGCCTGGATGCCTCCTTGATTAGCAGTGGTTCGCTGCTGTCAGTAGAGCTAAGAATTCAGCCATTCAGGGTTGTTTCTGTGCTTGCTACACCACATGGACTGGTCATATCCTAGTTACCTCTGAATCACACACCCCTGTCCCAATAATGCTTCATTTTCTGCTTTTACATTCTTGCATTCAGTCAGTTTTTCATTATTAGTCAGCCTTAAATATCCCTGTCCCTCTGATATACGCATTTCTAATCCTGTGCCTCCTCGTCACTACCACTGAGAATCTAAGCATCTCCAACTGTTCCAGCTCTGCCTCCTGCCTTTTTGTCAGTGCCACCGTTTCCAAAACCATACATCATAGCATGCCTCACTACCATCTTGTAGATCTTCCCTTTCTCTCTGACTGCTACCCTTCTGTGACAAATCACCCCGACTCTCGTCTCCACTCACTCCATCCTGACTGGACTCCCTTCTTGACCCCAGGTATTTAAACTCTACCTGTACTACCTCTACGCCTTACATCTTTATTGTTACACCTGCCTCCCTCTCATTCACAAACATGTTTTCTGTCTCTCTTCTACTGACTTTCATTCCTTTCCTCTTCTGAGCATACCTCCATCTGACCAAGTTCTCTTCCACCTGCTCCCTACTCTAACTACAGATCACAATGTTGTCTGCAAACATCATGGTACATGGAGAATCCTGCCTGAATAAAATAAAAAAAAAAAAAAAAAAAAAACTGCATGAGGCCAGAACATATACTTGAGCCTCAATATGGAGGTAAAATAGCAGAAGTATATGAATAAACATATCTGTACCAGTACGTCAGCACTAGTAATAAAAACATTTCTCAGAAATGTGCAACTTTTACAGATGTAAATATGTAAATTTACTGTTTTGCAAATTTAATTTGAGGTTTTAATAATGATGGTAATAATATTTTATTTACATAGCACCTTTCATAACGTCAAATGCAGCTCGAGGTGGTTTACGTGAATAAAATAAAAACTAGAGATAAAAATACACAATAAGAATAATAGGAAAATATTTTATAACAGTGATATTAAAAGTCTAAAAAAATTAAGTAGCCAGTAGAAGCTAAATTAATTAAAGGCTAGGGGTGAGAGTCGCGGGATCTAATTCGGGTTGGGATACTTGGGTCATGATACAATCCTATCATGATTCAGCGATAATCACGATATTGCAATATCAGGTATACCATGACTTTCAAACATTTTTCTCCTTATTCAACCTCAAATCATTTCCCAAAGTAAAACTGACATCTCTTTGATATAATAAAGTATTCTCAGGACTTCATTTTCCGCAGAGATGGGTCTCTGCACACACAGAGGCCGGTGGACGGTGTTTGGAATAGATTCCCACTCAAGCTACATTTTTCTGACTCTGGGCACTCTTAAAAAGCAGCTGAAAACTTTTTTGTTTGATGATTACCTCCGCCAAAGGGGGAGGTTATGTGATCATCGGCGTTGGTTTGTCTGTTTGTTTGTCTGTCTGTTTGTCTGTTAGCAAGATAACTCAAAAAATTATGGACGGATTTTCGTGAAATTTTCACACATTGTCAGAAATGGGGTATCCTACAGATGATTACATTTTGGTGGTGATCCGGATCACTGTCCACAAGAAAACCGCCATTACGCAAAATGCCATTTTCGTGAATAACTACTAAACCACTAATCCTATCATTGTCAATCCAATTGTTGTGAATCCAATTGCTAGTCATATGTTTTCACGGTCAAGGAATCTGAAAGCGTACACACAAACACTGTATGGGGGGAACTGTGGCCGCCATTATGGAAAAGGCCATTTTCAAGGATAACTACTGAACCACTCATCCTATCATTGTGAATCCAATTGCTTGTCATATGTTCTCATGGTCAAGGAATCTGAAAACGTACACACAAACACTGTATGCGGGGAACTGTGGCACTAAACCGCCATTACGGAAAATGCCATTTTCATCAATAACTACTGAACCACTACTCCTATCATTGTCAATCCAATTGCTTGTCATATGTTTTCATGGTCAAGGAATCTGAAAACGTACACACAAACACTCTGTGGGGGGAACTGTGGCCGCCATTACGGAAAATGCCATTTTCGTGAATAACTACTAAACCACTACTCCTATCATTGTCAATCCAATTGCTAGTCATATGTTTTCATGGTCAAGGAATCTGAAAACGTACACACAAACACTGTATGGGAGGAACTGTGGCCGCCATTACGGAAAATCCCATTTTCGTGAATAACTACTGAACCACTGTTTGTCATATGCTTTCATGATCAAGGAATCTGAAGACTGTATGGGGGGAACTGCGCCGCTTGGCGGAGGTCTGCGCTCTCAGAGTGCTTTTCTAGTTTCTGTTGTGTTTCAATTCAACTGCTTTTTAATGGTAAGTCTGATATATTAAAATTATTTTAATCTTGTGTTTTAATTAGTTTGTATTTTTTAAATTATTTTTGTCTATCAAATTCCTTTTGTTCTATTTTATTGTACAGCACTTTGACTATATGTCTCTGAAAAGCACTTCATAAATAAACTACTTACTTTTTCTCCAGTGCTGCTCGCAAGCTCCATGCCGGTGTGTTTTTAGCTTGGCCATTGCTAACGCTGCTCCAAGACGTGTGCTGGCCTGTGTGTTTTTTTTTTTTTTTTTTTTTTTTTTTTTTTTGTGCAGCACTTCTTGTAGGTTGTGCGTCATGTCAAGGTCTTCCCTCTTTGTTATAAAAACCAAAAAAAGGCCCGACATTTGAGCTAACTGCTTCCTAGCTTTCAAAGCTGTCTGCAAATCTCGTGAGACAAGATATAACTTCTGCCAACAATGGTGGCCATCTGGCTGCAAATCTCGCAGACAAGCTATGACTTCACTTGACTGTGTGCTTGCTTTGCACCATCTAGTGGACTGAAAACACAACTTGTTGAACACCCTAGAGAGTATGCAATGTTTACATGAATACACATAATTAATATTCATGCTTTTAGGGATTGTGGATTGTTGTTGGTGTCAAGTATCGCGATCCAACACTGAATCGATCTTTTGTCCCACCCCTACTAAAGGCTATACCATAAAAATATGTTTGGAGTTGCTTCATAAAACTATCTACAGAGGTTACTTATCTAACATATACTGTGTAGTGGAAGTTTATTCCTAAGCTTTAGTGCATAACTACAAAAAACTGTTTCACCATACATTTTGCACTTTCCTCATAAATTACAGCTTTCCTTTTCCTCTTAAATTAGCATTTTTTTCTTTACAAAATTTGTAAATTTTTGTCTTTTATTCTCATGAGTTTACTTTTGTTACAATTCACTTGCTACTATCCAATACTATGCAAGATTCTAGAACAGAGCTCTACAGTCTGCGGCTTTGGAACTACATACAGCTCCTTTCCCCATAATCACTTGTTTTTTCCTTTACTGTATATTTAAAAAAATGTGTCCACACAGCACTACTTAAAAAAACCCTGTCCACGTGAAAATGCACAAACACGATTGAAGTGCCATTAGGAGTATTCCATACCAAAAGGTGGCCATATAACCCGACTGCCATCTAAAAAGTCCTGTTAGCAAAGTTAGCAGCAGGACATTATCGGCTACATTGGTTTTTGCCATTTATGCAAAGGAGGCGACGGTGGAGCTTTCCAGTTCATGAGCAAACTAGCAAACTAAATAAAATCTTAATGCTGGAAGGAGTTTTTAAAGTTAATTTATTGCCCCAAAACTGTTTACATGTGAATGTGTGAATCATTATCATTCATAATGATCACAACAATGAGCTTCCATGTACTGAGCATTTAAAATGGTCTTAATGGTAGTCTTCCTGTCTATAGATTTTTTTTTTTGTAATATACATGATTTAAACTAATGAAATGTATTCATTTTTTCAAAGGCCAGGAGAATGAGCTGTCTGTGGATTTTATTTAGACTCCTGTAGCGTCTCATGGCTGACAGCAATAATGAATGCTTTGGACTGGCTCACACCCAGGTCTCACATTTCATTTGAGCTCTGCTTGTAGCACCGCAGTCAACACGGCTCATCTTCACACAGCCCGGCTCGTACGGCTTCATCACTGCAGCTCTGGCTGCTGCTAGGCTAGCTGCTGTTTGCTTCCTCAAATTCCTCTGGGCTGTACCATCTGTGAGCCAAGCGATGGGGGGTGGGGGTCCTCTGGGCTTCCAGGTCATCCATCGCACCGTTTCCACTTCCCCCGCACCCCCACCCACCTCCTATCCCTGCATCTGCACAAACTCTGAATGGCTAAGCAGTAATAATGCAGCTTTCCTAATTCCCTTCCGCTGTGTCTGATTTCACTCCACCCTTCTCCTTCTGCTCATAGTACGATCTCATCATTTCCAGCTTGCGAAGAGAGCATAAGGGAGAGAGTGAGGGAGCAAGAGAGAGAGGCAGAGGGAGGGAGATGTTTTGAGCTGGTTTGCGGGAAGAGAGAGAGAGAGAGAGCGGTTGGCCTGAATGCATTCTGTCTGCTCTTCAGAGGCATCCAGGTGAGCTGTTTCCTCCTGGAAGGTAAGAGGACGGCTGAGATTGGCGCTTGTTTTGTCCCGCATCCCTTGTCATTGCCCACCCCTCACCACCACCCCTCTTTCCTTCCTTCCCCGGTGTTGGCTGCATCCCGTCTGTTAGTGTGTGTGGATGAGGATGAACACTATTCCCCAGACATGCCACACACAGACACACGTAATTCTGTACGACGTGCAGATCCAGACATGACAGCCTATGTGCATTTACAGATGAGTTATGGAATTAAGTGTAGACAGTGTGGGCGTTTTTTTGTTTTTTTTGTTTTTTACATGGTAATGGTGGGTTTTGTACTAGCATGCATGACAGGCTCAAAAGTGGATGGTCCACCTGGGTATCTGCATTTCTTAAGGGGGAGGAGGATGTGACGACGGACCCTGGGGATAGGGAGGAAGTAGCAGGAGGAGGGAAAAGACTGTCTGCAGTTGTTGCAACAAAGTCAAAACAACGTCAGCACTGTCACCACCAGCATAATCATTGTCCCCTCAATGCTAACAGGTAGCATTTCCGTAGTGGTGCTGAAGTGGGTGCTGATGCTTCCTGTCCTAATGGACAGGAGATGTTCAGGCTGCAGCATTTTTCTGCTCACTCTACAATATGACCCACTTTGGGCAAATTTTGCAAGTGCGCTGCTCTTTTTCCCTGAACCCAAGGGGATGGAATGTGGGCAATGTATGCTGAATGAAGTAAAAGAGAGTGAGATGAAAGTAGGCCTTTCCCATCTGTGGTAGCGTCTTTGTGGATGTGTGGTGAGCCTTTCTGCAGGGCCATATGCAGCTTCTTGGGAAGACAGCAGGTTGAACTCAAAGGAAGAAAGTGAATAAGGAAGGAAAAATGGGAAGAGTGGAGCTGGAGTGCTGTTTAGATAATGAGATCATAAGTGTCCCAATAAAGAGTAGTGTTGTCTGAACTGAGAACCAGGATGTACTTCCTCACCAGAACTTTCAATCCAAAGTTAGCTTCCCAATTCAGTGGGCGGGATTTCCCTTCACATACAGTATTTTGCCTTTCAGTAACTGACATTTCATTGTGAGAATTCCATCCATCTTCTAACTCCATCCATCTTCCAGAATTCCATCACTTCTAACTCTTTTCTGGGGGTCTTGGTCACAAGGGCAGTAATCTTAGCAAAGAAGCCCTGACTTCCCTTTCCCCAGCCAGTCAGGTTCTTCAGGAGAGATGACAAGGTTCTTTTGAAGATGCTTGACTGGTGACATTGTCAGGTGGAGGAAAGAGTATTTTGAGGATGTCTTCAATCCTGACAATTCCTGGTGCTTCACATAACCTACGCTTTAAAATTGGCACCAACAGACAACAGTTTTTAATAATGTCTTCTAGTGGTGACACTGGAAGTATGACCAAAGGGATTACAGTACTAGAATAGCTTCCTACTAGCATGTCCTAACCAGTTTGCTATTCGAGAACTTTTAATGTACCATCATGATGATGGTACATAGACCATAAGTTCTTGGTCTATGTTACACACAGAAGTGGACAAAATTGTTGGTACCCCTCTGTTAATGAAAGAAAAACCCACAACGGTCACAGAAATAACTTGAATCTGACAAAAGTGGTAATAAATAAAAATTCTATGAAAATTAACCAATGACAATCAGACAATGCTTTTGAATTGTGGTTCAACAGAATTATTTTAAAAAAACAAACTCATGAAACAGGCCTGGACAAAAACTGATGGTACCCCTAGAAAAGATTGAAAATAATGTGACCATAGGGACATGTTCAACCAAGATGTGTCCTCTAATTAACATCACAGGTGTCTACAAACTTGTAATCAGTCAGTCAGCCTATTTAAAGGGTGACAAGTAGTCACTGTGCTGTTTGGTAACATGGTGTGTACCACACTAGACATGGACCAGAGGAAGCAAAGGAGAGAGTTGTCTCAGGAGATTAGAAAGAAAATTATAGACAAGCATGTTAAAGGTAAAAGCTATAAGACCATCTCCAAGCAGCTTGATGTTCCTGTGACTACAGTTGCACATATTATTCAGAAATTTAAGATCCACGGGACTGTAGCCAACCTCCCTGGACGTGGCTGCAGGAGGAGACGGATAATACGAATGGTAACAAAAGAGCCCAGAACAACCTCTAAACACATTCATGGTGAACTCCAAGGTCAAGGTACATCAGTGTCAGATCGCACCATCCGCCGTTGTTTGAGCCAAAGTGGACTTCATGGGAGACGACCAAGGGGGATGCCACTGTTGAAAACAATCATAAAAAAGCCAGACTGGAATTTGCCAAACTGCATGTTGACAAGCCACAAAGCTTCTAGGAGAATGTCCTATGGACAGACGAGACAAAACTGGAACTTTTTGGCAAGACACATCAGTGCTATGTTCACAGATGCAAAAATGAAGCATAGCAAGAAAAGAACACTGTCCCTACTGTGAAACATGGAGGAGGCTCTGTTATGTTCTGGGGCTGCTTTGCTGCATCTGGCACAGGGTGTCTTGAATCTGTGCAGGGTACAATGAAATCTCAAGACAATCAAGGTATTCTAGAGAGAAATGTGCTGCCCAGTGTCAGACAGCTTAGTCTCAGTCGCAGGTCATGGGTCTTGCAACATGATAATGACCCAAAACACACAGCTAAAAACACCCAAGAATGGCTAAGAGTGAAACATTGGACTATTCTAAAGTGGCCTTCTATGAGCCCTGATCTAAATCTTATTGAACATCTGTGGAAGGAGCTGAAACATGCCGTCTGGAGAAGGCATCCTTCAAACCTGGGACAACTGGAGCAGGTTGCTCATGAGGAGTGGGCCAGAATACCTGCTGAGAGGTGCAGAAGTCTCATTGACAGTTACAGAAATCGTTTGATTGCAGTGATTGGCTGAAAAGGTTGTGCAACAAAATATTAAGTTAAGGGTACCATCATTTTTGTCCGGGCCTGTTTCATGAGTTTGTTTTTTAAAATAATTCTGTTGAACCACAATTCAAAAGCATTGTCTGATTTTCATTGGTTAATTTTCATAGAATTTTTATTTATTACCACTTTTGTCAAATTCAAGTTATTTCTGTGACCATTGTGGGTTTTTCTTTCATTAACAGAGGGGTACCAACAATTTTGTCCACGTCTGTATATTCCTTGTCTTCATTGTCTTGTTAGTCTCCCTTGTCTTTAGTCTGTTTTGGTAGTGTCCCTTGTGTTTGTGTTTCTTCTTCTTCTGTTAGGTTTGGTTGGCAACCAGCATGCAGGTGCATTACCGCCATTGACTTGATTATCATCACTCTATATCTTTGTATAAGGAGTTCTGAACAACTCCTTATGTGTGAAAAAATTATCCGTCCAGTTTCATCCTGCCGTGTTTGTTTATTTTGTCTCATTTTTATATTGGGTTATGTTGCCACTGCGCCAAGGTCGTTAAGCCAGAGGAAACACTGGCAGTGTTTTCTCTGGCTTAAAGACCTTTGTGTGGTGGCAACATATTTTTCCTGGGGGGGGGGGGTGCAGACAGAAAATAGAAAACATATGTCACTATCGTAACCAGAATATGTTAATTTTATACTAGTTATTTCTTTTTTTTTTTTTTTTAAATTTTGCACAGTAACTTTGCATATGGAACTTACCATTTGAAGTACTGTACAACCAAGGCTTGAATGTTGGAATATTGGGCCAGTTGGAGTCCCACCCAGACATCCTGTGTCTGGACTTTTTACTGGTGTCATCCTTCTCTCCTTCCTCTCTTTCTCCCTCTGCCTGAACACTTTATTCTCCTTGGCTCCTCTCTTCGATCTCATCTTTCCCTCTCTGAGCCCCGTCTTATTCAGGTTCTCTCTGTCTATGGTGGTATGGAAACGGGTTAGAAAATACCAAATGTCATGTTTTGTCCTGCATGATTTTTTTTTGTCATGATTTATGAAAATGACACAATATGTAATTTTTTGTATTTTTATTGTATTGTTTCCTTTTTTTTCCCATTGAGAGAGTAGGAAAAAGAAGGGAAAAAAACATTCATAATAGTAATTTACTCATGCATACTTAAATTATATGATCAGAGGTGGGTGTAGTAGCCAGAAATTCTACTCATGTAAAAGCAGTACTATGAAATTAATTAAAAGTAGACAACCAAAAATTTCTAGTGAAGTAAGGATACAAAAAGCACCCACTTAAATAAAAACTTGAGTAATGACTTCAGTCTTGAAGGTTTGAGGTTTTGCTCCAAAATTTATAACAATTTTCTTATAGTTTTCTAGTCTTCTCTGTAAATGTATCTAAATTTGAAACCATTTTCCTCAAATGTGTAATTTCTGCTTGTAAAATTATGACTTTTCTTGCATATTTGAGACTTTGGTGGATTATTTTGACTATTTTTTTAAATAAAATTACTTTTTTTTTTTTTTTTTTTTTTTTTTTTTTTAGAAATTTGAAACAGATGTGGTAAAATTTGGACTTCTGTTCCTCTTACAATTTAAACTTTTGGCCATAATTTTGCAGAGCCAGAACAGAACTCTGATTTCAAAGAAATATAATTATTAATAAAATTATCCATCCATCCATTTTCTACCGCTTTTCCGGAGGTCTGGATCACAGAGGCAGCAGCTCAAGCAGAGAAGCTCAGACTTCCCTCTCCCCGGCCACTTGCTCCAGCTCTTCAGAGAGGACACCAAGACGTCCCCAGGCCAGCTGGAAGACGTAGTCTCTCCAGCGTGTCCTGGGTCTGCCCCAGGGTCTCCTCCCAGTGGGACGTGCCCGAAACACCTCTAATGGGAGTATTCCAGGAGGCATCCTGATCAGATGCCCAAACCACCTCAGCTGGCTCCTTTCAGTGTGGAGGAGCAGCAGTTCTACTCTGAGCCTCTCCTGGACGACTGAGCTCCTCACCCTCTCTCTAAGGGTGAGTCTAGCAATCCTACGGAGAAAGCTCCATTCAGCCGCTTGTATCTGTAATCTCATTCTTTTGGTCATTACCCAAAGCTCATGACCATAGGTGAGGGTAGGAACATTAAATATAATATTAAATATAATAAACTTATATTGGATGAAATAAATTGACTAAAATGACCAAAGATGCTGTTATTTCTGTTATAATATTTCTATGTATTTACAGTTTTTTTTTTTTTTTTTTTTTTTTTTTTTTTTTAGAACTCTCACCACCCAGACAATAGGAAAAACCTCCCTTATTTAACTTGCCAGGTAGATAATAATGAACATAAATTACTTAACAGTGTAGTGGTTGGTGAAGTAAATCCTCAGCAATTCAGTCACTCTTGCTTTTCCCTCAGTTAGCCTGCATATGAAGCCGAACCACACCTGTTTGCTAAGCGACTCATTGTTCCCGTTACCAGCAGGTGAAAACCACGATAAATGCCTCCACTGCTTACATAGCTCTTCTGCCTTTTTTCCTTGTTAAAGTGCTTAAATAAGCTAGTGCTTTACTCTGAAGCGAAATCAGGTTTGCCTCACAGACAGCGACGCTAGATACGTCTGCCTACTGACTGGAATGGTCATGTGGGCGATGCGCTCCAGCGAACGAGTGACTGACACTTGTGTTGTTCACGTGCACGCTTGTGGAGCGTCATTCCTTCATTTACAGTGGATATAAAAAGTCTGCATATCCCTGTTCCAATGCCAGGTTTTTGTGATGTAAAAAAAAAAAAATACACCAAGATAAATCATTTCAAGATTCAAAGGCTTTATTGTCATGTGCACAGTCAAGAAGTGCAACATTTCCTGAGCAATGAAATTCTTACTCTGCTCTCCGAACGAATGCCAAGGTAATAGGTACACACCATACTAAGGTATTAACCCACTTAATGCTAATGGATACTAATAACACACACTATAACACACAGTTAGGCAATTAGGACACCTTAAGCACATACTAAGTACTAATACTAATAACACACATTAAGCGATTTGGACAGCTAAAGCAGTCAAACTAGAGGAAGAATAAAATTTGAAAGTTCACTGGATGACTAAAGTGGACAGTGATATATTGATATCAGAGATGATATGAACCTGAGATGGCATAAGCCTATGTACAGTGTGCAAATAAGCAGTATACAAATTACAAATTAGCACCCAGTGTGAGAATTTCTCTGTAATGATAATACCAATAGATTGTACATGATAATTTAGCAGTAGAGATGTTATGGACATCAAACGGGGTGAGACTGTAAACTGTACAAGTGAGCAATATGCAAATTTAGCAACTGGTGTGTGAGTTCCTATTTGCAAAGCTGTGTTGCAGAGTTTTGGGAGTTTATTTGTTCAGGAGTCTGATGGCAGTGGGAAAGAAGGAGTTCTTCAGTCTGGTTGTCCTGCATTTCACACTAATGTACCTCTGGTCTGAGGGTAGAAGTGTGAACATTCTGTGCTAGGGATGGGTGGGGTCCCGGAGGATGGCATCAGCTCTCCTTTGGACTCTGCAGTGGTAGATGCTCTGCAGAGAGGGGAGTGGAGTCCTGATGATCTTCTCCGCTGTCTTCACCACTCTCTGCAGGCGTTTGCGGTCCAGGGCAGTAGTGCTACCGTACCACGCAGTGATGCAGTTGGTCAGGAAGCTCTCAATGATGCAGCTGTAGAAATTGTTGATGATCCTGGGGGACATGCCAAACTTCTTCAGCCTCCTCAGAAAGTACAGCTGCTGTTGAGCTCTCTTAACCAGCTCTGTGGTGTTGTGTGTCCACGTAAGGTACTCGCTGATGTGGATGCCCAGGTATTTAAAGCTGCTCACCCATCCACCTCAAGCTCCTGGATGAACAGCAGTCGATGGAGTCTCCTCCTCCCCTTCCTCATGTCCACTATCATCTCCTTTGTCTTGTCCGTGTTGAGGGTGAGGTTGTTGTCCTCACACCATGACACCAGGTTGACCACCTCACTCCTGTAGGATATTTGATCATCACCAGTGATGCGTCCTATCACTGCTATGTCATCCGTAAACTTTAAGATGATATTGTCCTTGTGGGAGGCAACACAGTCATGGGTGATGGGGCTGAGAACACAACCCTGTGGGACACCTGTGTTTGTGATGATGCTGGCTAAGGTCCTGTTACCCATCCTGACAGACTGGGGCCTGCCAGTTAGAAAGTCCAGTTGCCAGTCACAGAGGATGGGGTGCAGGCCAAGTGAAGACCGTTTGTCGGTGAATTTGTGGGGGATGACCGTGTTGAAGGCGGAGCTGTAGTCGACAGAGCATCCTGATGTAGGAGTCTTTATCTTCCAGGTGGGAGAGAGAATAATGGAGAGAGAAACTTCTTCAAAACTTTTTCCACCATTAATATGACCTATAACCTGTACCACCCAATTGTAAAACAAACTGAAATCTTTTAAGGGGAAAAATAAAATATACAAACACTTTCAATAACCAGATTGCGTAAATACGCACACCCTGTTATAACTGGGGATGTGGTTATGTTCAGAATTAACCAATCACATTCAAACTCATGTTAAATGGGAGTCAGCACACACCTGCCACCATTTAAAGTTCCTGTAATTAACCCTTATGTCGGGTCAGGCATTGATTTGCTTGCTACCGGATAACCATGAAAACCGGTACTACCTGTCTCATGGGTCGGGCCGTCGGCGACTCATCCGGCAGCCTTGCCCTTCCGAGGGCGTGGAGGTTGAAACTGGGCATCCTGGTACACTAAAAACAATATCTGTCACAGGTCTGTGGTGGACCACTCCCAGTTGCACGGGGTGAGACTGGACATCCTGGCAGATAAGCACATCTGTCACAAGGTCTGTGGTGGACTTTTGCCAGTCGGTGCATCGTGACATGCACTACACAAAGAGCAGAGATAAACAAACATCATCTGGTCAGTCACTGCAACAGATGCTGGAGTCAGTTTGTCTTGGCCTGTCCTTGCCACTGATAATACCTCTATCTGCCAAGAAAGTGCCGCTAGTCCAGCAAAAGCTAGCGGTACTCAAATACTTTGCAAGCAGTTTCATGAAATGGTCAGTCAGAAAGCAACTCATACCGGCTCGGACGTCGCCCAGGTTAACAAGGTCAGGAGTTCCTGTCAGTGGAAGGCGAAGGACAGAGCTGCGTGGAGGAATCTGATCAGACCTAAATGAAACAGTCATTGTCGCCCCCAACAGACTGTTAGGATGATGATGATTAACTCCAAATGAAGTTCAGCTGTTCTAGTAGGCTTTTCCTGACATTTTTGTTGTCACATCTTATAGCACAAGCCATGGTCTGCAGAGAGCTTCCAAAGCATCAGAGGGATCTCATTGTTCAAAGGTATCAGTCAGGAGAAGGATACAAAAGAATTTCCAAGGCATTAAATATTTAAATATACCATGGAACACAGTAAAGACAGTCATCCTCGAGTGGAGAAAATATGGCACAACAGTGACATTACCAAGAACTGGACATCCCTCCAAAATTGATGAAAATATGTGAAGAAAACTGGTCAGTGAGGCTGCCAAGAGGCTGACAGCAACATTGAAGGAGCTGCAGGAATTTCTGGCAAGTACTAGCTGTTTAGTACATATGACAACAATCTCCCATCTTTTTCATAGGTCTGATCTATGGGGTAGGGTGGCACGGCGGAAGCCTTATCTTACGAAGACAAACCTCCAAGCCCAGCTACATTTTTCAAAAACATTTTTAAAATCTCCTAAACGCATGTGGGAAAATGTGTTATGGGCTGATGAAACTAAGGTTGAACTTTTTGGCCATATTTCCAAAAGGTGTATTTGGCGAAAACACAACACTGCTCATCACCAAAAGAACACCATACCTACAGTGAAGCATGGTGGTGGCAGCATCATGTTTTGGGGCCGTTTTTCTTCAGCTGGAACTGGGGCCTTAGTCAAGGTGGAGGGAATTATGAACAGTTCCAAATACCAGTGAGTGTTGGCACAAGTCCTTCAGGCTTCTACTAGAAAGTTGAAGATGAAGAGGAACTTCATCTTTTAGCACAACAATGACCCAAAGCACACATCCAAATCAATGAAAGAATGGCTTCACCAGAAGAAGATTGAGATTTTGGAATGGCCCAGCCAGAGTCCAGACCTGAATCCGATCAAACATCTGTGGGGTGATCTGAAGACGGCTGTGCACAGGAGATGCCCTCGCAATCTGACAGATTTGGAGTGTTTTTGCGAAGAGGAGTGGGCAAATATTGCCACATCAAGATGTGCCACGCTGATAGACTCCTACTCAAAAAGACTGAGTCCTGTAATAAAAGCCAAAGGTGCTGCAACAAAGTATTAGTTTAAGGGTGTGCATATTTATGCAAACAGGTTATTGTAAGTTTTTTTTATTTTATTTTTCCCCTTAAAATATTTCAATTTGTATTTCAATTGGGTTGTATAGGTTATAGGTCTATCACCCTTATTGTCATTCAACCGTACAACCAATCATGTACAGTAGAACGAGATTGTGCTTTACCTATCTACAGTGTCAATCACACACACCCCAGTGCAGAATCAGAGGGCCGCTGCCATGCAAGGTGCCACCACAGATTTCCCTCCTCCATTCCATTACTGCTGAGCACCAAGCTGGACGGCAGGAAGTTCCACTTTTATATGGTCTTTGGCATGACCCGGCCGGGATTTGAACCCCTGCCTCCCGGGTGTGGGGCTGATGCTCTACCAACTGAGCCACCACTCCGGTAAACTCCGGTAGGTCACATTAATGGTGGAAAACGTTTTTAAATGATTTATCTTGGTCTCATTTTTTACATCACAAAATCCTGACATTTGAACAGGGGTGTGTAGACTTTTAATATCTACTGTATTTTCTTAGCGTGGCAGCTGAGTTTTAGGCGTGATGGGCTGCCATGCAGAAATGTTACCAGTGGAAACCCTGATCATTTAAAGAACATTAAAGTCACATACTTCTTGACAGTCAGTTTTGGAAGACCTTAGGTATGTCATGGGGGGGGAAAAAAAGATTTATAAAACCAGTTGAAATTTCTTTCACTCTTTCAGCTTTTACTGTTGCTGTAGTTGTCACATTGCCATTCTTAGATCATTGTGACAAAGCTGAAAGAAGTTAATGTGCAGCATCCATAGGCTGTCCATCCACATTTTACACAAATTGCTATACTTGCAAGACCATTGCTTTGATGTTTATCAAACTCACACACAATGATCCTCAGGTGGATCTGCATCAAGATTCTGCTCAAGGTCAAGGTCCAGAAATCTGCATGCTCTTGCAGGGGTTTCATCCAGCCGGAATAAGTTACTCTGTCACTAGCCATCTGGTTAGTGGGTTACGATGCACCACTGAAGGATGTCTGGTTGGGTCTGACATCTCAGAAGGTTCCTTATTGCAACAAATTTACATTACATCCTTAAAAATGCGTTGACTTTTTAACTATAGGCCCTCATCTGTGTTGAGAAGTAACCATGAACATATGCTGTGGAGAAGTTTTAATGTTTCCCTGTTTCTTTGTTTTTGGGGTGAGGGTTCTTGATTCATTTGTGTCATTTAGTTGGTTTATGTCCCACATATGTGGTGTTCAGCAGTGTGGCTAAAACAAAGGCCACATGATACTGCTCCAACTTCCTGACTTTCTGCTAGCTTAGCACTCACTTGGTTTGTTTTTTGCGTACCCACAAACTTGCCTTCCACAGGAGAAACTTACTAAAACACAAACAAGACTGAGAAAGTTGAGGAATGCTTAAAAACACCTTTTTAGAACATTCCACAGGTAAACAGGTTAATTGGAAACAGGCGAGTGTCATGACTGGGTATAAAAGGAGCATCCCTGAAAGGCTCAGTCACAAGCAAGGATGGGGTGCGGTTCACCACTTTGTGAACAACTCCACAGGCAAATCATCCAACAGTTTAAGAACACTTCTCAATGTACAATTACAAAGAATGTAGAAATTTCATCATCACCAGTCTATAATATCAAAAGATTCAGATAATCTGGAGAAATTTCTACACATTAGTGGCAAAGCCAAAAGCCAACATTGAATTCCCACGACCTTCAATCCCTCAGGCGGCACTGCATTAAAAACGAACATCATTCTGTCAAGGATATTACCCTGCGGGCTCGTGAGCACTTCAGAAAACCATTGCCAGTTAATACAGGTCATCATTACATCAACAAGTGCAAGTTAAAACTCTACCATGTAAAGCCAAAGTTATACTGTACATCAACAACACCCAGAAATGTCGCTGGTTTCTCTGGGCCCAAGCTCATCTGAGATTGACTGATGCAAAGTGGAAAAGTGTGCTGTGGTCTGACGAGTCCACTTTTCAAATTCTTTTTTGAAATCATGGACGCCATGTCCTCTGGGCTGAATGAATGGTACATACAGGTTTTGGAGGAACATATGCTACCATCCAATCTTTTTGAGGGACATCCCTGCTTATTTCAGCAAGACTATGCCAAACCATATTCTGTACGTGGTACAACAGAGTGGCTTTATAATAAGAGTGCAGGTACTAGACTGGCCTTCCTCCAATCCAGACCTGTCTCCCATTTAAAATGTGTGGCACACTATTGAAGCACAAAATATGACAATGGAGACTCCGGACTGTTGAGCAACTGAAATTGTACATCAAACAAGAATGGAAAAGATTTCCACCTCCAAAGCTTCAACAATTAGTGTCCTCAGTTCCTAAACGCTTAATGAGTGATGTTAAAAGAAAAGATGATGTTGTGGAGAGATGAATAATCAGGCCGAGCGTTCAGAGCAGATGAAGCTTTATTCACTTCCTCTCACATCCACCAGAATCCAAAACAGTAGAAACACAGGTTGCAGGCACTCTCTTTTATATGGCACTCTCTTTTATATTAACCCTTCTCCACTACCTGAGGTGCTGTATTTACATATCAACCCCTCATGACAATTCCCCTTGTTCCCCAGCACTTTTGATCTGTCATCTCTTCAGTCTGAGGGAAAGCTACTGAGTGAGTTTCCCACCCCCCACCCCCCGACTCTCAGACTGAGCCTTAACCTTCATGTCCTTTGGGCTTCAGCCTCCGTCCATAGCCGCTGTAATGGGGGATCTTCGGCTCAGAGGCACTGCTGTGCCAGTGGGGGGTTCCTGGGGGTGCGTCCGTCTGTGGGGGGGCAATGGGGGGGACACCTTCAGCATGCTCGTGTGACTGATCTGACGAATCATTTACCTGGGGAGTTCTCAGTGGGGGTCTTCCGCGCCGAGGAGCTCGGGCCAACACCACCTGTTCGTCTACTAAAACAAAAGCGGGCTTAAGCCCGTCTATACAGATTGTCTCCCAGCGACCCCCCCCCCCCCCCAAGTCTAACACAAAATGTTTGTCCCTGGGTTCCAGCACTCTGAACGGGCCATCGTAGGGCGGGCGCAGTGGGGTCCGGTGAACATCGTGCCTGACAAATACGAACGACGCGTCCTTCAAGGTCTTTGGCACAAAAGCGCGGGGAAAACAGTGGTGGGCCGGGTAGCGTCCATGCCCCTGTGCTATGCTGTGAATGCGGGGACGGATGGGTGTTCGGCGCGGGGTTATCCGGCAAAAATTCCCCGGGGAGCCGCAGCGGCTGGGAAAAAAACAGCTCTGCTGGGGAGGCCGCCAAATCCTCCTCCGGTGCTGAACGCAACCCTAATAGAACCCACGGCAACCGGTCCACCCAATTTGCATCCGTAAGCGAAGCCCTGAGTGCTGCTTTAAGCGATCTATGGAAACACTCTCATAACCCATTGGTCTGTGGGTTGTATGCGGTTGTGCGATGAATTGTGACGTCCAGGCTCCGGGCCATGGTGGACCAGAAGCCCAAAACAAACTGCGGGCCCCGATCGGACGTGGTGTCTGAAGGGCCACCGAAATGTGCCACCCATGTCGTCAAAAAAGCACGCACACCTTTTGCAGACGCGGTGGAAGCTAGCGGAACTGCTTCGGGCCAGCGCGTGGTGCGGTCCACCACTGTCAGGAGGTGCGCGAACCCCTGCGATGGTGGGAGGGGGCCCACGAGGTCTACGTGAATGTGGTCGAACCACTTAGCTGGGATATGGAACGGCTCCAAGGGGGCCTTTGTGTGCCTGTGCACTTTGGCTCGTTGGCACGCTACGCAGGCTGCAGCCCACTCTTTCACCTGTTTGCGCAGGCTCGGCCAGACGAACTTCGCTCCCACCATTTTGACTGACGCGCTCACTAGTTACCTATTTATTAATTTCATTTTATATTTACTTATTTTTGTAGGTTTTTTATTTGGGTTCCAAATCTTTTATTGGGTTTTAGACTTTTGAGTTTTTAACCTCTTTGACTAGTCTTTAACTTTTTAATATGACCCTTCTCTCTTATCTCATTGTTTTTTCTCTTATCTCTTTGTCTTATGTCCTGATTGATGGAACCTTGAGAACTTTTATCATTTTTATAGTCGGCTTCATGTGTGCCTGTGTTTGTGTTTATGTTGAATGTAATTGTGGTTTGTAAATATGGATGTCACCTGACTGCAAAACAAATCTACCTACGGGTACAAATAAAGTAACCTGAACTCCTGGGTGCGCCAGGGAGTGAACCGACTCAAGAACGCGGCGGCGCCAAGTGCGTGGGACCACCGGGCGTGGGCGGCCCGTGGAGATGTCAGATTAGGGGAGCCCCCCCGTCTTTCTTGCAGTACTCTGCTCTCCAGCCTTAACCCTGTTGGTCCAGACTGGAGCGCGCAAACGTCCGCATCGCCGATCTGCTCAGTGGTCATGGCTGTGTAATCTATCCCCACGTAGACTGGGGCCACTAATGCGTGCGAGAGGCAGTCCACTACCACATTGAGTTTACCAGCCACATGCTGAATGTCGGTCGTAAACTCCGAGATCGCGGCCAGCTGTCTCTGCTGCCGGCCTGACCATGGTTCCGAAACCTTGGCCAGCGCGTACGTTAGCAGCTTGTGGTCCACGAACGCAGTGAAGGTGCGCCCTTCCAGCCAGAACTGGAAGTGGCGTATGGCCAGGTGGAGAGCCAGTAACTCTCTGTTGAATGCGCTGTATTTACGATCACTGCCGCGCAAAGACCTGCTAAAAAAAGGCGAGCGGCTGCCAAGAACCGGCGACGTGCTGCTCCACGACGGCCCCCATGGCCACGTCCGAGGCATCAGTATTGAGCGCTGTCCGAGCCGCCGGGTCCGGGTGCGCCAGCAGTGCGGCGTTTGCCAGGGCTGTTTTGACCTCGGAAAACGCCTGCTCTCGTTCAGGAGTCCGGTCGACTCTGTCCGCCGGTTTCTGTTTCTTAACCACGGTGTACAACGGCTGCATGAACTGAGCTGCGCGGGGGAGGAAACGGTTGTAAAAGTTAACCATCCCCAAAAACTCCTGCAGTGCCCTGACTGTCTGAGGCCAGGGAAAATTCGCCACTGCGCGCACCTTGTCCAGCAAAGGTATCGCTCCCTCTGGTGAGATGCGGTGGCCCAAAAAATTGATTTCCGTCACCCCGAACTGGCACTTTGCCAGGTTCATTATTTACCCGTGCTCCTCCAACCTCTGGAAAACTGTCCTGAGGTGGGCTACGTGTTCGTCCTCGGACACGTTGGCCCACCAGGATGTCGTCCAGGTAGACTAACACAAACGGCAGATCGCGCAACACCGTATCCATCATGCATTGGAATGTCTGCGCCGCGCCCTTTAACCTGAAAGGCATGCGTAAAAACTCAAACAGACCAAACAGTGTTATTTCTGCCATTTTACATATGTCCTCAGTGCGCACCGGGACCTGGTGGTAACCGCGGACCAGGTCTATGTTGGAAAAACTGCGCGCCCTGGTGAGGTGAATGGAAAAATCATGAATATGAGGGATGGGGTAGCGGTCATGCGCTGTAGCATTATTTAATCTGCGGAAATCACCGAAAGGTCGCCACGATCCCTTGGCCTTAGGAACCATATGTAGCGGGGATGCCCATGGGCTGTTTAAGCATCTGATGATGCCCAACTTTTCCAAGTTGGCAAACTCCTCACACGCTATGGCCAGTTTAGTTGCGTCCAGGCGCCGAGGTCATGCGAAAACGGGCGGCCCCGTGGTGGTAATGAAGTGCTCCACCCTGTCTAGTGATGGTCGCCGAAAACGTCGGAACCGTGTGTGTTGAACTTATCCTCTGGAGCTGTGACGTTGGCTAGTGTTGTGGGCCCGGCTCCTCGAGCTGTACAGGGAAGAGAATCAAAAGACATTGCGTTAATCAGGCGTCTGTTAGCAACATCGACTAGTAGTCTGTGTGCACACAAAAAATCAGCGCCTAAAATGAAGAAGCTGCATGCCGCTATGACGGATGTCCATTGGTATGTACGGCCTTGCAAGGATATAGTCAGTGTCCTCTCACCAAAAGTCTTAATGTCTGAACCGTTTGCGGCCGTCAGTTTGGGGCCGCTAGCTCCCGCCAGCCGGTCAGCTTAGGACGGCAGGATGAGGCTCTTTTGGGAGCCGGAGTCCACGAGGAACCGTCTCCCCGAGCGGGAGTCTTTCACATACAGCAGCTTGCTTGCTTCACCAGCAGTTGCAGCTGCTACCGACTGCTGGCCCTGGCATTTCCCGAGCGCTTGAATTGGCACGGTGGCATGCATCGGCGTGCGTCCTCTCCAAAACGGCGGTGGTAGGAACAGAGCGTGTCTCTCCGGTGCTTCTTGGCCTCCGCTGCAGCCACCGTCGCTTTCTCACTTCTGCTAGCCGTCTCGCTGGGTTCCAACGCCGCTGCGTTCATGTTGCATGTTTTTTGGCATGTTGGAGGGAACTGGAGAAATCCCGGAGTAAACCCACGCAGACACGGGGAGAACATTCAAACTCCACACAGATCACTGTTGGTTGGCGGCTAGAATCAAACCCAGGATCACCCGGCCAAGGGTGAGTTGCTGTGCTGCTGCAGTGCTAACCAGTCCACCACTGTGCTGCCCTAAGAACTTTATATTGACAGAAAAAATAATCTATAACAATAAATTTCAGTTTTCCTGATCTCAGCTAAGTTTTCCACACGAAGCTATCTGTTGTAGGGATGGTACTAATGAGCTAACTTAACCGCATACCAGTTTACTCAAGGTCAAATTCAAACCCTCAGACTCAAGCAGCACTGCGTAATAATATTTGGAGAAGGAACAGACCCTTTATGTCCCATTCGTTGAAGTTGGAAACATGGCTGTCATCTTGGTGAAACAGGGCCAAGTCATGGTCTCTCACTACAGGTTGGATAAGCTGTTTAAATGAAAAGACTGGGAGCCACAGATCTAAAACTGTCCATAACTGAGGCCAGATTTGACTCTTCCAAGCTCAGTAAATCCTATTTTACACCAAAACAAGCAACTTTACCATTTGGGTCTTAAGGCCTAATTCACACAATGTAACAGTTAAACAGCCCTCCAATGGCTTCTTCCTACTGTGAGCAGAATCTCAGCAGACAAACTTGGATTTTTTTTCTTTTTTCCTCTGGTACTTTGGGTTTGTTGTCATCACATTGGTGCTTTTATGAATGTTCAAGAACATAATCCAACCAGTTTGACAGCAGGGAAAAAGTGTTCACATCTGAGTGGTTGGTGGAGAATTTGCATTGCCTTTTTTTGGTCAGTGGGAGATGGCTTATACAGCTTAACCGTGTATATTAGAATCACTTGGTGCAAACTGTAAGGCTGTACAAGCAGGAAAAGGTTGAAGCTAATGTTGTCTCTCCCCTTTTTTTTTTCTGCCACATTTTTCTTTAACATTCTCTTCTTATTACTCCTAGACATCTGTTTGTCTCCTATAGCTAAGTACCAATGTTGGAACAGTAAATGAATGAGTATCAGTCGTGACTCTACTGGCTCCTAGAGAAGACAAGTGAGGGTAGAGAGGATCTCTCCGCATTCCTCTGACAGCAGTCACAATGCTCTTTTCAGATGCAGATCCCCAGACAGTAAATCAGTAGCACGTGGTGTGATTCATATTAAGTGGTCATAAAATTAAGATGCTTGCTTAAGTGGCACTCATAGTAATTTGCAGGCATGTACAGAGAATTGACATGAAGTGCAGCGTTCTAAGACCTGAAGACCTTCTAAGCCCTTTTACCCCGGGCACTACATGGAGCAAAGGTGTTATAAGTTTTTATCTCAATTTAATTTAAATTTAATTTTCCCCCACGGTGACACCAGTTGCCGATCAAATGTGTTTTAGTCTATTTTGACATTCAGCTAATTCCGTGTGATCTGCTGCCTCTCCCCCTTCTGCTCCGTCCACTGCACACACAGCAGTTGCAGCCTGTTTGTGTGTCTCCTTTCCTTCAAGCAGAGTTTCAGGTTGGCATTTTAAGGCAGTGTCTACAGGTACTCTGTATCTGTAGACACTTCATGCTTTAATTGCCCCAAGCGCTGACATTTTGTGTTGCCGTTGTGCAGTTGATTTATTTTTTTAACAAAGGGGGTGGTGGTTGTGAGGGATATTCATAATTGTAGCAGACAGTGTAAATGTAATTTCTGTACAAATTAAATATTAAAATAGAATTCATATACCAACTAAGTACAGTAAAATTTGCACTACTGTATGTAACTTTTTTTGGTATTTAGGAGTGCCTTTTTGTTGGTTGAGCATCTGTCCCTGAAATATTTGTGCATGTCACGGGTAATTAGTCACAGATGAATACTCAATTAGACCTGAAATCGATGTCAAATTAATGGTGCTTTGTTTTGCTGATTTCATGTGGGCTGTTACTGGTATTTAAATGGCACTTTCACATGTATAAGTGACACATACATAGCTCTGTATGCTAATGGTAATGAAATTGCAATGTAAACTATGCTGATGCACCTGCAGTGATTGCTTCGGTCATCCTTATCTACTGGAATGGAATGTGTTTAGAGATTGAGCTTGTAGATACCTACAAGAGAGGACTGCTGAGTTAAGGACTCTTCAGTGTGTGTTGAAACGCATCCATCCATCCACCCATCTTCAACCGCTTTTCCGGAGGTCCGGATCATGGAGGCAGCAGTTCAGAGGACCCCAGACTTCCCTCTCCCCAGCCACCTGCTCCAGCTCTTCAGAGAGGATACCAAGGCGTTCCCAGAACAACTGGGAGACGTAGTCTCTCCAGCGAGTCCTGGGTCTGCCCCGGGGTCTCGTCTCAGTAGGACATGCCCGAAACACCTCAAGTGGAAGGCGTCCATGAGGCATCCTGATCAGATGCCCATACCACCTCAACTGACTCCTTTCAATGTGGAGGAGCAGTGGTTCTACTCTGATCCTCTCCCGGATGACTGAGCTCCTCACCCTGTCTCTGAGGGTGAGTCCAGTAATACTACAAAGAAAGCTCATTTCAGAATCAGAATCAGGTTTATTGCCATTGTTCATGTAGTACACAAACTAGGAATTTGTCTCGGTACAATGCTGCAACATTAAACATGATAAGATAAGAGAAATAAACTATACATGTAATAAAGTGTAGGATAAGATTAAGTGATACTGGTCAACAGTTAAAATATATATTAGCCAGCAGCAGATACTGTGGAGAACTATATAGTGCAGTCGGTAATGCAGGAAGAAAACAGCCGCTTGTATCCATGATCTCATTCTTTTGGTCATTACCCAAAGCCCATGACCATAGGTGAGGGTAGGAACTTAGATTCACTGGTAAATCGACAGCTTTGCGTTGGAGCTTAGTTCCCTCTTCACCACAACAGACCAGTACAACGTCCACATCACTGCAGATGCTGCTCTGATCCGTCTGTCAATCTCTCCCTCTAGTCTCCTCTCATTCGTGAATAAGACCCCGAGATACTTAAACTCCTCCACTTGGGACAGGAGCTTGTTCCCAACCCGGAGAGGACAATCCACCTTTTTCCAGCTGAGGACATTGGACTTGGAGGTGCTGATTCTCATCCCAGCCGCTTCACACTCGGCGGCAAACCATCCCAGTAAGACCTGTAGGTCATTGCTGGATGAAGCAAACAGGACATCATCTGCAAACAACAGAGATGAGATCCTGTGGTCACCAAGCATGACACCCTCCGTTCCCTGGCTGCGGCTAGAAATCCTGTCCATAAAAATTGTGAACAGGATTGGTGATAAAAGGCAGCCCTGGCGGAGTCCAACTCTCACTGGAAATGAGTTCGACCGAGTGTTGGCAACACCAACCAAACTCTCACAATGGTCATATAGAGACCGGATAGCTCGTATCAACAAGCCCAATACCCCATACTCCCAAAGCACCCCCCACAAAAGACTACAATGGATGCAGTCGAATGCCTTCTCAAAGTTCACAAAACGCATGTAAACAGTGCAGCAAAAAAAAAAGAAGAAAAGCTTAAATTGTTCTTAATTCGGCTGTATTTGCTTAACCTCGTGCACTCCAGTGTACCGCGGGCGGGCACGTCTCTGTGTCCTAGAGCGCACGAGTGCGCACGAGGGCGCTGCGTCCTAGGAGGCACTGAAAAAAAAAAAGCTGCATTTCCGTTCTTCCACTACAGACACAGCCGCAAACAGAAAGCCGAAGGAGTGCTTTGATTGGTTTAGATGTGATTGACCTCTCATTCGACTAATAAGAGCCTTGAATTGGGTTTCTGAAACCTTGAAGAACCAATGACTGAAAACCTAGCAAGAAGGACCCGCCTACCAACGGCTGCTAATGCTGCAAGCCAATTGAAGCACAGAAGTTTGAAAGCTGTTTTGTGTAAGGCTGGGTGAAGAGACCGACTGCTGCAGCAGATGAAAAAAGGACCCGCAGGAAGAACCGCCACAGACCCAGCAGCACGGAGACCACCCACAAGTGCGACCTGTGTGACAGGGACTGCCATTCGCACATCGGCCTGTTCAGCCACAGGCGGTGCTGTCCCAGCAGAGTAGACGTTTAGGATTCTCTTCCATGGTCATCATAGACCGTCCACATGCTGTTGTGAACAGGTAAGTGTTATAAGCTAAATTATTCTTTATCCCTGAAAATTGTAATCAAAAATGACTTTTGACCGATTGGTAAATTACAACTGTGCGGTGCACGAAGTCCGTACGCCGCGGTACACGGTTCGTGCGCCGCGTCGAGACTGTGAACGCCCCCCCCCCCGCTACTCTTCTGTAGCGGGGGGGGAGGGGGGCGCGGGGACTGTGCGCCGTGGTACACGGTTTGTGCGCTGCGTCCGGACTGTGAATGCCGGACCGCGGGGACTGTGCGCCGCGGTACACAGTTCGTGCGCCGCGTCCGGACCGTGAACGACCCCCCCCCCCCGCTACTCTTATGTAGCGGGAGGGGGGGGGGGGGACTGTGCGCCGCGGTCGCCACATCGCCACATGACTGTTCCGTCATGTAGCGATGGCCGATGTCCGTCCTCCGTAGCGGGGTGGGAGTTGTTATCTTCTACATTACAAATATTTTAGAATAATTTTTAGTGCACTGTAGGTTATTTTTTCTTGTAAAAAAAAAAAAGCCACATTTTTTACGTGGCATGCTTCTTTGTGTGTGGGGGCTTGTTTGTTTATTCATTCATTCATGAATGAATGAACAACCCCGCCCCCCCCCCCCACACACACAGAGCCCTGAGTGTCACCTTTCATTAGAGCCCAAGATGAAGCTTCTATATTGAATCATTCAAAAGTTAGATGTTTTTCCAAACTGTGCCGTTTGGCACAGTTCAAAAACGCCTGGGAACTACCTGAGAACAAAGCTGTGTAATATATTCAATTTTTGTGGTATTGTTACAAAATTTTGACCTCAGCTGGATAACACTTGGTTCTACATTTCTGTTGCATTTTCCAGCCAGGATCTGACAGCTGTGTGTTATTTGCAAGCATTTGTATCCAAAAAAACACCCAGGCGAAATTTATTTTCAAGTTCAGTATGTTTAGATGACTGTTACTCAGTGGCAGGAGCACTTAGAGAGATTATGACTGTTTTGCCAAAAAAATCAGTGTTTTCTTTTAAATGAGACCAACCCCATGAAGATGCTGCAAAGGGCTGAAGAACAGCTTTTGATTTACTTTGGGTACATTATTTTTAGGCGTTTTTAGGGAAATTGACCAGAGTGCAAGGGGTTAAATAATGCTCTGTGTTCAAATGTAGTACTTCTGAAATATATTATGTTTGAAGTCTTTTCTGGATACACTAGCTTTGAATGTTAGAAGTAACAGCTATGCGTGTTAAACTTAAGTCAGGTAAAGCCGAGGTTTGTCCAGACATGCTAAGTCAGTGTTTTTCAACCGGGGTTTCCTAGAACATTTAGGTTTCTGTGGGAAATTGTCCAATTTCACCTCTTAATTTGGCCAAAAAAATGCATATAATTTGCCGCTGTTGTGCATGGGTTCTGTAGGCCAGTGCTTTTCAACCAAGGTGCCCTGGTATGTTCAGGTTTATGTGGAAAATTATTTAATTTAACTTGTTAATTGGTCCAAAAAACTGCAAATAATTTCAGTGTTGTGCATGAGTGCCTATTGAACCCATGCGCAACAACGGCAAATTATTTGCAATTTTTTGGACCAAATTCAGGTATTTACATCAGTGGTGTGCACACATTTTGGGGGGCATGTGCTCAACCCAAAAAAAAGGGGCACTTTGGGGCCCACTAGTGCATCAGTCTGGTAAGAAGAAGAAAAAAGGCTTCCCATTTCCCAGTAGCCCTTGTAGCCGATGGGACATGTTAAATGTTGAAAAATAAGCCAGATCTCCTTAGGAAGAGTGCAAGGCTCGTTTGTGGTGCAGTTGTATGGTACGTCAGTGGTGTGGATGCTGTGATTCTTGAGTTGCAACTGTCATGCACCATTATTTGCTTTGCCGTACCATGAGTATGGGGCAGTGGCAGCGATGCACACTGCTTGTTTGTGCCATTCATAGTGACCTGATAAATGGATACCTGATATTTATTTTATTGTTTTTATCGAGTTATCAGTTTTTATTTTTAACTTCTGTGTTGTTTTGTAATTGGTTGTTTTTATAAGTGCTGCCATCTTGGCCGGGGCACCATTGTAAAAGTGCTTCTCAATAGGTTTATCCCTGGTAAAATAAAGGTAAAATGAAAATCGAGAAATCGTTGAGATTTGGCCAATTTTTGATCTGTCAATGTTCTCTCCACGGTCGCCATGGTCTCCTCAAAGTTCTAACTCAGTCCAAAACGCACAAGAATTTCCCAAACGATCCCAAAGATCAAAAAAAATTGGCCCATTTTGCCATTCAGCTCCATGCTGTTTAAAGGGGCCCTAAGAAAGAATGTAACCCAATTCCAGTGAAGTGGGGGCCTTGTGTAAAATCTAAATAAAACAGAATGCAGTGATTTGCAAATCCATCCATCCATCTTCTTCCGCTTAGTCCTTTTCGGGTTGCTTGGGGGCTGGAGCCTATCCCAGCATCTTAAGGCGAGAGGCAGGGTCCACCCTGGACAGATGGCCAGTCCATCGCAGGGCCAACACAGAGAGACAGACAACCATTCACTCTCACAGTCATACCTAAGGACAATTTAGAATCCCCAGTTTGATGCCAATTAACCTAACTTGCATGTTTTTTTGGCATGTCCTTTTCAAGTTATTTTCAAATGAATACACTACATGGAAAATACAGTGGTGTGAAAAAGTGTTTGCCCCCTTCCTGAGTTCTCATTTTTTTTGGATGTTTGTTACACTTAAATGTTTCAGATCATCAAACAAATTAAAATATTAGACAAAAATAACCCAAAATGCAGTTTTTAACCCCTTAACGCCTGAATTTATTTCCAATTATGAAAAAAAAAAAAATTTTCACTTGTTTTTGCTTTCAAGTAGATGCTAAATTAAGTTGAGAAAGTTAATTTGACTATAGCACATAAAATGGATATAATTTTAGGTATGATGCAAATTAGCGACAACAGGCATCTATGGTTAAAAAAAATGGTAAAAAAAGCACCTGTTCCCATCTCAAGTATGAAGTCTTTTATTTATGCAACAAAGTTATTTTCAGTATTTTCAACTCTCATGACTGCCAAACTATAACCCTAACCCTAGCAATCAGGAAATGGATGGTGCTCCGTCTCTGACCGTTCCTATGAGAAACTGCTTGCAAAAGGTTCCTAGGTATGTGTTGGAAGTGCTCCAACCGGAAGTGGAGGAATACAGACGGTATTTTGGTTGCATTTGGAGCGGAAGCGGTTTGATGCGAATTCGCGACAACAGGTGTCAAGGGGTTAAATGAAGGTGTTTATGATTAAGGGGGGAAAAAAAGCTCCAAACCTACATGGCCCTGTGTGGAAAAAGTGATTGCCGCCTAAACCTAATAACTGGTCGGGCCACCCTTAGCAGCAACAACTGCAATCAAGCGTTTGTGATAACTGGCAATGAGTCTTTTACAGCGCTGTGGAGGAATTTTGGCCCACTCATCTTTGCAGAATTGTTATAATTCAGCCATATTGGAGGGTTTTCAAGCATGAACCGCCTTTTTAAGGTCATGCCACAGCATCTCAATTGGATGCTTGGATGGCAGCATATGTTGCTCCAAAACCTGTTTGTACCATTGAGCATTAATGGTGCCTTCACAGATGTGTAAGTTACCCATGCCGTAGGCACTAACACACCCCGATACATCACAGATGCTGACTTTTGAACTTTGCACTGATAACAGTCTGGATGGTCCTTTTCCTCTTTAACCTTTTATCGCAGCACACATTTGTGACCCATGCTGGCAAAATGAGTCAGAATGTGCACCGCGTCATTATGAGATACAGGCACGAGAAGTCACAAATCATGACTCTTTCCTTGTTAGCTAGCGGCAAGTCCCGGGAAGACCCCCGTGAGTGCCTGGTATAATTATAAAGCTTAGAAATTGTACTTTCTAAAAATATATGTTTTGGTGGAAGACGTAACTCTTGACCGATCGAATGTGAGTTTTAAACCTAGCCAAAATATAAATATATTGTGGGTGACCCCCACAGCCTACGGACAAGCAGAGCGCTCAGCTGGAGCAATTAGCATAACAGTGAGATGTATGTACTGATATCAATAGGCAGCCTCTCCTTCCTGCCAGTAATCCTGCTATTGATATGTGTGACTCTCATGTAAATGTCCATGCCTCCCTGCAGTTTACTGTGATGTTAATGTGCCATGCATGCATTGTCTAGCTGGGTATATAAGCCAACCATATCGCTTGCGCTCTCTCTCTCTCTCTCTTACTACTGCTGTTTTGATCACACGCATTGCCTGTTTGCTGAGGGCTCGCTCCAGCGCGCTGTACACAGCGCTGGAGTGAGTCCTGTGATGGTGGATGAATAAAACACCCTTTTAAACTTCAGTTCGCCATGCCTGCACTTATTCCGTGCCTCCAGCCTCTGTTCTTTCTTACATCCGCCACAATATCGGCTTTTTCCGGGTCCATTTTTGTGCACTTCCTACAAATTAAATATCATTTTGAAGGTCTTTCAATACAGAATATGGAAAAAACATTACCTCAGTTTTGATAATTTCCTCAAAGTGACTCATTTTGCCAGCACGGGTCACATTTATACTTTGCGTCAGTCAACCTCAAATGAGCTCGGGTCCAGAACAACTAGTGGCGTTTCTGGGTGTTGTTGACATATGGCTTTCACTTTACATGGTAGAGTTTTAATTTGCAGTGTGTGTGTGTGTGTGTGGGGGGGGGGGGGGTTGTGGTGCTGAGAAGTTCTTAGGCTGACTAAGAGAGTTATGCTCATAGGTGCTGAGCCAGTAGTATTTGTGCTTCAGTCGCCGAGGAACAAGAGGGCAGAGCACAGTGAGAGAACTGTCAAGCGTATGTATACAATAAACCACATTTTTGACCACTGCATCATGGTCAGCCGCTGAACTTTTCAGCCCCCCTTCTTAGATGTATCAACGAACTGTGTTAACTGGCAATGGTTTTCTGAAGTGCTCCTGAGCTCATGTTGTAATATCCTTGACAGAATGTCGGTTTTTAATGCAGGGCTGCCTGAGGGATCAAAGGTTCACGGGCATTCAGTAATGGTTTTTGGCCTTTCCATTTACAGTATGTGCAGAAATTTCTCGATTTTCTGAATCTGTTGATGATATTGTGGATTGTTGATCATTAAATCAATACATTCCATGCAATTGTACATTGAAAAATGTTGTTAGATAACTTTGTCTGTCCCAGTCAGTGACAGAAATTCTTCATAGACGCGGCTACAACAATATAGCACATTCAACATTCTCAAAAACATGTTCAAACTCACAGGATAAAAACAGTTTAAATAAGTAAACATGGTTAAAAAGGAAACGGCAAATAAAATCATGTAGCAGAAAATATTAATAACTATTAAAAATTAATAGTGATTAATAAATAAATGCTGATAACTAATATTGATAGCTAACTGAAGTATGATAACTATTTGATTTTGTTCAGGATTGTTACTGCAGAAGGAATAAAGGATTTCTTGTAAATGTTTTTATTGGACAATGGAACTTTATATCGTCTGTCTGATAGCAGTAACTGAAAAGAGTGATGGAGGGGGTGAGATGGGTCCTCTGTGATCAGGGTGGCTTTCCTGATCACAGAGCCCTGATACAGTTCAGACAACGGTGTCTGTGGTGAGCCAATGATTTTTCTAGCCTGATTAACTATACGGGAAAAGCTTTGTTTTGTGCTTGATGAAGAGGGAGCTGTACCAGGATGAAATGTTAAGTGAGAATGGATTCAATTAATGAAGTGTAAACCAGAGTTAAAATGTGTCTACTGACATTAAAAGTCCTGTTTCCTCAACAGGTGGAGACGTCGTTGTGCTTTTTAATAGAGTGAACATGGTGTGCAAAAGACAGGCTACAGTCCATCTCTATTCCCAAATATTTAAAAACTTGAACTTGCACAATAGCCTGACCCTGGATACTGAGGGGTGTAAAGAGAGTAGCTGAAAGTTTCTCTTTGCTCCCACAGCACAACTCCTTAGTCTTTGTGGTGTTTAACTCCAGAGAGTTTTGATTAAAAATCTGAGCTAGATTGTTGATTGCCTGCTGATAGCGGGTCAGTGCAGTACTGTCTGTCAGATGAGCCACCAGAGCCATGTCATCTGCATATTTAAAGAGTCCTTCCTTCACTGTCACAGGAGATGTTATTTGTGTACACAGAGAACAAAACCGGAGATAAAGCACAACCTTGAGGAAGACCTGTGTTTAAGATCGACTTGCTAGATGTAAAACCATCTAAAAACACTTGTTGTGGCCTGTCGTATAAAAAACTCTGAATCCATAAAATCAGTGTTGGGTGAACCTGCAGGTCTGTCAAGTGATGTAGCAAGGTGCCTGTGTGTACAGTGTTAAAAGCAGAAGAAAAGTCCATAAACAAAATCCGTGTGTGTGGGTTTGAAGAATCCAGTTGTTTAGTGACGGTGTCTAGAAATGTAAGACATGCATCCTCTCCACCCCGTTTTGCCTTATAGGCAAACTGGAGGGGATCCAAAAGTCACACACCACTCGCTCCATACATTTACAGAGCACAGAGGTCAGGGCCACTGGTCTGTAGTCTTTCAGGTCCTTAGGGTGAGTTTTGGAGGGATTAGAATGATGGTAGATTCCTTCCACTGATCAGGGACACATCCAGAATCCAGAAGATGCTGAAAAAGTCTGGTGAGGACTCCACCGAGTTGAGTGGAACATTCCTTGAGGACTCTGCCTCTGAGCCTATCAGGGCCAGCGGCTTTGTGTTGGTTGACCCTATGTAAGATGGACGTCACAAGTTGCTCCTCAATGATAAGGTTCATGGGGGGAGATGGAAGGTGGGAGGTCCAGGTGGTGGGTGTGCTGCTGGTATTAAAGCATGTGAAGAAGGTGTTAAGCTGTTCTGCAAAGGAAGTGGGGTCTGGGCAGTTGACCATGGCAGGTTTTGGGGCTCTGCCCATCAAGATGTTTAGATCCTGCTAGGCCTCTCTCGCACTTCCTGATGTTAATTTCTGATCCACCTTATTCTTATAATTTATTTTAGCCAGCTTCACCATCCTCCCATAATCTTTCTGCAGTTCCTTCACCCTCAGCTTGTCTCCTTGTAGGAAAGCTTTTTCTTTTGGACCAGGCAGATTTTCATGTCCCTTGTAACCCATTTCTTATTGTTTGGGTGCATTATTATATGGTGGGTGGGAGTAACGGTGTCCTCACAGAATAAGATGCAAGAAGTCAGCACATCTGTCAACATGTTAAAATTACTGCCACAGTCATTGAAGAATAGATCCCAGTCTGTCAATTCAAAGCAAGCGCTCAGTGATTCAGCTGTGTCTTTATTCCAGACTCTGATATTTTTTTTATGGGTTTGCATGTTTTCAGTTGTGATCTGTATTTTGGCAGTAGCAGAATGACGTTGTGATCAGAATGTCCAAGAGGTGGGCATGGTTTTGAGATATATATATATATATATATATATATATATATATATATATGAGAGAGAGAGAGAGGGGTGTTCTTAAATCGCTGGACTATTTGCTCGTGGAAGCGGTGGACCTCACCCCATCCTTGCTTGTGAATGACTGAGCCTTTTGGGGATGCTCCTTTTATACCCAATTATAACACTCACTTGTTTCCAATTAACCTGTTCACCTGTGGAATGTTCCACAAAGGTGTTTTTGAGCATTCCTCAACTGTCCCAGTCTTTTTCCTGTCCCTGCTTTTTTGGGATGTGTTGCAGACATCAAATTCAAAATTAGTGAATATTTGCAAAAAAAAAAAAACCCAGTATCATTTTGAACATTAAATATCTTTGTAGTGTTTTCAGTTGAATACAGATTGAAAAGGATTTGCAAATCATTGTATTCTTTTATTTATATTTTACACAATGTTCCAGCTTTACTGGAATTGAGGTTTTTAAACAATTTCATGACGACCTTGGTGCCTGCAGAAGCGGCACTACTCTTGATAAATAAGAACCAATCTGCACATTTGTGAGGCCAAACAGAGATTACCACTCTGCTGAATGCTCATGAAATTCAACTCTGTACAGAGGGAAAACATATGTTTCTGGTAAACGCGATGGCCATTTGTTCAGAGAATAGCTCATACTGACATTTGTAATGCCTTGAGATTTCCTCTGGTGCTAATACTGAGGCCCAATTGTCACATAATAGAGTACTGGCTGTGAGCTAGTTCAGGGACTGTAACTAACTAACTGTGCTACTTTATACACTCTTTTTCATTTCGCCCTAGTAGACCCTCTCAATTTTTTCCATTTAGACTAAAAATGTCCCATCGCTCCCACTGACATGCCACTTTTTTTTTTCCACAATATCTTTATTGAACCTTTTTTTTTTTTTTTAACAAACATGATACAAACAATCAAACACTAACACTAAAGTACTACAAAAAAAAAATGCACTAAAAACACCAACAACCACCAACAAAATCAAGTCTTCAACAATGCTCCTCTGTTTAGTCTAGACAATCCAATACATTAGTATACATATTATGTTCACCAGTTTGGAATTTACAAGGTCCACACACATCATTCACCTTCTTCTTCAAGAGTTATGTTTAAATTTTTTACATAATCAATAAAAGGTCTCCATATATTCTCAAACACAGTTTCCTTTGATTTTAGTATATATGTTATTCTTTCTAATGGAAGGTTTGTTAACATCTGTCTTAACCACTGAGTCACATCTGGTCTATGAGTCTTTTTCCATAATAGTGCAATACATTTTTTGGCATTAAGCAAACTGAGGTCTATGAATGTTCTTTCACTTTTATTAAAATTATGCTTTTCTGGGTACAGACCCAACAAAAACAGTTTAGGATTCAATATGATTTGTTTTGAGATTATTTTTTCAATTGTTACCCTCACCTCTTCCCAAAACATTCTTATTAATCTACATTCCCATAAACAATGAAATAGGGTTCCTTTACTTTCCATGCATTTTGTGCATGTATCTGGTATATTTTTGTTATATCTATTTAACTCCTCCGGTGTAACATACATCCGCATTAACCATTTGAAATGTATCAATTTAAGGCGTGCATTTATTGATTTGGTTTGAGCTTCTGTACAAGCCAATTCCCATTGTTCCTCTGAAATTTCAATTTGCAGATCTTCTTTCCAGTAGTTTAATCTTTTCAGTGAATTTTCACTTGAAGATAGTGTCAATGAGTTATAAAACTCTGAAATAATACCCTTTCTTTTACTATCTTTCATCATCATTTTTTCCAAGGATGAATAAATAGGTCGAGTGAGAGCTTTATTTTGATTTGATCGAATAAAGTTTCTAAGTTGAAGATATTTAAAAAAATGTGTTCTATTGAGATTAAATTTGATCCTCAGCTCTTCAAAAGACATTATGTTGTCTGCACATGGCAAATATAAATCCTGAATCTTTTGTATCCCTTTTAAATTCCATACTTTAAATACAGCGTCCGCTCTCCCTGGTTTAAAATATTGATTACCCCATATTGGACTAAATTGTGACAATAACTGTGGTTCTTTTAAATAGTTTTTAGCTTCACACCATATTTTGATCATATGCTTTACAAATGGATTTTTAACTTGTTTTTGTAATTTTTTTGCCGAATCTGAGTATATGAATATGGGAAGAGGTAAAGGTAAATTGTATGATTCCATTTCAGTCCAGTGAGGGAGATCATTTGATGAAAAATAATATGTCATAGACCTCAGTTGTGCCGACCAATAATACAACATAAAATTTGGACATTTCAGACCTCCACGATCAAATGGTAAATATAATAAAGACAAACGTAATCTAGCCCTCCTGTTGTTCCATATAAATTCCACTAACTTTTTTTTTATTCTTGAGAATAGATCTAAAGGTGGTGATAAGGGAATGTATTGAAATAAATAAAGTATTTTAGGTAAAATATTACTTTTAAGTATATTGATTCTCCCGATCATCGACATTGGTAGTGACATCCATCTCTGAGTTAACTCATTGATATCTGACATTAAGGCTTCATAGTTGACACTGGCGACTGATTCTAGCTTAGGCATAATTTGGATTCCTAAATATTTAAACTGATTTACAACATTGAATTGATTTACCTCAGGGGCTGGGTAATTTCTCTGGGTCTCATTTAGCATTAATATTGAAGATTTAGTTTTATTTATTTTATATCCTGATATTTCCCCAAAATTCTTTATTAAATTCAACAAGGTTGGAATTGATTTTTTTAGATTCGACATAAACAAAATTATGTCATCGGCGTACAGGGAGATTTTATGTTCTGTTGGTCCAACTTTAATTCCATATATTTGTGAATGTAAACGTATCGCTATCGCTAAAGGTTCAATTGCCATAGTAAACAGTAAAGGTGAAAGTGGACAGCCTTGTCGACATCCTCTATTGATTTTTATTGGTTTTGAAATATTGTTATTTGTTAGGATTTCTGCTGTAGCATTATTGTATATTATTTGAACCCATTTTATGAAATTATTTCCAAGTCCAAACCTTTGTAGGACTTCAAAAAGAAAGGGCCATTCAACTCTATCAAAGGCCTTTTCGGCGTCCAATGATAGGAGAGCTGTATCCGGTGCTTCTTTATTAAAATAAATAATATTAAATAGTCTTCTTACATTATGGAAGCCTTGTCTACCCTTTATAAAGCCATTCTGATCTCGATTAATAATATTTGGTAAAATTTCTTGTATTCGTCTTGCTAAAATTTTACAGATTATCTTAAGGTCGGCGTTTAATAGGCTTATTGGTCTCATATTTTCACATTTATTAGAGGGCTTACCTGGTTTTGGCAGCAGTATAATTAAGGCATTATTTATGTATGATGGTAAATTATTATTTTGAAATGCTTCTAAAACCATTTCCAAAAAAGGTTTTATTAATTTATTCTTAAATTTTTTATAAAGGTCAACTGGAAGACCATCTGGTCCTGCACTTTTTCCTGATTTCATATTATCAATGGCTAGCCCAACTTCTTCTTGACTAATTTTAGACTCCAATATCTCCCTGTTTTCATTTGGAATACACGGTATAGATAGTTCGTTCAAAAACCCATTTAGTTTTGTTAAATCAGGTTCATTTTTGGTATCATATAATTTTTCATAGTAATCTCTAAAGGCTCTATTAATTTCTAAAGGATCTATAACTACCTGTCCCTTACTTATAATACTGGTAATTGGTGTTTTAATTTCCAATTGTTTAATCTGCCATGCTAATAATTTTCCTGATTTTTCACCTTGTTCATAAAAAGATTGTTTCAATCTTAGAAGACTCGAGGCAGCTCTATTCGCTGATTTTTTGTCGTATTCAGCTCTCAAAATCAGTAATTCATTCTCCAACCTTGGGTCACTTCCTGCATACACTTTTTCCTGAAGATTTTTTATTTTATGTTCCAATTTAGCTCTCTCCTCTCGAGTCTTCTTAGATTTTGATCCTGTATAACTAATAATATGTCCCCTAATAAAAGCTTTGAAAGCCTCCCACTTTACACATGCTGATGTTTGTGTAGTATTGATGTCAAAGAACTCGTCTATCTGTTTTTCTATATACTTGACAAATTCCTCATCCTGAAGCCATTTATGCTGAAATTGCCATCTACCTGATTCCTTTGTCAATTTTTTATCTACATATATTAGACAACAGGGTGCATGATCAGAGATCACGATGTTATCATAAAAGCAGTTTTGAATCTTGGACCTTAATTCTGTGGAAATCAAAAAATAATCAATACGTGAGAATGTCTTGTAGGTACTGGAATAACAAGAATAGGCTTTAACTTGTGGTTTCATTTCTCTCCATATATCTAACAATCTCAATTCTTTCATAAAATGATTAATAGTCATCCTACATCCAATGTGCGTACAATCCAGTCCTGTTGATCTATCCACACCTGGATTCAATGTACAATTAAAATCCCCTGCTATTATATGTTGCCCTGTAAGTGATGATAAGATGAGAAATAAATTAGCAAAGAACTTCTGATCATCTATATTGGGACCATATAAGTTCACAAGATTTATATTTTCTAATAGCAAAGAACCTTGAATGATTACATATCTTCCAAATTTGTCTCCAATTACATTTTTCACTTGAAAAGGAACTGATTTATGTATGAGAGTCATAACTCCCCTGGCTCGGGATGAAAATGAAGAGGTGAATACACTTCCCTGCCATCTACTCCTAATTCTTTTAACATCCTCCTCTATCAGATGAGTTTCTTGTAAAAACACAATTCTTGAACCCATGTCCTTTATTTTATTCATAACTTGTTTAAGTTTTTTTAAATTTTGTAGACCTCTGCAATTCCATGAAGTTAAATTAAGATTAACACTTTGGTCCATGATCAATAGAGAGTTTGGGATTACTTTGCAGTGTAAACATGCTCATACAGAGAAGCAAAAACATGAGTGGTTGAACATTCATCCTACAAACTACACACAAACAAATTTCCCCTTCCCACACTTGTGGCAAACCCCCCAAAATCAAAAGAAAAATTCTGTCTCCCGATATAGCCATCGACCGTTCCACACCCACGGGGAACAGCCTAAGCCACTCCTTCTTCATCCTCCCAATCACCCTAACTCTACTGCTTTTAATGACGTAACATTAACTCTCCTCTGTAGTTTTCCAACTTAACTCCAAAATTTTTAACAACTTTGTACATCATAGTTTTTTTTTTTTTTGTTTTTTGTTTTGTTTTTGTTTTGTTTTTTTAATATATAATACAATCTATATTTTGTAAACTTACTATTTACTTCAAGTCAGTCAGATGCCTGTGCAAATGCTTAATTATTCTACCTTATATTTTGTTCATGCTTAGCTCCCACCAGTCTCTTCTTCTTCTTTGATCTTCTTGATGAACTCCTGCGCCTCCTCTGGGGTCTTGAAGATGTGGGTTCTGCCCTCATACGTGGTCAGCAGTCTCGCAGGATAGATTACACCATGACGAATCCCAAGGTTGCGCAGCTCCTTACGTACGGGATCAAACTGCTTCCTCAATTGCTGGATTCCTGTGGCCAAATCTGGGTAGAACCGCACCTGCTGGTCCTGGTGTTTAATCTCTCCTTTAGCACGTGCAGCGTTGAAGATCTTCATCCTGTCTCTGTTGCTAAGAAACTTCATAATTAAGGTCCTCGGCGGTCCCTTATCTCTCCGTGGGCCAATACGATGCGCTTTTTCCAGAACCACTGCTGATTGCAACTCCTCGCTGCCCAGCACCTCCGGAATCCACTTTTCCAGAAAGGAACATACGTCCCGACCTTCTGATTCCTCTGGAAGACCCACCAGCCTCAAATTATTCTGTCTCGACCGAGATTCCAAATCCAAAATATTATCTTCCAGAGATTTATTTTTTTTTTCCAAAGTGCGCACCTTTAATTGAAGACGGGTGACGTCATCTTCAGCACTAGCGAGACGGAGCTCCATCTGCGCCGTTCGTTCTACACAGTCACCCAATTCCTTTCTTATTCCTTCCAGCGCTGTCATAATCCCATCAAATCTAGAGGAAAAGTCCGCTCTCATTGAACTCATGGCAGCCATCAGCGCATCTGCGCCATTCCCCGCAGAAATCGCAGCGTTGCCAGCCTCCTCCGCCATATATGGAGTTTTGTTTACTGCGTCACAGACCTGAAAGTCCGTTAATTTGGACTGTTTCGGCGGCTCGCTTTTTCCTTTTCCTGGTTTTCCAGCCTTAGGCTTCGCCGACATATCCTCGCCCAAATGCTGGGATACGTTCTGTCCCAAATGAGAGAGTTATTTGCCGATTTTTTTCTCCAGGAGCAGAGCAGAGCGAGACACGTCCGTCCTACGTGGCAGCCATAACCGGAAGTCTGACATGCCACTTTTAATGTTATTTTGACCCTTCCATCACGTCCACATATCATCTTTGGTGCAAAGAGGAGATGGGATATTCACTCATCACAACCCACTTTTTAAATGGAGTGATGAACTCAGACTGTCAAAACCAAACATTCTGCCGCTGTATGACATCCATCCATCCATCCATCACCCCTTACCTGGGGGTCCGGGTCATGGAGGCAGCAGTCTAAATAGAAGAGCCCTGACTGTCGCCTGGTTCACATAGCACCATGATCCCCATGATCCCTCCTGCAGGTGGTGAGCCCACTCGAAGGTGGACCCATGTGGCTCATTTGGGTACACTGGGTCCTTGATGAAACCAAGTTGTCCCTGACAACATAGCTCCTGGGATATTTAGGGGATGCAAAGCCCTCCACCACAATAAAGCGGCAAAGATGTGCTCTACCAGATCAATGTATCAAATGGTGTGCTGAAAGGCGACACGAGTTTTGATTGGACAAAGTTATCTTGTTTATATTCCTGATCAGTTCCAAATAGACTGTCCAAAAGTTCTGTCTTTGTATAAATTTCCAAAATGTCTGAAGGTATGATATAAAATATCCTATCTGAACCTTAATTATACTATATACTGGCCGTCAACAAGCAGCTTGGTTGAAAAGTGACAACTGTATGAGAGGATCATGTTATTTTATTGTTCCCAATTGAAATAAAACTAATTGAAATTATAGACTTCTTATAACTTTTTAAGGGTACATTGCCCACCAGGGCCATTTCGCCCCCAGGATATTCCTTCCTGGAATCTGACTGAAAAGGTTGTGTTGTTTAATCCAGTGCTTGAAATGTCTTAAACTGACAAAAGAATGTAATTCTATCTTTGATGCCTGGGGACATCCACTGGCTTTATCACACATGATAATTAAATTCCATCCACAATATCTTGAGGCTGGCATTTGAAATGATGAAGGGTTACAGCAGCATAATGACCAAATGCATTTCCATGTCTTATATTTGGCTAGTGCACTTAATGAGAGTGACTTGCAAAGAGGAGTCACATTGGCTTTGATGGCATGCCAACAGAACTCAAGGATACAGGAACTGGTGTGTGTGCCAAAAATATTAATTAGTGTTTGAATATAAAAAAAGACTTCAGATATACAGTATATTAAAACTCAAATGTGAGTCTTGTAATTCAAGGTTACCCACAGAAGTCAAGGAATAGGGACAGTAACCTTTGTATAGATGCACACGAATGAGGTTTTAACCCTTTAACTGTCCACATTAGATGGACGGGTTGTGCGCCCCCAGTGGCACAGTGCAGCAACTTCACTGGTCAACTTATTGACGTCCCCCAGCTATACTGAGAATTTGTACTAATCTGTATTGATCTGACAGTTTAGAAGGTGGCAGACACGTGCCGAAGGAATCATGGCTGTCATGGAATACAGCAAAGAAGAAATTCTCATTATTATTCTTCCTTTTTCCGCTTTGAACTCACAGCATCAATGTGGATGCCTTCATGATCGGTCATTGTGGCAGTGATGACTGAAACTGCATGAAACTGGGAAAATAGCTGCGTAATACAAACGAAATTCACGTGAGATAATGACGAGAGTTTGTAGATGTGGGTGTAAATTACTAAGTAAATGCTATACATTGACCACAATGGACGAAAAACTGAGCTCCCATTACCAAGATGGCGGCGCCCACGAGCAGCTGGATTCCCACAGGAAAATGCCCCAAACAGAAAAAAATAGCCACGTAATACAAATGAAATTCACGTGGGATAATCATAAGGGTTTGTATATGTGTAAGCGGGTGTAAATTACTAAGTAAATGTGAAACATCAACCACAATGGACAAAAATGGACCGTCACATGGGCAAGCGAGCCCCCCCCCCCCCCCGCACCTGGCAACAGGTAAGAGAAATGTTTTTTGACATTTTATTGATTTTTCTGGTTCATATACTTTCAAGATTGGATAAAAACATACCCCTGTAGACAAATCGGCATTAAAAAAAAAGTACCATTCTTTGTGTAAATGTGTCCAAAGTCCACTTTTGTCTGAGTTATGAAATTTATATAGCTGCCGCGACATTAGATGCATAAATTTATTCCTATCTGAAACTTTGGATCATATTCACATCTTTCTAATTGACAGTGAGCCATCATCTCTTGCAACTTTCAAGTTATAGCCTTGGAAATCTGAACTATTTTATTGACAAAATTTTTTTTACCACTCTTGACCACTGGGGGTGGGGGTGGGCTTGACCACCCTTTAAGCATTCCTGTCGCCATACGGCGCCTGGGGCAGTTACAAGGTTTATCCAAAAAGAAGAAAAAAAAAAAAACGCCATATAAAAATGGAACTCCCTGCCATCCAGCTTGGTGCTCAGCAATAATGGAATGGAGGAGGGAAATGTGGGCGGCAGTGGCTCAGGAGGTAGAGTGGGTTGTCCATTAACCAGAGGGTTGGCGAGTCGAATCCTGCTCTCCCCAGCCATCCTGCCGTTGTGTCCCTGGGCAAGACACTTTTCCCACCTTGTCTCCAGTGTCCATGACCCTGGGTATGAATGTGTATAAATGGTCGGAGAGGCCGTTCGTGCAGATTAGCAGCCACGTTTCTGTCAGTCTGCTCCAGGGCAGCTGTGGCTACAGCAGTAGTTTACCACTATCAATGTCTGTCTAGCATGAATGAATAATGGACTCACTGTAAGCACTTTGAGATGTCACTTGACATGTAAAGCACCATATAAATCTAATCCATTATTATTATTATTATTATTATTATTATAACATCCTCAATCAGCCTATTCAGACTGCCTATTGCCATATTAACTTGTGGTAATGACTTTCCTGCCGCAGTACAAACCCATGTATTCTTGGTGATTTTAAATGTGTCTGTATTCATAGATGTGTTTCTTTGTATTGGCTTGCGATGACCTGTTGATTTGTCCAGGGTAGACGTCTGCGACCTGCAGCTCCAGAGCCAGTATTTTGTTCATATTCGGTGATAGGAGGACAAGAGTAGAATGTGTATAGGTCGTGGAGAGCGTAGCGGGGTTGCCATTCAGCATGAAGGGGGCCTTAGTGACTGACTGGAGGGAAAAAAACCCCCAAAACTTTCACAATCTGAGCCCTCTACAGACATAGGTGTCTCTCCCAGTCTTATATCATCGTCATCATCATAATCATAGGCTTAGTTCTTTTGTCTAGATTCCCAGATCAGATCTATCATAATCTGTAGCACTGCTTAATACACTTCACTCTTAATTACAGCTTTCTTTAGCTTGGGTTTGCCTCTTTCTGTCCTTTGTTCATTGCTGTGCAAATGGTCAAAGATGGACAAATATGACTCCCGATTAAATGTTGCCACCCTGACATGCGAGCTTAACCCTTAATCAGGTGCATATCTGTTACTCACCAAATTATCAGTCCATTGGTTCTTTCTGTGCATCGTTCTGTGGTTGAAATCTCTGTCAGAAGGCCGTACCAGTGCACTGCATGAAAAGCTGCAGACCGTCTTTGTCTCACACACACAGTTCTCAATCTTCCATTCAAAAACAATGAAACAAAGGTTTATTCTTTGCAGAACGAAAGGAGGATGAGGTGTTTTTTTCCATTCTCTCCTCTGGTGTATCGTCTTTTTTTTTTTTTTTTTTTTTTTTTTGAGCCTGGGATGATGAGCCCAGGCAAGCTGATAGTCCTGCTTTGTCTCTGTGAATTGGAAATGCAGTGACGCTGCGGGTGAGCCCAGGTTAACACGGCTGAAAGCTTTGAGTTAGCAGAGTATACAAGTAGGCTTTATGGCTGATTGGTCTTTTATGGTCTCTGTGGATCTGGTCATTATTCAAGCTAATGTCATCAGTACCTACCCCTCTGGAGATGGTTGCATTAGCCCAGCCCTGCCTGCTGCGTTACTGCCCCAATCTTTCATTATTGTATGACAACCCTTAGATAACATGAATCTTAAAATATCCTGGTGAGGCTCAGGAGGTCACTGCAGAGGACAGAATAGATTGTAGATGGGAAAACAATACAGCTTATCTTTGTTTATCTGTGTGCATGTGTGCAGCTGCGTTGGGGTGGTGGTGAAGGATAGCAGTGATTAAACAGGCTGTCCTTCAACCAGAATTGATTGGGTGTAATTGCATCTGCGGTGGGGTGTTCCTGACTTGGTGGACATTCCCAGCTTGGCAGCAAAGGTAAGTCAGCCATATCAGGGCTTCCAAGTACTGCCATAAATCAGACATCTACACTGCACCGGTAAAGTATTCACAGCGCTTCACTTTCTCCCACATTTTTTGTTGCACTTTGCAATAATATTAGACTTCGTCCAGTGGTGTGACAGCAACCATCTCCACCTCAATGTCATTAAAACAAGAGTTAATAATCAGCCCCCCTACTCCCCAGCACCCCATTATTATTATTAATAACCAAATGGTAGGAAAGGTAGACAGTTTCAAATATCTTGGAGTTACACTGGACAGTAAACTTACTTTTGACCAACACACCATGGATATTCAAAAACAGTCACCAGAGACTATCAGTTATTCGTAAGCTCAGTGGACTTGATGTTGCTCCACACTTCCTTCTGTTATTATATCAAAGCATCATCCAACCCATTCTATTGTACTGTTCCACCTGTTTTTATAACATGCTCTCTGTTAAAAACTGGACAAAACTCACACGCATAACTAGTACTGCTATGAAAATTATTGGTCTGCCCACACCCAATCTCACTGAGCTTAATAACGGGGCCATTACATGCGTTGTAATCTCAATAGAACAGGACTCTACACACCCACTACATGAATATCTCACTCAATTGCCTTCAGGACACAGGTACTGGATATTAAGATACAGAAGGGCTTGCTTTGAGAAAAGCTGCAGTCATAGCTGCCCTAAACAACAGACCCCGATGAATGTGTCCTAGTTCACTGTTTTATTCTGTTTTGTCCTGTAAAGTATTTGTCTACCTTTGTTGTGTTGTTATTGCCTGTCTATTATGGATCGTGACATGCACTACACAAAGAGCAGAGATAAACAAACCCATCATCTGGTCAGTCACTGCAACAGATACTGGAGTCAGTTTGTCTTGGCCTGTCCTTGCCGCTGATAATACCTCTATCTGCCAAGAATGTGCTGCTATTCCAGCAAAAGCTAGTGGTACTCAAATACTTTGCAAGCAGTTTCATGAAATGGTCAGTCAGAAAGCAACTCATACCGGCTCGGATGGTCCTTCAACCAGAATTGATTGGGTGTAATTGCATCTGCGGTGGGGAGTTTCTCACTTGGTGACATTCCCAGCTTGGCAGCAAAGGTAAGTCAGCCATATCAGGGCTTCCAAGTACTGCCATAAATCAGACATCTACAGTGCACTGGTAAAGTATTCACAGCGCTTCACTTTCTCCCACATTATTTGTTACAACCTTATTCTGAAATGGATTAAATTAATTTTTTTTCCTCAAAATTCTACACACAATGCACCATAATGACAATGTGGAAAAAATTTGATTTTTTTGCAAATTTATTAAAAATAAAAAACTGAGAAATCACATGTACATAAGTATTCACAGCCTTTGCTCAGTACTTTGTTGATGCACCTTTGGCAGCAATTACCGCCTCAAGTCTTTTTGAATATAATGCCACAAGCTTGGCACACCTATCTTTGGGCAGTTTTGCCCATTCCTCTTTGCAGCATCTCTCAAGCTCCATCAGGTTGGATGGGAAGCATCAGTGCACAGCCATTTAAAGATCTCTCCAGATATATTCAATTGGATTCAAGTCTGGGCTCTGGCTAGGCCACTCAAGGACATTCACAAAGTTGTCCTGAATCCACTCCTTTGATATCTTGGCTGTGTGCTGAGGGTCATTGTCCTGCTGAAAGATGAACCGTTGCCCCAGTCTGAGGTCAAGTGTGTTCTGGAGCAGGTTTTCATCTAGGATGTCTCTGTACATTGCTGCATTCATCTTTCCCTCTATCCTGACGGGTCTCCCAGTTCGTGCCACAGAAAAACATCCCCACAGCATGATGCTGCCACCACCATGCTTCACTGTAGGGATGGTATTGGTCTGGTGATGAGTGGTGCCTAGTTTCCTCCAAACATGGTGCCTGACATTCACACCAAAGAGTTCACTTTGTCTCATGTCTCATCAGACCAGAGAATTTTTTTTCTCATGGTCTGAGAGTTCGGTGGACTACTTGCTCTATTGCTGCAGCATACGTTTCACAGATAAAGAAACGACTGCTTCTGTGGAGTTCTTCACATGTACAGTTGGTTGTCTTTCACCCTGTCCTCATTTTGGTTCATTATCTTCATTTTTTGGCAACATTCTCTTCTCACCATGTCTTGCGTTATCTACCCAAGTATCTACTATCCATCCAGGAGAGATTGGAGAGAAAAATACAAGTGAACCCTTCCTTTAAAGCAAAGTTGTCAAATTCAGTCAAAGAGCGGGCCAAAACTAAAAATTGAGTCCCTATCGAGGGCCAAACGGGTCATCTTTTTAATGAAAGATGTCTGTATCACATGACAAGTACACCAAGACTTCTCAGAATGGAGAACAAACGAAACTAAAAAATGACTGCTAAAATAAATTCATCACCACCATAAAATTTTATGCTTTCCGTCAACAGTTTCACTTCATTTCCAATAAAAAAAAGTTTTCAAGCCATCAAAGGAAGTATAAAATTATGACCTCTAATAACATCACCAATAAGCAAAAACTGATTTTTTTTTTTAAAGATTTATTTTTGACCTTTTAGCCTTTATTTAGACAGGAGCATTGTGTAGAGACAGGAAATGGGTTAAAGAGCAGTGGAAGAGACACACAAGAAAGATCCATACTTACCAGGACTCAAACCAGAGATCACTACAGATGATGAGCACCATGCTGACATGGTGTATAAATCCATCTGGCGCACCAAAACTGCTTTTTAAAAACTATTTTGTAGTCTAAAAATGGCTGTTTTAAGTAGTGAAATGGTAAAAGATCATCCTGTCTTACCCAAGCCTTCCCTTTCACTGGGTCACTTCATTCCCTCACCAGAATTCATGTTACTAATATTCCAGTGACTTGCCTGATTAATATAGGGTTAATGCAGTGAAAGTCTGCATCATGCCATGACCTAATATTGATCCTGGCTTACACACACAGAATGACTGATTGTTGTAGAGATTATGTCTGAATGCCCTTAGGAACAACTGTAACCAAACACTGGTGTGTTTTTTATGACACTAATGACCAGTGCTAACAGAGTATTGTATTCCAGATGCTCAGCACAAAGGGTGTTAATGGAGAAAAAAAAAGCACTTAAACAAGATAAAATGTGCACTCCCCAAAAGCAGCAGGGGTAATCTGATTTGGTAAGGCAGAGGTGTAGAGTAGCAGTGGAACAACGAGCACACCTATCATAGATTCTTTTCCACTTTCTAGGAAACCCAACACACACTTGGTGTAAAGGCATTGCTACACACCAGTAGGTTAACTTAGATTATTTACATCCGGGATGTAGTTTGTGTTCTGTCCAGAGGAGGCAATGAGATCCTTTATATTGATAAAAATAGTAAAATTATTTTCTTCTGCATTATCAACAAGAAACTAAATCAAGTCTGTTTTTGAGTTTCATCAAAAGTATTTTTGTGAATATCGAGTAACAATTTGTATCAACATGGGATAGCACTAGCTAGTAATGGCCTTGAGATTGTGTTGTCACTGGAGTAAAAATATCAACATTGAAGAGTAAACTAGTTTGAAAATGAGACTGCCACTCACCTGCAGACAGATGGACCGGGAGCTCTGCAGCTGAATCGGAGTGTAAGAGTTTTTACCCACAGACTCCTGCCACGGATGTGCTGATCTTTCATTCAGTCTTCACCCAAATTTACATGACTGCCATAATACCTACTATCTGGAAAACTGATGTCATAATCCCAGTTCCCAAAAAACCCTGGCCCACAGAACTCAATCATTACCGTCCTGTTGCCCTCACCCCTATTATAATGAAATGCCTGGAGAAGCTGTTGCTCAACATCTTATTACCCATTGTTACTCCACAACTGGACCCCCTTCAATTTGCATACAAGGCTAAGAGGGGCATGGAGGATGCTGTAGCCTACCTGCTGTACCTTCTCCTTCAGCACCTGAACTCTCCTGGTCATTTTGCCAGAATACTCTTTGTGAACTTCAGCTCTGCCTTCAGTATGATGCAAAGGCATCTGATGATCCAGAAGCTACACCATCTCAACACACCTCCTCAACTGATATTATCCATAACTTCCTTAGCAACAGACTACAAGCTGTGCGAGTAGGCTCAACCACATCACCAGCACTCACCACAAACACTGGAGCTCCACAAGGCTGTATGTTGAGTCCTTTCCTATACACACTTTATACCACTGACTGCATCAACCCATCTCCCAGGATCATCCATCCATCTTCTTCTGCTTAATCCTTTTCAGGTCGCGGGGGGCTGGAGCCTATCCCAGCATCTTTCAGATACTCTGATACAGCTCTCCTCGCTCTCCTCACAGATGACCACTCTGTTCTGGACTATTGCAATAATATTACAGACTTCATCCAGTGGTGTGACAGCAACCATCTCCACCTCAGTGTCATTAAAACAAGAGTTGATAATCAGCCCCTCTACTCCCCAGCACCCCATTATTATTATTAATGATCAAATGCTAGGAAAGGTAGACAGTTTCAAATATCTTGGAGTTACACTGGACAGTAAACTTACTTTTGACCAACACACCATGGATATTCAAAAACAAAGTCACCAGAGACTATCAGTTATTCGTAAGCTCAGTGGACTTGATGTTGCTCCACACTTCCTTCTGTTATTATATCAAAGCATCATCATCTGTTATTATATCATCATCATCATCATCAAGTCCAAGAGACTCATATTGGCACAGAGGAAGCTGGCCGCTTCACCATCAAAGGCTTTGACCTCCTGTGCTATGTGCTACATGCTAAACATGGACGTGCCACCTATGTGCGTTCTGACATAGTTGAAGCAAATCACCTGATAACAACACATTTCTCAGACACCATAATCATTGGTGGCTTCCATATTGTCAATGTGTACAAGCCCCCTAATGCCAACTGGGATCTGCAGGTCTTACCCACTCTACCCCACCCTGCCATCTATGTGGGGGACTTTAACAGCCATCACCCTGACTGGGGGTACTCAGCAGTGGACAGTGATGGGAAGGCACTTTCAGACTGGGCATCCAGAAATGACCTCGCTTTGATATACGACCCCAAACAAAGAGGAACCTTCCACTCTGCTAGGTGGAAGGACTTTTCTCCTGACCTGTGTTGGGTCAGCTCTTTGAATGGGGAGCCATATCCTACACAGATCCTCATTCTTGATGATTTTCCACACAGCCAACACCGGCCCCTGCTTGTACACATTGGCCTACAACTTCCAGTCATATACAGCCCAAGGAAGATGCGCTGGAACTTCCGCAAAGCCAACTGGAAGAAATTCAGTGAAACTCTGGACCGGAGCGTTGTTACCATCCCACTCCACACCATCACTGTAGATGAAGCATACAACCGCTTCTGCAGCGCAATCTTCAAGGCTGCCCATACTGCAATCCCACGAGGCTACCGACCCCTCTATGTCCCATGTTTGGACGGAGAAAGTGCTGCCCTCCTACAATCCTATCAAACATCAGGGGACCCAGAGATAGCAGACCATCTCATTGAATCGCTAAATACAGCCCGGCGAAAGAAATGGGAGGAGACAGTTGCTGACCGGAGCTTTACCCACTCTAGCAGGAAATGTTGGAGCCTCATCCGTCGCCTAGGAGCTGCACAGAAGCCTCCTAGCTAAAGCCGAGCATCCGTCACACCCAACCAAGTTGCATCCCACCTACTGACTATCGCCAAAGCACCCCAAGACAAAGACACCAGAAGAGCAGTTACAACTGAGCTAAAAAAACACCAAAAAATGCCTGTAGAGGAAACGAACCCTGAACCCTTCGAGGCTGCTGAACTGGAGAAAGTCCTACAGAGCCTGAAATGTGGAAAGGCAGCAGGATATGATAACATCTTCCCAGAATTCATGAAAAATCTTGGCCCCCAAGCCCTAACCTGGTTGACACAATTCTACACAAGGATCACACAAACAAATTCGATCCCAAAGAAATGGCGGACAGCAAAGGTCATTGCCATCCCAAAACCTGGCAAAGACCACAAATTACCAGCAAGCTACCGCCCAATCTCCCTACTCAGCGTTCCTTACAAAATCTTGGAGCGCCTAATACTGCAACGCATTTCCCCAGAAGTAGAGGATATTCTAAGTGTGGATCAAGCAGGTTTCCGCAAGGACCGCAGTACAGGAGAACAAGTACTGGCCCTAACCACCTTCATCGAAAATGGCTTCGAGAGCAGACTGAAGACAGGGGCTGTGTTTCTCGATCTTACAGCCGCCTATGATACGGTCTGGCACAAAGGCCTCCTCCTGAAACTTATAAAGGCGATCCCTGCTTGGGCAACAGCAATTATAAAAACCCTGCTGACCAACCGAAGGTTCAGAGTCCACCTCAGTCAGAAGACAAGTGCATGGAGAATGCAGAAAAACGGACTCCCACAAGGCTCAGTTCTAGCTCCAACTCTGTTCAACCTCTACATAAACGACCTGCCTACTACAAAATCCCGCAAATTCACCTATGCAGACGACATCTGTTTGGCATTCCAAGCACCAGACTTTGAACCACTGGAACGGGTGCTCACGGAAGATCTTGCCAAACTGGACCAGTTCTGCAAAATCTGGCGCCTAAAACCAAGCCCAGCAAAAACCGTCTCCAGTGTATTCCATCTCCACAATGCAAAAGCTGCCAGAGAACTAAACATCCACCTGAGCGGACTCGAGCTTAAGCATGCCCCAAATCCAACTTATCTTGGAGTGACCCTTGATAGGACCTTATCCTTCAAGGAACATCTAAAGGGGACGGCTGCTAAGGTGAAGGTACGAAACAACCTGCTCTGCAAGCTCGCTGGTGCAAAATGGGGGGCGGCAGTCTCCACCCTGCGCACCTCAGCACTGGCCCTTTCATACTCTGTAGCAGAATATTGTGCCCCTGTCTGGTCCAGGTCATCTTACACACACCATGTAGACACCCAGCTCAACACAACCATGAGAACTATAACTGGAACAATCCGCTCAACACCACTCCCCTGGCTCTCTGTACTGTCAAACATAGCCCCTCCACACATCCGGCGAGCAGCATTAACTCAAAGGATGCTCCAAAAAGTTAAAGATTCTCCTCACTTACCAATCCATGCAGATATCTACACTCCACCCACTGCCCGACTTTCATCCAGACGTCCGATTTGGAAAAACCCTCCCCCAGCTGACTTTACCATCCAGACAGCTTGGCAAGAGGAATGGGAGACCAAGGAGGTCCCAAACAAACAGCTGGTGATAAACCCCAACCAACAGGTCCCGGGCACCAACCTCCCAAGGAGACAGTGGTCTACACTCAATCGCTTCAGGACTGGACATGGCCCCTGCTTGGCCAGCCTTCACAGATGGGGCAGTAGCCCTAGCCCACTGTGCGCATGTGGAGAGGAGCAAACAATGGAACACATCATAGAGGCTTGCCCGCTCCAAAGACTGGAAGGAGGATTACACACCCTCCATACAGCAAACCAGGAGGCAACTGCTTGGCTTAAGGACTTTGCATTCGCTAAATAAATAAATAAATCATCATCAAGTCACATTTTGTCTTAGCTTTGTTTTAAATTGTAATCGCTCTTGTCTTGTTTTCTCTTTTTTCTCTTTTGAATTCTTGGATGGAATATGGGTGGGCAATATAAGCTGCGGCTTCAGCCATCACCCATTTCGGATAACTCACGTGGAATTGTATAGTAGGAGGAGTCTTTGTCTAATTTGACCTTGTTGTTATATTATACAGTTTCTTTTAACCTGTACTCTACTATCCGAAATAAATTCATTCATTCATTCATCATCCAACCCATTCTATTGTACTGTTCCACCTGTTTTTATAACATGCTCTCTGTTAAAAACTGGATAAAACTCACACACATAACTAGTACTGCTATGAAAATTATTGGTCTGCCCACACCCAACCTCACTGAGCTTAATAACGGGGACATTACATGCATTGTAATCTCAATAGAACAGGACTCTACACACCCACTACATGAATATCTCACTCAATTGCCTTCAGGACACAGGTACTGGGTATTAAGATACAGAAGGGCTTGCTTTGAGAAAAGCTTGATCCCTGCAGTCATAACTGCCCTAAACAGACCCCGATGAATGTGTCCTGGTTCACGGTTTTATTCTGTTTTGTCCTGTAAAGTATTTGTCTACCTTTTGTTATGTGTTGTTATTGCCTGTCTATTATGCATCGTGACATGCACTACACAAAGAGCAGAGATAAACAAACCTATCATCTGGTCAGTCACTGCAACGGATACTGGAGTCAATTTGTCTTGGCCTGTCCTTGCTACTGATAATACCTCTATCTGCCAAGAATGTGCTGCTATTCCAGCAAAAGCTAGTGGTACTCAAATACTTTGCAAGCAGTTTCATGAAATGGTCAGTCAGAAAGCAACTCATACCGGCTCGGACGTCGCCCGGGTTAACAAGGTCAGGAATTCCTGGCAGTGGAAGGCGAAAATCTCAGGTCAATGGCTCCATCAAAAATATGCTTAATGAGAAAAATGTTGACGCGTTTAATACTTCTTTTCCCTGCTGTAATATCTCTAATCCACCTTTGAAAAGTAAGCGGTGTTGAATCCTTCCAAGAGAGTAAAATAAGGCATCTTGGAATTAAAGAGGTAAACGCTGCCATAGTTCTGGCCTTGCTATTAAAAGAGCTAAATTCTGTTACATTTCCAAATAAGGCAGTTTAAGGGTCAGGAGTAATATCCCTTTGAAACATTTCAGAATATGCATCAACAACATTATTCTAAAACGGATTAAGTTTAGGACAAGACCAGATCATACAGTGGTGTGAAGAAGTGCTTGCCCCTTTCCTGATTTCTCATTTTTTTGTATGTCACACTGAAATGTTTTATATCATCAAAGCTGAATATTGGACAAAGATAACACAAGTAAACACAAAATGCAGTTTTTAATCGAAGGTGTTTATTATTATGGGTAAAAAAAAAATATCCAAACCTACTTGACCCTGTGTGGAAAAAGTGCCCCCCCCCCAAAAAAAACAAAAAACAAAAAAAAACAAAAACAAAAAACATAAATTAACTGTGGTTTAACTGTGGTTTATCACATCTTTGGAAACTTGAGTACAATTTTCTAGGCATTTCTAAAGCTTTGGCACTCCAGTGAACCACAGTGGGAGCCATTATCCACATATGGCGAAAACATGGAACAGTGGTGAACTTTCCCAGGAGTGGTCAGCCGACAAAGAGCGCAGCGACGACTCATCCAAGAGGACACAAAAGACCCCACAGCAACATCCAAAGAACTGCAGGCCTCACTTGCCTCAGTTTAGGTCAGTGTTCATGACTCCACCATAAGAAAGAGACTGGGCAAAAATGGCCTGCATGGCAGAGTTCCAAGACGAAAACCACTGCTGAGCAAAAAGAACGTAAAGGCTCATCTCAGTTTTGCCAGAAAACATCTTGATGATCCCCAGGACTTTTGGGAAAATACTCTATGGACTGACGAGACAAAAGTTGAACTTTTTGGAAGGTGTGTATCCCATTACAGCTGACATAAAAGTAGCACAGGACTTCAGAAAAGGAACATGATACCAACAGTAAAATATGGTGGTGGTAGTGTGATGGTCTGGGGCTGTTTTGCTGCTTCAGGACCTGGAAGACTTGCTGTGATAAATGGAACCATCGATTCTGCTGTCTACCAAAAAATCCTGAAGGAGAATGTCTGGCCATCTATTCATGACCTCAAGCTGAAGCACACTTGAGTTCTGCAACAGGACAATGATCCAAAACACACCAGCAAGTCCACCTCTGAATGGCTTAAGAAAAACAAAATGAAGACTGTAGAGTGCCGTAGTCAAAGTCCTGACCTGAATCCAATTGAGATGCTGTGGCATGACCTTAAAAAGGTGGTTCACGCTTGAAAACCCTCTAATGTGGCTGAATTACAACAATTCTGCGAAGATGAGTGGGCCAAAATTCCTCCACAGTGTTGTAAAAGACTCATTGCCAGTTATCGCAAATGCTTGATTGCAGTTGTTGCTGGTAAGGGTGGCCCAACCAGTTATTAGGTTTAGGGGGCAATCACTTTTTCACACAGGGCCATGTAGGTTTGGATTTTTTTTCCCCCTTAATCATAAAGACCTTCATTTAAAAACTGCATTTTGTGTTTTCTTGTTATCTTTGTCTAATATTTAAATTTGTTTGATCGGAAACATTTAAGTATGACAAACATACAAAAAAATGAGAAATCAGGAAGGTGGGCAAACACTTTTTCACACCACTGTATGTGGTCTGCAGATTGGCCTTTACATCGACAATGTAAAGGATCTACATCAGGAAATATTTTTTCTGGGATTGTGGAGGTCATCTTCAACCTGAGCCTGAAGCTGGGGAGGGTACCACAGTTGTGGAAAACATCTTGTGTGGTACCTGTACCAAAGACCTCCCGCCCCAAAGACCTGAACAGCTACAGACCAGTGGCCCTGACATCCCACATGATGAAGACCCTGGAGAGACTGCTTCTTGTTCACCTCCGCCCCCTGGTGGGACCAGCGATGGATCCACTCCAGTTCGCCTACCAGCATGGCATTGGGGTGGAGGATGCAGTGATCTTCCTCCTTCACCGTTCTCTGTCCCACCTGGAGAAGCCTGGGAATGCGGTGAGGATCATGTTCTTTGACTTCTCCAGTGCTTTCAACACTATCCAACCGATGATCCTGAAGGACAAGCTGCTGTGCACAGGGGTGGACCAGCACCTGTCATCATGGATCCTGGACTACCTCACGAACCGGCCACAGTTTGTGAGAACCCGGGACTGTGTGTCCGACACGATCATCGGTAGCACGGGGGCCCCCCAGGGAACGGTTTTGGCTCCCTTCCTGTTTACCCTTTATACTGCGGACTTCTCACACAACACAATACACAGCCATCTACAGAAGTTCTCTGACGACTCTGCAATCGTCGGCCTCATCTCCAACGGAGATGAAGCTGAGTACAGAGGACTTATCCAGGACTTCGTGGACTGGTGCCATCGGAACTGCCTCCAGATCAATGCGAGGAAAACTAAGGAGCTGGTGGTGGACTGCCGCAGGCAAGGACAACCCCTCATAGCACCAGTAAACATGCAGGGAACAGACATCGAGATGGTGACATCCTACAAGTACCTGGGTGTTCATCTGAACAATAAACTAGACTGGTCACACAATGCCGACGCACTCTACAAGAAGGGACAGCACAGGCTGTTCCTACTGAGGAGACTCAGGTCTTTTGGTGTACAAGGGGCGCTGCTGAAGACATTCTACGACATGGTGGTGGCATCAGCCATCACTTTTGGAGTGGTCTGCTGGGGCAGTGGCATTACAGCAGCCGATAGGAAGAGACTGAACAAACTGATCAAGAAAGCTAGCTCTGTCCTGGGGCAGTGCCCTGACCCAGTGGAGGAGATGGGAGAGAGAAGGATGATGGCTAAACTGCCATCTCTGCTGGAGTCCGAGTCCCACCCTATGCAGGACATACTGAACGCACTGAGGAGTTCATTTAGCAGCAGACTACATCATCCTAGGTGCGCAACCGAGAGGTTTCGCAGGTCCTTCCTACCTACGGCAGTCAAACTGTATAATCTAAGCAGGGCTGCTTGCAGAGATGGCAAAAAAACCGTGACGACCTAATAGTACTGAGTGCAAAAGACGCAATAGACTTACACAATGGTCCCCTCCAGTATATACAACTAGGACAGTATCGGTTGCTACGGAGGGTGGCAATATGTATGGGTACATATTCATACTATGTAGGATAACTAAGTAGACGGTTATGCTGTCTATTCCATCTCGCTACAATGCTCCGCACTTTGTATATATATTTATATATTGATGTGTATGTATGTATATCCACTGCTCTTATTTTTATTTTTCGTATCTTCTTAATTATTGCTCTGAGTGTTACTATCCCTGTGCTGTTGCAATCCTGGAATTTCCCCATTGTGGGACTAATAAAGGTTCATCTTATCTTATTTTGGCTAAACCTGCATTAGCCAAATGCAGGTTTAGCCAATGCAGGGCGGCAGTGGCTCAGGAGGTAGAGCAGGTCGTCCAGTAATCGGATGGTTGGCGGTTCGAATCCCGCTCTCCCCAGATATCCTGTCGTTGTGTCCCTGGGCAAGACACTTTACCCCCAATTGCTCCTGGTGGGTCTGGACAGTGCCATGTTTGGCAGCTATGCCACCATCAGTGTGTGAATGGGTGGATAGCAAGATCTGTAAAGCGCTTTGGTCATCTAGAGATGAGAATAAAAGCGCTATATAAGTGAATACCATTAGTCAAATGTACTCTCAAAACAACCTTAAGTTGTATCAAATTCTGCCTGATACAAGGGGAAGAAGACTATATTTAATTAATGTCTGTCTCCCACTGACCAACAGTCATTTCTTTTCCATAGTTACCCTCCTGATTCTTTCTGACCTCTGCTTAAGAGTGAGGAGTGGTGGTGTTTATAACACTGTAAAGAGTGGAAATGAAATTGTTTTTGAAACGGGGATAACGATAGAATATGATCTTAGCATATTGATTTTAGGAAAGTCTGGTGATGAAGTAAAATTTTTCTGAACAAAATGCAATTGTAAAAATATGAAAAAATGTGATCTTTGCAGATTGTATTTTTCAGAAAGTTGTATCAATGATCCAAACTTGCCATCCGAAAATAAGTTGGAGACAGATTTATTGTCCTTAGAATACCAAATGTTAAAAGTATTATCAGAGAGAGAGAGTGGGAAATTATTATCTTTAACTGGAAGATGCACTGAAATTCAATTCTAAAATGTCTCCTAAATTGTGACTAAATCCTAACTGAGTGAATAATTAGTGGACTGGAAGAATATCAGTTTAAAGGTGAGGAAAATAGAGCACATAATTCTGAATCTAGACTAAGCTGACAGTCAGCTTTTTCCAATTGTGCAACCAAGTCTCACATCTATCTAGCCGGTCCCTCTCCATCCACTGTAACAATGATTTTATATTACAAGCCCAATAATAATACATAAAGTTGGGTAAGGAGAGGCCTGCCATTTTTTTTTTTTTTTAGGTCTTTGCAGGATTTGGCTATTAATTCTGTGTGATTTACCATTCCAAATAAATTAATCTATAATACTTTATAGCAATTTAACAAAAGGTCTTTTTAATAAGGATAGGAATATTTTTTTAAATAAATGGATACATTTTGGTAACATACAGTAATCATTTTAATAAGATTAATTTGACCAACTACAGATAATGCAAGTTTTGCCCATTTAGTCATTTTTTTTTACATTTTTCCAGTAAAAGTACAACATTTTTAGTAAAAAGAGAGGCAAAAGTAGATGTAATCTCATTTTCTAAGTATTTAAAACTTTTATTGGCCATTTTAAATAGAAAGTAAAAAGAATACTTTTGAATTGCTTTCTGATTTAATGGGAACATTTTGGCTTTGGCCAAGTTTATTTTATATCCCAAAGTCTTTATAAAGATATAAATAAATAAATAAATAAATGTATACAATTTTATGGTTACTTTCCATCTCTGCTGCCGGTTACACACCCTGTTGACTGCTGTTGAGTGTTGTACTCTGTGGCTGCTTGAAATAAAAGATGCCAGACGCCAGCATTGTCATTGGTTAATTTTTAACGCAGACTCAGACAGTCAATACCACTGGGCAGTATTTTGGAAACATTTATCTCCCTTGTCTTTCCTTCCCATGTACTAAGATTTTATGTATCGCTGTTTTAGAGGTCTTTGATCTTTATACCTGTTTTTGTGCCCCTTTGGCTCATACAGTCTCATGAGGAATTTTTGTTAAATGCAGCACTCCTAGGCTCTCTTCAAGTCTTGATGCTTAAGAGTGTGATTGGTCCTAAATGACTGCAGTGCTGATAACTGCTGTTACATACTGGATGTGCATGGTCTGGCTGTCTCATTACCTGGTATCTTTCAAAGCAGTGGCTCTCATATGATGGTACACCAAGGTCCACATGGTATTTTTGAAACTGTGCTTATCTGGCCAGTCTTTTCATATGCTTGTTTACGTATTGATAAATCTGATGGATCCAACTGTAATTAAATACCAGGCCCGTGCCTCTCCCCTGAATTTGTGACATGGCAGACTGTAAGATGGCAAAAAGACAAACTTCCCCAAAGTGGAAATTGGCATTATGTGAAAACTAAACAATAATAAAGTAGTGTTATGTGGCACCTCAAAAGTGTCATAGCAGGAAGGAGATCAGCAAGGCATGAACTCAGGCTGAGGGTCATATTTTCAATCTCTACAGCCATGATATAGGGCTGTGCAATATGACTATGTATATCGGCTGACAGTATAAAAACGTCTATCGTTTCATAGAATATGCTATCATTTACATCATGATTTAAAATGCACATACTCCCATTTCTTGAGCAAAGCTCCTTACGCACTACTTGTCAGCGCCCCGCCTGTCCCCACAGTGCACGCAGCAGAACAGGTGTGTGGTGGGTGGCTAGGCTCTTCGGTGGTAACTCCAAACCACCGGTTTGGTCAGATAGCTGCTACTCCTGTTTGTCAGGGATGTGGGACTGTTTCCCATCGTGCTGCATCAGAGAGGACAGTCCGCTAACCTCGTTTTAATAGGAGGTAAGTAATGTTAACACCGTGTCTAATTATAAAACGGCAAATGCTAAATGACGATGCTAAGTTGTGCTAATAGGAAACATTATAGTGTATCAGACCATCATTTTTTTTGGGGGGGGGGGTAAATTACTACTGAGTTTCTTAGTTTTGTCTGAAAAAAAAATAAAATTGCAAAAATTGAATAAAGTCAGTCATCAATTTGTATTTTGTTACATTATCTTTTTTATTTTTTATTTTCAGGTCATGACCAATCTGAAATATTTTTATTAAGAAGCAAACAGGTTAAATCAGGTCAGAATGGCATCTTTAGGCTGCAGGTCTACACTTAAATATTCATTGACTTAAACTACAGTGTTTTCTCTGGCTTAAAGACCTTGACACGGTGGCAGCTTATTTTTCCGGGGGAGGGGGGGCAGAAAACACATGACACTATTGTAACCAGAATATGTTAATATTATACTGTTTATTTATTTTTATTTAAAATTTGCACAATAACTTTGCATATGGAACTTACCATTTGAAATATTGTACAACCAAGGCTTGAATGTTGGAATATTGGGCCAGTTGGGGTCCCACCCAGACGTCCTGCGCTTGGACTTTTTACTGATGTCAGCCTTCTCTCCTCCCTCTGCTCTCACCTTTCCTGGACCCTCTGCCTGAACACTTTCCTCTCCTTGGCTCCTCTCGTCTGTCTCATCTTTTCCTCTCTAGCCCTGTCCAATTCAGGTTGGCTCTCTGTCTATGGTCATTTACAAATGGGTTAGAAAATATCAAGTGTCATGTTTTGTCCTGCATTTTTTTTTTGTCATGATTTATATAAATGACAAAAATATGTGTATTTTTTGTATTTTTATTCTAGTTTCTTTTTTCCATTGAGAGAGTAGGGAAGAGAAAAAAAAATCATAATAGTAATTTACTAATGCATACTTAAATTATATGATCAGAGGTGGGTATGGTACCCAGAAATTATACTCATGTAAAAGCAGTGCTTTGAAATTAATAATTAAAAGTTGACAGCCAAAAATTTCTATTTAAGTAAAGATACAAAAAAGCACCCACTTAAATAAAAACTTGAGTAATGACTTCAGTCTTGAAGGTTTAAGATTTTTCTCCAGAATTTATAACAATTTTCTTATGGTTTTCTGCTTTTCTCTGTAAATTTATCTAAATTTGCAACCATTTTCCTCATTTGTAATTTCCTCTTGTAAAATTACGACTTTTCTTGTATATTTGAAACTTCATTATAAACTTGTGGATTAATTTATGGCTAATTTTTGTCTATTTATGAAATTACTGGATTTTTTTTAATATAAATTTGAAACAGATTGTGGTAAAATTCTGACTTTTTTTCCTTATACAATTTACACTTTTGACCATAATTTTGCAGGGCGAGAACAGAACAATAATTTAACTCTTGATTTGAAAGAAAAAAATATTAATAACATTATATTTAATAAAATAAATTAACTTAAATTACCAAAGATGCAGCTATTTATTTGTTTGTTTAATGTTTATTTGAAAGGGACATTACATACTGTACTAATGAAGATTAATAGAAATGTAAGTATATCAGATTTAGCAATTCCGCTAATTGCAGTAAATATTTCTATATAGTTTATAGTTTATACAGCAGGAAAAACCTTCCTTATTTTGAAATCCAAATGTTGGCACCTTTAGTTTGAAGGCTGTTGACGGATTAAAGTAATTGACTTCATGAATTTTGGTCATCGTAACTTGCCAGGTTCATAATAATGACCATAAATTAGTTGATATTGTAGTGGCTGGTGATGTCAGTCCTCAGTGATTGTCACTCTTGCCTTTCCCTGCATAGGAAGCCTAACCACACCTGTTTGCTAAGCAGCTCCTCATTATTGTTCCCGTTACCAGCGGGTTAAAACCACGATAAATGCCTCCACTTCTGCTTTTTTTTTCCGCATTTAAAGTACTTTAATAAGCTCATGCTTCTCCCAGACAGTGACGCTAGAGAGATACTGCCTGCATACTGGAACGGTCACGTGAGCGGGCGGGGCGCTTCTGAACTCTGACGCGCAGGTGACTGTCATGCACGTTGTTCGTGTGCGCGCTTGCAGAGTGTCATTCATTTATTTTTCTTAAATTTGTATTTGCTTGGCGTGGCGGCCCACCACGTGGAAATGTTACCAGTGAAAACCCTGAACTAGACAGAATAAATCATAATGAGTCGAAAATCAACAATCAGCAAATCCAAAATAACAATAACACAAAAATACGCCCCCAATGACATGTCTCAACAAGTGGCACCTCTTTAGTCAGTTATTGAGTTCAATGCGACTTTATACAGCATAATGAATTGGATGACTTTAGACAGCTACAGTGCTAAACCGGAATTGTTGTGAAGTGGGGGCCATGGTGGGAGTATGGTTGTTTAGTGGCTTTTTTTTTTTTTTTTAAAACCATGTTTATTTGCTGCTCGGTTTACTGCCCATTTACACAACTACTTGTTTTGATTGCATGTAATCCTGGAGTGCTGCAAGCTTAGTGTTATATTATGTCCTGGGCTCCAATTCACCACCCAGCAGGACCTGTGTGGGCTTTGCATGTTCTCCCCATGGTTGAGTGGGTTTCCTCCCACAGTCCAAAAGCAATCGCATTAAGTTAATTGGAGATTATAAAGTCGCCCTGAGTGTGAATGTGTGAAAGATGAAGGCATTGCACAAAATACAAAGCTTGTAGACCACTGGATACCAGTCTGACCAATTCAAGAGACCTTTGGAAATTGTCACATAGGGGACAGATACCATTAGGGCAGTTGAGAGTGCAACATGTCTCTGCTGAACCATATGCAGCTCTTTTGTTCATATCTGATGGCTCTTTGTTGCCTTGGTGGGGGAAGAAAAAAGAACTCCCAAATTCATGCAAAGTGTAGGTAAATTTAAGGAGAAATAATGTGCACATACTGTATATAACAACAATTTCACATTTATTTGAATAGAGTCATGAGAAGTTTAACATTTGAGTCACAAAGTTGTAATTTCACAAGAAAAATATAAGGGCCTGATTTACTAAATGTTTGCAGGTACTAAATATGTGTGTTTGATCCCAAATAGCAGGTACTAAATTGTGCAGGCAGCCTGGAAAATTGCACAAGAGGTTTTAAATATTATGAGGGGAAAATTCTCAGAAAACAGTTGAAAGAACAGGGGTAATTTGTAAGAAAAAGCTTGCAAATATATGAGAAATCTTGCAAAATTATATATTGAAAAGTAAGGAAATTACTAATCTTCAAGAGGCAGTTTATATCTGGGCTGTTTTACTGTTATTTTAAGGCTTGGATGTTTTTAGATAAAAGAACCCTTTCCTTACTAGAAGTGACCTACCATTGCAACAAAAATCTGTTATCCGACATTGATGATCTATGTTGCAGTCTTGATCTGGGGATATTTATGTTATGCACAACAAAATGAATTGGGATCAATGTCCCAATGGTGCTGTTTGAGGTATTTTATGAAAGCAGATGCCACAACAGTGTGGCAAAGAGGGCATCTTGTGACCAGCGAATTACTGTGTTGTGTCCCGTGAAACCTTGCCCACGTTGAAGAACAAACCAGTTCACTGAAACACGACTCCTGCTCATGTCTCAGAGTAATTAGAAGTTCTTCCTGCAGGGGGGCCCGCAACTAAATATTTAATCAGAAGGGCGCTGTGGCAAAACATGTCATGCAGCCTGGGCCCTTTGTGCCCATACATGCACAGTCCGTGGTGGAGGACCTGCTGGTAAGGTGTTTATTGTTGCAGATTGTAGTGTCGGGGGGGGGGGAGGGTGTTCAGCGTGCCCAGTGGGCTTGTAGGAGACAATCTGTAGCATGTCATTGCACGGGTGAATAGATGTGTATTGGAGATAAGGTATGAGTGTGCACAAAGGCAGGGATGATGAAGGCTGGAAGGCTGGAGCTCTTTTGATGTGAGTAAAGAGATCCGGAGATTAAAAGGCCCTCATCCTAGCACAGAGGTAGCAGTGAGGCTTTCCAGGTAGGGAGGGGACCCAGGCTGACGGAGAGATGAAAAACAGGCAGCGCTCTGGAAGATGGGCACACATGGGGTTTTCTTTTTGCTGAATATTAGTAATTGTAGATGGAGTTTCCCCACCTCATTTGTGAAATGTCTCCTCTTTCTCCTCTGCTGACAGATATGTGTCACAAAGATGTCCACACGCAGCTGCCAGGGAACAGACTCGGTCATCAAGCCCCTGGACACCATCCCTGAGGACAAGAAAGTGAGAGTTCAGCGCACGCAGAGTGGCTTCGACCCCTTTGAGAAGCCTGCGAGCCAGGTGAAGAGGGTCCACTCGGAGAATAATGCTTGCATCAATGCCAAGAGCTCGTCCTCTGGGAAAGAGTCACCCAAACTGCGCCGACACTCAAGCCCGAGTTCTGTAAGTAGTGTATCGTTCACTGCAGGGCAGCTCAGAAAGTTTTGATGTTCTCCCTTGCTGACATCAGAAAATTCTGCAAATTAGTCTTAATGAGGAGCAGATTTCATATAGCAGCTTTAATTGGGATTTAAGACTTTCTAGAAAAAAATACCACTTTAAACTTGTTCAAAGTGGTGATAATTGGACCAGGAGCAGTTTGTCTTGGGAGACCCTACCAGAGGCAAACTGCCTCGGACAACATAGCTTCTGGGATCATCAGGGCACACAAACCCCCCCACCATGATAAGGTGGCGATCCATGGGGGGGGATCTCCTCCATTGGAAGGTGACTGCGGGGAGGACCCAGAACGCGCTGGGAAGGCTATGTCTCCCAGCTGGCCTGGGAACACCTTGGTATCCTCTCTGAAGAGCTGGAGCAGATGGCTGAGGAGAGGGAAGTCTGGGCTTCTCTGCTTGAACTTCTTGCCTCTGTGACCCGGACCTCCGGAAAAGCGGTAGAAGATGCGATAGATGGAATTTTCAGTTGTTTAATTTACAAGTTTTCCTTCATATTTTCAATGTTCATCTCACATACAGCAGCCTATTTTAAGCCTTATGATATACGCTACTATATTTTACAGTGTTGCAGTGTTTTATTATTTGCTGGTGCAGTTTTCTTGTTGATGGAACATCGTCTTATGGCTGGGGTAAGTGAGGGTTCATGTAGCTCCTGAAGCTCCTCCTGAACAGCTGAAGACATCTAGTCCATTCCATCCTACCTCGGCATTAGCCTGGATTAAACTCACTGGGTCTGTGGGAGTGTATAACCCGTGTCCATACAGATCAACAGTGTAGGAGTACAGACGACAGGAATATAGGCACTAATGAAATAGGGCTGAACCATTTGCAGAAAAGATCTGTGTGTGATCTTTTTTTTATTGTCACTGTAATAGTACACTAATAAAATAATTTCTATGAAGTTGTAAATTTTTCTAAAATTTTTAAACTTAAGTTTTAAATATCAAGTGAAAATTCAATGCAATAACTGTGATATGAAAACAATATGCAATAAAGAATCTTACTCATTGCCATTTTGACCAGCTTAACCACAGACGACGCCTTTTACAGTATAAAGCCTGGGTCAGACAGCTTATTGCCTGGTGGTTATTTACTATTATTGTTATTATTATTATTATTATTATTATTGTTAGTACATATCTGTGCATGCCTGCAGAAACCAAGTATAAGCAAGTATTTCTGCATGCCCATAGAAGGCACGTATAAGCAAGCATTTCTGCATTCCTGCATTTGAGCTTTGACATGGTTACCACGGCAACAGTAACCCTGGTGAAACCTGCCTTTGATCTTTGACGTCAGCACTTGTTCAGCGATGCCTGCCTTTGATCTTTGATGTCATAGTGAGTCCTATGATCTTTGATGTCATAGCGAGTCCTATGATCATGAGTGATGCTTGCCTTTGATCTTTGATGTCATAGCGAGTGCTGTGATCGTGAGTGATGCCTGCCTTTGACTTTCTCATGGTTACCATGGCAACACCTAAGTCCTATGATAGTGACAGACGCACAGACTGATCTTTGACATCACTACTCATTCAGTGATGCCTGCCTTTGATCTTTGATGTCATAGTGAGTCCTATGATCTTTGATGTCATAGCGAGACCCATGATCGTGAGTGATGCCTGCCTCTGATCTTTGATGTCATAGTGAGTCCTTTGATCATTGACGATGTTGGCGAGTCTAGCGAGTCCTATGATCTTTTAGCGAGTCCTGATAGTGAGTCCTTTGATCATTGACAATGTTGGCGAGTCTAGCAAGTCCTATGATCTTTTAGCGAGTCCTATGATAGTGAGTTCTTTGATCTTTGATGTCATAGCGAGACCCATGATCGTGATGCCTGCCTCTGATCTTTGATGTCATAGTGAGTCCTTTGATCATTGACGATGTTGGCGAGTCTAGCGAGTCCTATGATCTTTTAGCGAGTCCTATGATAGTGAGTCCTTTGATCATTGACAATGTTAGCGAGTCTAGCAAGTCCTATGATCTTTTAGCGAGTCCTATGATAGTGAGTTCTTTGATCTTTGATGTCATAGTGAGTCCTATGATCTTTTTGCGAGTCCTATGATCTTTTAGCGAGTCCTATGATCATGACAGACACACACACACACACACACACACACACAGATTTTTTGAATTTTATAGAGTGATTAATTAGTGCATACCCGTGCATGCCTGTAGAAACCCAAGTATAAACAAGTATTTCTGCATGCCCGTAGAAAGCAAGTGTAAGCATTTCTGCATGCCCGTAGGAAATCACTGAGTCCTATGATCTTTGATGTCATAGCAGGTCCTATGATCTTTGATGATGTCATAGCGAGTCCTTTGATCTTTGATGTCATAGCGAGTCCTTTGATCTTTGATGTCATAGCGAGTCCTTTGATCTTTGATGATGTCATAGCGAGTCCTATGATCTTTGATGATGTCATAGCAAGGCCTACGATTTTTGATGTCATAGTGAGTCCTATGATCGTGAGTGATGCCTGCCTTTGATCTTTGATGTCATAGCAAGTCATATGAGCAGGAGTGATGCCTGCCTTTGATCTTTGATGTCATAGCAAGTCCTATGATCTTTGAAGATGTCATAGTGAGTGATATGATCTTTGAAGATGTCATAGCGAGTCCTATGATCGTGAGTGATGCCTGCCTTTGATCTTTGATGTCATAGGGAGTCCTATGGTTGTGAGTGATGCCTGCCTTTGAGCTTTGACATAGTTACCATGGCAACACAGTCCTATGATCGTGACAGACGCAGACACAGAGATTTCTTGAATTATATATAGAGTGATGAAGTGATGATGAAGAGTGAAGTGATGATATTGTGACGTTGAGGGTTCACACAAGAAAGAAGAGATGACTGTGACGAAACAGGCTTTATTTAAAACACACTTCCTCAACACAGACAGGAGGGGAGGTCATTCACACAGACCTCCGTCTCACTAAGGGTGACACAAAGGCATGATCAGTCACTGTTCTGACTCTTATAATACTGCTGTGTCGACACACTGCAATAACACTTTAGAGCACACGAGTGATAACACCCTTTGAATCCTCCGCTGCCAAAGCATGCCGGGAGAATCCCCGCCCCCTTAACACAGCCCCGACGTTACACTGTCCCCCCCGGACTGGTTTCTGTCCCCAGAATAATAAAAGTCCTGCTCAAAAGTCCAACACAAATCCGTCCAGGTGTCAGGGCGGCCTCCGTTGTCGACGACCAGCACGCACAGGCCCGCTAGTGTTCATCTGTGCCTCGGTCGGAGTATCTGGTCGGGGTGAAGGCTGTGGCTCGACCACCCGCGGGGCAGATGGCTGGTACGGGGCGAGACGGTCACGGTGGAGTACCACTACCTGGTCCGTTTTCTGCAGCCTCACCCTGTACACCACATCCGACAGTCGCTGTAGGACCTTGCACGGTCCCGACCAATGGCTCGCCAGTTTTGGTGACAGTCCCATTTTTTGCTCCGAGCAGAAAACCCAGACTTGATCTCCTGGTGCAAAGTCCCCCGCCCCCCCCTGCTGGCAGCGGGAGTCATATGCCCGCTTCTGCAACTCCCCGCTGCTGCCAGGGCCTCCCGAGCCAGTCCGTGCACCATGTGGAGGCGTTCCTTCAAGCAAAACAAATAATCCAACCCCGGTTTGCCCTCCGGCTCCGGGGGGGGGGGGGGGGCAAATCCACCGGTGTGCGCAGCTCACGTCCAAACATTAGCGCTGCAGGAGTGCACCGGGTGGATTCCTGTGCTGCCGTCCGGTATGCCCACAGGACAAAGGGCAAATGCAGGTCCCAGTCTCGCTGTCACTGGTCCACTAGGACAGCAAGCTGGGTGGTAAGGGTCCGTTTGAACCGTTCGACCAGGCCGTCGCTCTGTGGGTGCAGCAGGGTGGTCCAGGTCTTCCGGATACCCAGCCGCTTGCAGACCTCCCTGAAGACCTCTGCCTCAAAGTTCCAACCCTGATCACTGTGCAGCTCCTCCGGTGCGCCAAACTGACAGAACATCTCGTCGACTAGTTTTGATGCTGTGGTGGCGGCGCTCTGATCAGGGACCACGTATGTCTCTGGCCATTTGGTGAAATAATCCATTGTGACCAGCACGTAGTGGTTCCCCTGGTCCGTGGTCGGGAAAGGGCCCAGAATGTCCACTCCTACCCGCTCCATCGGTGCTCCCACCCGGTACTGCTGCAAAGGGGCGTGGGATCGCTGAGTCGGCCCCTTCTGAGCTGTGTAGGTGTCGCAGCGATGGACGTGGAGCGCTACATCCTGGTGACATCCGGGCCAGTAGAACCGGGCTCGAAGACGCTGCAGAGTCTTTGTCACCCTGAAGTGGCTCACTCCTACTGCCCCGTGGACCAGCTGGAGTACATTGGGCTGGAGCTGCCGGGGAACCAGCAGCTGCCAGACGTGACGCTGCCCAGCTGGAGTCTGCCACTGCCGATACACAACACCCTCATGACAGCGGAGGTTGGCCCACTGGGAGTGTAGGGCCTTGGTCTCTGGGTCCAGCGCAAACACAGCCTCCCAGGTGGGCCGCTGGCCCGCGTCCAGCCACTGCTGAACCCGGAAAATGACTGGATCTCTGTTCTGCTCGCTCTGCAGCTGCTGCGCGCTGAGGGCCTCTGTGACATCATCGCTGGGGAGAGCTGCCTGATCATCCAAGGAGGAGCTGTGTGCCGCTGTGTTATTCCTGCTCACAGCGGTCCGGAGAGCAGCAGCCCGTGGGATGGCTTGGTCTCGATCCTCTGCCCGCTGGCAGTGACGACAGTCCTCCGCAGCACAGGGACGCCGAGACAGCGCGTCAGCATTGGCATGGAGGCGGCCTGCCCGATGCACAATCTGAAAATTATAATCCTGCAGTGCCTCCAGCCATCTCGCCAACTGTCCATCCGGCTCTTTGAAATTCAGCAGCCAGGTCAGGGAAACATGATCCGTCCTGAGCTGGAACATCCCCCCCGTACACATACGGGCGAAAATGGTGAAGCCCCTGGATGACAGCAAACAGTTCTCTGTGAGTAATGCAATAATTCCTTTCAGCTCTGCTGAGAGTGCGGCTGAAAAAAGCAACTGCCTGCTCTCCGTGTTCTCCCTCCTGGGATAACACCGCCCCGATGCCTTGGTTGCTAATGTCCGTGTCCATGATGAAAGGGCGGTTCGGGTCGGGATACTGCAGGATGGGGGCTCCGATGAGCGCTGAGCAAAGCTGGGAAAAAGCAGCAGCCCAGCTGTCACTCCACTGAAACGCATGGCCCTTCTGTGTCAGCTGATGCAGCGGGCTGGCGATGGTGGCGAAGTCTTTCACAAATCTCCTATAATAGGAGGCCAGTCCGAGAAAACTCTGTAGCTCTCCCACATCACGCGGCACTGGCCAGTTTTTCACCGCTGCCACTTTCTCTGGATTGGTGGCGACTCCCGCTGCGCTGACGACGTGGCCCAGGAAGGTGGTCTCCCGCCGAAATAGATTGCATTTCCACGGGTGTAGCCACAGCCCGGCCTGTCAATTGGTGTCCAATACTTCCCAGAGGTTGGACAGGGTGCTGTCAAAATCAGCTGCGTGAACCAGCAGGTCATCCAGATAAACAATCCAGCGGCTCCGAGGCACGTGAGCCAACACTCACTCCATCAGACGTTCAAAGGTGGCCGGGGCATTGCAAAGTCCAAATGGCATCACCTTGAACTGATACAGTCCCTGCCCGATGGAGAAGGCTGTTTTCTGGTGGGCCACAGGTGACGGTTCTACCTGCCAATAGCTGCTGCGGAGGTCCAGCAAGCTGAACCAGCTGGAGCCGGTGATGTGATCCAGTGCGTCATCGATGCGGGGCAGGGGGAAGGAATCCTTGTGGGTGATGTCATTCAGGCGTCGGTAATCCACACAGAACCGCCATGAACCGTCCTTCTTCCTAACCAGCACCACCAGCACCGCCCAGGGGCTGCTGGAGGGTTCAATAATGTCTGCCTCCAGCATTTCCCGTACTTTTTGTTCTGCTGCCGCCTGCCTTGAAAAAGGCAGACGGCGGGGCCGGAGCCGGATCGGCCTGGTCTCACCGGTGTCGATCCCGTGCTGCACCAAGCTGGTTCAGGTGCACTCCTCATCCTTCGCAGCGAAGACGTCCATGTAGCAGTCCAACAGCTCCCTCAGCTGGTGTCTCTGTCCCGATTCCAGTCCGCTGCAGCTCTGCTGGAACAATTCCTCGACCGCCTGCTGCATTTCTGCTGACACATTGACCCGCTCCGCTGTGGCCCTCCCCCTTGCTGTCTTTATCGGTGGTCGCGCTCCCTCTGCTCGTGCTGGTGACACCGTTGTGTTCAGTACTTGCGGTGACCCGCCCGGTTCGGCCCACCCTCGCGGTTCCTCGATCACGCAGGCCTCCGGGTTCCTCCTCTGGGTCCCGCTGCAGAGCATGATGGTCCGAGTTCCCAGCAGGAGGGACGATCTGGCGGTGTCAATTTTTGCACCCCATGCTGTGAGCAGATCAAATCCAATAATGCAGGGGTCTTGGATGTCAGCCAGCCAGAACGGGTGGCTTGTGTTCTGGCCGGCCACACCCACCACAGAAACTCTCCGCCCTCCCAGTCTGGTGCGCTCACCGGTAGCTGTGGTGATGCAGCGCCTGTGGGTTCCCACCCCTGCAGTTCTGTCTCATCCATGCCTGGTAGCACACCGGGTCGGACCAGGGAGATGGTATAACCGTGTTGATCAGGGCCCGGATCGGCGTCTTGTCCAGGCTGCACTGTAGGTACATTCCTGGTGAGTGTCCAATTCAGCCCACACGTGGTGACGGTTCATCAGGGAAAATGTCTGTGGGAGGCGGCAGGTCCTCGTCCATGCCACCTCGCTCTAGTTTAATGTTGGCGAGGGGCCGGTTTGTTGTGGGGTGGGTGCCAGGCAGTACCGCGCGATGTGTCCTGGCTCCCCACGGCAGAAGCACCCTTCCTTGCACCGCCGTCTTCTCCGTGGGTGCGCTGCCATGGTCCAGCGCAGCTCCTCCTCCTCGCTGTCAGCCTTGGCCTGGAAGGCTCTCTGTCTCGGTGCCAATGCATCAGCTGTACAATCCATTAGCGGTTCCACCCGCTCCACTTCTGCCACAGCCGTCTCCCAGCTGCTCGCGGCATGAATCCGGATGTGGCTCTGGAGCTGGGCCGGGCGGAGACCCCGGATGAAGTTCCGGAGGTCGAGCTTCTCCACTACCTCTAGCTCGAAATCTGGGTAGCTACACCATGTCAGCAGCTGTATGTCCGCTGTGTAGGCTCCCAGGCTCTCTCAGCTGCCTGGCCAGCTGTTCCTCGGCATGCTCAGCGTTGGGCACTCTCCCAAACCACCTCCGGAGCGCTCCTTGCAGCGCTAGCCAGCTGCAGCGTTCCTCGGACCGGAGATTGGACAGTGTGCGGAGAGCCCTTCCCTCCAGGGCCAGCGCGATCTGCACGACGGTCTCTTCGGGTGGCCAGCCATTTGACGCAGCAGCCAGCTCGACCTGGACCAGGTAGTCGTCCAGCAGGGTTTCACCGTTAAAGCGGGGAACTTTGGCCCGCTGCCAGATGGGTGGGATGGTCGCCTCTTGGTCGCTCACCACCCCTGGTCGCAGTGGAATCGCTGGCCCGTCTTGCCCTTCAAAAGGCGGGAGAGGGGCTGATCTGCTCTGTTTAGCCCGTCCTGCCTTGAGAAAGGCAGAAGACGGGGTACGCTGATCCCGTCGGGTCCGCTGTGCCGTTCATCCTGGCGAGCAACTCTGGGGGTTGGTGTACCAGTTCTGTCGTCCATTCCCAGCTGAGCGATGAACCGCTCCAGCTGCTGAATCTCTGCTCTGATCCTGGCTTCCATCTGCTCCATATCCCACTTCTAACACCAGTGTGACGTTGTGAGGGTTCACACAAGAAAGGAGAGATGACTGTGACGAAACGGGCTTTATTTAAAACACACTTCCTCAACACAGACAGGAGGGGAGGTCATTCACACAGACCTCCATCTCACTAAGGGTGACACAAACGCATGATCAGTCACTGCTCTGACTCTTCTTATAACACTGCTGTGTCATTATAACGCATAATGACAGCGCAATAACACTTTAGAACACACGAATGATAACACCCTTTGAATCCTCCGCTGCCAAAGCATGCCAGGAGAATCCCCGCCCCCTTTACACAGCCCCAACGTTACACTATATAGAGTGATGATGATAATTGTAAGGATTTGTTCAGAACTCCATATAAGAACTCCTTATACAAAGATATAGAGTGATGATAATCAAATCAGTGGTGGTAATGCACCTTTAAGCTGGTTGCCAATTGCCAATCAAATCTAAAATAAGAATCACTCAATATAATTCAAGAAATCTGTGTGTGTGTGTGTCACGACCATAGGACTCGCTAAAAGATCATAGGATCGTCTATGATGTTCCTATGATGTTGCCATGGTAACTAACTTTCTACGGGCATGCAGAAATGCTTACTTACACCTGCTTTTTACGGGCATGCAGAAAGACTTGGCTACACTTGGTTTCTACATTCATGCACGAGTATGGACTAGTAATAATAATAGTGGTAGTCGTAGTAGCATTTACATAGCACCTTTCATCATCACTCTACATATAATTCAAGAAATCTCTGTGTGTCTGTCTGCGTGTCATGACTGTAGGACTCGATAAAAGATCATAGAATCACCTATGATGTTCCTATGATCTCTACATGATGTCTATATGACATCATATAGATCATAGGACTCGCTAAAAGATCATATCATAGGATTGTCTATGATGTTCCTATGATGTCTACATGATGCCTATATGATGTCATATAGACACCATAGTATAGATATGACGTCATGATGTCTATATGAGGTCCTATAGACCATAGGACTCGCTAAAAGATCATATCATAGGATTGCTTGTGATGTTCCTGTGGTGTCTATATGATGTCATATAGGCACCAAAGTATAGAGTGATTCAAGAAAATCTGTGTGTGTGTCTGTGTGTGATCAAAGGCAGGCATCACTCACAATCATAGGACATCAAAGATCAAAGGCAGCAATCACTCACGATCATAGGACTCGCTATGGCGTCATCAAAGATCAAAGGCAGGCATCACTCATGCTCACAAATGATCATAGGACTCGCTATGGCGTCATCAAAGATCAAAGGCAGGCATCACTCATGCTCACCCATGATCATAGGACATCAAAGATCAAAGGCAGGCATCACTCACGCTCACTCACGATCATAGGACATCAAAGATCAAATGCAGGCATCACTCACGATCATAGGACTCGCTATGACATCATCAAAGAACATAGGACTCGCTATGACATCATCATTGAGTTGCTAGCTGTTAGCATGAGGCCTACATATCTCCCGAGAGAACACTCACACGTGATCTGCATTGTTGTTTATGCAAATCCGACGGCGAACGCTGGGACAGCGTGTGACGTCATCCATTCAGTAACCAGCAGGCTGCAGACAGAACACCCAGATGCTCTTCTCCTCATCTCAGGCGATTTCAACCATGTTTCACTGTCTCCCATTCTACCCACGTTCACCCAGTATGTCACATGCCACACTAGAGACAATAAAACACTGGACTTATTCTACGCAAACACTAAGGAGGCGTACACCTCATTACAACTCCCCCCACTCGGGAGATCGGATCACAACTTAAGATAAGATAAGATAAGCCTTTATTAGTCCCACAATGGGGAAATTCCAGGATTGCAACAGCACAGGGATAGCAACACTCAGAGCAACAATCAGAAGGCAAGAAAAAAAAAAAAACAAGCAAGCAAGAGCAGCTAATATACATATGTACGTATTACTATAAAATATATATATATACACACACACACAGACACACAGTGCAGAGCATTGTAGCTGGATGGAATAAATATATGAATATATGAACACACAGTGCAGAGCATTGTAGCTAGATGGAATAAATATGTAAATATATAAACACCCACAGTATGGAGCATTGCAGCTAGGTGGAACTTGGTTCATCTCCGGCCGGTGTACAAACCCCTAGTGCACAGACAACGTCCGGCCATGCACACTGTGGAGTTATGGTCTGAGGAGACAATGGACACTCTAAAAGGCTGTTTTGAAGCCACCGCCTGGAAGCAGCTCTGCGATCCACATGGTGAGGACATCGATGGCCTCATTCACACCTTCACGGGCTACCTCAGCTTCTGTGTGGACAAATCCATTCCCACCAAGACCATACGGTGTTGCTCAAACAACAAACCCTGGATCAACCCTGAGATTAAAACACTTCTGAGAGAGAAGAAGAGGATCTTCAGGTCGGGGAATAGGGAGATGCTGAAGTCCGTACAGAGGGAGCTGAGGAGAAAGATCAGAGAAGGCAAGGACAGCTTCAGGAAGAAGATGGAGGACAAGTTGCAACAGAGCGACATCAGCGGGGTCTGGAGAAACCTCAAAACCATCTCTGGGCTCCAGAATACCTCCCCCCAGGCCACGGGGGGCAGGGAGTGGGCGAACAACCTGAATCTGTTTTTCAATAGGTTTGACCAACCGCCCTCCCCCCTGACTGCACAACAACCACTGCTGCCTCTAAAGAAATCAAGTCCTGCTGCCCACTCCCCACTCCACCAACACCCCCCCCACCCCCAACACACAGCCCCCCATCCTGACCCTGACCAGGACCCAGGTGAGGACGGAGCTGAGGAAGATCAAGGCGAGGAAGGCGTCGGGACCGGACGGCATCAGCGCAAAGCTCCTCAAGTCCTGTGCAGACCAGCTGTGTGGGATTGTGACGTACATCTTCAACCTGAGCCTGAAGCTGGGGAGGGTACCACAGCTGTGAAAAACATCTTGTGTGGTACCTGTACCAAAAACTTCCCACCCCAAAGACCTGAACAGCTACAGACTGGTGGCCTTGACGTCCCACTTGATGAAGACCCTGGAGAGACTGCTCCTTGCTCACCTCCGCCCCCTGGTGGAACCAGCGATGGATCCACTCCAGTTCGCCTACCAGCATGGCATTGGGGTGGAGGATGCGGTGATCTTCCTCCTTCACCGTTCTCTGTCCCACCTGGAGAAGCCCGGGAATATGGTGAGGATCATGTTCTTTGACTTCTCCAGTGCTTTCAACACCATCCAACCGATGATCCTGAAGGACAAGCTGCTGCGCGCAGGGGTGGACCAGCACCTGTCATCATGGATCCTGGACTACCTCACGAACCGGCCTCAGTTTGTGAGAACCCGGGACTGTGTGTCCGACACGATCATCAGTAGCACGGGGGCCCCCCAGGGAACGGTGCTGGCTCCCTTCCTGTTCACTCTTTATACTGCGGACTTCTCACACAACACAACACACTGCCGTCTACAGAAGTTCTCTGATGACTCTGCGATCGTTGGCCTCATCTCCAATGGAGATGAAGCTGAGTACAGAGGGCTTATCCAGGACTTCGTGGACTGGTGCCATCGGAACTGCCTCCAGATCAACGCAAGGAAAACTAAGGAGCTGGTGGTGGACTGCCGCAGGCATGGGCAGCCCCTCACAGCACCAGTAAATATACAGGGAACAGACATCGAGATGGTGACATCCTATAAGTACCTGGGTGTTCATCTGAACAATAAACTAGACTGGTCACACAATACTGACGCACTCTACAAGAAGGGACAGTGCAGGCTGTTCCTGCTGAGGAGAGTCAGGTCTTTTGGTGTACAAGGGGCGCTGCTGAAGACATTCTATGACACGGTGGTGGCTTCAGCCATCACTTTTGGAGTGGTCTGCTGGGGCAGTGGCATTACAGCAGCCGATAGGAAGAGACTGAACAAACTGATTAAGAAAGCTAGCTCTGTCCTGGGGCAGCGCCTTGATCCGGTGGAGGAGATAGGAGAGAGAAGGACGGTGGCTAAACTGTCATCTCTGCTGGAGTCCGAGTCCCACCCTATGCAGGACGTACTGGATGCACTGAGGAGCTCATTTGGCAGCAGACTACATCATCCCAGGTGCACAACCGAGAGGTTTCGTAGGTCCTTCCTACCAACGGCTGTCAGACTGTACAACCTAAGCAGGGCTGCTCGCAGAGATAGCAAAAAGACGTAACAAACTAATAGTTTTTAAATGCAAAAGATGCAATAGACTTACACAATGGTCCCCTCCGGCATACAACTAGGAAAATACCGGTCGCTATGGAGGGTGAGAATATGTATGGGCACATAATCATACCATGTAGGATAACTAAGTAGAGGGTTATGCTGTTTCATCCCATCTAGCAACAATGCTCTGCACTGTGTGTGTTTATATATTTACATATTTATTCCATCTAGCTACAATGCTCAGCACTGGGTGTGTTTATATTTATATATCTATATATTTATTCCATCTAGCTACAATGCGCCGCACTGTGTTTTTATATATCTATATATTTATTCCATCTAGCTACAATGCTCTGCACTGTGTGTGTTTATATACTTACATATTTATTCCACCTAGCTGCAATGCTCCGTACTGTGGGTGTTTATATATTTACATATTTATTCCATCTAGCTACAATGCTCTGCACTGCGTGTTTATATATTCATATATTTATTCCATCCAGCTACAATGCTCTGCACTGTGTGTCTGTGTGTGTGTATATATATATTTTATAGTAATATATACATATGTATATTAGCTGCTCTTGCTTGCTTGTTTTTTTTTCTTGCCTTCTGATTGTTGCTCTGAGTGTTGCTATCCCTGTGCTGTTGCAATCCTGGAATTTCCCCGTTGTGGGACTAATAAAGGCTTATCTTATCTTATCTTATCTTATCTTATCAAAGATCAAAGGCAGGCAACATAGGACTCGCTATGCCATCATCAACAATCATAGGACTTGCAATGACACCATCAAAGATCAAAGGCAGGCATCACTGAACGAGTGCTGACATGCCTCTTCTTCTTCTTTTAGATTTGATTGGCAGTTGGCAACCAGCTTACAAGTGTATTACCGCCACCTACTCTATATATCACTCTATATCTTGACCATTATCACCTCATTCATCCAGGTGGATGCCCTCAATTTCCCCTCTGGGGATCAATAAAGTATAAAGTATATCTTGACCATGATCACTCTATTTGAACTAGTGCATACACCCTTGCTTACGTCTACTTTCTACGGGCATGCAGAAGTACTTGCCTATACTTGGTTTCTATGGGCATGCACAGGTATGCACTCATAACATCAAAATGCAGCTCAAGGTGCTTTACATGAAGAAAATTAAAAAGTACAAAATAAAGATAAAAATACACAATAAGGAAAACAGGAACATGCATTATCAATAAGTGATTTCATGCCTAGTCTATAGACGCCAATGTGAAGTCCGCAATTAAAATGAGTATATGGATGGAATAAACTATGTAGTATATCACTCTACATATACAGTTAGGCCCAGAAATATTTGGACAGTGGCACAATCTTCATGATTTGGGCTCTGCATGCCACCACATTGGATTTGAACTGAAACAACTACAACAGAATTGAAGTGCAGACTTTAAGGTTTAATTCAAGGGGTTGAACAAAAATATATGATTAAACATGTAGGAATTGTAGCTATTTTTATACAAACGCTCCTCATTTCAGGGGCTCAAAAGTAATTGGACAAATAAACATAACCCTAAGTAAAATGTTACTTTTCAATATTTTGTTGAGAATCCTTTGCAGGCAATGACTGCCTGAAGTCTGGAACCCATGGACATCACCAAACGCTGGGTTTCCTCCTTTGTGATGCTTTGCCAGGCCTTTACTGCAGCTGTCTTCAGTTGTTGCTTGTTTGTGGGTCTTTCTGCCTTAAGTTTTGTCTTGAGCAAGTGAAATGCATGCTCGATTGGGTTGAGATCTGGTGATTGACTCGGCAACTGCAGAATATTCCACTTCTTTGCTTTAAAAAACTCCTGGGTTTCTTTTGCAGTATGTTTTGGATCATTGTCCATCTGTACTGTGAAGCGCCATCCAATCAACTTTGCTGCATTTGGCGGAATCTGAGCAGAAAGTATATCCCTATACACTTCAGAATTCATCCGGCTGCTTCTGTCTTTTATCACATCATCAATAAACACAAGTGACCCAGTGCCATTGGAAGCCATGCATGCCCATGCCATCACACTGCCTCCACCATGTTTTACAGAAGATGTGGTGTGCTTTGAAAGATCATGAGCTGTTCCAATTCTTCAAACTTTCTTCTTCCCATCATTCTGGTACAGGTTGATCTTAGTCTCATCTGTCCAAAGAATGCTGTTCCAGAACTGGGCTGACTTCTTCAGGTGTTTTTTGGCAAAGTCAATTCTGGCCTTTCTATTTTTGAGGCTGATTCATGGTTTGCACCTTGTGGTGAATCCTTTGTATTTACTCTCATGAAGTCTTCTCTTTATGGTAGACTTAGATATTGATACACCTACTTCCTGGAGTGTTCTTCACTTGAGTGGATGCTGTGAAGGGGTTGTGAAAGGATTCTGCGATCATCCACCACTGTTGTCTTCCGTGGACGTCCAGGCCTTTTTGAGTTCCCAAGCTCACCAGTGCAGCTACGTATTAAAGAGCTGTAATTCCTAAACCCTTGCTCCAATTTGGATGTGAATACTCTCAAATTACAGCTGATAGTCTGCACTTCAAGCCCATATTGATTATATAATTGTATCCTGAATATGTTTTCGTAAACAGCTAAAATAACAAAACTTGTCACTGTCCAAATATTTCTGGGCCTAACTGTAATTCAAGAAATCTGTGTGTCTGTCATGATCATAGAACTCGCTAAAAGATCATAGGATTGCCTGTGATGTGCCTATGATGTCTACATGTCTATATGACGTCATATAGACGCCATAGTATGGAGTGATTCAAGAAAATCTGTGTGTGATTAAAGGCAGGCATCATTCACGATCATAGGACATCAAAAATCAAAGGCAGGCATCATTCACGATCATAGGACTTGCTATGACATCATCAAAGATCAAAGGCAGGCATCGCTCATGATCATAGGACTTGCTATGACATCATCAAAGATCATTGGACTCACTATGACATCATCAAAGATCAAATGCAGGCATCATAGGACTCGCTATGCCGTCATCAAAAATCATAAGACTCAGTGTGACATCATCAAAGATCAAAGGCAGTCCTCACTCATGATCATAGGACTCGCTATGACACCATCAACGATCAAAGGCAGGCATCACTGAACGGGTTTCTACGGGCATGCACTAGTTAACATATAAATAAAACGACGTGTGATCATATTATGACTGCCACCACACCTCTTGGAAATGAGCCTCCACCTCCCAGCACAATGCGGGTGCACTGTCTACTGGTAATTAGATGGTGACACAAAGCCTAAAAAAGCAGACAATGCACTGACAGAATCTAACAAAAACACTGGCGTACGGCGGGAAGTCTGGTGCAAAAGTCTGCTGATGACCATCATAATAGGGCACTGGAGTGGTGGCTCAGTTGGTAGAGCATCTGCCCCACACCCGGGAGGCAGGGGTTCAAATCCCGGCCGGGTCATGCCGAAGACCATATAAAAGTGGAACTTCCTGCCGTCCAGCTTGGTGCTCAGCAATAATGGAATGGAGGAGGGAAATTTGTGGCGGCGCCTTGCATGGCAGCGGCCCTCTGATTCTGCACTTGGGGTGTGTGTGATTAACACAGTAGCTAGGTAAAACACAATCTCGTTATACTGTACATGATTGGTTGTACAGTTGAATGACAATAAAGGGTGATTTAATTAATTTAATTACAAATCTTTGCATTAAAATAATAGAAAATTCCAGCGCATGCTGTTTGCTCATGAGCTCCGGAGCTACACGATTTCGAAACACACCACTGAAATAACATTTAACAATGCTCTTCTGACGACAGACCTCCTTTTTCCTGATGAAAAGCGCATAGGCGTAACATGCGCAATAATACCGGTATGCAAGAGATTCCATGCCACCACACCTCTTGGAAATGAGCCTCCACCTCCCAGCACAATGCGGGTGCACTGTCTACTGGTAATTAGATGGTGTGACACAAAGCCTAAAAAAGCAGACAATGCACTGACAGAATCTAACAAAAACACTGGTGTACGGCGGGAAGTCTGGTGCAAAAGTCTGCTGATGACCGTCATAATAGGGCACTTTGTTTTCAAGTATAGCTTTTCAAATATTTTTTTTTTTTTTGTTACTTATTTGTACCCGTAGGTTCAACTTTTACCAAAACTGTAAATTTTTGTAAATTTCTAACGCCAAATGCATTCTATCTGTACATTATTTTTTTTGTCAGTTTTTGTGAAAAATCAGAATTTTTTTTTTCCTGCGTTATAGAAAGGATACATGCTCCAAACACTGTTGCTGCTCTCATTCACCATCACAAGTTGTCCATCTAAACATGTCACACTGTTCATATGGTTGAAACCTGATGGAACTATAGAGCTTCTAAAATACGAGCAAATTCAGATAATCTTGGGACTGTTTCTAAACATACACAGCCCCAAAACTAGAATCTGAAAAAGCCCTAATCATAATGGGTATGAGGAAAAAAATAAGGAATCTTATAAGAGGTCCCCTTTGGTTTTATGTATTTATTTCTATAAAACTGGTTGAGACATTCTTCTATATATTAAATCACAGAAAATTTTTTGTGTTTTTCGCTCAGGTTGCCATAAGCATCAATCTGACAGATACAGTAACATCCTCCTCCACTGCATGTTAGCTCAAGTTTTAGCTGGTCTTCTGACATTACACCAGCATTGTGTCATGCCAAATGTTCAATGAAAATAAAAAGTGGCTAATCGTGAGAGAAAAAATGTAGCAGCTCCCCTACCCCCCATTCAGTTTTGAGTCTACAAGGCATGTTTCCATGACAATGCTGGCACAAGTGTTTTCACACACTGTTTACACTGCAACACTGACTATGGTGATGGGATGTTTGACGGCAGTTCTGCTTCATGGTTCTTTTCTCTTAGGGCCCATGTTGCATGCGGCAGCTAACAGCACCACAGTCAGGTTGTTTGGTACCATCCAGATCTAGACTAGAATCAAAGCGTAATTGTACTTTAAGTGACAACCCGCTCTTTAGATGCAAGTGCAGCTGGTGGATAAGCTGGAGTTAGCGTGAAACCAACAATTATCACTTTCAGTTACATGACGAACCTGTCAGTTGTGGGGGCATCACTAAGCTTGAAGTTCACTGTGCTGTAGAAGCTCTGCACATTAAAGTCTGAGATTTGAGAGGAGGGAGTATCTTTTGGGATTAATGCGCTCTGACTGAATGGTTTGATGCCTTTACTTAAAGCTGAATTGAATTGTTTCAAACAAAATAAACTACGGGCTCACATATACATATGGAATGAGGCGAGATGCAAAATTAACTTTGTCCGCACCTTTCCAGCGCTAACTTGGTGCTGCACCCTTTAATACATCTGGGCAGAAGGTTTTTTTTTTTTTTTTTTTTAATGCCAAAGTGCCTTGACTACTCAGTTTGGACCAGGAAGCAGAATCACTGTCTTAAGCACCTGTCTGCTCCCTCTAAAGTAAATGAAAATATAAAGCATAAGCATCCTAAAGTGATTAAAAAAGTTGATAAAATCCAAATTAAGCATGTCGGCTCTAAATCTAATGACTTGGACTCTGTTCCTCCTCATAACTTAAGCACTAACCACATTTAATTTTTAAATCGTTAGTGCTGACACTTCATGTAGAAATACAGCTTGCGTACTAATAGACACACCCTTAAAATAAAGGCTGAACAGAAATTGATTTAAAATTAAAATTCACCATCTGACAGTGCAGGTAACAAATCCTTAAATTTCCACTATACAGTCTATTAGACGACTAGGGCTGGGCAATATGAAAAAAATAGTCACAGTACATCTTTTTCATATTGATCGATATTGTTATATATTGCGATATGAATTAAATCACTATTTCTGTCAAGCAGGTTCCTTTTTACTCCTGAGATGTGAAGCTATAACAAGATTAATTTTAAATATTTATTTTCTGTCAGAAGTTGAACCTGACAAATGTAGTGTAGAACATTATACAACTGTATTTCAAATAATTACCATCCATCCATCATCCATCTTCTACCGCTTTTCCGGAGGTCCGGGTCGCGGAGGCAGCAGTTCAAGCAGAGAAGCCCAGACTTCCCTCTCCCCAGCCACCTGCTCCAGCTCTTCAGAGAGGATACCAAGGCGTTCCCAGACCAGCTGGGATATTACAAAATAATTACAAAATTAAATAATTACAAAACATAAAATAATAAATATTTTCTGATATTCTGCTCACCAACTTACCGATAGCTGAGTGAAGTACATGCTCGAAGCACTGCAGCCGTGTCCACTTGTTTAGTGATGTGACCTTCACTATATTTGTCCTACTGTCTGTCATGATGCAGACTTGTCTTCACTCAGCCTCCAGGATGCGAGTACTTTGGTCAGTCCTAAAGCAATGACTTCAGCTGTATGGTCTTAAGGAAAGTTTGAAGACATTTGCGTTTCAAATTCCAACCTTGATCATTGATGTGGGCAGTGAGGCTCATATATGGGTCAGATGTGCGACTTGACCACAAATCTGATGCAGTAGCGAAGTATGGCAGACTTTGCAGCTCCTTTTCAGCCATTTCTCTACGTTCCGTGCACAGCTGGGAAAGTGCCATCTGGGACAAATATTTATGGCCAGTGAGTTGGTAACAACGGTCACTTACTTTAATCAGCTGCTTAAATCCGACATTCTGTGTGTTGTATAGAATGGCACTGCTTCACATGGTAAAAAAAGTTTGTAGTGTTAACCTGATTTTGTGGGAACGTGCTTGACAGTTTGCAGCACACGTGAAGCTACTTCTTGTCAGACTTTAAATGGCCAAAATATCTCCACACTACTGAATTCCTCAGACCGTTCTGTTCAACATTCTCCTTGCCTATTGAGCACTGGGCGGCGTCCGTTTTGGTGTCTTCTTTGGCAACACTGTCACTGGACTTTTCACTGATGTTTCCTGTCATCTACTACATGGCTGTGCTAGTCCAAATATTAGCAGGTGTGCTAGGCTAGGCCCCGGCTACGTGCTGGTCCTCCATGGCTACACATGCTGCTGTGTGCGTCAGTTGAACATGACTTCCAGCCACATGATTGGTTCGGTGCGGTGTATTCTTATTTTCATTGGGTTTTCGTGTTGCCTGCCAAAACACAGAACGAATGAGTTCCATTGGAGTTCTATCAAAAATGTTTTATGTCTGTATCGAGGAAAAATTATTTCGCAATAGTTATCGTTACCGTTTTATTGCTCAGCCCTACAAGCAACCTCTGTAGATAGCTTTAAGAAGCAGCTCAAAATCTATTTGTGTGGTTTTGTTTTTAGTTAATTTAGCTCCTATTGAATATTTCATCTTATAGCCTTTTTAATGTATGGATTTTTTTAGGGAAATGAATGAATGAACTGGGAGTGTGTGTTTGTTCCAGTGTTTCTGTGTGTGTGTGTGTGTGGGGGGGGTAGGCTACTGTCAGTCTGAAGATTTTAAACCACAAAGACCTCTTCTTTGAAAATGTTTTGTCCACTAATCTGTCATGTTGAGTCGTCATATCACATCATCATATCTCGTGTCCATTTGTGCTCTCATGTCCCACACGCTCAGCAGAAATGAGGACAGTTAAATACGAACTATTTGAAGACAGCGTTTTTCACTGCACAGAGGACAAAAAAACAAACAAAAAACCGTTACATGGGTTTATGATTCAGTTCTCTATCGGACCACAGCTGGACCAGTCTGTCCCACTGGGAAAGCAGCTGTCATGACCCAGCAGAAGAGCTGGTGTGAGAGCACAAACCCAATATTGAGAGATGGATATCTTTTATTGTCATTGTAAAAATAGCACAACAAGATTATTTGGCACAAAGTGAGAATGACCTCGATAAAGTAATAAGTAAATAAATAGTCTAAAAAAAGAGAAGCATTCACTCAGCCCACTATGCACTTTCCATACACCCTCCCAGTTAGCATCTACACAAGCCAACACATACTGGAGTCATTGCACTACTATAGTTATAAAGGATAAAATGTAATAATAAAATGTATATGAATAGAAAAGTCAAGTTTTGTTTTCATGGTGACGATCAGAGTAAAAATGGCTTTTGAATAAAAACTGTTCAACAGTCTGGTGGTGCGAGTTTTCAGTGCTCTGTAGCGTCTGCCCGAGGGGGGGGGAGGTCAAACAGACGGTGGGCAGGGTGAGGTGGGTCTTTTAGGATGTTAGTTGTTTTCTGGAGGCAGTGGGTGGTGTTGTCTTCTAAGGCAGGTAGTTGTGTGATATTATGTAATGATGATAGTTTTCACAATTTTCACCTCATTCACTGTCATTCTTTTAAAAGAATGATTCAAAATGGAAAAATCCCGAGAGCTGTTTTGAATTGAATTTACAATTTTGCATTCAGCAGAGCAGATTAATACAGGTCAGGCCGTGATGAGCAGCTCCTCTTCTTTGTGTAAAAGAGAAGCTCTGATTAACGATATGTTTTTAGTGAGATCGGGTTGACGTTTATATAACTGAAGGAAATTTTACAACTCTGTCAAACTTATGGACAAAGAGAAAGACTGGCATCATCTCTGGACTGTAGCCGACAGCTGTCATCCGTGGGCAAGCAAGGCTGTGGAGTTACAAATCTTGCTTTTGGATGCATTTTCACTTTGTGAATAAACCTGTATTGTCCTCAAATGGAATTGTCCTCCCACTTAAACCTCTTTCGTGTTAGCATCGCATCTTTGATCTTGTTTATTAAAGGGAAAGAGAGCAAAGGCATCGATTTGGTTTATTTCACATAACACCCCAAACACATCTATGAATAATTAAGAGAGTTAGGACAACCTTTTTCGACTTTGCGCCCAGTGGAAAATTGTTTTGCGTGGCTGTGGTAGCAAAATGAACTTGGAAACACCCATAAACGCGCTCTGTGCCTCAGGCAACTGGTGACTGATTGCGTCCTTGTAATACGGCCCTAAATGTCAACGTCATACTGTAAATTTCCAGTTAAGTATTTGGATATAGCCCTACTATAGGTACATCTCAATAAATTAGAATGTCATTGAAAAGTTGATTTATTTTAATAATTCAATTAAAAAAAATAAAACTCCTATTATACAAATTCATTACACACAGTAATATATTTCAAGTGTTTATTTCTTTTAATTTTGATGGTTGTGGCTTATATTTTTTGAAAACCCCAAATTCAGTTTCTCAAAAAATTGGAATATTATATAAAATTAAGTTAAAAAATAGATTTTTAACGCTTTTTCAATCTTAGAGATAAGGTGAGGAGCTTGGTCATCCGGGAGAGGCTCAGAGTAGAACCGCTGCTCCTCCACATTGAAAGGAGCCAGTTGAGGGGGTTTGGGCATCTGATCAGGATGCCTCCTGGATGCCTCCCACTTGAGGTGTTTCGAGCACGTCCAATGGGGAAGAGACCCCAGGGCAGATCCAGGACATGCTGGAGAGACTTAGTCTCCCAGCTGGTCTGGGAAAGTCTTGGTATCCTCTCTGAAGAGCTGGAGCAGGTGGCTGGGGAGAGGGAAGTTTGAGCTTCTCTGCTTGAGCTGCTGCCTCCATGACCCGGACCTCCAGAAAAGTGGTAGAAGATGGATGGATGGATGACTTTTAATAGAAATGTTGGTTGAGTGAAAAGTATGTCCATGTACAGTGCATCCGGAAAGTATTCACAACGCTTCACTTTTTCCACATTTTGTCATGTTACAACCTTATTCCAAAATGGATTAAATTCATTTTTTTCCTCAAAATTCTGCACACAATACCCCATCATGACAATGTGAAAAAAGTTTTGGCTTTTTTAGATTTTTGCAAATTTATTCAAAATAAACAATCAAGAAATCACATGTACATAAGTATTGACAGCCTTTGCTCAGTACTTTGTTGATGCACCTTTGGCAGCAATTACAGCCTCAACTTTTTTAGAATATGATGCCACAAGCTTGGCACACCTATCTTTGGGCAGTTTCGCCCATTCCTCTTTGTTGCTGCTCTCAAGCTCCATCAGGTTGGATGGGAAGTGTCAGTGCACAGCCATTTTCAGATCTCTCCAGAGATGTTCAATTGGATTCAAGTCTGGGCTCTGGCTGGGCCACTCAAGGACATTCACAGAGTTGTCCTGAAGCCACTCCTTTGATATCTTGGCTGTGTGCTTAGGGTCATTGTCCTGCTGAAAGATGAACCGTCACCCCAGTCTGAGGTCAAGGGCATTCTGGAGAAAGTTTTCATCCAGGATGGTGTCTGCACATTGCTGCATTCATCTTTCCCTCTATCCTGACTAGTCTCCCAGTTCCTGCTGCTGAAAAACATCCCCACAGTATGATGCTGCCTCCACCATGCTTCACTGTAGGGATGGTATTGGCCTGGTGATGAGCGGTGCCTGGTTTCTTCCAAACATGATGCCTGGCATTCACACCAGTGCTTTCAATCTTTGTCTCATCAGACCACAGAATTTTGTTTCTCATGGTCTGAGTCCTTCAGGTGCCTTTTGGCAAACTCCAGGGAGGCTGCCATGTGCGTTTTACTAAGGAGTGGCTTCTGTCTGGCCACTCTGCCATACAGGCCTGATTGGTGGATTGCTGCAGAGATGGTTGTCCTTCTGGAAGGTTCTCCTCTCTCCATATAGGGACACTGGAGCGCTGACAGTGTGACCATTGGGTTCTTGGTCACCTCCCTGACTAAGGCCCTTCTCCCCTGATCGCTCAGTTTAGACGGCTGGCCAGCTCTGGGAAGAGTCTTGGTGGTTCCGAACTCCTTCCATTTACGGATGATGGAGGCCACTGTGCTCATTGGGACCTTCACAGCAGCAGAAATTTTTCTGTACCCTTCCCCAGATTGTTGAGTCTAATGTCTCTCATCTTCCTGTTGACAATACTGTATAGATTCTTTCTGTGGTTTAGATCTGGAGAGTTTGCTGGCCAATCAAGCACAGTCATGGCATGGTCATTTCACTAGGTATTGATACTTTTGACAGTGTGGGCAGGTGCTAAGTCCGGCGGGAAAATGAAACGAGCATCTCCATAAAGCTTGTTAGCAGAGTGAAGCATGAAGTGCTCTAAAATTTTCTGGTAGATGACTGTGCTGACTTTGGGCTTGATACAGTGGACCAACATCAGCAGATGACCTCTTTTCAGATGAAAGTTAATTTTGCATTTCAGTTAGAAATCAACGTCCCAGAGTCTGGAGGAAGCGTGGAGAGGCACAGAATCCCAAGTTGCTTGAGGTCCAGTGTGAAGTTTTCACAGTCAGTGATGATTTGGGGAGCCATGTCATCTGCTGGTGTTGGTCCACTGTGTTTTATCAAGTCCAAAGTCAGTACAGCCATCTACCAGGAAATTTTAGAGCATTTCATGCTGACGAGCTTTATGGAGATGCTGATTTCATTTTCCAGCCAGACTTGGCACCTGCCCGCACTGCCAAAAGTACCAAACCTAGTTTAATGACCATGGTATCACTGTGCTTTATTGGCCAGAAAACTCCCCTAACCTAAACGCCATAGAGAATCTATGGAATTTTGTCAAGCAGACGATGAGACACCAAACCCAACCATGCAGACGAGCTGAAGGCCACTATCAAAGCAACCTGAGCCTTCATAACACCTCAGCAGTACCACAGGCTGATCACCTCCATGCCAAGCTACACTGATGCAGTAATTCATGCAAAAGGAGCCCCGACCAAGTATTGAGTGTGCACATGGACATATTCTTCAGTCGACCAACATTTCTATTAAAAATCCATTGTTTAAAATTGATTTTATGTAATATTCAAATTTTTTGAGAAACTGAATTTGGGGTTTTCATGAGCTTTAAGCCATAACCGTCAAAATTAAAAGAAACAAACACTTGAACTCTATCACTCTGTGTGTAATCATTCATTCATTCATCTTCTTCCACTTAATCCTTTTTGAGTCGCGGGAGGGGGTGGGGTGGGGGGCTGGAGCCTATCCCAGCATCTTTGGGCGAGAGGCAGGGTACACCCTGGACAGATCACCAGTCCAACACAGGGCCAACACAGAGAGACAGACAACCATTCACTCTCACAGTCATACCTAAGGACAATTTAGAATCCCCAGTTTGAAGCCAATTAACCTAACTTGCATGTTTTTGGCATGTGGGAGGAAACCAGAGAAATCCCGGAGTAAACCCATGCAGACATGGGGAGAACATGCAAACTCCACACAGATCACTGTTGGTCGGGGGCTGGGATCGAACCCAGGATCCCACGACCAAGGGTGAGTTGTTGTGCTGCCGCAGTGCTAACCACTCCGCCACCGCACCGCCCCTGTGTGTAATCCTGTATATATAATATAGTAGTTTCATTTTTTAAATTGAATTACTGAAATAAACCAACTTTTTGATCGCATTCTAACTTATTGAAATGCACTTGTATATGTAGATACTGTTAGAATGGTTGATATTTATATTAAGAATGGCTAAATTTTCAAACAGAATCCTTAGGAGCCAAAGCTCATATGCAGTATATTACTTGAAGTTTTTTTTTTTTAAATCCTCAACTCTTTCTGATGTCTTATAGAGTGAAGGGACAACCGATTAGATGAAAGTTGATGGAAATGGTGTTAAAATTATTATTCTTTTTGGCAAAAGATGACCCAATATCAAGGCCTAGGAGAACTTTGAAAAGAAAATTTAGATTAAAAATTAGACAGATTTGCGCTGACTCCAAGAACAACAATAAATAAAATACAAATTACTTGAAGTAAACCAGGAGCTTTGAGTTTGTAGATGCATTTTCCGGGTTTGCCAAGGTTGTGATTCATTTTTAGTCACTTTCACATGTCCTCCGTAGGGATGTAGAGTGACTGGGAGTTTGTGTTGAGCTGCAGCTGGGAGAGAAATGTCAGAAGCAAAATTCCTTAGACAGAAAAAAGTCTTCATTTATGGATGAAAAATGTGAAAACCAAGTCTGTCTGTAGTGTTGTGCTCTGTGAGAGCTTCCTTGTGCTGACAGGAGAAAAATCTCACTGTCCAACTGAGATGTTTCACAGATCGTTTCACTTCCGGCCTCGTCTCGGGGGAAGTCTAATTTGTTTAGAGAAGCTCTCAGAAATGCTGAAAGGATAGCAAGATGAGAGGAGGAGATGGTAAGGACAGAGCAGATGTATAATCAACACAAGACACTGGTTTCAAACAAAGGTTTGTTCGATTAGCTATGCAAAAAAAAAACCCAAAAACCCCACTTCATTGCATTGCTACTAGCATCGCACAGCAACTGCACATTAACTATTTTTACTTTACTAGAAAGCTGTTCTTTATTATGGCTCATTGTGGCTTTTGCCCTCGATTGCTGAAGCAGCTTGTGTTTGGGAATTTAACCTGAAAACAGGTTGTCACTACTGGAATAACGATGTCAGTCATTAAATGTCACTTTAAAGGTCCCATGACATGCTTTTCCATGTTTTCTGACTTATCTACAATGTTATATTCATGAATCATCATCTTAAAAGTGTCCAAAGGCTCAGAAAACAAAGTATATGGCCCTCAAAAGTGCGTCCAAATCAGCACACATTTGAGTGTAGATGTAATCGTACAAAAAGGTCTATGTGGTATTTCTGAAACCATGCATATCCAGTCAGTCTCATCAGATTGAATTCCACGTCCACATCTCTCCCCCAGAATTTACGACACAGTGGAATGAAAAATGGCAGAAAGAGAAACTTCTGTTGTAGAAATTGACATCATCATAAGAGAAGGAAACAAAGTTGTGTTGTGTGGCAACATCAAAAGTCTCATTCAGTGCAAAAGGAGCTCGTTTTGGAGGGGATCAGTGCTGCACATCACCATTGGTTTTACCAGCTGATCTTCAGCTGAGGGTTATAATTTAAATCTGTACAGACATGATTTATTTGTGTATTTGGGTTATTTATTACCTATATAATCATAGTTCTTCATATTGAGGAAAAAAGTGTTTGGACTTAATACAGAGGAGTGAGTCTGCCTTCATAGGTTACAGACAAAAATGGGAATAAGTCAAACTTTTTGACTAAATGTAGTTTGCGTGGTCATTACTTGTCATACAAGAATACTTGTCAAACATAAGAATTTATTACTTACATTATAGAAGTCCAGAAAGAAGTCTCGACTCGGGGACAGTTGTGCGCCCTCCACATTGGCTCAGCCACATGTACAGCTCAAGCAACTGGCATTATTGGGCAAAAATGTATGGGAAAATAAAATAATTTCCCCACATTTTCTCTGGTGTTCAGCAGATTTCACTGGTGGTCTGAAGAATTTTTTATAACCTCGATGTAACTCATCATGGCCTGTTTCTGCGGTCTTCAGCTCTGTTGCAATTTAACCAGCCGAGTTAACAAAAATATGTGAGGGATAACCATTATCAAATACTATATAACACGTATCTTAGTCAGATAAATACTTGAGAACATTGATTTAACATAGTACTCACACAGGAGAGGATTCCCTACAAAGATATTAATACTGTTACAAATGCCCTTTTCAGGGCATGAATGAGGCACCAAACGCCAGCAGTGAGTTTGCTTATTTATTAACAAAAGTAACAGAATAATGTGCCTTGAGGGGCAAAACACATACACTAAACACGACCTCACTTGGAGATAATGTGAGACACAACAAATAACCACAAACACTTACATATGAATATAGCGAGGGCAAAACCTGACGCTGAAGAGAGACTGGAGCCGGGCGTAGGGACTCCAGCCTAAGTTGGGCGTGATCACAGCGAGGACTGAGTCTAGCTGGCGATCTTAAATAAAGAGCAAAACACAAACTACAAACAGGTGTGGAGACCAAAGTAATTACTGAATACAAACAGCTGTGACAGGTCATGAGCAGGCTTGACAGCAGGAAGTTCAGCCACGGCGCTGTGAAAATAAAAGCACAATCATCACGACAAAAACATGACTAAATACATACACAGGAAAAAAGGATAATAATCAGGAGACCCGAGCATGGTACACAACCGCACTCGGGATCATGACAGTACCCTTCCCTTAAGGGGTGGTCCCCAGACACCCCACAGTAACATCAAAAAGAAAAGGAGAACCCCCCCCCCCCCCCCAAACAGCAACAACTACAAAAACCAACCCCGGGAGGGCGGTGAGGGGATCCAGGCCCAGAAGGAGAGACACAAAACAACTGAAAATACCCATAACCACCATCAATAACAAGAATATAAAGGGAACTGGGTCATACAAAATAAACAGTTCAGGTGGCCTCCCAGTGTCCTGGCTCCACCTGACCATTAAGTGGAAAAGGCCGGGCGGCAAACCAACACCCCAGAGGCCCCAACTATGAAAAAAGAGTTTGGGGGGGCCGACCGAAATCCCAGGAACGCTGAACGGCCAGGTGGAATGAGTCAGGTGGTCTGCCTGAGAAACTAGACCACCTGACCCGGCAGCTCAGTCTATCGGGCAGCCGGCCAGTGTTCTTCAGCACCAGGACTGGAGGGGGGAACTGGGAGGCGGCTTACCCACTGGGAGGCTCACTGACAGGAAGCTGGGCCGGGGTAGAGGAACCCAAACGGCGTCTGGTGGTGGGGAGAGGAGGGCGACCATGACGGCGTCAGGCTGGAGCTTAGCAGCACCCGTGGTGGACCCCGACCTGGCCAATGCTGCGCCCACAATGGACCCCCACCAGGCAAATGCTGCACCCACGATGGACCCCGACTGGACCAACGCCGCACCCACGATGGACCCAACCCGAGGAGGGACCCAAACGACAGCCTTGGGCAGGGGGGAAGCAGTGCCCTGGATGACCTCCAGAGGCGAACCCAGACCCTCAGTGATGTCAGATGGAGCTGGATCATCTCTGGTGACCCTGGAAGAAGCTTAGACACAGCTGAGAGACACAAGGGGTCAGGGGCAGTGGCGGAGCCCGGCGAGGCGAGCTCGGATGCAGCGGGCGGCTGAACCCGGCTCTCCTCCCCAAGAGACAGGCAAGATTGCTCCAAAATAGAAAATAGACAAAACAGAGCACTTGCCTGATCTCAAGCTCCCCTGCAATCCAGGACACTGGCGATTCAGGTAACAAAGGTGAAATGGGCTTGGTCATCAGGAGGTCAATCCCAGGTTCCCTCTGAGCTGCAGAGGCCACTGCAGCCGGCATGATAGTCTCAGCAGTCCCAGAACCCCCTGGCGCAGTAACCCACACCGATGGCTCACTTGGCGCAGCGGCAGGAGGACAGTTACTTGCTGGGGCTGAATTCTGTTCACTGGAGACCTGAGGACGCTTCATCGTTGGCACAGGCTTCAAATGGCTGGCAGCCCTCCTCCTCTGTCCATATCGTGGTTGCGGGGCTGGGACCAGGTTCACCACGGCCGCAGGCTCCTCCCTCGTCCGGCGGTCTATTCCTGGTACTGGCAGACACTCAGGGTATAGGAGGAGACACAGAGGTAGCAAGTTCGGTTTTAGTGGCTCCAGCAGGTGGTGGGGGCTCAGTGTACTGCATAACCTAAGCCCCACCCTCAGGAATCAGACAAGGTAATTCATCAAATTGAGGAAACAAATGAAAAAACACTTGCCTGTTTTCCTGGGGTTCGATGGTACCTGCTGCAGTAGACTCGGTTCTTCCCTTTCCCGTAGAAATGGTGATGGTGGGCCCCTCGGGAAGACAAGGAGGAGCCACCCCAGCAGGATCGGTGACAGGCAGGACTGGAGAAGGAATCACACGGCTCGCAGCAGCTGAAGAAAGCGCCGTAGAGGAGGGAAGAGCAGCTGAGGCAGTCCGGGGTAGAGGAGCTGGCGAAACGGCAGAAAAAGAGACACCCGGAGGCTGAGGCTGCTGTCTGCACTCTCTGCTATGGCGAAGAAAAAACAGCTAGCTGGGAGACAAGGGAATTTTTCTGGCGGCACGTAGCAGGATCTAAACGGGAGCCCCACGGAGAATTGACCCGGTCAAAAAACTCCCTCCCCTTTGGAACGGCCGTGTCCTGGGGAGGAGATGGATTCTGAGCAGGGCGGCGGCGTCTTCTGGCTGGAAGCGAGGCTAAATTCAAATTGGGGAAACGCCGCTGCTGCACTGAAACTGAGGCCAGCAGATTGGCAAACTCAGGAAAATTATTTAGCCCAGGATTTGCCTCCACCAGTCTAACAGCTGCCACCACGCTCTTAAGAACTTTTACTGGCGTTGAAGGAAGAGAGCTTCAGCCACACGGCTCCTGATGAGTTCAGCTGCCCACTGTTCATCTTCACTGGGACCCCTGGCTGCCCTCCTCCTCCGCTGTGCAGGAAGACGGTCTTTCAGCGGAGCAGATACAGGAGCTGGAACCGTGGCAGGCACCTCATAAAGAGCCAAGGAATGGGAGAGCTTCACCATCGGCCCCCTCTTGGGCTTCCTAGAGAGTTTCTGGTCAAACTCACAGTTCTTCTGTAGAAGCGCCGATAGCTCAGCCAGCCTCTCCCTGCCCTCAGCGTGATCAGCAAGGCGAGGATGGCGTTTGATAGCTGCCTCCACGAGACCCAGGTACCATAAAGCGTCTTCGGGGGAATGTTGATGAATTATGGCTAGGAGGTCATCTATTTCCATTAGAGCCTGGACGAACTCAAAACCCAGGCTCATAGGATACCATGTGTTGAATGACGCCATGACCTCCTCCTGAAAAAGAAACGCAGGCACCTGGTTAAGGGAAAAAATACAGAGCCAAAAACAAAACTCACTGTGGCTGGCACCTCGCTTGGGCTGTGATCTACTGTTACGCCTGCCCTTTTCAGGGTATGAATGAGGCACCAAACGCCAGCAGTGAGTTTGCTTTTTTATTAACAAAAGTAACAAAATAATGTGCATCGAGGGGCAAAACACATACACCAAACACGGCCTTACTGGGAGATAACGTGAGACACAAAGAATAACCACAAACACTTACAGTACATATGAATATAACGAGGGCAAAACCTGACGCTGTAGAGAGACTGGAGCCGGGCGTAGGGACTCCAGCCTAAGTTGGGCGTGATCGCAGCGAGGACTGAGTCTAGCTGGCGATCTTAAATAGGGAGCAAAACGCAAACTACAAACAGGTGTGGAGACAAAAGTAATTACTGAATACAAACAGCTGTGACAGGTCATGAGCAGGCTTGACAGCAGGAAGTTCTGCCGCAGCGCTGTGAAAATAAAAGCACAATCATAACGACAAAAACATGACTAAATACATACACAGGAAAAAAGGATAATAATCAGGAGACCCGAGCACGGTACAGAACCACGCTCGGGATCATGACAAATATAGCCTATATATAAAACTAATAAAACAACTCCCTGAAAAACCCTGAGCTCAATCACAACCATAAAAAAATCAGACGCTCAAAGGTTAATTCACTTTTCCCCATTTCATCAAATAACTACAGTTTTTAAATTTCTGCTTAAATCTGTTTTATTTGCCACAGTGACAAACATGTAAAGAATGTTTATAATTGGTAAAAGCAGCCTCGTTAATCACCAGAACTCATCCAAATATGACAAGTCAAACATATCGTCTGAAAGGTTGCAGTGCTCAACAATCGGATCACATAATTCTCCCACACAGCCAGGTTTCTCCGCTTCACTGCATTTACACACAGACTTGAGAATTTGCACAGGGTGCACGATCTGAGACCTGTTATGAGATCTGAGCATATCCTATGATCATATCCAGATCGATAAATACCAATCTCTGCTTTGAAATGATTGTACTGACTTGTTTTACTGAATGATTTGCCCAAAAGCAGACCCAGAGACAGAGGCCGTTCAAGTGCAAAAGGTCTAGTTTATTTATTGCTGTGTGAATGTGAGTGTGAACATGAAGACCTGGCAGCCCTGTGGAGAGAGGGAAAAAGATTGATGAGATTACTGCAGGGGAATATTGCAATAAGTGAGGGTTCTTACAGATGGTAATGTTGAGGGTGGCGGTGAGCACCCACAGCCTGTTACCAGTTGTCTTCGGATTGTTGCAGACTTGATGCAGCAGTGCAGGGGGAATGAGTCCTCAGCTGAGGGTGAGATGTCTGCCTCGGCGCTGGACTTGGTGGTTAATAAACGTAGGTAAGTGCATTTACTTGGAGGGAGCCGAGAATCATGTTCCACCTAGATTAGAGTTTTCTACTCCACCAAGTAGGAGAGAATCCTGAGGTTGACGAGAGAGGAGACAAGTTACAGTTGAATTATACTTGCGTATAGCCCACGTAAGAGGAGGGCACGAGAGTAACGGGTCTGCACTGGTGATGTGCTCAAGCTGAACTGCAGTCTTGGAGGTCTGCCACTCCCATGAAGAGGAGGAGCCCAGGAGCTGTATTTAAAGGCTGGCTAATTGCCTGCAGGTGGAGCAATCAGGACAGTTGAAAACCGAGCAATCACAGATGGAACAATAATGTGCACAGAACTGAAACGCTACACGTACGACCGCTTTGCTGTCTTACACACGTTTGATAAATGAGGGACTATGTGTTCTGTAGTAATACTGTTAATTTTTTTTTTTGTTCAAGTCTTGTGTACTCTTGCTGGTGTGACTTTTCTTATGATACTTGGACACAATAATATCCTAGTGTCTGATTTATTTAAGTGGTATTACCAAAGGCAAGTTACCCTGACAACGTACCTTCTGGGGTCATTAAGGTGCACAAACCCCTCCATTATGATAAGGTAAAGCTCCATGGAGGGGCCATTACAGAAATCCCATCAGATTAAATTAAATTCAGTTCATTCATTCATTAATCTTCAACTGCTTAATCCTTTTTGGGTCATGGGAGGGGCTGGAGCCTATCCCACCATCATTGGGCGAGAGGCAGGGTACACCCTGGACAGACCAACCCTGTGATGGTCTGTCCACAGTCCATCACAGTCCATCACAGGGCCAACACAGAAACAGACAACCAGTCACTCCCACATTCATTCCTAAGGACAATTTACAATCCCCAGTTGATGCCAATTAACCTAAATTCAATTCATTTCAGCTCTTTTTAGATGTCATTCCACAACATTAGTCATTTCATAGTATGTTCAAACTGTAGGACAAATACCCCACAATTGTAGAAAGACCCCAACTATCAGTTGATCCCCTGTGAGCAGCACTCGGTGATGGAGAGGAAAAACTCCCTGTAAGCAGGACGAAACCTCCAGCAGAACCAGGCTCAGGAACAAGTTGGCAGCAACACAGGATTTACTTCTGATATTTACCTTTCTTGTTAAAATGGCAGACGTCTGATCAATTAGTGAAGATGTTCTCATGTAGTTTGAAATGCTTAGGTTTTTCTCTGTGTGAAAGGAAACCCGACCAAGGGGAAAAATGACCCAAGTTTTAAAAAATTTGTTGTAATTTTATTTATTAATATAAGGGTACATTAACATTGACCTCAACACAAGGAGAGACGTGCTGTACCAGGTTATAGCAGTATTGCTAATTTCCACCTGTAGTCCCTGGAAACGTTGATGTTACAATAGGTTATTTTACAACATCTAATGAGTTGTAGAAATATGACCAGATTCAGCATATCGCATCAACATAGCTACATTAATTATTAATAAGGACTTAATATCCCACCTCTCAATACAAGCATAATTTCCAAAACCAATCCAATTTACCAACCCTACACACATTCATACACATACTTGTACACACCTATGCATACACTGCTCACAAAATTTATGGAAAATGTAAGAAATTCACGCTACAGTGATATATCATGAAAGTAGGACATTTAAGTAGAAGCATGTAAAGGTGAGTTCCTCATCTCAAACAATTTATTGAAACAAAAGCCAACAACAGTGGTGGGTATACCACAACAAAAAAATGTCATTGTCTCAATAACTTGTCATGTGTCCTTGAGCATCAATTACACCTTGACAACAGCGTCTTATGCTGTTCACAAGTCGACTTATTGCCTGCTGAGGCATGGCATTCCACTCTTCTTGAAGGGTGGCCCTCAGGTCATTGAGGTTGTGGGGTGCAGGGTTACGAGCCTCTACACGGCAACTCAGCTGATCCCATAGGTTTTCTATGGGATTCAGGTCTGGAGAAATTGCAGGCCATTCCATCTGAGGTACCCCAGCCTCCAGCAGCCGTTCCCTAATGATGCAACCTTGATGAGCTGGAGCATTGTCATCCATGAAGATGAAATTAGGCCTGTGTTGTTGATGCAGACGGACAATGACTGGATTAATGATGTTATTCAGGTAGTATTGGCTTGTCACTTTACCATTCACAAGGTGTAGGACAATTCTGTGTTGACTAGACAGACCTGCCCAGATTGTAACACCACCACCACCAAAGGCTCGTCTGGTGACGACAGTGGCTGATGCGTAGCACTCTCTTGACGTCTCCAACATTGTTGGCGGCCATCATTTCTGCTCATCGTGAATCGACTTTCATCAGAGAACACCACTGAGGCCCACTGGTCCCTTGTCCTGCGTAAATGCTCCCTGGGCCATATGATGACACCTGTGTCTTGTGGTGTGGTCAGGTAATAATAATGCATCACATTTATATAGCGCTTTTCTTTGACACTCAAAGACCCTTTACAATGGATACATTATTCATTCACTCCTCAGACAATGGTAGTGGTAAGCTACTACTGTAGCCACAGCTGCCCTGGGCCAGACTAACGGAAACGTGTCTGGCAATCCATGCCAATGGCCTCTCCAACCACTACCGAACATTTATACACATTCATACCTGTTATGTCTGTAGAATGAGAAGAGCAGAGACGGTGACTGTACTGAACGATGGTTTTATTAAATACTCTGTTGGCAACATGTGTTACAACAGATAGCCGGTATGCTAGCTTGGGTTTGGCACAGGCTGGCGTTGGCACAGAGGTGGAGGAGCGCCAAAGAGGCAGAGCTCCTGCCGTCAGTCTCCTAATATAGGCACGGCGTGATGTCACCTGTGCCTGCATCCTCACGTCCGTGCAGCCTGTTTTTAGTATAGGAATATCTAACAATACCCAGTGTCATGGACACTGGAGGCAAAGTGGGTATAGTGTCTTGCCCAGGGACACAATGGCAGGATGTCTGGGGAGAGTGGAATTTGAACTGCCAACCCTTGTCATTATTAGACGACCTGCTCTACCTCCTGAGCCACTGCCACCCTAAGGTAGGTGACCTGCAAGGTACCATCTAGCACGCAGACCATGCTGATGTAAACGGTTTCAAATGGTCTGACGTGACAATTGGGTGCCTCTCACTTCCCTTCAATGTGCCTGGAGTTGAGTGGCATTCATCATCCAGTTCCGAAGTGCACTGTTCACAATGAAGTGGTCATCAGCGTGGGATGTGGCCAAAGGACGTCGACTTCTATGCCTTTCTGTGACTCTTCTAGTCTCTCTGTATCTCTGTTGCAACCTGCTGATGACACTCTGTGACACTCGAAGCTCAGTGGCCACTTCCCTCTGAACATCCAGTTTGAAGCCTCACAATGGCGAGGTACTGTTGATCAATTGTTAGGTGTCGTCTTGGTGTCATGATGTCAAAATGTGAACAGCATGATGAAGAGTACTGTTTAAGTACCAATTCTAATTGAACCAGAAAATTTATTGGTCGATTCATGGATCAAACACCTGTTGTGAATTTTGCTGTTAAGCACCTTGTTAGAGAACAGCAAGTTATGCAAAAAGTACAGAAACACTGAACAAGTGGACATGTACATTTAAAAGGTTAGAGAAGGCCAAATTAAGTTCACCTGTAAAGATTATAGTGCATTTTAGGTGCATCCTGAAATTTCACCTGAAAGCTGAATATCCCTAACGTTTTGTGAGTAGTGTATATACTCCCAAAACACTCACATTAAAAATGGATGCAAATGCTTAGCCAGGCATGCAAACATGTGTAACCCTGTACATGTTATAATCTCAGTTGGTAAGGTGTTACAATGACTCATGGCAACAAAAGAGAAGGATGATTTTGCAAAAGCTGCCTTACATATTGGAACTCGACATTCTCCTCTCGCAGTCGACTGTGTGGCTCAGGTTGTTTTTTCAGAGCTCAGTGTGGCAAGCTTTCTTACAGGAGGAGCTGTACGACCATGAATCATTTTGAAAAGTAAACAACTGTTTTTATATATTATAAAGTTGTCAATATTTAAAATATTGTGTTTGTAAGAATTTGACAGCAATGATGCTGTTGAGTTTTCTTGTAGTGAATCTTAAGGGCAGATTTGTATACTGATTCCAGAAGCTTCAAGGTGGTTTTACCGGCCTGAGACCAGCATCACATACAGCATGAGAAATGTAAAAGAATCATCGAATTCAAGTACATATGAGATGCCTCCATAGTAAGATACCCTCTTTTGTACCTGAAATTTGTAAGGTTAAAATTTATCTTATTGCCAAAGTTTTTTTTACATGATTTTTAAATGTTAGTTGAATCCAGAGTCACACCTAAATAAGTAAATTCGTCCATTCTCTTAATTTTTTGTCTGTTTATATAAATTCTTACAGGTTTTAAAAGCTTAAATCTGTTTGTGAAAAACATTGCTATTGGCTTTTTTTTTCTTCAGTACTTAGTATAAGACATAAATTCCACAGCCAGTCTGCAACCTTCTACATTGCTGTTGATAATTTTCAGGCCACCTGTGTTGCGTTTTTCCCTATGAGTGAACAGTACAGTATACACAATATAATATATAAATATATTATTCACTAATATATTAGTTATATAAAATCATATAAGCATGTTTATATATGATCACTGAACTGACACATTGAAAGTAACTAAAGAAACAATGCACCAAAGATTAGTTTTCCTTATATATTGGCTCTAAATATCTGTTGTCAATCTGTCTGCTTACCAATAAATAGTTGGTATTGACTTTGAAATACACATGCCAGTCTTTAAAGTGACAAGTCTGATTGTATGACATTTTATAATGTAGAATAGGCCCACATGGCACTCTCCCCGTGGCTTTTAAGACAGAAGTCAAATTGTAGAAAGTGCAAATCTATAAAAAAGGTGTTACAAGTTTTGAGAAAGAAAGAAAACTCTCCTATTATAAGATATGTCAATTATTTTTACAACTCAGTGGTTTTATCTTCATTTTAAGGCCAAGTTATGTTTTGTGCCTCATGGCTCTGGGTAGCTGATGCTGCTGATATGGAGTTATGAAGGGCTGCATGCAGGGAGACATGGCCTAAAAATAACCAACCTAAACCCAGGCTTAGATGGCTTTGGATGAGTTGGTGCATAGATTGAAGGTTAAGAAGACAAGTTCTCATTGTATGCAGGAACTCCTTTGAATGGCCGTCCACACCAAGCATGATAAAGATGACAATAACGATAAGATAAGCCTTTATTAGTCCCACAACGGGGAAATTCCAGGATTGCAACAGCACAGGGATAGCAACACTCAGAGCAACAATCAGAAGGCAAGAAAAAAAAAAAAAAAGCAAGCAAGAGCAGCTAATATACATATGTACATATTACTATAAATATATATATATATACACACAGACACACAGTGTAGAGCATTGTAGCTGGATGGGATAAATATGAGTATATAAACACACAGTACGGAGCAATGTAGCTTGATGGAATAATATGTAGATATATAAACACACAGTACGGAGCATTGCAGCTAGGTGGAAAAAATATGTAAATATATAAACACAGTGCGGAGCATTGTAGCGAGATGGAATGAATATATAGATATATAAATATAAACATAAACACACCCAGTGCGGAGCATTGTAGCTAGATGGAATAAATATGTAAATGTATAAACGCACACAGTGCAGAGCATTGTTGCTAGATGGGATGAAACAGCACAACCGTCTACTTAGTTATCCTACATGGTATGATTATGTGCCCATACATATTCTCACCCTCCATAGCTACCGGTATTTTCCTAGTTGTATGCCGGAGGGGACCATTGTGTAAGTCTATTGCATCTTTTGCATTCAAAAAACTATTAGTTTGTTACGTCTTTTTGCTATCTCTGCGAGCAGCCCTGCTTAGGTTGTACAGTCTGACAGCCGTTGGTAGGAAGGACCTGCGAAACCTCTCGGTTGTGCACCTGGGATGATGTAGTCTGCTGCTAAATGAGCTCCTCAGTGCATTCAGTATGTCCTGCATAGGGTGGAACTCGGACTCCAGCAGAGATGACAGTTTAGCCACCATCCTTCTCTCTCCTATCTCCTCCACCGGATCAAGGCGCTGCCCCAGGACAGAGCTAGCTTTCTTGATCAGTTTGTTCAGTCTCTTCCTATCGGCTGCAGTAATGCCACTGCCCCAGCAGACCACTCCAAAAGTGATGGCTGATGCCACCACCGTGTCATAGAATGTCTTCAGCAGCGCCCCTTGTACACCAAAAGACCTGAGTCTCCTCAGTAGGAACAGCCTGCGCTGTCCCTTCTTGTAGAGTGCATCAGTATTGTGTGACCAGTCTAGTTTATTGTTCAGATGAACACCCAGGTACTTGTAGGATGTCACCATCTCAATGTCTGTTCCCTGTATATTTACTGGTGCTGTGAGGGGTTGTCCTTTCCTGCGGCAGTCCACCACCAGCTCCTTAGTTTTCCTCGCGTTGATCTGGAGGCAGTTCTGATGGCACCAGTCCACGAAGTCCTGGATAAGCCCTCTGTACTCAGCTTCATCTCCATTGGAGATGAGGGCAATGATCGCAGAGTCATCAGAGAACTTCTGTAGATGGCAGTGTGTTGTGTTGTGTGAGAAGTCCGCAGTATAAAGAGTGAACAGGAAGGGAGCCAGCACCGTTCCCTGGGGGGCCCCCGTGCTACTGATGATCGTGTCGGACACACAGTCCCGGGTTCTCACAAACTGAGGCCGGTTCGTGAGGTAGTCCAGGATCCATGATGACAGGTGCTGGTCCACCCCTGCGCGCAGCAGCTTGTCCTTCAGGATCATCGGTTGGATGGTGTTGAAAGCACTGGAGAAGTCAAAGAACATGATCCTCACCACATTCCCGGGCTTCTCCAGGTGGGACAGAACGGTGAAGGAGGAAGATCACCGCATCCTCCACCCCAATGCTATGCTGGTAGGCGAACTGGAGTGGATCCATCGCTGGTTCCACCAGGGGGCGGAGGTGAGCAAGGAGCAGTCTCTCCAGGGTCTTCATCAAGTGGGACGTCAAGGCCACCGGTCTGTAGCTGTTCAGGTCTTTGGGGTGGGAAGTTTTTGGTACAGGTACCACACAAGATGTTTTCCACAGCTGTGGTACCCTCCCCAGCTTCAGGCTCAGGTTGAAGATGTACGTCACAATCCCACACAGCTGGTCTGCACAGGACTTTAGGAGCTTTGCGCTGATGCCGTCCGGTCCCGACGCCTTCCTCGCCTTGATCTTCCTCAGCTCCGTCCTCACCTGGGTCCTGGTCAGGGTCAGGATGGGGGGCTGTGTGTTGGGAGTGGGGGGGTGTTGGTGGAGTGGGGAGTGGGCAGCAGGACTTGATGTCTTTACAGGCAGCAGTGGCTGTTGTGCAGTCAGGGGGGAGGGCGGTTGGTCAAACCTATTGAAAAACAAATTCAGATTGTTCGCCCACTCCCTGCCCCCCGTGGCCTGGGGGGAGGTATTCTGGAGCCCAGAGATGGTTTTGAGGTTTCTCCAGACCCCGCTGATGTCGCTCTGTTGCAGCTTGTCCTCCATCTTCCTCCTGAAGCTGTCCTTGCCTTCTCTGATCTTTCTCCTCAGCTAAATTATATTAGCTGAGGAGATTATCTCCTCATTATTATTATCTCCTCAGATAAATTTATAGTTTTAAAAATTGTTCTAACTCAAGTGGATGGCAGAGTCCGGACTTATGGTTGTCCCTGTAGTGTGGACTCTGCCATCCACTTCAGTTACTATTTTTAAAAATATCATTTTATAGTTATTGTTATCATGCTTGGCGTGGACGGCCCTTAAGGCTAATGGAAAATAAGGTTCTTTCACACTGAAGCATGAAGTAAATAGAAATAATTTTCATATCTTTTCCTTTTTTTTTTTTCACCCTTTAGCCCACGAGCCCCAAATTTGGAAAGGCTGATTCGTATGAAAAGCTGGAGAAGCTGGGAGAGGGTTCATATGCTACAGTTTACAAAGGAAAGAGCAAGTAAGTAGTGTGTGGAACCGCCGCCTAATCCAGCCACTCTTCTTTATAGTTCATAAGAGCCACTAGTGGATGCAGTGAATGTTATGTTTAATGATACACAAGTCCTGCTGTATCTGAATGAATTCATTAACTGGAAATATGGCGGTGAACAAATAGTTTCTGCAGTGCTTTAACGTGCACAGAAGCAATGTCATTTCCCTTCTTGTGATCACTACAGGACCGATGTTTTTATCCATCATTTCCCACATTCATGGTTTGCTGCCTCTCATGTTTTGTTTTTTTTTAATTAAATTCTAGAAAATAAAAAGTTTACACATTGTCAAGGCACAGAATCCCACAGACGCTAATCTTCTCAGTAATGGTGCTATTTTGGTGACAACAGCTTTGATTGGCGACTTTCATCCATCTGTAATCCTGTGGCCTTGTACCCTGGGTCTCACTCCGCTGCTGCTAAATTGCATTCCATTGGCCTAACTACTCTGGCAGTTCTCTGGCTTCACAGATTTTAATAATTTACTTTGTCACCCCAGCAGATTACCATACGTCTTTTGTTCTTCCTGTTGTTTTCAGGGTAAATGGCAAGCTGGTTGCTCTGAAGGTTATCCGTCTGCAGGAGGAGGAAGGGACACCATTCACCGCCATTAGGGAAGGTAAGATTGTTTTTTACATGTTACTGGAATACATTTCAGTTTTTATTCTCCATATAAGAAAACTGCTGAAACCATATGTTGATGGGTATCTGGATAAAAGGCAATTATGGTGTTCTTTCATTATTTAGGTGTTTAGTTGTGATTACGGGTGCACCAGAACCACATTTTTGCACAGGGACATCTCAGAAATTAGACTGTCATGTAATTTTTCATTTTTTCTTCTTAATTTACTTCCAAAAGTCATTATTGCTTTAATTTTGATGATTAAAATTTATGTCTTATTAAAATTAATAACTTAGTATCTCATATTATTAGAACATTTCATTCTGAGTTTGAGTTCTTTACTATTCATACAGTATAAAAAGCTACTACACATCTTCCTGACCAGTTCAGTACATGCAACCACAATTACGGAAAAGACTACTGACTTGATCATTGTCCAGAAGACAATCATGGACATGCTCGTGAAGGAGGGTAAACCACAGAAAGTCATTACTGAAAAGGCTGGCTGTTAACACAGTGATGTAGCAAATTACAGTATTAATGGAAATCCTATGAAAAGTTGGAGAAGCTGGGAATAATATTAATGGAAATCCGACTAAAATGGAAAAAGTGTGGTAGAAAAAGCTGCACAAGGAGCAGAGATAACCTGAGCTTTGAGAGATCAAATTTTTGAGGGACAAGGAAAAAAAAAAAAAAAAAGAACTGCCTCGGAGGAGTAGGGATTTTTCTGAAATCCCATTAGTGCCCAGATCTCCGGACCCTTGACCTTGACCACAGTCTGGGTGCAGACCCACCTGAGGATCTTTGTGAGTTTGGTGAGCATCAAATCAATTGCCTGGGAGGAGTAGCGAGTTTTCTGGAATCACGTTAGTGCCCAGGTCTCCTGACCTTGATGACTTTGAGCTATTTGCTAAATATTTTTATTACTTTCTTCAAAGTCAGAGGTTCCTTAGTTTGCTGGAATTTTGTCCCATTCCTCTTAACAGAACTGGTGTCAATGTACTGCTCTCTACTCTCAGTGCAGATTACAATGGCGTCTGCAAATATCATAGCCCACGGAGACACCTGCCTGAACTTGTCTGTCAGACTGTCCATCACCATAGCAAACAAGAAGGGACTCAGAGCCGATCCCTGATGTAACCCCACCCCCACCATGAATCCATCTGTCACTCTTACAGCACATCTCACCACCGTCTTGCTGTCCTCAGTGTCCTGTGCCACCCTCACATAGTTTGTATCTCTACCACCAAGAGCCTGTATCCACTTCTTCCTGAACTCTGTGCAGTTTTCTTCCCCATTTGATCCTTGACTCTACCTTTATTTTCTTCCTCTTCTTTCTTTCCAAAGTCATCCTACAGACTACCATCCAATGCTACATAGCTACATTCTCCCCCGCCACCACCTTGCAGTCTCCTATCTTTTTCAGATTTCTCCTTTTGTATAAAATATAGTCCACCTGTGTGCACCTTTCTCCACTTTTGTACGTCACCCTATGTTCCTCTCTCTTCTTCAAATACATGTTCACCACAACCATTTTCCATCCTTTTGGCAAAATCCACAACCATCTGTCCTTCCACATTTCTCCCATTAAGACCATACCTATCAGAACTTCCTCATCACCTCTGTTCCCTTCACCTACATGCCCATTAAAATCTGCTCCAATCATCACTCTCTCCGTCCTGGGAACACTCTCTACCACTTCATTCAGCGTACTCCAGAATTCCCCTTTCTTTTCTGCCTGACATCCACTTTGTGGAACATCCAACATCACACCTTTGATTTCTGTTCTGGAAGTTAGTGATGATTCCCAGCCCTATTGGTAATGTCTTGCTGTGGATATAGTGGAATCAGTGATGGACATCAGTGATAGAGCAATGGAGAAAAGTCTGTGATTTCACTGATTTGATTCATATTGCTATTTTCATGGACAGGTGAGCTGATAACTGCTATAACCTACAGGTTCTGTAGGTAGATTATGTTGGACAATTTTTGTCCCCCCCCTTTTTTTTTTTTTTTTTTGCATGTAGGTAAAGGTTAAGTATTCTATTAGCCAGGAGCTAAACATTCATTTCTTCTGTGTGTACTTTTAGCTAATATGTATGACACAGAGTGGTGACGATAATTAAAGCCCAACATGGTTGGCTGCTTTGTTTTCTAGGAAAACTGGAAAGAAGTGCAGTGATTTATTTAAACATGCAAAAGTAAATGGAAATGCAGCATACAAGGTAAAAACAGTTTTTACAGTTCTAACAAGTTTGAAAATCACTATTTGGCCTAACCATCTTTATTCTTCACTGCAACCTGTACTCTCTTACGTACAGTGTCTTTTCTTTGCTATTAATAGTCTTCGTGATTAGCTCCCCATCCTTCTTGAAATTCTTTGGATGTTGGCTGACTTGTTCCATTTTCTATCAACACATGCCCACACTTTAAATTTTTCTTCATCACTGTATCAGACCTGTTTCTATACTGATTCCAGTCCAGTCTTGTGTAATTTTGCATACCTCAGCCTTTTTTCCTGTTTCCTTTCCTGAATAATGACTTTTTGACAGCTATTTTTCCATTTAGTCCATTCTGATGAGGCCTTGATCAATGGTAGATGAATCATATGAAGGGTCCGTCCGTCCGTCCTGGGTCTTTGCTGGATTTTTCAGATTTCTAAAAGACATGAATTTCAGATGCTGTTGATGTATTGTAGATTTTTTTTTTTTTTTTTTTTGGCCTGACAATTCTTTTGTCCTCCATTTGTCCAGTTTCCTCAATTTTTTTTTGAAGAAACTGGATAATATTTAGGTGTAAGGGCTAGATTGAACAGTCAAAAAACAGGCAATGTCCAAAGAAAGACTTTGGAAGAACTTCAGAAAGCAAGCTCAAGACCATGTTGAAAATTACAAGAAAGTCTAGCTCCTGAGAAGCAAAATATCAAGAAATCAAGAGTTTTGCACATCATTGTATGTCTGAGGTTCAGACTGTGACCAAAATGTAAATTGTTATTTCTGGGGTTTTTTTCTACAACTTCCACCTTTATTCCTCTATCTTTGCAGGTTTATCAGAAGTTCAGAAGATCGGAATTATGTCATATCTACATTTACTGCTTTCCAATAAAACGAGTTAGAATATCCCAACTCTCTTGTTAACCATTATCCGCAATACCAGCCAAAAAAAAATGCAGTAGGAAGTAATTTGTGTATAAATCACTGTAGTGATTTAAAAATAGGAGTTGGGCAGTAATGTATCAACAACAGACAAGCAGAAGTGCTGGCATCTAGTACATTTTACACAGCCCATTGATTGGTTGTGTGACACATCGATACCAAAGTCAAGCTATGGTGAGGGCTGCCGGGCCTTATGAGGTGGACATCCGACTTCAGGGGGTGGCAAACCTTCCAGTCAGGGACTCGGAAAACATACTGACCTTAGACAAGTCATGGAATGTGGCTTTAATTCTCCATCTCTACTGTGTTGTTGTCTGCAGCATCTCTCCTGAAAGGCCTGAAGCACGCCAACATCGTGCTCCTCCATGACATCATCCATACCAAGGAAACTCTGACTCTGGTCTTTGAGTACGTGGTGAGTGTGTACACTGAAAGATCACTTATTTGGACAGCTGATGGACTGAACCTGGGATGATAACACTCATTTAGTTAAAATTAGTTTTTGTCTCTACAAATGCATTCAAAGAAGAAAAACACTGATACAAATTAGCAGATCACCAAATTAACAGCCAGATTGTCGGGTGAAGCAGTTTATTTATGCAATGCGTATTCCATAAATTCATACAAAAAAGGATTTTTCACATTTGTCCTTATCTTAGGGTTTTTAGAAAATAAACATTCCTATTAAATTGTGTTTAATTTCCCTCAGTACAACCATTTGGATAGTTTTTTTTTTTTTTTTTTTTTTTACATAATTTGCATGTTTTTAAAACATTTTAATTCAGTATATTTTAAAATATTTATCTAAATAAAAAATGAATTTGTCAACTCCTAGCTTGCTTTACACGTAATTTGTATTGCTGTTATGTATTACTGCGTTTTGTAATGACATATATAGGCTATATGTCTTACTCCTTATGCTACACCGTCCTATGTGGAACTATGAATAAAGAGTATAACCTAAAAAAAGTGAGTACTGATTCAGAAGCTCTTTGGCTTTATATAATAACGCAATAAACATTAATACTGTAGTTGTTAGGTTTCCAATTTATTATCTAATGACACACCTGAGAGCTTGGCTCCAAATACTCCATGTTCCATGCTATTTATTATTACCTAAATTTGCTCTGTGAGATTTGGAAGTTTTGAATGTAATCAAAGACAAATTGTTCACAAACCATTTCTTCAGTTTCACTCTTTCTCAGGGTTTCCTCTGGTAACATTTATCGGTGGCGGGCCGCCTCACCAGAAGATTTACTGCCTCGCCAAGAAGGAGATATGAATTTAAGAAAAATATATGAAGCAATGACTTTACGCAAGCGCGCACACGAACAACGCGCATGGCCTCCATTCGCACGGAGTTTAGAAGCGCCCCACCCACGTGAGCTTTCCAGTCAGTCAGCAGGCAGCGTCTTGCTAGCGGCAGCAGCATCTTCGTGGAAAAGGAGTGAAAACCGGGAAGTCAAACGGCAGAAATGGACTCTATTTGAAGAAAAACTTTGTGAAGAAGTCTGCCGTTTCTTTGTTGGTGAAAATCCTTGCACATCAGCGCCTTGGCACTACCTATTGGGCAGGAGTGAAACTACAAATAATGGTTGTGTGCATGCGTCAACCGCTTGGCCTGGGTAGATGAAAAAAGGGAGCGCTGCGTGTGTGCCGGGCTTGTCCAAATTGTACGTGGACCAAGGCGGACTAGAGGGGAAATGCAACATAATAAGGCTTGACTGTACGACAGAAACATGAGTTTATTAAAGTACTTTAAATACGGGAAAAAAAATCATAAGAGGTATGTAAGCACTGGAGGCATTTATCATGGTTTTAACCCGCTGGAAACGGGAGCAATAACGGAAGAGTCGCTTAGCTAAGAGATGTGGTTAGAATTCAGATGCAGCCGGCTTCATATGAAAGGAAAGGCAAGGGGAGCTACTGAATTGCTGAGGATATATTTCACCAGCCACTACAATATTAAGCTATGTTCCCAATTATGTACCTGGCAAGTTAAGATGACTGAAATTCACAGAGTCAATAACTTTAATCCGTCAGCAGCCTTCAGACAAATGAAACGTGCCAGCATTTGGATTTCAAAATAAGGGAGGTTTTTCTTGGCGGTGAGGAGATTTCTAAAAAAAAACTATAAATATGTAGAAATATTATAACAGAAATAACGGCATCCTTGGTCATTTAAGTTAATTTAAATCATTAAATACAATTTTATTAATATTTTTTTCTTGGTAATGAGAGTTAAATTATTGTTATGTTCTGACTTCAAAGTTATGGTCAAAAATATTAATTGTTATAAGGAAAATTTAAAAAAAAAACGGTGTGTTTCAAATTTATTTAAAAACAGTAATTTTATTTTAAAAAACAGACAAAAATAAGCCATAAAATAATCCACAAATTTATAATAAAGTTTCAAATGTACAAGAAAAGTCAATTTTGCAAGAGGAAATTACAAATTTGAGGAAAATGGTTTCAAATTTAGATAAATTTACAGAGAAAAGTAGAAAACTATAAGAAAATTGTTATAAATTTTTGAGAAAAACCTCAAACCTTCAAGACTGAAGTCATTACTCAAGTTTTAAGTGGGTGCTCTTTGTACCCTTAACTAGAAATTTTTGGTTGTCTCCTTTAATTTACATGGCACTTGATATTTTCTAACCTGTTTGTATACCACCATAGACAGAAAGAGAACCTGAATTAGACAGAGCTCAGAGAGGGAAAGATGAGACAGAAGAGAGGAGCCAAGGAGAGGAAAGTGTTGAGGCAGAGGGTCCAGGAGAGGTGAGAGCAGAGGAAGGAGAGAAGGATGACACCAGTAAGAAGTCCAAACACGGGACATCTGGGTGGGACCCCAACTGGCCCAATATTCCAACATTCCAGCCTTGGTTGTACAAAACTTCAAAGTGTAAGTTCCATATGCACGGCAGTGGCTCAGGAGGTAGAGCGGGCCATCCAATAGCTGGATGGTTGGTGGTTCGAATCCCCCTCTCTCCAGATATCCTGCCGTTGTGTCCCTGGGCAAGACACTTTACCCACCTTGCCTCCAGTGTCCATAACATAGGGAATGAATGTGTATAAATGTTTGGTGGTGGCCTTAGAGGCCGTTGGCCCGGATTAGCAGCCACGTTTCCATGAGCCTGCCCCAGGGCAGCTGTGACTACAGTAGTAGCTTGCCACTACCATTGTCTGTCTGGAATGAATGAATAATGTATCTGTAAAAAGCGTCTTTGAGTGTCTTTGATAAAGCGCTATATAAATCTGATGCATTATTATATGCAAAGTTACTGTGCAAAATTAATAAAAAGAAATGAATAGTATAAAATTAACATATTCATACATATGTGAGCCCCCCTCCCCCCGGAAAAATATGTTGCCACTGCGCCAGGGTCTCTAAGCCAGAGGAAACACTGCTTTCTGCACAGTGTTAGTGTTGTTCTAGATTTCCTACACTGCTAAACACACTGTTATCACCATCCAGTAATATGCATTTTAAATTCTTAGACTTTATACTGTAAAGTCTGATTTTTAGATTTTAAAAGTGAATGAAGCCACAGTTTGAGGACTTTATGGAGATTAGCACTCATGTGTATATATCGGTGGCTTTCATACTTTGATTGACATGACCTTGAGATGTGTTCGCTGATTGAGTTTCAGTTTTTAACAGAATCATAAGCCGGGAATATTTTGATCAGCTAACTCCGGGTTAGAGCGCAGCAGCTCACTTTGTGAACAAGCTACCAACAAAAAAACCAACAGAGTCCACCATGTGTCTGCGGTTGCAATAGGAAGCCAGGTGACTATTTTGATTAGAAGGTCACCGTTTTAGTATGTTTCCACAACTGTTGTGTTGAATACTGTGAGAACAACTGACAGAAAACGATGTCCTGTTGATGTATTCGTGGGCCATAGGAAAGCTGAGTCTGAAATACTGCTGACCTCAACAGCTTAGGCCAGTGCTTTGCTACCTGCGGCTCTTTTGCCCATAACCAGTGCTCTCTGTTGCAGACAGAAAGAAAGAGAAAGTAAAAGCCATCAAACAAGTACTTTAAAAATTTGTGAGGGAAAAGTTTTGACGTTACAAGGAAATAATTGTGAGAGAAAAGTGGAAAACTTACAAGAAAATTATCTAAAATTGACAAGGAATGTTGCAAATTTAGGAGAAAAATTTGAAAAAAAATTACTTTAAAAAAATCTACATTTGTAAGAAAAATATATCAAATTTACACAAAAAATTGTGACCTGATGGGAAATAATGTTGCAAGCTTAAGAGAAGTCACATTTATTAGAAAGGCTGCCTTTTACTAATGTTGAAAGGTCAAATAACTTGTCTGTTTTGTCTTCATTTTTAAATTCCCTCTATTATTCACTTTTCAAATGTCTGTGGCATTTTGGTCAAAATGCCTCAGAGTTTAAGTACTAAAGTACCATTGTCCACCCAGCAAAAGCAGCCTTCCTCAATACAGGCCATTATGGTGTGTTTTGCTTTAATGCTAATGAGCCCCATTTCTCCCACACCCTCTGTCTTTTATCATTTAGGAATTCTGTTGTTCATGTGGCGAGCGCCATATTGAGGCTAATGGCTAAGAAACTTCAGCAGTGAATGCAAAGTGACCTAGCTAACATAAAATTGGCTGAATGTGATAATGTAAAAGCCTGCTGCTAATGGCTGCTACCTGGTCAAGGAGTATCGCAAGCAGAGTATAACAAACTGTATTAAATCTTAAAGCTTAAATAATATCCATGAATGACATTTCTGGTCAAGTGTTGGTAGACGATCTGGTTAACAATGGACATGTCTAGTGGGATTGGACATAATATATAGAAAATAATAGTAAAATTGGACTTTGACCCCTGCCTAAGCTAAAGACTAATGGGCTGACTTGTTAGTCAGTACTGACCAGTACAAATTCAACTTGGTTACAAAAGACAAACGCGCTTGTGCTCCATTTTCATAATCACGGCCAAAATAAAATAAAACTAGAAAAGCACTCAGAGAGCGCAGACCTCCGCCAAGCGCCACAGTTCCCCCCATACAGTGTTTGTGTGTACGTTTTCAGATTCCTTGACCATGAAAACATATGACTAGCAATTGGATTGACAATGATAGGATTAGTGGTTCAGTAGTTATTCACGAAAATGACATTTTCCGTAATGGCGGCCACAGTTCTGCCCATACAGTGTTTGTGTGTACATTTTCAGATTCCTTGACCAATTCAATTCAACTTTATTTATATAGCGCCATTTCACAACAACAGTCATCTCATAGCACTATCAACTGTAGGGGGAACCCCCACAGTTGCAGAAAGACCCCAGCAATCAGGCGATCCCCTGTGAGCAAGCACTTGGCGACGGTGGAGAGGAAAAACTCCCTTTTAACAGGAAGAAACCTCCAGCAGAACCAGGCTCAGGGAGGGGCAGTCATCTGCTGCGACTGGCTGGGGGGTGAGGGGACAGAGAAGATGAAAAGAACAGACATGTAGAGAGCAAACAGCACGATGGGGACTCAATCTATGGGAGAGAACAAACGGATGTTAATGACCAGCAAAAAAAAATATTTCATTGAGAGTGAAGAAAGGAGTGAGGCCCAGTGCATTATTGGAGGTCCCCCGGCTGACTAAACCTATTAGCAGCATAACTAAGGGAGGGTTCAGAAACACATGATCCCTCCCTAATTGTAGGCTATATCAAAAAGGTAGGTTTTAGCCCTATTCTTAAAAACAGAGATCGAGTCTGACTCCCGAATCCAGATTGGCAGCTGGTTCCACAGGAGAGGAGCTTGATAACTGAAGGCTCTGCCTCCCATTGTACTTTTGGAGATTCTAGGTATTACAAGTAATCCTGCATTTTGGGAGCGTAGTGCTCTGTTAGGATAATACGGTAGTATCAGATCTTTTAAATAAAAAGGAGCCTGATTGTTTAGAGCTTTGTAAGTAAGAAGAAGGATTTTAAACTTAATTCTAAACTCTATAGGAAGCCAATGAAGGGAGGCCAGAACCGGAGAGATATGATCTCTCTTTCTAGTACCTGTTAAAACTCTTGCTGCAGCATTTTGGATCAGCTGAAGACTTTTTAAAGATGTTTTAGGACAGCCTGATAATAAAGAATTACAATAATCTAATCTCGAGCTAACAAAAGCGTGGATCAGTTTCTCAGCATCACTCTGAGACAAGATGCTCCTAATCTTGGCAATATTACGCAAATGATAGAAGGCAGTCTTAGAAACAAATTTAATATGTGAATTGAAGGACAGATCTTGATCAAAAATAATTCCAAGGTTCCTCACAGAGCTATTAAGAGAAAGAGTAACCGCATCCAAACTGAAAGTTTGATTTGGAAAGGAATTTCTAAGGTTTTTTGGACCAACAAGAATGACTTCAGTCTTATCTGAATTTAATAGCAGGAAATTACAAGTCATCCAAGCTTTGATTTCCTTAAGACAGGCTTCTAACTTGGCTAATTGATTACTATCATCTGGCTTCATTGACAGGTATAATTGTGTGTCATCTGCATAACAATGAAAATGTATACAGTGCTTTCTAATAATGTTGCCTAACGGAAGCATATATAAACTAAAAAGAGTAGGGCCTAGCACAGATCCCTGTGGAACTCCATGACTAAGCTTTGAGTTGAAAGAAAATTCATTATTTACATGAACAAACTGGAACCTATCAGATAAATAAGATCTAAACCACTGCAACGAAGTTCCATTAAGTCCAACATAGTGTTCTAATCTATCAAGTAGAATATTATAATCGATAGTATCAAAAGCTGCACTAAGGTCTAAAAGGACAAGTACAGAAACCAGTCCATTATCAGATGCGATGAGGAGGTCGTTAGTGACCTTCGCTAAGGCTGTTTCAGTACTATGATGGATTCTAAACCCAGATTGAAACTCTTCAAGTAAACCATTTCCCTGCAGGTGGTCAAATAATTGCGTAGCAACAACTCTTTCTAAGATTTTTGAAATGAAAGGGAGATTAGAGATTGGTCTATAGTTAGCTAAAGCTCCTGGATCTAGCGTTGGCTTTTTGAGTAAGGGTTTAATTACAGCCGTTTTAAAAGCCTGCGGAACATGGCCTAAAGTTAATGAAGAATTTATTATATGAAGAATAAAGCTACCAATAAGTGGGAAGACTTCTTTAAATAACCTGGTAGGAATAGGGTCTAAAAGACAAGTTGAAGGTTTGGATGAGGAAACTATTTTGTCTGACTCACAAAGGTCGATTGGAGTAAACTCATCAAGACAGACATCAATAGAAGGAGTTGTAGTAGTTACAGTATTTAAGTTTACTGTGGGAAGAATCTGATTGATTTTATCTCTGATGGATGAAATTTTATTATTGAAAAAGTTCATAAAGTCCTGACTAGTAAGCTCTAAGGGAATGCTAGGATTGACAGAGTCCTGACTCTTTGTCAACCTGGCTACAGTGCTGAAAAGAAACCTGGGATTATTCTTGTTGTCTTCTATTAATGCAGAATGATAACTCGTTCTAGCTTTTCTAAGAGATTTTTTATAAATTAAAAGATGATTTCTCCAAGCTAAATAAATTTAATCTAAATTAGTGGAGCGCCATTTTCTTTCTAATTGACGAGTCTTCTGTTTTAAGCTACGAGTTTGTGTTGAACCAAGGAGTTAGAAATCTCTGATTAGACTTTTTCTTTTTTAAGGGGGCCACCAAGTCTAGAGTCTGATGCAGAGAAGCTGTAACACTATCCACCATGTTATCAACTACAGAAGGAGTAAGCTTTCTCTAGCTTATTTCCGTTGTGTTGACACATGGCATAGAGGAAACAATCTGCATAAATTTGGTAACAGCATCATCTGAGAGGCATCTACTGTAATATTTTTCTTTAGGAGCCACATAGTCAGAAATGGTAAAATCAAAGGTTAACAGACAATGGTCTGACAGTACAGGGTTATGAGGAGACACTACAAGGTTTTCTATTTCTATGCCATATGTCAGAACAAGGTCCAATGTATGGATTGACAATGATAGGATTAGTGGTTCAGTAGTTATTCACGAAAATGGCATTTTCCGTAATGGCGGCCACAGTTCCCCCCATACAGTGTTTGTTTGTACATTTTCAGATTCCTTGACCATGAAAACATATGACTAGCAATTGGATTGACAATGATAGGATTAGTGGTTCAGTAGTTATTCACGAAAATGGCATTTTCCGTAATGGCGGTTTTCTTCTGGACGGTGATCCAGATCATCCCCCAAATTTAATCAGTTCTTCCTTGTACCATTTCAAACAACGCCTGAAAGTTTCATCGAAATCCGTCCAAAACTTTTTGAGTTATCTTGCTAACCGACAGACAGACAGACAGACAGACCCTGAAAACATATGACTAGCAATTGGATTGACAATGATAGGATTAGTGGTTCAGTAGTTATTCACGAAAATGGCATTTTCCGTAATGGTGGTTTTCTTCTGGACGGTGATCCGGATCATCCCCAAAATTTAATCAGTTCTTCCTTGTACCATTTCCAACAACGCCTGAAAGTTTCATCGAAATCCGTCCAAAACTTTTTGAGTTATCTTGCTAACCAACAGACAGACAGACAGACAGACAGACAGACAGACAAACCCCGGCAAAAACATAACCTCCTTGGCGGAGGTAACTAGAAAAGCACTCGGAGAGCGCAGACCTCCGCCAAGCGCCACAGGTCCCCCCATACAGTGTTTGTGTGTACGTTGTCAGATTCCTTGACCATGAAAACATCTGAGTAGCAATTGGATTCACAATGATAGGATTAGTGGTTCAGTAGTAAAAGCATTACCTCCTTGGCGGAGGTAATAAACTGAAGTGTTGGTGTTGTGTCCATGTCCTGCATCTGCAAACTCCCAGGCTGGGGGTGTTGCAATTGAATGAACGAATGAATTAATCTTTATTTTGAATAGATTAAGAGTACAGGTTAAAAGAAAGTGAATAATATAACAAAGGGGGTAATAAAATCCAACAAGGTCAAATTAGACAATAGCTCCTCTGATTATACAGTTCAACATAAGTTATCCGAAATATGTGATGGCTGAATCCGCAGCTTATATTGCCCACCCATGTTCCATCCAAGAACTCAAAAGAAAAAACAAAAGAAGTCATGACACAACTGCGTACAATCCACAGGCCAATGGGTTATGTGAGCATTTTAGATCACTGAAAGCAGCACTGAGGGCTTCACTGACGGATGCCAATTAGGTAGACGGGTTGGCGTGGGTTTTATTCAAAAATCAAACGTTTATTTCAAACTCAGGGTTCATATTAAATGCAGAACTAAAAGGAGTAGAAAATAAATAAATAAATAAATAAAAGTATATACAGATCAGCAGACAGTCGGCGGTCTTGTAACAACAACATACAATACTGGACTCAGTATAAAATGGAACGCCACCACTTCCAAATGCTGAAGTGTGAGTGACGAGTTGACAATTGCTGATATAAGATGATTGTTACATGGCAGCAACCTTGTCATCAAACTGTAAACATCGTTACGTATCAACTCGCCAAAAGACGGAATGTTCACAGACACAAACATCTTGCTTGCAGTCGACCTTCGTGGTACATCTAATCTTTATCTTTATTGGGGTTGCGCTCCGCGGCCAAAGATGATTTGGAAAATTCCCCGGCAGAGAGCTTCTTTTTGCGGAGCTACTATGGCTGACCGGGGAATTTCTGCCAAATAATCCAGCGGCGGACAGCTGGCTGTCTGAGCTTTTGCAGCGTTGCGCAAACACAGGCACACAGCACGCTGCCGAGCAGCTCGTTTTTGCGCAGCGCCTATGGCTGCCCGGGGAATTTCTGCCAAATAATCCGGCGGCGGACAGCTGCCCGTCTCAGCTTTTGCAGCATCGCGCAAACACAGGCACGGTGTTTTCCACGTGCTTTTGTGCCTAAAACGTTGAAGAAGGCGGAGTTTATGTTGGTCAGACACGATGACCAGCGCCCTCCATTGCGCCTGCGCACATGTTGAAAATAGCCGTATGTCACAGTGTTAAAGAATGCTTTAAAAAATTCCTGTATCCAGACGGTGATCCGGATCATCCCCAAAATTTAATCAGTTCTTCCTTGTACCATTTCCAACAACGCCTGAAAGTTTCATGGAAATCCGTCCAAGACTTTTTGAGTTATCTTGCTAACCAACAGACAGACAGACAGACAGACAGACCCCGGCAAAAACATAACCTCCTCCTGGCCTTTCGGCCTGGCGGAGGTAATAAGCCAGTGCCTCTTATCAGTGACCCAGCCATCCAACAAAATTAATCTGAAGGATGTCAATGATATGATGATGTGAAACATATTTAAGCAATATTACATGAGAGGGAGTTACAGTATCGATGAATATAGTAACTCGGGTGTGATACGGCTAATGCCCTCCATGTAGACCTTTATTGGAGTTACTATATTCATTGATACCATAACCCCCTCTCATACAATGTTGCTTTTATACAACAGTTCCGGCAAGCTTAATTTATTAAATGACAGCAATACTGTACAAAATATAATGATTTGTTTGTTTAACCAGTTATTTTGCACAGCTGAGAAGAAAATAGTCCCTTCTAAATGTAGCCAGTAACTGTTGCTAAACATCTCAATCAGCCAGTATGAAGATGTCTATTGTCATTTCACATACGTAAACAAATTAAATATTGTCAAGTGCAAAAATAAGTTTACATACCGGTGTTCCTGTTGAGTTGGTATGGCAGAAGACCTGAGATCAAGATGCCGTAGCCAGCCAGTGGCTAGTAGTTGGCATATTAGTGATCACATGCTTCACTCGCTTTTCCTTGGCATTTTCAGATGAAATAGAGTCCATCACTACAAAAGTATTGTGGTTTGTTAATTGAGACAATAAATCCGACTCTAGCACTGCCTATTTTTTTAAACAGACATGAAATGGTGAAATAGCAGGCATTGTAAAAAAATGTTTTCTAAAGGGTGGGACTTCCGGGTCACAGATGTATAATTTCTTGTCAAACAGTGCCTCACTGTGGAAATTAAGGTATCCAAAACAGTACTGCAATTCTGAGAGTTGATGGTAAAATACTGTTAGTAATTAACTGTTGCATGTAAGGCTTGATATTAACTTTTTTGCTCACCGGCCACTGTGGCTAGTGATTTTCCAAAGTTACTGCCCACTCAGCCTTTTCACTAGCCACAATTCTGTAGTTGGATAATTTTGTTTAATACAATCAAATTTGACTATTGCATGCTAAAATTTAGTTGAATTAAATGTACAACCTTTTTAAATGTGTGTGTTTATATATCTACATATTTATTCCATCTAGCTACCATGCTCCGTACTGTGTGTTTTATGTACTCGTATATTTATTCCATCTAGCTACAATGCTCCACACTGTGTTTATGTATTTATATATCTATCCCATCTAGCTACAATGCGCTGCACTATATATATGTATATATGTATATATGTGTGTGTGCGTATGTATGTGTATATGTATATATATATATATATATATATATATGTGTGTGTGTGTGTGTGTATACTTGCTGCTCTTGTTTTTTTTCTTGCCTTCTGATTGTTGCTCTGAGTGTTGCTATCCCTGTGCTGTTGCAATCCTGGAATTTCTCCATTGTGGGACTAATAAAGGCTCATCTTATCTCTTATCTTAAATGTAATGACCCTTATACATACATAAAACGAGCAAGAGAAACACTGTCCAAGTAGTTATTAACAGCAGTAAATACTGTGAAACAGTCAAGAAAAATATTTGCAATGTGAGAATGAAGTACATGTATATTTGAGGTCCGTCCCAATTTTCATTTGTTCCTCTTGGCCTACCCCTTGGCTCTTGAAATCAAGGGCCCCTTGTTTTCATCAGAAAAAAGAAGAAAGAAAACTGATGAGAAAAAAGTCTCATCTTACAGAGAAAAATGTCTCAAATTTACACAAACTTTTCTAATCAGTAGAAACAGTCAAAAATTTACTTGAAATAAAACTGTTAAATCACAGAGAAAAAGTTGTACCCTCTGGTGGGCCATTTTTGGCATCCGGGCCATATGTTTGACACCCCTGGACCATCCCATTAAAAATACATATTTAGAGGATTTACTTCCATGAAATGCAGTAGCTGCATATCACAACAGCATGTAAATGAACAAGATAAAATAAAACGGAAAGGACAACTAAATGAAAGTTCACCTTAGAAGAAGCTTCATTTGTTCTTTACAGCAACAAATCAGTCACTTTTTCTCTGTGTGGTAAGAAAACGTACATTTGCACAACTGCAGACATTAAATGCGAGTTTCTTGCTCTAAAAATACTCATGTTCAACCACAGAGGTAGGAGCTGATGTTGGAGGCTACTCACCGCTCGACAACAGGGGATCAGAATCGGTTGCCCCAATGATTTGATCACTGAGACCAGGGACAGATGTGTTCTGCCAGCTGCTGTCTGTTTGTCCATGGCAAGTTCACTTTGGAACCAGTCTGGAAAAACGGCAGCAGAATCTGGCTCCGCTCTGGGCTCAATATGAGAAGTCACCACCCACCACGGCATTTCTGCCCACCAGATTGCGGAGTGAACTGGAGCAGGACAGGAAACCGATCCATGGAGCAGACTGTCCGTGGCTTTACAGGGGTCCAGCCCAACTCCGCCCACGGTGACAGTGGACGAATGAGCACACATTGTGTGCAGATAGTGCTTCTGGGAGTTGTAGTTTCGTAGTCTCACATTGCAGATAGGTTTTATTTTAGATGCTGTCTATGGAAACTACAACCCGCCAAAGTGTCTAGTGGGGGTCACTGTCTTACCCGCCAGGGTGGGTGGGCGGGTGTTAATGTCAAGCCATGGTTACATGAACACCTTTGAAGTGGAGTGATACATAGCCAGTGAAACGTTGGAGTGCATTTATCATGGATATTAGTAACTCTTGGAATCCCTATTGTCCAATCAAATTGCTAGGCCGGAACTAGCTGTTGTATAATTTCATTTTTGACTGTAGATTAATAAATGAGCTGGGACCACAGATGTCTAAGGGGTGACGACAATTGAAATGAAGCGGTCTAAAAACTCGGTCAGGCTACTGAGCTAACTCACTAGCTAAGCTAGCTGCATTATAGGTGTGTGGATTTTGAGGCGGGTTGCCAACTTTCTCACAGCCAAATAAGGGACAGAGGGTTTTAACTATTGCTCAGCGCCAGAATGTTGTGGACATTAGTATTGTCATAATACTGGGACTTTTTTTTTTTTTTTTACCTTGATAATACCTTATAAATACTGGTATTCAAGGTCATGTTCATCATCATCATCATCATCATCACTACAAGAAAAAAATACCACACTGTTTACCTAGAAATTTTAGATTTTACAGAGTACAGAATCTCAATTTAAAAATGTGTAATGGCTGTTTTTAATAATGGATTGCATTTATATAGCACTTTTCATGACACCCAAAGACACTTTACAATGAGTCCATTATTTATTCGCTCCACAGACAATGATAGTGGAATGCTACCTCTGTAGCCACAGCTGCCCTGAGACAGACTGACGGAAACATGGCTGCCAATCCATGCCAACGGCCTCTCCAACCACCACTGAACATTTATTCACATTCATACATCAGTGTCATGAACCATGAACACATTGGAGGCAAGGTGGGAAAAGTGTCATGCCCAAGGACAACAGCAAGGTGGGGGGAATGGGATTCGAACCACCAACCCTTGTGTTATTGGGTGACCTGTTCTACCTCCTGAGCCACTACGGCCTCATTTTTGTTTCTCTTTTAGAAATAATGCAACTTTGAGCTAGAAAACACAACTACACTGCAAAAAGTCAAATATAAGTAAAATAAATTAAGGCTGTTTATGCTTGTCTTTTTTGTCTGACAAGATATTTATTCTTGCTGTGCAGTTTGTGCAAGAACATTTTAGATGCTTTACAATAGTTTTAACTTGTTTTACGCAATTTGATAAGTCAAATTTTCTTGCTCTGTTGGCAGATAATTTTACTTAAACCAAAAAAATTCTGGCAATGGGTAATTTTAGTTAAAATTAGAAAAAGATATCTGCCAGCAAAGTAAGATTAAATAGCTTAAAACAAGTAAAAAATTTTCGTAACGCAAGTAAAATCTTACAGAAAACTGCACAACAAAAAGAAATTCTTGTCTTTTCAAAATTATCTTTTGAGAGAAAAACAAGCATAAAGTCTTGATTTAAGATATTTTATCTTACTGAAATTTCCCTTTTTACAGCATGACAGATGCTGCCTTTGGCATAAAATTACATCAGTGAAGTATTCCTGATTCAAATGTACAACAGCAGCAAATTGAAAAACCTGCACAGGTGGCTGGAAAGCACTGCAAATAGCATGTCTTACTTTTGTAGAAGTTTTTTTCTTTTGGCCTTCTTTAAAGAAAAATCCTTAATTATGTCCTTTAAGTCCAGCTCACGAATATCGTCATACTCTATGGATGCATGCTTGATCCTGTCTACTTTTTACCAAGTTTGGAGTCCACTGCCCCACACACAGCTGTCTGTAAGTAATCATGGCCTTTCTTCTCCCTTCTCCTCCAGGTGAGTGCTTTAACGGCCCACCTGTCTCCAGGGTGCAGTAATTAGCAGCCTCCTCCACTCGATGCTCCCGCTTTGAAAAATCCTTTACGCTTCAGGATTTTTTTGAGCAACTTGTTTTCCGTAAGCTCTTTTCCTCTCAATAATTTTATGAGCGCCACTTTCAAACTTTTTCCAGACATTTTGACCAAGCTAGTTACTTCTTACCCTCGTAACTGGCACTTGCATAGTCGCATGTCAAAACAATTCTTCTGATAGGCTATTGTTATGTGGTACCCACGTGAGACACTTTTATATTAGACCAGTCAGCAGCTACACATGAATATCGAGTGATGGTCATAGAATTTGACCAGTTAACAACAATGTGAGCTTTTTCATTGGCTCATGATAGGCCCTGATCTTCGTAGACCCTGGGCTTCAGCCCAGCCTAGCCCATTCATTAAGGCGGCCTTGAATATACAGGACAACACACATCCCGCTCGGGACAAACATATTGCGCCCAATAAAGGGGACATCCCGGCTAAAACGGGACAGTTGGTAACTCTACTTTTGAGGTTCAATGTGAAGCATCCCTCCCTCTTCTTCTCCAAGTGTTTATTCAGAGTGAACCAGACCAGCCAGGGGACAGGTCTTTATCAGTTCTGTATAGTTATTACTTGGTAACTCCACAGAAGAAAAAAGTAAATCAGGCAGATTTGTAGTGTAATTTCTCTGGGAGAGGAGAACTCCTGTGTAGGTGGACTTTGAGCGTTTTGACTCTGCAGACATTATATGATCACAAAAATCCTACAAAGCACATTGAAATTGGGGAACCCCCCCCCCCCAAAAAAAGCAACAAAAAACAAATAGGGGCACTATATTAGAATCGCACATGATGAAGAAGTCTGAAAGTATCATGGCAATGATATTTTCATGATTATCTTATGGCATTCTTGTAGGCATTACCACAGGAGAGTAATTGAAATGCATTCAAAATATCCTAATAAACATCAGTGACTGGTGATACCTTAATTTTTGTGTGAGGTATTATATTAAAGTAATTGGAGTGGTGGCCTAGATGTAGAGCATTTACCCCGCAACCAGGAGGCCGGGGTTCGAATCCCGGCTGGATCATGCCAAAGACCATGTGTAAAAGTGGAACTTCCTGCCATTTAACTTGGTGCTCAGCAAAAATGGAACGGAGGAGGGAAAACATTGGTTACCCAGCCACAGGAGGTGCACTAGCCCGTGTACTCGCTGCACTTGTCCCAAGCCTGGATAAAATGGGCAGGGTTGCGTCAGGAAGGGCATCCGACATAAAAACTCAGCTTCAAATGTAAAAACTCCAACCTACATTACATAGAAGAAGGGAGGATAAATGACAAAAAAAAAAAACAACAACAACCACCTGGTATGCAAGATTTATGACAACACCACATGGTTGTTTTGGATGTTGCCAGTATTGCGTCTCAGATTTATCTCACTTTTGGTCTAGTTTATACAAACAAATACACTTTACTCCAAATTTATAAGTTTACAACTATTATAAATTTCCATTTTTTTGCATAAATATTCAACTTTCTTCAAAATCTTTTCTTAAAATTCTGTCTTTCTTGTAAGCTGGCAACATTTCTTAAGTTTTCCTCATTTTGCAACTTTTTCCTTCAATCTCTGGACTGGCAGGATTAGATCTGGGTAGGACAGATAACATAGCAGTGTTTGCCTCACTCTCCTTAACCCCACTGTGGTGCCCTTGAGCAAGGCCCTTAACTCCAGCTGCTCAGTGGCCGCAGGTCAGTCTGTGGTTGGACTGGTGTGAATGTGTAACTGTGTGCATGTGAACAGGGCATTCTTGAAAAAGAGAGGTGGCCTCTCAATAGGCTTCCCCTGTATAAATCAAGGTTTAAATAACTTTTATTGTTGTAAATTTATGACCTTTACATTTACAATGCTACAATTTATGGGTTGTTTTTTGCATGTAAATGGGAAAATGTTGTAATCCTACATTTATGACTTCATTCTCATAAATATGTCCTCGAATCCACAGTAAACCACTCATCATCATCATAGCAGTCGGTCGCGGGCGACAATGACTGTTTCATTTAGGTCTGATCAGATTCCTCTACGCAGCTCTGTCCCCCACCCTTTGCTGCCAGGAACTCCTGACCCTGCAAACCTGGGCAATGTCCAAGCCAGTATGAGTTGCTTTCTGACTGACCATTTCATGAAACTGCTTGCAAAGTATTTGAGTACCGCTAGCTTTTGCTGGACTAGCGGCACATTCTTGGCAGATAGAGGTATTATCAGTAGCAAGGACAGGCCAAGACAAACTGACTCCAGTTTCTGTTGCAGTGACTGACCAGAATGTTACAGAAAATTAATAAAGGAAGAAGAGAAGCTACAGTAACTGTGCAGTTGGAGCACATGGAGCCCAGAAGGAAGCAAGCGAAAGCACTGAAATGGGAGCAAGAACTAGTTATGGGAAAAGAGCCCTATATGACTTCAGAGCTGCAGGTTGCACACCCCTCCCCTAAAACAGTAGGAAAATATCTGGACTGGGACATTTTTGTGAATAAGTGGGGGGGGGGGCAAAAATCCAAAGAAAAAAACTGTAAATGTGTGTTTGAAAAAGTTTTACCTCAGAGCCAGAGGTGAAGAATAAAGAAACTACATGCTATGATTTCATTCAGTGGACGAGCTGACAGACTGTTCGGACAGTTACATTTATATTCAGGTCAATCTTTGCTTTAGAAGTGCTGAGTGAGGCCAGTTCCCCGAAGCAGCTGACTCAGCTCTACTTCTGCCCTGCTTTTATTCAGCCAGAGACGGTGCGGTGCCCCCTGTTGGCAGACTTGACACATGCCAAAGGTTCAACATATGAAATGTAAGCAGAACTCTGCAGGTCATGTTTAAATGAGAAAGAACAGTCAGAAAAGTTAAAGCAAAGATGGATTTTAAATTCCACGCATGGAATTCCTCATTATTCTGGTACATCTTAACAAAATAGGATGTCATGATTCATGTTTAATTTAAAAAGCCTTAAGCCATAATCATGAAAATGAAAAAGGCTTTATGTGTGGTGAATGTAAAATATGTTGACGTTTACATTCAACAGTTAAATAGCTCATCAGCTGAAATATTTTTTTTTTCTGTGATCTTTTTTTTTTTTTTTTTTTTTTTTTTTTTTTTGCAATAAGCTAAAATTTCTAAATTTTGAAGATAAAGATAATTTGTGGTGGGGAATGAATAATTTTGAATGCAACTAGTACATGTAGAACATGCAGTGTACACAGTAACTCTTTAACTCTGCGACCAAAGACTACTGACTTGACAGTTGTCCAGAAGACAACCATGGTCACATTTCACAAGGCAAGTAAGCCACGGAAGGTCATTGCTGAATGGGCTGGCTGTTCAGAGTGCTGTATCAAAGCATATTATTGGAAAGATGACTGGGAGAAAAAAAGGTGCATGAGCGACAGGATGACCATAGAATTGAGAGGATATTGAAGAAAAAGCAATTCAAGAACTTGATGGAACTTCACAAGGAGTGGACTGGGTCTGGTGTTGGTTCATCAAGATCCACTACAGTTCAGGAAAGGGGCAACAACTGTCGTGTCACTAATACTAAGCCATTTCTGAACCAAAGTCAGAAGCATTTTAACTGGGCTAAAAAGAAAAAAAGAACTGGACTGTTGCTCAGTGGTCCAAAGTCCTCTTTTCTGTGAAAGCAAATTTTCAGTTTTATTTGACAGTCAAGGTAAGGATAAAGGAAATACATCTGTACTTAGAGTGCTTTTTCTAGTCACAAAGAGCATTCAGAGCGCTTAAATAGTAGCTACACTAACCCTCTATTCTAAAGGCCAATTGGAAACGGATACCTAGGGACAATTTAGAATCACCAATTAGCCTGAAGACCTTCTACAATTCTGTGATGGCATCAGCCATCACATTTGGAGTGGTCTGCTGGGGCAGTGGCATCATGGCAGCCGACAGGGAGAGCCTGAACAGACTGATCAAAAAAGCTAGCTCTGTTCTGGGGCGACACCTCGACCCAGTGGTGGAGAGAGGAGGATGGTGGCTAAGATGTCATCTCTGCTGGAGTCCAAGTCCCACCTCATGCAGGACACACTGAATGCACTGAAGAGCTCATTTAGCAGTAGGCTGTGCCATCCTAGGTGCACGACGGAGGGGTTCCTACCTATGGCTGTCAGACTTTATAACCTAACCAGGGCTGCTCGTAGAGGTCACATTGAATGTACTAAATGTAACAACCTTGCACAGTAAAAATCATCCCCTCCAACATACAACTAGGACAATATCAATCATTACTGAGGGTGGCAACAACACTGTGATTCAAATATGAAATATACTATCTGGGTACATATTCATATTCTGCAGGGCAACTTAAACTGTAATGCTGTTTATTCCATCTAGCTGCAATGCTCCTGCACTGTGTATATATCTGTGTACATACAGTGGGGTAAAAAAGTATTTAGTCAGCCACCAATTGTGCAAGTTCTCCCACTTAAAAGATGAGAGAGGTCTCCAATTTTCATCATAGGTATACCTCAACTATGAGAGACAAAATAAGAAAAAAAAAATCCAGAAAATCACATTGAAGGATTTTTAATTAATTGGTAAATTCCTCGGTAAAATAAGTATTTGGTCAATAACAAAAGTTCATCTCAATACTTTGTTATATACCCTTTGTTGGCAATGACAGAGGTCAAACGTTTTCTGTAAGTTTTCACAAGGGTTTCACACACTGTTGCTGGTATTTTGGCCCATTCCTCCATGCAGATCTCTTCTAGAGCAGTGATGTTTTGGGGCTGTCGCTGGGCAACACGGACTTTCAACTCCCTCCAAAGATTTTCTATGGGGTTGAGATCTGGAGACTGGCTAGGCCACTCCAGGACCTTGAAATGGTTCTTATGAAGCCACTCCTTCGTTGCCCGGGCGGTGTGTTTGGGATCATTGTCATGCTGAAAGACCCAGCCACATTTCATCTTCAATGCCCTTGCTGGTGGAAGGAGGTTTTCACTCAAAATCTCACGATACATGGCCCCATTCATTCTTTTCTTTACACGGATCAGTCGTCCTGGTCCCTTTGCAGAAAAACAGCCCCAAAGTATGATGTTTCCACTCCCATGCTTCACAGTAGGTATGGTGTTCTTTCTCCTCCAAACACGACAAGTTGAGTTTTTACCAAAAAGTTCTATTTTGGTTTCATCTGACCATATGACATTCTCCCAATCCTCTTCTGGATCATCCAAATGCTCTCTAGCAAACTTCAGACGGGCCTGGACATGTACTGGCTTAAGCAGGGGGACACGTCTGGCACTGCAAGATTTGAGTCCCTGGCGGCGTAGTGTGTTTCTGATGTAGTCTTTGTTACTTTGGTCCCAGCTCTCTGCAGGTGATTCACTAGGTCCCCCCATGTGGTTCTGGGATTTTTGCTCACCGTTCTCGTGATAATTTTGACCCCACGGGGTGAGATCTTGCGTGGAGCCCCAGATCGAGGGAGATTATCAGTGGTCTTGTATGTCTTCCATTTTCTAATAATTGCTCCCACAGTTGATTTCTTCACACCAAGCTGCTTACCTATTGCAGGTTCAGTCTTCCCAGCCTGGTGCAGGTCTACAATTTTGTTTCTGGTGTCCTTTGACAGCTCTTTGGTCTTGGCCATAGTGGAGTTTGGAGTCTGACTGTTTGAGGTTGTGGACAGGTGTCTTTTATACTGATAACGAGTTCAAACAGGTGCCATTAATACAGGTAACGAGTGGAGGACAGAGGAGCCTCTTAAAGAAGTTGTTACAGGTCTGTGAGAGCCAGAAATCTTGCTTGTTTGTAGGTGACCAAATACTTATTTTACTGAGGAATTTACCAATTAATTCATTAAAAATCCTTCAATGTGATTTTCTGGATTTTTTTTTTTCTCATTTTGTCTCGCATAGTTGAGGTATACCTATGATGAAAATTGGAGACATCTCTCATCTTTTAAGTGGGAGAACTTGCACAATTGGTGGCTGACTAAATACTTTTTTGCCCCACTGTATATAATTAAATATTTGTAATTTCAAAAATTATAACCATAATCCTCAAGTGAAGATACATAGGTTCTTTTAAATCTCTCAAAAATGCAGCTTCAAAGGCTGAAGGGAAATGTTAAATGTTGGAAAATAAGCATTATCTCCTTAGTTAGACTGCCAGTTTACTGTGTGTTACTGTTGTACATACGAGGGGGGCTAAAAAGTTCACATTGGTCAAATTTGACCATTCATTCATTCATTCATCTTCTTCCGCTTAATCCTTCTCGGGTCGCTGGGGGGGGGGGGGGTGGTGGTGCTGGAGCCTATCCCAGCATCTTTGGGCGAGAGGCAGGGTACACCCTGGACAGATCGCCAGTCCATCGCAGGGCCAACACAGAGAGACAGACAACCATTCACTCTCACAGTCATACCTAAGGACAATTTAGAATCCCAGTTTGATGCCAATTAACCTAACTTGCATGTTTTTGGCAAATGTGGTTTATTTTTCAACATAGTCTCTCCTTTGGTCCACACACTTCTTCCATCGATATTGCAGCACTTGGTTCCCTGCGGTTGAAAAATAAACCACATTTGGTCAAATTTGACCACTATGAACTTTTCAGCCCCTCCTCATATGTCAACGCTTTTATTGCTGGAATATTTGCGTTTTAGATAACTTTTGTGTTTGTCATAACACAGCCCATGGCGTCATTCTATTCATTCATCAGTTGTCAATTGCACATAGCGCATTTATAAGTGTAGCCCAGTCCATTTTGTTATTACGGCTGTCGGGAAAGATGGTCTGTGTACCAGCGAAAAGCGTAAAGATGCTGGTTTATTTTATTCAGAGGTGTGTGTTGGATAAACCCATCCAAAGCGCTCCTGATCATCCCTTTATGCACAGGGGCACATTGTCTAAAGTGAACTCTGATCATGATACTCATTACCAAAAATAACCTTTTAGTACTTCCTTACTCAAGTAATCAACACTTTTTGGTGACTACTGTTATTCTCTACTTAATATTCTATTACTTGCAATGCTTACTTGAGTGCAAGTTCTGGCTTCTCTCTGCTTAGAACTAAATAACGCATCCCACCCATCAACAAAACGTGACTTCCATTGTGCTATTTTAGTACAGAGTTTACCATCTGAGAACAGGACTCATGTGGCATGCATTCATGGTTCTGCTGCTGCTCTGTCCTTCAGCTCAGTGCGTTGTGGACAGATTGTGGATGAAGGAGGCAGTGGCTGAGAAATCACACTGATATTTACAACCTCCCATGGCTGCCGACACCAGTGGAGCCTCCTCTGCTGAATAATTCACACCAACACGTCTGTCCATCTTCCTCAAAACCCCGCTCTCTGTCTGATTCTATTCTCTCCAGCTCATCTCTCTCTGTTTTTGTTAGCATCTTTCTGATAGATCGGATACTGAATGGAGTAACACCCTTGAGAGGTGAATTGAAACTACGTGATTCTATTGAAAAAGTTAATAAGGTTTCAGAAACGGAATGTATTTCAAGCATACCAAGATCTTTTCAATTCCAGTGACGCCTTCCACCACTGACATTTTGATAAGTTGCACATGTTTATGAGTTTATTCTAACACTGTGTTTGTTTTTATCTTGCAGCATACAGACCTTTGTCAGTACATGGACAAACACCCCGGAGGGCTCCATCCAGACAACGTGAAGGTATAGTTTTAAAACTTTCAAACCTATTATGACAGTGTAGTCAAAAGTACAGTCTCAAACTCTGTTACTCAGAGGTGTGTTTTGGGTGTAACATGAAGTAAGCCAATCAGAATGGCTCATCATCTCACCTTTAACAGGAAAACGTGCATGATCTATGGTGGGTTGCTATTGTAAAATGTACAAGAACATCATTTATGGTAGTGCTACTGTTCCACCTAAGTTTTTCAGGGTGTGTGTGTGGGGGGGGCAGGCATGGGATGAAGTAGTGGTGTGTATGCCTTTGTGACTGGAATGAGTGAAATGTACCTGCATGTTTTGAAAATGCATCACTCAAATGGTAACTGGCTTGAATCCACATGCATAATTTTTGTCTGGTGAAGGACACTAGGTTGAAACATGAGTATGTTTTGTTGTGATGGCCATAATAATCTATTGAAGTTAAGAACGGTCAGTTTTGTGTTGAAGCTTTGTGTGTGCTGGCTTCTTACCTTTGGGTATTGAACACTGAACACATGGCTAACTTCGTTGATAGGGCCTTGTGTTATGAGCAGACATGTTAAGCTTATAACTTCATCTTGGAGCAACATTTTTCAGCACTTTACCCATCTTGGCTCCAGTGTCCGTGACACTGGTGTATGATTGTGTTTAAATGTTTGGTGATGGTTGGAGAAGCCGGTGGCGCGAATTGGCAGCCACGTTTCTGTCAGCCTGCCTGTGGCTACGGCAGTAGCTTACCGCTATCAGTGTCTAGGGAGTGAATGAATAATACAGTGCTCTGAAAAAGTATTTGCCCCCTTCTTGATTTTATATTTTTGCATATTTGTTACACCTAAATGTTTCAGATCATCAAACAAATTTTAATATTGGACAAAGATTACCTGAGTAAATACAAAATGCAGTTTTTAGATGATGATTCCGTTTATTAAAGGAAAAAAGCTATCCAAACCTACCTGGCCCTACGTGAAAAAGTAATTGCCCCCTAACTGCCCCCTAAACCTAATAACTGGTTGTGCCACCATTGGTGCCAACATCTGCTAATGAGTCTTTTACATCGCTGTTGAGGAATTTTGACCCATTCTTCTGTGCAGAATTGTTTAAATTCAGTCACACTGGAGGGCTTCATGAACTGATGGCTGGATATTCTCCTTCAGGATTTTTTTTGGTAGAGAGCAGAATTCATGGTTCTGTCAATTAGGGCAAGTCGTCCAGGTCCTGAAGCAGCAAAGCAGCCCCAGACCATAACACTGCCACCACCATGTTTGACTGTTGATACAATGTTCTTTTTATGAAATTCTGTGTTAGTTTTATGCCAGATAAAACAGGACACATCTCTTCCAAAAGTTCAACTTTTGTCTCATCAGTCCCCAGAATATTTTCTCAAAAGTCTTGAGGATCATCTAGATGTTTTTTTGGCAAATGTGAGACAAGTCTTTGTGTTCTTTTTATCCAGCAGTGATTTTTGTCTTGGAACTCTCCCATGGATGCCATTTTTGCCCAGTCTCTTTCTTATTGTTCCATCGTGGACCAGTCTCCAAACTGAGGCAAGTGAAGCCTGCAGTTCTTTAGATGTTGTTCTGGGTTTTTCTTTCTCATCCATTCTTGAATTTCTTTAGATCACAGTGGGATGTGTTGCTTTTTGAGAGCTTTTAGCCTACTTCAGGTTGTCAGACAGGTTCCATTTAAGTGATTTCTTGATTCAACAAGTCTCAGTAATCAGGCTTGGGTGTAGCTACTGAAACTGAACTCAGCTTTCCAAAAAAATGTGGTTAATCAGTTGATTCATCTTGTAACAAGAGGGACAATTACTTTTTCACATAGGGCCAGGTAGGTTTGGATAGTTTTTTTTCCTTTAATAAATGAAATCCTCATTTGAAAACTGCATTTTGTATTTATTCAGGCTATCTTTGGCTGATATTAAAATTTGTTTGATGATCTGAAAGATTGAAGTGTGACAAATATGCAAAAATATAAGAAATCAGGAAGGGGGCAAATACTTTTTCACAGCACTGTATATCCATTGTAAAGCATCTTTGCGTGTCCTTGAAAGTTGCTCTATAAATCTGATGTATTATTATTAACATTGATAGTGAGTTGAGTTTCCTGTCATCATTGCTTCATGGATTGTTGGATGGAGCGGCAGTGTTTGTTTCACTCATCTGCTTTATTTCCAATCGATCATGTCAGATTCAAATAACAATGGGCCTCATGCAATAACAGTTTCTTTGTAAACATAATATACAATCAAGACCACAAAGTGCTTTACCAATAAAAATGCTGAGTAATATAAAACAGGGAAACATAAAAACATAGTGTTAAAATAATAGAATAAAATGATAAAAACCAGGCCACCAGTCAACTAAAAGCTCACCTAAATAACAGTGTCTTTAGCTGTTTTTTAAGAGTCACCCGAATCACAGTCAGACACAGAGACAGAGGGAGAGCGTTCCACAAATGAGGAGCAACAGACTGGAATGACAGGTCACCTCTGGTTTTGTAAGTGGTTTTAGGGATAAGAAATTCTGACCTGAAGACCTGAGTGATTGACCTGAAGAATTTGAGGTTAAAAGATCACAAATGTATCTGAAAATCGGGGTGATGTGGTCCCGTTTGCGAACTCCCGTTAAAAGCCTGGCCACAGCATTCTGGACAATTTGCAGGAGGTTTAACGAACCCTTGTTAAAACAAGTAAAAAGGGAGTTGCAGTAATCAGTTCTGGATGAAGTAAAAGTGTGAACAATCATCTCTTGATCTGAGCTTGATAATACATTTTAGAGTTTAAAATGTTCCTCAGGTGGAAGAAGATATTTTTGACTAGTTGCTTTGAATGTCTCTCCAAGGACATTGAATTGGAGTTTTTCCCTCTCCACCGTCACCAAGTGCTTGCTCACAGGGGATTGTCTTGATTGCTGGGGTCTCTGCAATTGTGGGGGTTTCCCCTACAGTTGAAAGTGCTATGAGATGACTGTTGTTGTGAAATGGCGCTAGGGCTGTGCGATATGGCGATATATAGTGGATGATGATATAAAAACATCTATTGTTTCATAGAATATTCTGTCATTTATATCGTTATATAAAATGCACATACTCCCGTTTATTCAGTAAAGCTCCTCACCATTACTTGTCAGCGCCCCGTCTCGCCTCTGCAGTGTGCACAGCGGAACAGCTGTGTCGTGGGTGGCTAGACTTCAGTCTGGTGGGTGCTAATGCTAACTCCAAACTACCGTTCAGATAGCTGCTTCTCCTGTTTGCCAGGGAAGTGGGACTGTTTTCTATCGTGCTACGTCAGACAGGATAGTTCGCTAACCTTGTTTTAATAGGAGATAATTAACATTAACAACCTGTCTAACTGTAAAATACTAAATGATGATGCTAAGTTGTGCTAACTGGAAACATGTAGCAGACCATTGTTTCTTTGGTTTAAATTACTGCTGAGTCTCTTAGTTGTCTGAAAAACAAATGATTAAAGCTGCAAAAGAGCATGATGGTGGCACACACACGCAAAATAAATAATCAATACATTAAAACGGGTTGGAGGAGCAAGTTGGCTCTTAATGGAATTTATTTGATTTATAATTATTTTAATGAGTCATGTAGTGATAATGAATAAAGTTAGTCATCACATGTATTTTATTACATTAGCTTTTGTGTCGCTGTTTTTCAGATCATGACCAATCTGAAATATTTTTACTAAGAAGCAAACAGGTTAAATCAGGCCAGAATGGCAGGCTGCAGGTCTACAGTTAAACTTTCACTGATTTAAACTAACAGCTAATTTATAGATGCAACCACGGGTAATTTTCTCATTTGCAGACATTTTTTCATGTTATCTGTTTTTTGCTATTCTCTCTGGCTCAGGAAATGTTTAACTTATTTATGTTTACTTTTTATTCAAATGATTTAGAAGAAAAACCTGAAATTTATGAGAATCAAGTCTCAAATGCACATTACAAAACTATTGTAACACTGCAAAATTATGAGGGAAAATGGTACGTGTAAAAAAAAAAAAAAAAAAAAAAAAAAAAAAAAAGACGGTCCTTTTTATGTCATTATTCAAACTGTAGACTTTACAGAAAATGTATATCGTAATATATATTATTGTGATATGAATTTTTTTGCCATATTGCACAGCACTAAATGGCACTATATAAATAAAGGTGAACTGGTTTCTGATGCTCAACTGCACTGTGGAGTTCAGAGATCCGAGGTGCTGCTTGATGAGAGGAATTATCACGGCAGGTACAGTGATCAGCGTCTCAGTTTTTTTCAGAGTTCAGATGGAGGAAATTGTTAGAAAAGAAGAAAACAAAAAGGAAAAAGAAGAAATGGGAGCAAGGGAGAAAAAATAGAGAGTAGGCAATTTATTGAAAACTCCATTTAAACTCAAACAGGCTGTTCAGCAGCTGATCAAAAGTGTAAAACCATAGCACCCCCCCCCAAAAAAAAAAAAATCAGAACAAAAAACACTTGCATCAAACATGCCTAAACATATGAATACTTGTCATTTTTCTCCCAGTCTTAAGATTTTGATCAGAACTGTTACAAGAATTAAAAGGGGAAAACACATAAATAAAAGAAAAATGGGAAAAGGAGGGAAATTTCACACTGCATTTGACACATGGGAAAAGCTGGATAAATAAACAATGGCAAAACACTTCCTGTCTGCTGTGGAAAGAGTTTGGATGGAAAAACTTGGTGAGATTTTTCAGAACACCTGCGCGCAGAGATAGCAAAAAAAACGTGACAGCCTAATAGTATTGAATGCAAAAGACGCAACAGACTTACACAAAATGGTCCCCTCCAGTATACAACTAGGACAATATCAATCACTACGGAGGGTGACAATATGTATGGGTACATACTCATACTATGTAGGGTAACTAAATGGACAGTTATGCTGTTTATTCCATCTAGCTACAATGCTCCGCACCGTGTATATATATTTGTGTACATATGTATATTCACTGCTCTTATTTTCTAATCTTCTAAATTATTGCTCTGAGTGTTGCTATCCCTGTGCTGTTGCAATCCTGGAATTTCCCCATTGTGGGACTAATAAAGGCTTATCTGATCTTATCTTAAAATTAAATTTACACACAGAGTCAAGTTGTTTGTGATCCTGTGGTGAAGAAACTAAATCATTTCCATGTATTTTGGACCAATGTACAGACAGAAATGGAAAAAATATTTAAAGTAACAATCCATTTGTCTTTTGAGACTTTATACTTGGGTTTGAAACCCGAGTTACTGTAAAGAACAGGGAAAAAAATAATCAATGTTTTACTGAGAGCAAGTAAGAAACCACTGACAGCTGAAGAATGGATCAATGTGATTCATGACATTTATGTAATGGAAACATTGACATTTATTTCGAGACAAGACATGGACAAGTTCATAAACTGTTGGGAACCCTAGATCTCATGTGTCACATCTCAGATCTGATTTTAAATAGATTTTTTAAAAAATAAGTATACCTCTGCCAGTTCCTAAGCTACTCACTGTTGTATTTTTCCTTTTATTTCCTTTTTGATTTTTTTAATGAAGCAAGTTAACAACAGAAATGTCATTTCCTTTGAGTTTACATTTGTGTTGTGTGAATAAAGGGTGGAAAAACAGAATACAAGAGAGAAATGTGGATTTATGTTTTGTTGTAATAATTTTTCATCTTCTGAATAAAAAAAATGAATTAAAAACAGTCAATTGATTTCATTTGCAGATTCCACATGTTCAATAAAAACATGCATAAAGTAGAAATTACATGTAAAATCTTGAGGATGACAGAAGAAAGTGCCGAAGCTTATTATATTGTTCCTCTGTATCCTACTGTTACTCAAGGAAACAATGGTCAGGATGTGACAGGATGAAAATGTTCTGGAGCTGAAGAGATTCCAAATGGAAGCCTTTTAAAATAATAGCACCCTTCTGGCATGATAAAAGTAGTCGGCGGCAGGGAGTCTTTATGCAGTGGTACTTGCCAGAAACCTGATGTTGCGGTGAGTTTTGTAAAAACCTTGGCTCCTTCAAAGTTAGCTAGTGTTTCATCTACTGCTGCCAGGATATGTCTTTCTCTCGCAACACTGTCATTGAGATGGGTTAAATCTACACAAATGCATATTTTTCCTGTGGGTTTCACGATGGGAACCATGCTTGCATACCATTCAGTTGGTTCCTAAACATGAGTTATAACTCCCATTTTCTCCAGCTGATCTAGCTCTTTTTTGACTTTAGATGGAGTGGGAGGGCCACTTGTCAGTAGGGCTGGGAATGATCCCTAATTTCCAGAATCGATTCGATTCTGAATCTGTTCAATTCTGATTCAATCCCATCCCGATTCGATCTGGGAAATTACCATTTTAATAACCATTTAACTTGCCAGGAAAAAAAATCTTCTGAGACCTAATGCTGCAAATTGTACCAAGAATACTCTAACTTTGTTAATACATAAATTATCACATATAGAACTGACCCAAAATCATTTACAATAATGCACTTTTTATTATTTAACTTATGATTTCACAAAGTGCTCACAAGTGCTTTCTTTAGTGCAAAGGGTGTGTCGTGTTAAGTTAACAACCCAGAGTCAGTAAACAAATTCAATGCATGAAGCATGTCTACATAATCTCACTGTATTTCAGTCCCTCCAGGATTTCGTTGGCTGTTTTTGTGATGGTTCTGGCCCAAAAATCCTGAATTTGTGGGAGCTTTTCCCAAAAGTTGACATTTTTAAGAGTTTTTTTTGAACTGAAAGTTGTGAGGAAGTGCAGATTTTAAAGTAGTTGCTCTATCCATAGTTTAGTGATGCTGTTCTATGAAACACCACAAGAAAAGCACAAGATTGCCAAAAATTTCTTGTAAAACAGTGATTTATGTAAAATTAAATGCTCAGTAAAATTATCAAAAAAATGGCCAACATTGTATTCAATTCAATTCAACTTTATTTATATAGCGCCATTTCACAACAACAGTCATCTCATAGCAATTTCAAATGTAGGGGAAACCCCCACAATTGCAGAAAGACCCCAGCAATCAGACGGTCCCCTGTGAGCAAGCGCTTGGCGACGGTGGAGAGGAAAAACTCCCTTTTAACAGGAAGAAACCTCTAGCAGAACCAGGCTTAGGGAGGGGCAGTCATCTGCTGCGACTGGCTGGGGGGTGAGGGGATGGAGAAGATGAAAAGAACAGACATGTAGAGAGCAAACATTAAAGGAGTGAAGCCCAGTACATTATTGGAGGTCCCCCGGCTGTCTAAATATATTAGCAGCATAACTAAGGGAGGGTTCAGAGACGCATGATCCCTCCCTAATTGTAGGCTATATCGAAAAGGAAGGTTTTAACCCCATTCTTAAAATCAGAGATGAAGTCTGACTCCCGAATCCAGATTGGTAACTGATTCCACAGGAAAGGAGCTTGATAACTGAAGGCTCTGCCTCCCATTGTACTTTTGGAGATTCTAGGTATTACAAGTAATCCAGCATTTTGGGAGCGTAATGCTCTGTTAGGATGAGAGGGTAGTATCAGATCTTTTAAATAAAAAGGGGCCTGATTGTTCAGAGCTTTGTAAGTGAGAAGAAGGATTTTAAACTTAATTCTGCACTCTATGGGGAGCCAATGAAGGGAGGCCAGAACCAGAGAGATATGATCTCTCTTTCTAGTACTTGTTGAAACTCTTGCAGCAGCATTTTGGATCAACTGAAGACTTTTTAAAGATATTTTAGGACAACCTGATAATAAAGAGTTACAATAATCTAATCGAGAGCTGACAAAAGTGTGGATCAGTTTCTCAGCATCAATCTGAGACAAGATGCTCCTAATCTTGGCAATATTACGCAGATGATAGAAGGCAGTCTTAGAAATGAATTTAATATGTGAACTGAAAAACAGATCTTGATCAAAAATAACTCCAAGGTTCCTCACAGAACTATTAAGAGAAAGAGTAACCACATCCAAACTAAGAGTTTGGTTTGGAAAGGTATTTCTAAGGTTTTTTGGACCAACAAGAATGACTTCAGTCTTATCTGAATTTAATAGCAGGAAATTACAAGTCATCCAAGCTTTGATTTCCTTAAGACAGGCTTCTAACTTGGCTAATTGATTACTATCATCTGGCTTCATTAACAGGTATAACTGTGTGTCATCTGCATAACAATGAAAATGCATACAGTGCTTTCTAATAATGTTGCCTAAGGGAAGCATATATAAACTAAAAAGAGTAGGGCCTAGCACAGATCCCTGTGGAACTCCATGACTGATTTTTGAGTTGGAAGAAAACTCATTATTGACATGAACAAACTGGAGCCTATCAGACAAATAAGATCTAAACCACTGCAGCAAAGTTCCATTAAGTCCAACATAAAGCAAGCGGTCAAATAATTGTGTAGTAACAACTCTTTCTAAGATTTTTGAAATGAAAGGCAGATTAGATATTGGTCGATAGTTGGCTAAAACTCCTGGATCCAGCGTCGGCTTTTTGAGTAAGGGTTTAATTACAGCAGTTTTAAAAGCCTGCGGTACATGGCCTAATGTTAATGAAGAATTGATTATTTGATGAATAGAGCTACCAATAAATGGGAAGACTTTTTTAAATAACCTGGTAGGAATAGGGTCTAAAAGACAAGTTGAAGGCTTGGATGAGGAAATTATTTTATCTAACTCTAAAAGGTCAGTTGGAGTAAACTTATCCAGACAGATATCAATTGAAGGAGTTGAAGAATCTGAATAATTTTATCTCTAATAGATGGAATTTTGTGATTAAAAAAGTTCATAAAGTCCTGACTAGTAAGCTCTAAAGGAATGCAAGGATTGACAGAGTCCTGACTCTGTCAGCCTGGCTACAGTGCTGAAAAGAAACCAGGGATTATTCTTGTTCTGTTCTATTAATGCAGAGTAATAACTTGTTCCAGCTTTTTAAGAGATTTTTTTATAAATTAGAAGATGATTTCTCCAAGCTAAATAGATTTCATCTAAATTAGTGGAACACCATTTTCTTTCTAACTGACAAGTCTTCTGTTTTAAGCTATGAGTTTCTATTGAACCAAGGGGTTAGACATCTCTGATTAGACTTTTTCTTTTTTAAAGGGGCCACCATGTCTAGAGTCTGATGCAGAGAAGCTGTAACACTATCTACCATGCGATCAATTAAAGAAGGAGCAAGCTCTCCATAGCTTATTTCCATTGTGTTGACACATGGCATAGAGGAGACAATCTGCATAAATTTGGTAACACCATCTGAAAGACATCTGCTGTAGTAATATTTTTCTTGAGGAATCAAATAGTCAGAAATAGTAAAATCAAAGGTTAACAGACAATGGTCTGACAGTACAGGGTTTTGAGGAGACATTACCAGATTTTCTATTTCTATGCCATACGTCAGAACAAGGTCTAATGTGTAGTGGAGATAATGGGTAGAATTTTCTACTTTCTGAGAAAACCCCATCAAGTCTAATATTGAATTAAATGCCATATTAAGACAGCCACTATCTATGTCTACATGTATATTAAAATCCCCTACTATAATTATTCTATCTGATTTCAGCACTAAATCAGCTAAGAATTTGGCAAATTCGGATAACTAACTAACTAACTAACCTGCACTTATATAGCGCTTTTCTAGTCACAAAGACCACTCAAAGCGCTTTCATTAATACTAACCCTCTGTTCTAAGGGCCTATAGGAAACAGATATCTAGGGACAATTTAGAACAGCCAATTAACCTAACATGCATGTTTTTGGCATGTGGGAGGAAACCGGAGAAATCCCGGAGTAAACCCACGCAACACGGGGAGAACATGCAAACTCCACACAGATCACTGTTGGTCGGGAGCTGGGATCGAACCCACGATCCCACGATCCCCACAATCCCCCGGCCAAGGGTAAACTGTGCTGCCACAGTGCTAACCACTGCGCCACCGTGCAGCCCAAAAAACTCTGAGTAGGCTGAGGGAGGACGATAAACTATAGCAAAGAAAATTGGGTTTAACCTAAAATTGCTAACATGCCTAATACTGAGGACCAGGCCCTCAAAGGAATTAAAACATGTTTTTTGCTTTACATTAGCTAGTAATTTGGAATGGTAAATTGTCGCTACTCCTCCTCCACGACCAGAAGTTCTGGGATTTTGATAGTTTAAATAACCAGAGGGAGTTGATTCATTTAAACCAACATAATCCTCTTGCTCTAACTAAGTCTCTGTAAGGGATATTAAATCAATCTGATGATCAATTAACAGATCATGAACTAGCAGAGACTTGGGAGTTAGAGACCTAATATTTAACAAACCACATTTAATTTTTAAATTATGAGGAGGAAGAGATGCCAAATCATTAAATTTAGAGACTTGATGTTTAATTTGAGTTTTACCAGCTTTTTGTTTAATCACTTGGGGATGCTTATACATTATATTTTTATTAACTTTGGAGGGAGCAGACAATGATTCTGTGATGGGGAAGACAGGCTAAGTTTAGGGGTGGCGGATGAAGAGGAGCTGCAGAGAGGCATGTATTTATCAAGTTATGTTGTATTTGTCTTGGGTTATAATGTTTTGGGTAACGGGAGACAAACACAATCTCTATGGAGTTATGAATTGAAGACTGATCTAAACAGTGAGAATTATTTGGATAAATAGGATTAATATGAGAAGTGGAAGCAAAAACGGGCTGGTTGGCAGACCTCGGTACTTCGGGGTGAGTTAACACACCAGCTTTCAGTCACTGTACTAAAAATTGCTGAATGGAATAAAACAGATTGTCCCTTAGAACACGTGCACCCAGTCTATTTGGATGGATGCCATCTGGCCTCATAAATGATGGGCGGTTCCAAAATAGGTTGAAATTGTCTATAAAACCAATGTTAAAAAGAAGGACCTGTTGAACACAACCAGGTATTAAGGCTGAGAGTTCTGCTAAAATAATTGCAACCTCTTCTAAAAGGAGCAAGTGGCTCAGAAATAAACACACGTCTGCCACAGTTCATAAGAGTGGACAGAAGGCTCCTGAAGTCTCCCTTTAAGATCTCCGACGCTTCATGTGGGATGTCGTTGCATCCAACATGCACAATGACAGTTTTAGCGTGGGGGTATTCATTTAATAGGTCAGGGGTAAGAGCCTCAATGTCTGATACTTTAGCCCCAGGAAAAAATTTTGTAACACAGTACCTGCTTCTAACGTTCCTCATTATTGAATCACCAATTACCAGCGTCGTCTGGGGGGGGGCTTCGTTGGTGGCTTGTGAAATGGTGGATAATTTTGCCGTTGTTGCTGCAGTGGCGGTGGGGTGCTGATGCGGGGGGATGTGCTCTCTTCTTTTTGGAGCTGGTGTATAGTTTGACACACCTAAGGTAGTTTTGATCCAGTGCTTGCTGGTTTTGGCCGCTACTAAAGGAGTAGGGGCGGCCATGGGGGGAAGATCGACGTCCAGGTGGGGGAAATCTTCCAGGGAAAGGATATTGAATCTATTTTTCATCAAAAGGGGAAGGGAGGAGGCGCGGCCATGTCTGGTCAATCTCCGACATTTGCTATTTGGCCCAACCATGGTCCAGGGCGCGCATTGAGGCTGTGAAGAACCACCCGGGTCTTTGGGTTTAGCTCCAAGCTGAAGCCAGTGTTTGATGCTGGAGTCCTGGACAGCTGAGGTGACCAGAGCAGGGGTGGAAGTGGATGGGGATGTGCTAATTTCACCCAAGTAAGCAGCCGTCTCTGCTAGCTGCGAGTCTATCGCTGGGGCCGATGTCCGTCCAAAAATAATAGTGTCCAGGTGGTTTTCAGCCTCCCGAATCTTATAGAGGTTAGAGAGTCTCAATTCCAACACAGAAACCTTCTTAGAGAGGGAAACACAGCTGACACAAGTTGGGGATGGAGCCATGACTTTCCAGGCCAAAAGTGGCTTAAATTAAAAAAAGAAATAAAAGAATTAGTCATTACAACTAAATTGCATTGAATACATGTTAGAGTATGGAGCAAATTATGGCAGCACCTTCTTGAATCTTGAATTTGAAAACTAAGACCCCTGAAAAACTTGGTCTTCTTCTGTGCTGAAATCCACAGTGAAGCAGGGATGACTCCTCCACTGACAACCTCTTCCCTTCAGAAGGTCTCAGTGCAGGATGGACCTTGGAGGGGAAACCCAGTCTTCACACATCTGAAGGGGGAGATGAAAAGAATAGATTTCACAGTAAAATTAATAATAATATTTTTAAATCCCCACACCATAACAGGGTTTAATAATTTAGTTTTTTATTTTTTGTTGTTTATATTTTAACTTTTTTTTTATTTTCTTTCGTTTCAATGTGGAGGAGCAGCAGTTCTACTCTGAGCCTCTCACGGATGACTGAGCTCCTCACCCTATATCTGAGGATGAGTCCAGCAATCCTACGAAGAAAGCTCATTTCAGCCACTTGTATCCGCAATCTCATTCTTTCAGTCATTGCCTAATGCTCATGACCATAGGTGAAGGTAGGAACGTAGACTGACTGGTAAATTGACAGCTTTGCCATAGAGCTTAGCTCCCTCTTCATCATAATAGACCAGTACAACGGCCACATCACTGCAGATGCTGCTCCGATCCGTCTGTCAATCTCTCGCTCCATTCTCCCCTCACTCGTGAATAGGACCCCAAGATACTTAAACTCCTCCACATGGGGCAGGAGCTTGCCACTGACCCGGAGAGGACAATCCACCTTTTTCCAGCTGAGGACCATGGACTCGGACTTGGAGGTACTGATTCTCATCCCAACCGCTTCACACTCGGGGACAAACAGTCCCAGTAAGACCTGTAGGTCATTGCTGAATGAAGCCAGCTGCTCCTCCACATTGAAAGGAGCCAGTTGAGGTGGTATAGGCATCTGATCAGGATGCCTCCTGGACGCCTCCCACTTGAGGCATTTCAGACACGTCCCTCTGGGAGGAGACCCTGGGGCAGACCCAGGACTCGCTGGAAAAACTATGTCTCCCGGCTGGTCTGGGAACGTTTTGGTATCCTCTCTGAAGAGCTGGAGCAGGTGGCTGGGGAGAGGGAAGTCTGGGCTTCTCTGCTTGAACTGCTGCCTCTGCGATCCAGACCTCCGGAAAAGCAGTAGAAGATGGATGGATGGATGGATATTTTAACTACACATTAACTTTCAATTTTTGAAAAGGGTTTCAATTCATTTCCTGGGAAGATTTGTTCATTTCAGTTTACGTCCACTGAGTAAAAATGGCTCGTTGTACTCGCTGCCGCCGCCACCACCGCAGTATGTCGGGGGCGACAATGACTGCAGCCTTTATTAATTCTGCCATTTTCATTTTATTGTGATTTATTTTTATCTTCAAATCTCTCACTTAAGTGCTAGAAGTCCATAATCTCATAAAATGTACTGTGACGTTGCAAAGGTTCACACAATGAGAGATGACTGTGACGAAACGGGCTTTATTTATACACATGCTCACAACACAGAATGGAGGGGAGGTCATTAACATAGGCCCTCACTTCGCTCATGGTGACACAGACACATGATTTGGCACATATAGGGAAACAATGCTATCACAACTGGTCTTATTACCCAGTTATGACACACACGAAAAATGCTTAGAACACACAGATACAGTATTTGAATCCTCTGCGGCGCACACATGCGGGGAAACTCCCGCCCCCTTATCACAGCCCTGATGTTACTGTCCCTCCCTGGACTGGTTTCTGTCTCCAGAATAATAAAGTCCAACTCAAAAGTCCAACACAAATCCGTCCAAGTGTTGGGGCGGCCCCCATTGTCAGCTACGGGGTAGTCCGGGTCTTCCAGATGCCCAGCCATCTACAGACCTCCCCAAAGACCTCTGCCTCGAAGTTCCATCCCTGATCACTGTGCAGCTCCTCCGGTGTGCCGAACCGACAAAACATCTCGTCCACCAGCTTTGATGCTGTGGTGGCGACGCTCTGATCAGCATATGCCTCTGGCCATTTGGTGAAATAATCCATTGCAACCAGCACATAGCAGTTTCCCCGAACCGTGGTCAGGAAAGGGCCCAGAATGTCTACTCCTACCTGCTCCATGGGTGCCCCCACCCGGTACTGCTGCAAGGGGGATTGCTGAGTCTGCCCTTTCTGAGCCGTGCAGGTGTCACAGTGGTGGACATGGAGCTCTACATCCTGGTGACATCCCGGCCAGTAGAACTGGGCCCGAAGACGCTGCAGAGTCTTCGTTACCCCAAAGTGGCCCACCCCACCGACCCGTGGACCAACTGGAGCACTTTGGGGTGGAGCTGCCGGGGAACCAGCAGCTGCTAGACATGACGCTTCCCAGCTGGAGCCTGCCACTGCCGATACACAACACCCTCATGACAGCGGAGACTGGCCCACTGAGAATGTAGAGCCTTGGTCTCTGGGTCCAGCGCGGACACAGCCTCCTAGGTGGGCAGCTGGCCACGTCCAACCACTGCCAAACCCGAGAGATGACCAAATCTTTATCCTGCTTGTGCTGCAGCTGCTGCGTGCCGAGGGCCTCGGTGACGTCATCGCTGGGGAGAGCTGACTGATTATCCCAGGAGGAGCTGTGTGCCGCTGTGTTATTCCTGCCCACAGTGGTCCGGAGAGCAGCAGCCCGTGGGACGGCTTGGTCTTGGTCCTCTACCCACTGGCAGTGCCGACAGTCCTCCGCAGCACAGGGATACCGAGACAGTGCTTCAGCATTGGCATGGAGGTGGCCTGGCCAATGCACAATCTGAAAATCATAATCCTGCAGTGCCTCCAGCCATCTTGCCAACTGTCCATCCGGTTCTTTAAAATTCAGTAGCCTGGTCAAGGAAGCATGACTTGTCCTGGAACCTCCCCCCGTACACATATGGGTGAAAATGAAGCCCCTGGATGACAGCTAACAGCTCTCGACGAGTAACACAATAATTCCTTTTGGCTCTGCTGAGAGTGTGCCTGAAAAAAGCAACTGCCTGCTCTCTGTGTTCTCCCTCCTGGGATAACACCACTCCAATGCCAATGCCCTGGTTGCTGGTGTCCGTGTCCACGATGAAAGGGCGGTTCGGGTCAGGATACTGCAGCACGGGGGCTCTGGTGAGCGCTGGGGGAAAGCAGCAGCACATTCCTCACTCCACTCAAATGCACGGCTCTTCTGTGTCAGCTGATGCAGCAGGCTGACGATGGTGGCGAAATCCTTCACAAACCTCCTATAATAGGAGGCCAGTCCGAGAAAACTCCGTAACTCTCACACGTCCCGTGGCACCAGCCAGTTTTTCACCGCTGCCACTTTCTCTAGATTGGTGGCGACTCCCACTGCGCTGACAATGTGGCCCAGGAAGGTGGTTTCTTGACACAATAAGTGGCATTTCTGTGGGTGCAGCCGCAGCCCGGCTCATCGGTTGGCATCTATTACTTCCCAGAGGTTGGACAGGGCGCCATTAAAGTCAACTGCGTGAACCAGCAGGTCATCCAGATAAACAATGCAGCGGATCTGGGGCACGTGAGCCAGTACTCACTCCATCAGATGTTCAACGTTAGCCGGGATGTTGCAAAGTCCAAACGGCATCATCTTGAACTGCCACAGTCCCTGCCTGATGGGGAAGGCTGTTTTTTGGCGAGCCTCCGGTGACAGCTCTACCTGCCAATAACCACTGCGGTGAACACAGCTGAACCAGCTGGAGCCGAGGATGTAATCCAGCGCGTCATCGATGCGGGGCAGAGGGTAGGAATACTTGCAGGTGACGTCATTCAGGTGCTGGTAATCCACACAGAACCACCACAAACCGTCCTTCTTAACCAGAACCACCGGTGCCGCCCAGGGGCTGCTGGAGGGCTCAATGACATCCACCTCCAGCATTTCCCATATTTTTTTGTTCTGCCGCCGCCACCTTGAAAAATGCAGACGGCGGAGGCAGAGCCGGATCGGCCTGGTCTCACCGATGTCAATCTGGTGCTGCACCAAGCTGGTTTGGGTGCACTCCTCATCCTTGGCAGTGAAGACGTCAGTGTAGCAGTCAAACAGCTCCCGCAGCTGGCGTCTCTGTCCCGATTCTAGTCCACTGCAGCTCTGCTGGAACAATTCCTTGACCGCCTGTTGATTCTGCTGACACATTGACCCGCTCTGCTGCCCCCCCCCCCCCCCGCCGCTGTCTCTGTTGGCGATTATGCTCTCTCTGCTCATGCTGGTGGTGCTGCTGTGTTCAGTTCTGGCAGCGACTCGCCTGGTTCGATCCATTCTGGTGGCCCCTCGATCACACAGGCCCCTGGGTTCCAGCCAGAACGGGTGGTTTAAGATAAGATAAGATAAGATAAGCCTTTATTAGTCCCACAATGGGGAAATTCCAGGATTGCAACAGCACAGGGATAGCAACACTCAGAGCAACAATCAGAAGGCAAGAAAAAACAAGAGCAGCTAGTATACATATGTACATATTACTATCTATCTATCTATATATATATATATATATATATATATATATATATATATATAGACACAGTGTGGAGCATTGTGGTTGGTGGATGTGCAGCAGAAAGTCTAAGCTCTCTCTCCGCGGATGCGACGGGCCAGCTGGATGTCTTTGGGCATGATGGTGACCCTCTTGGTGTGGATGGCGCACAGGTTGGTGTCCTCGAAGAGACCCACCAGGTAGGCCTCGCTGGCCTCCTGCAGAGCCATGACGGCGGAGCTCTGGAAGCGCAGGTCGGTCTTGAAGTCCTGAGCGATCTCCCTCACCAGGCGCTGGAAGGGCAGCTTACGGATGAGCAGCTCCGTGGATTTCTGGTAGCGACGGATCTCTCTCAGAGCCACGGTACCAGGCCTGTAACGGTGAGGCTTCTTCACTCCGCCGGTGGCCGGAGCGCTTTTCCGAGCAGCCTTGGTGGCCAGCTGCTTCTGGGGGCTTTTCCTCCAGTAGATTTATGGGCGGTCTGCTTGGTTCTTGCCATCGCTCTTTATTATTCTGTCTTATTTCTTGCACGCCGCCTAAAACTCCAGCCCGGCACCCACGTCGTTTTCGCTTTAGTTCCCCGGTATGTCGAGTTTCTCCGTTAGCACCGGGTGGCGGTTGAGTGCTAGCTAGCTCTTCCCTGCTGTATCGTCTCCTGCTGTAAACAATGGCTCCGTCCGCCGACTTGGGAGACCTTTGGGGTGATCTGTGTGTCCGTGATATATATAGAGTGAAAGGTGTGCCGGATCAGAAAGTTATCACCGGATCAGAAAGAAGAAGGAAGATAAAAATACTCAGAATTGAGCCGCTGTTGCAAAAGGCAGCCAACTCGTGTGGCGCCGGAACCGGAACTGGTTTGTATTCTGGCCAGCCACCCCCACCACAAGAACTCTCTGCCCCCCCAGTCTGGCGCGTTCATCGGTGGCTGTGGTGATGCAGCGCCTGTGGGTTCTCACCCCTGCGATCCTGCCTCATCCGTACCGGGCAGCACTCTGTGTTGGACCAGGGAGATGGTAGAACCAGTGACGATCAGGGCCCGGATTGGCATGCTGTCCAAGCTGCTCTGCAGGTACATCCCTAGCGGGTGTCCAATTCGGCCCAAACGTGGTGACAGCTCATCGGGGAAAATGTCTGTGGGAGGCAGCAGGTCCCCATTCATACCACCTTGCTCTAGTTTAAAGCCGGCGAGGGGGCGGTTTGTCGCGTGGTGGGTGCCGGGCAGCACTGCACGATGTGTCCTGGCTCCCTGCAGTGGAAGCACCCTTCCTCCCCGCCGCCATTGTTGTCTTTTCACTGGCCGCGCCGCTGTAGTCTGGCACAGTTCCTCCTCCTCTTTGCTGTCAGCTGTGGCCTGGAAGGCTCTCTGCCTCAGAGACTACACATCGGCTGCATAATCCATCATCGGTCCCACCTGCTCCGCTTCTGCCACAGCCGTCTCCCAGCTGCTTACGGTGTGAATCTCGATGTGGTCCTGGAGCCGGGCCAGTTGGGGCCCCTGGATGAAGGGCGAGCTTCTCCACTGCCCCCGCCTCGAAATCCGAGTGGCCACGCCGTGTCAGCAGCCGTATGTCCGCTGCATAGGCTACCAGGCTCTCTCGGCTTCCTCGCCGGTGGTTGGCCAGCTGTTCCTGATTGTGCTCAGCATTGGTCGCTCTCCCAAACCGCCTCCGGAGGGCTCCTTGTAGCACTGGCCAGCTGCGATGTTCCTCAGGCCGGAGGTCAGACAGCGTGCAGAGAGCCCCGCCCTCCAGGGCCAGCACGACCTGCACGGCAGTCTCTTTGGGTGTCCAGCTGTTCAGCACAGCAGCCAGCTCGACTTGGACCAGATAGTCGTCCAGCAGGGTTTCGCCACCAAAGCGGGGAAGTTTGGCCCGTTGGCAGATTGGTGGGATGGTCACCTCTTGGTCGATTGCCGCCCCTGGTCACAGTGGAATCACCGGCCCATCCTGCCCTGACAAGAGCAGGAAACAGGGCTGGTTTGCTCTGCTTGGCCCGCCCTGCCTTGAGAAAGGCAGAAGGCGGGGTTTGCTAGCCCCGTCGGGTCCGCTGCTCCATTCATCACAGTGAGCAGCTCCGGGGGTCGGTGTGTCGGCTCTGTTGTTCATCTCCAGCTGAGTGATGAGCCGCTTGAGCTGCCGAATCTCCGTCCTGATTCTGGCTTCCATCTTCTCCATGATCCCACTTCTGACCCCAGTGTGACGTTGCAAGGGTTCACACATTAAGGAGAGATGACTGTGATGAAACAGGCTTTATTTATCCACACGCTCACAACACAGAATGGAGGGGAGGTCATTTATACAGGCCCTCATTTCACTCATGGTGACAGACGCATTATTTGGCACATATAGGGAAACGACTATCACAACTGATCTTATTACCCAGTTATAATGACACACACGAATAATGCTTAGAACACACAGATACAGTATTTGAATCCTCTACGGTGCAAGCATGCGGGGAAACTCCTGCCCCCTTATCACAGCCCCGACGTTACAATACCCTTATTCTGCATTTATTCACAGTGCTTAACCAACAGTTAACTACTGTATCCATAGTTTGTAAAAGAAAACACCATGATGCTGGAAGAATTATTAATTTATGACACAAATGTTAAAACAAACAAATGATATTTTACTTACAATCTCAGCAGCTCCAAGTCTCTTTGTTCACAAGTTTCAGCCAGTCTCCATGCGTTTTCCGTTTCAAGTATTTATCAATCGTAGACTTTATGTTCCAACTCAGCGCTGCACGTAATACAAAACCGTTTATCCCCGCTTTCTGAAAAATATTAGGAAACTGTTGAGGACAGCTTATGGTGACTTTTGTTGATAAATTAAGAGACACGCACGTCAACTCCGCTCAGGTAAACATGGAAGTAAAGACGTGCGCCGCTGGAAACTCTTGACAAATGAGAACCGTTTTAACACCACAGAAGAAGAACTTGCATATCCGTTAGCTGTGTTAGCGCTTTGGGTGTTTCTGGCTCTTCGCCGCTGTTCCTCGCTCACTGACCCGGTTTTGACCTGATCAGTCTAAGCAGACGTTCAAACACAAAAGCATTATATTAAAAGATCAATCCGTGGATTTTGTGGATCGATATCGGCTCAGTCAAACGTGGATCAAGCTATATCGTTGTATCGATCTTTTGAACCCACTCCTGCTCGTCAGGGTGCTGAGAGGGCATAGGGTGTTGCTGTGTCTTTGTCTTAATTTTGAATTCATCTTTTAGCTTGCCTAACCCTGTGAAGACTTCTGGATAGGTAGTACGGAAATGATTTTCAACATTATCAATGTTGTGCAACTTGAGGTATCATACAGCCTTTGGATAGCAGGAAAACCCAGTAAGTGTGTGATCAGGTCTTTCACAATGAAAACCTCCTCTTCGATTTTTTTTTTTTTTTTTTTTTTGTCCCCTCTCTGGATGACTGCATTCACTTGTCCTATCACTTTTAGTGGTTGGTTTGCAGCTCCCAACAAAGGTCTGCGGGGGTCAGAATAGTCACAATACCTTTCCTGTGTGTTCTCCGACTCAGGAATTGTTGTGACTGAGGCGCCTTTGTCCACTTTGAAGCGCAGTGGTGTACCATTTACAGTAACATGAGTTTTTTCAGTTCATGAAGCTGTGTGTGAATTATAAACAGCTCCCAAGCAAGCTACTGCCTCTTATTCATCAGTAGATTCAAGCTTAAGACCTGATCTGTACATCACTGCAAAATGTTCCTTTTTGTGGCATTTTCTGCATTTAACGTCTTTAGCAGGGCACTCACCCCATGAGTGCTTTGGTGTCTTGCCACATTTACCACACTGTTTTGGCCTGTCTGTTGTATGCTGATGCTGGGTGCGGGCACCGTGGTTAGCTGATTTTTTTTTTTTTCTATGTACATATGTTTTGTTGTATGTCAGTGTATCTATTTGACGTGGTGATTCTGCTGCATGCATGAGAAACTGTTGCTTTTTCACCTCCTCATGCTGTCTCACTTGGGATATGGCTGTGGCTAAATCCAGCTTTGGGTTTAATTGTATTCTTTCAGACAGGCCTGCATCTCATATTCCCACTACGATTCGAAACAAAGTTAATTTCTTCATATAGAGTGCCATATTTACAGTTTTCAGCCAGTTTATGCACTGCGGTAATAAACTGCTCTGTTGATTCGCCAGCTTCTTGTCATCTTTTATTAAACTTGGCTCTTTCATAAATTACATTATGCACTCTGACATAGTGTCCATTAAGTGCTGCTTTCACTTCGTCATAGGATTTTAGCTGCTCTGCCGTTAGCTGCAGTGAAGTAAGGATATCATCAGCCTTGTTGCCCATGGTGAAGATTAGAGAATTTACCTGGTATTCTCCTTCTTTTTCTTTTAATCCAGAAACTATTCTGAAGCGTTCAAATCTCCTGATCCAGCTTGGCCATGAGCTCGGCTCAAAGTCGAATGGGCTTGGTGGCATTATTGTGAACGCGTGTTCCATCATGAGGATGCTAGTTAGCTGCTAGCTGTTAGCTTCTTGCCTACTTTCTCTCTTTGTCATTGTTGCACTTTTCAGCACTCTCCTCACCTTTAAGCGGCTCCTACTAGTTGTCTGTGTCACTAGACTGTCGTGAGTTCCTATATTCTGACGCCATGTATTGTTCCTCTGTAGTCTACTTTTAGTCGAGGAAACGATGGTCAGGATGCAGCAGCCATCTTTTATTATTACTTGATTAATACTGCTAATGCGCCACATTCTGGCAATATTATGCCATTACACTTATTTACATAGTGGTCCTCAAAAACAAAAACACAAAATCTAACTAGAAAAGCACTCAAGAGAGATACCTCCGTCAAGGCTCCTTCCCTCCCTCCCTTTGTCCCTCCCTCTCTGCCTTTATCCTTCCCTCCCTGACTTCATCCCTCCGTACATTGCAAGATGGGGCCTTGGTGGACGTATACATTCATAGATAACCTCCAAAATCTAATGGGTTCGCCTGTAGCCCAAGGACCACACTAGTGAAAATTTCATCAAAAGCCACCTAGTGGTTTTTGTGTAATCCTTCTAAACCAGTGATGGAACATGAAGCCTTGGTCGAGGTACAGTATGTGTTCATGGATCACCTCCAAAATGTAATGGACTCATGTGTAGCCCAAGAGCCACCTCTGGTGGAAATGCCATCAAACTCTGTCTAGAAGTTTTTGAGTAATCTTACTAACATATTGTGAGAAGAATGAGCCGTGGTGGAGGTATGCATTCTCGGATGATCACCAAAATCTAGTTGTTTCCTCTGTAGCCCAAGGCCCACCTCTGTTGAAAATTTCATCAAAATCCATCCAGTAGTTTTTGTGTAATCCTGCTGTACAAATACAAACAAGCCCCTTGGTGGAGGTATGCACTCTCAATCATCACCAAAATCTAATGGAATCATCCTTAGTCCAAGGGCCACCTCTGGTGAAAATTTCATCCAAATCCACTGGGTAGATTCTTTCCAATTCTTGCATGATGTACGACTTCAGTTGCTCAACAGTTGGGGGTCTCCATTGGCGTGTTTTGTGCGTCATTATGCTCCACACATTTTTAGTGGGAAGCAGGTCCACTTTGCGTCAGTCCATCTCAGATGAGCTCGGGGCCCAGAGCAACCGGCAACATTTCTGTGTGTTGTTGATATATGGCTTTTGCTTTGCTTGTTAGAGTTTTAACTTACACTTGTAGATGTCGTGACGACCTGTATTAACCCCTTGCACTCTGGTCAATTTCCCTAAAAACGCCAAAAAATAACGTACCCAAAGTAAATCAAAAGCTGTTCTTCAACCCTTTGCAGCATCTTCATGGGGTTGGTCTCATTTAAAAGAAAACACTTTGAATTTTTTGGCAAAACAGTCATAATCTCTCTAAGTGCTCCTGCCACTGAGTAACAGTCATCTAAACATACTGAACTTGAAGAAAATAAATTTGGCCTGGGTGTTTTTTTGGATACAAATGCTTGCAAATAACACACAGCTTCAGATCTGGGCTGGATAATGCAACAGAAATGTAGAACCAAGTGTTATCCAGCTGACGTCCAAATTTTGTAACAATACCACAAAAAATGAATATATTACACAGCTTTTTTCTTAGGTTGTTCCCAGGGGTTTTTGAACTGGCCAAATTGTGCCAAATGGCACAGTTTGGAAAAACGTCTGTAACTTTTGAATGACTCAATATAGAAGCTTCATCTTGGGCTCTAATGAAAGGTGAAGGGCTGTGTGTGTGTGTGTGTGTGTGGGGGGGTTGTTTATTCATTCATGAATGAATGAATGAATGAACAAACAAGCCCCCACACACAAAGAAGCATGCCACGTAAAAAATGTGTGGCTTTTTTTTTTTTTTTTACAAGAAAAAATAACCTACAGTGCACTAAAAATTATACTAGAATATCTGTAATGTAGAAGATAACAACTCCCTCCCCCCCCTGCTACAGAGGATGGACATCGCCCATCGCTACATGACGGAAAGCGGTGACGGTGCGCCGCGGTCTACTACGCACAGTTGGACTAAAATATCTGCAATATATCTGCAATCCGCTACAGAAGAGTAGCGGCGGGGGGGCGTTCGCAACATGACGGACCCGGACCGGACCGGAGCGGTCCGGGTCTGTCATGTTGCGATAACGCACAGTTGTAATTTACCGATCGGTCAAAAGTCATTTGGATTACAATTTTCAGGGATAAAGAATAATTTAGCTTATAACACTTACCTGTCCACAACAGCAGCGTAGCTGGCGAACATCTGTTCCTCATTGTCAGACGAACATGAAGCTGGTCCGCTTGTTACGACTCGGGGTTCTGGTCACGCGACCCGGTCAAACCATAATTCCATTATTGCAGTTTTGCGCTTCCATGATTGCGGTTTTGGCGAACGATTTTTCAAAACAAATAAGAACAGTAGTAAGAAAAAAAGACTGGCAAATGCCTGTGTGTCACCCAGCCTTACACAAAACAGCTTTCGAACTTCTGTGCTTGCCTCCTTAAGACAGGCATCAAACTTGGCTAATTGATACAATCATATAACCTGTATATATAATCATATAACCTGGCTAAAACATGAAATGAATCCAACATTAAAGATCTGAACCCAAGTGGTGTTCAGTTATTGGACTAATGTGCCAGCCATAGTTTGTCCATAACAAACACCATGTTCAAGCATAAGGGTCTCCTGGTGTGCACCTACCACCAGGACACTAGGTTACAAGTGGATGATTGATTTTGTTATTGTGTCATCAGACCTGCAACTGTATGTCTTGGACACTCGGGTAAAGAGAGGTGCGGAGCTGTCAACAACTGATCACCACCTGGTGGTGAGTTGTATCCAGTGGCAGGGGCGGACACCACTCACCCGGTAGACCTAAACGTATAGTGAGGATGTGCTGGGAATGTCTTGCTGAGGCCCCTGTCCAGGAGGTCTTCAACTCCCACCTCTGGAAGAACTTTAACCACATTCCGAGGGAGTCTGGAGACGTGGAGTCTGAATGGGCCATGTTCTCCACCTTCATTGTTGAAGTAGCTGTCCAGAGCTGTGGCCGCAAGGTTGTTGGTGCATCTTGTGGTGGCAACCTCCAAACCAAGTGGTGGACACCAGTGATGAGGGAGGTCATTAAACTGAAGGAGGAGTCCTATCAAGCTTGGCTGGCTTGTGAGACTCCCGAAGCAGCTGAAGTGGAGTGCAGCTCGGGTGGTTGCATAAGCAAAACCTCGGGTGTGGGAGGAGTTTGAGGCCATGGAACAAGACTTTTGGTTGGCCTTGAAGAGATTCTGGCAAACTGTCTGGCGACTCAGGAGGGGGAAGCAGCTCCCTGTCCACACTGTATGGTGCGGATGGGGGGCTGCTGACTTCGACTGGGGATATTGTCGAGTGGTGGAAGGAATACTTTGAAGATCTCCTCAATCCCACTGACACGCCTTCCATAGAGGAAGCAGGGCTGGTGGATGAGGGGGATAACTCGCCCATCACAGGGATTGAGGTTGCCGAAGTGGTTAAAAAAACTCTTTGGTGGCCGGGCCCCGGAGGTGGACGAGATTTGCCCTGAGTACCTCAAGGCCCTGGATGCTGTAGGGCTGTCATGGTTGACACACCTCTGCAATGTTGCGTGGAAGTCGGGGACAGTGCCTTTGGCATGGCAAATTGGGGAGGTGGTTCCTCTTTTTAAAAAGAAGGACCAGAGGGTTGTTCCAACGTTAGGGGGATCACACTTCTCAGCCTCCCTGGGGAGGTCTTTGCCAGGGTACTGGAGAGGAGAGTCCGACCGCTGGTCGAACTTCAGATTCAGGCGGAGCAATGTGGTTTTCATCCTGGCCGTGGCACATCGGACCAGCTGTTTACCCTCTCAAGAATTCTCGAGGGTTCATGGGAGTTTACCCAACCAGTCTACATGTGTTTTGTTGACATGGAGAAAGCATTCGACTGCATCCCTCGTGGTCTCTTGTGGGGTTGCTGCGGGAGTATAGGGTATCGGGCTCGTTGTTATGAGCTATCCGTTCCCTATACAACCATTTTAAGAGTTTGGTTCATATTGCCAACACCCAGTCAAACACATTTCCAGTGAGTTGGACTCTGCCAGGGCTACCCTTTGTTACCGATCCTGTTTTTATTATTTTTATGGACAGGATATCTAGGCACAGCCAAGGATTGGGGGTGTCATGCTCGGTGACCTCGGGATTTCATCTCTGCTGTTTGCGGGTGATGTTGTCCTGTTGGCTTCATCAAGCAATGATCTACAGGTCTTACTGGGACTGTTTGCTGCTTAGTGTGAAGCAGCTGGAATGAGAATCAGCACCTCCAAGTCTCAGTCCATGGTCTTCAGCTGGAAAAAGGTGGATTGTCCTCTGTGGCTTGGAGATAAGCTCCTGCCCCAAGTGGAGGAGTTTAAGTATCTCAGGGTCTCATTCACGAGTGAGGGGAGAATGGAGCGCAAGGTTGACAGACGGATCGGAGCAGCATCTGCAGTGATGCGGACATACCGGTGAAGACGGAGCTGAGCTCTAAAGCAAAGCTGTCAATTTACCGGTCAATCTCTGTTCCTACCCTCACCGATGGTTATGAGCTTTGGGTAATGACCGAAGGAATGAGATCACGGATACAAGCGGCTGAAATGAGCTTTCTCCATATGATTGCTGGACTCAACCTTAGAGATAGGGTGAGGACCTCATTCATCTGGGAGAGGCTCAGAGTAGAACCGCTGCTTCTCCACATTGAAAGGAGCTAGTTGAGGTGGTTTGGGCATCTGATCAGGATGCCTCTTGGACGCCTCCCACTTGAGGTGTTTCGGGCACATCCAACAGGGAGGAGACCCTGGGGCAGACCCAGGACACACTAGAGACACTATGTCTCCCAGCTGGCCTGGGAACGTCTTTGTATCCTCTCTGAAGAGATGGAGCAGGTGGCTGGGGAGAGGGAAGTTTGGGCTTCTCTGCTTGGGCTGCTGCCTCCGCGACCTGGACTTCCGGAAACGCAGTACAAAATGGATGGATGGATGGACATTAAAGAAGGAGTTATGGAAAAAATAAATAGAAATACCTTTTCAATATTTATCAAAGGAACTGATGAAAAATAGATAATTAATATAGTACATCAATTAAAAAAACAAAAACTTCTTAAAATGTGAATGGCTTCAGTATGTGCGTTATAAAAAAATATAATAGAATATATTGTAAAACCACTGGTTCATATTTTCAATCCATCCTTGTCTACTGGAAAATTTCCACATAATATGGAAATAGCTAAAGTCATTCCTTTGCACAAAAATGGAGATAAACATTTGTTTTCTAACTATACACTGTTTCTTTTCTCTCTGTTTTCAAAAATACTAGAAAAATATTTGTTGAAATGTTAAATTAATTTTTATCCAAACATAACATTCTGTGTGAACAACAGTATGGATTCAGGGAAAACGGGAATACCACACTGGTTCTCATGGAATTTATAGAAAGAATAACCGATTGTATAGAAAGCAAAGAATGTGCAATTGGGATATTTCTAGACTTACAAAAAGCATTTGACGCCATTGACCATAATTTATTACAAAAACTAGAAAAGTATGGTTTCAGAGGGATTGCGCATAAGTGGTTAACCAGTTACTTAGATGATCAATATCGGTATGTTCAATTTAATAATGTAAATTCACAGCTTTTGAGGGTCACATGCGGCATTCCTCAGGGTTCAGTACTTGGTCCATTGCTTTTCAACATATGTGAACGATCTGTGTGAACTCTTTGAGAACTCGCAGTGCATTTTGTTTGCTGATGACACACTGGTGTTTAATAGTTGAGAAAATCTTGATCAAGTTTTGGATTCTGTCAAAAAGGAATTTAAAGATATAAAGAAATGGTTTGACAACAATAAGTTGTCATTAAACTTAAATAAGACTAAATTTATAATATTTGTGAACCGATCAGTGAATTCAAATAAAAATTTATGATAAATGACATAGAAATTGAGAGAGTATGGGATACAAAATTTTTAGGTATAATAATAGATGCCAAATTAAATTGGAAACCACATATTAAATATTACAACTAAAATACCAAAGTCTGTTGCAATATTAAATAAAGCAAAACATTTTTTTAAATAATCACTCTACATATTACACTGCTCTCTTAGTCCCATATATGACACATGGTGTTGAAGTATGGGATAGCACCTATACAACAGTCACTAACCCAGTATTTCTTCTACAAAAAAAAGCAATACAGATTGTAAGTGGAGAATATTTCAGAGAACCAACAAATCATCTATTTATAAAATGGAATTTATTGAAATTTAAGGAATTGGTGGACTTTAAAATGTTACAAATGACATATAAAATAAATGTCTGCTACCTTCAGGAATCCAGGGGTTGTTCAAGATTAGAGAAAGTATGCATCATCTAAGGACTTGGTATGCTTGAAAAGCCAAAGATAAGAACAAATGCAAAAAAACAAACAAAAAAAAACAGTTTCTTTGTTGTTGGGGTGAAACTATGGAATGGTTGTGCAGATACTTTCAAAACATGTACCACACTTATGTTCGGGAGGATGTTAAAGCTCAATTTAATAGAGAAATATAAATCCACTTAATTTATAAAGAATCACTTTATTTACATTAATTTACATACTGATGACTTCTTTTTCATTTTTTATGTGTTGTGGTTATCACTGCATTAAGCAAAAGGGGTAGGCATAAATAAGCTTTGCTTCAGTCTGCACCCTTTTCTTTTTGTGGTTTGAAATGTTTTTTTTCTTTGAAGCTTTGATGTTTACGTTTGTAAGATGACGTTATTTACCCTGTTTTAATTTTTGATGGACACACAAAAAAGAAAATAAACTAAATCCCTAAATTCCTTGTAATTGTACAATGAGAAATGTTGTTGTTAAACTGTTGAACTATTTGTCCATGCAGTCGTTCACAAAGTCGTGAACCTCGTCCTAATTGCTTGTGAATGACTGAGCCTTCAGGGGATGCTCATTTTGTAGCCAACCATGACACTCACCTGTTTCCAGTTAACCTGTTTACCTGTAGAATGTTCCAAAAAGGTGTTTTATGAACATTCATCAACTTTCCCAGTCTTTTTTGCCCCTGTCCCAGCTTTTTTGTAGTGCGTTGTAGGCATCAAATTCAACATGAGTTGAATTTGAACAATTAAAAAAAAAAAAAAAAAAAAATGCAGTTAATTTAGTTCTCTGCATTTTATATTTGCAACAAAACTAATTTAGCAGTCTGAGCATTAAATACCTTGTCTTTGTCGTGTATTCAATTGTATATAGGTTAAAAGATTTTTAAATCATTGTATTTTGTTTTTATTTACATTTTAGACAGCATCCCAACTTCACCAGAATTAGGGTTGTACTTTTCTAGGCTGCCATCAATTGATGTGCCAAAGTAAATAGCTAATCAGAGGACTTTTACTGATTTAAATCAAAGTTTACAGGATGATTGAGTTGACATGGTGTGAAATTGTGCTGGTAAACCTGTCTGCCACTATGGCAGAGACGCTGTTTTAGACAGTGACTCAATGATGTGATTCTTACTTGTAGGATGGCAATGAAAACACATATAAGCAGGCAGAGAGCAAGGTTGATGATGGAGTGAATGAGGACATGTAGTGGAGGACCTGTTGGAATGTTCCTTTACACGGAGAGGTGATCGTTCAGGATGTTGTCTGTTCTGCCAGTGTTTTTCAACTGGGGTTCCCTGGAACATCCAGGTTTCAGTGGGAAATTTTCTAATTTCGCTTCTTAATTGGTCTCAAAACTGGAAAATAATTTGCCCTTGTTGTACATGGATGCATGGGTGCCTACAGAACGTATGCACAACAACAGCAAATTCTTGGCAGTTTTTTTGAACAGCTCAGAAGTGAACTTAAGGCACTTTTCCACTAGGGTCAGTATGGGACGGGACGGTACAGTTCGGCCCACTTTGTGTTTCCACTGCACTAGGTCCCACTTGAAGTAGGTGGGAATAGTTACAGGGGAGGCGGTGCAATCCTCTCCCTCCCGTTACGTAAAACAAGCGTAACATTATGCTATATATACGATACGACACACTCTGGAAAAGTACTGGAGTGTTTAGGAAACCATAGAGCAGTATAAAGGAGAAGACATGAGGATACGAACTCCATCACATATGACGGTAAGCTAATGATTGCTAATGCTACTTTGCTTATAAGTTTGCTGTACAACATTGTAATGTCGGCAAGTTATCGGTATTAGGTACTAAACTATGTATTCTCTGTGTGTGTGTGTTTCAGATGGCTCTCTTGTGGCAAAAATATTGCTTCAAACGGTTGGTCTGAACGTTCAACACAGTGATTCACCCCAGCTTCACAAAGGCGAAGTGGTTACATAACTGCAGAATGTCTGTAGAAATGTTTAGCTTCCTGTGCAACAAATTGCTCTGATCTGTGTCAAAATCATGGAGACTGTTGAGACGTCATGGGATTTACCTGCTCCAGCCAGTGGTGTCGTGGCAAAACGTGGATCAGCTAGGTGTCATATTGTAGTATATGAGCCGTAAAATATATATTTCCAACACGTAAACAATACTGAGTTAGGCATAAGATATATTTAACAATTATGATGCATTTTAAGCCAAAACAAATGGCTCTAAGATTAAAAGTAATTAAAATAATGCAGTTACAAGGTTACATGGAGAAATGCGTGGATTAACTGGAAATACATCATATCGAGTATTGCTGACTACGTGTAGATACTACATAAATATATATTCTCTGCATCAACAGAGAACTATACATGTATTCATGTAGTATTGCCCTGGGAATTTTGACAATAAACCTTTGTACTTTTGCAGATGTCTCTACTTTTGTTTTATGTGTGAAGGTTACCACCAAGTGACATAATGGTGGTGGTGGATAATTAAAGCAAGTTTAAAACATATTTAAGAAATGAATATTTACGGTATATATCATTTCTTAAATATGTTTAAAACATATTTAAGAAATGAATGAATGAATGAATCTTTATTTTGGATAGATTAGGTTAAAAGAAAGGAACAGAATAATAGAACAAAGGGGAAAAAAATCCAACAAGGTCAATTTAAACAGCAACTCCTCTGATTATACAATTCAACACAAGTTGTCCAAAATGGGTGATGGCTGAAGCCGCAGCTTATATTGCCCACCCATGTTCCATCTAAGAATTCAAAAGGAAAATAAAATAAGTGATTACAAATCAGAACAAAGCAAAGACAAAATGCGACAAAAAACTAAGCAACAGCACAACACAGACTGGATATGATAATCCTTATGTGATTTTACATGTCATTTTGTATGTATGTTTGGAGTATTTCTTCCTTTAGTTTTTGTTTAAATTGTCCAAGCGTTGTACATGATTTTAATTCAGGTCCAAAAGCGTTCCACAGTCTGACTCCTTGCACTGAGACACAGTGTTGCTTGGTGGTAGTTCTCACTGAAGGTTTTTGAAATATACATGTTTCTCTGAAATGATATTGTTTCTCCCTTATTTGGAACAACTTTGGATATTTGTGGGCAGTGATAGATTCTTAGCTTTAAACATTATTACTGCAGTTTTAAAGTCAACCAGATCTTTCAACTTGAGAGCTTTTAATTTAAGAAAAAATGGGTTTGTTGGTTCCCTGTGAACAGCTTTGTTTATTATTCTAATAGCTCTCTTCTGAAGCATAAAGACTGGGTATATGTTTTACATGCGTTTCCCCATACTTCAGTACAATATGTCATGTATGGGAGCATTAATGAATGATACAAAGCCTATAGTGTGGGTTGATTCAGCAAATATTTCACTCTGTGTAGTATTACGTTTGATTTGCATATTTACCTTTAATATATTTAATATGTGACTTCCAACACAGTTTATTATCAATTATTACACCAAGGAATTTAATTTCGGATACCCTTTCAATCTCTACACCATTTACACTGAGTTGTTGTGATGGTGTGAAATAACGTTATCAATAAAGTTTAGCCACCGCTGTGTCGCCCTGGTTGCAAGTGTGGGTGGTGTTTTGTGCTTGTATTGCTAAAATATAAAAGGAAGCACTACAATGGCTCTCAAATATTTGTAATGTGTTCTTTTACTGGATGAGTTTAAAGATGAAATACTATAGACTACACACATAAACTAAATTCTAATGGTGACTGAACAACTCCTATTCCCCAAAGTGCAAGATACACTATTATGACTATAACTCAAAGGATCACAGAAATGATCTGATAAAAAAAAATAAATTAACAAGCGGTTTATTTTACGGTGGCTTTTATTGGATGTGCCATTCATTTTCAGTTACTCTGTAATTAATATTCACACAATCAAATAATTCTCAGTTCAGTCCCTTTAATATTAAGTGGAAATTGTGCTACTTTAAATCTGGCACTTTACCTATACTTTAACTTAAAAAGCAAAAGATTTGACTATAAATAACAAGATGTGTAGCTTACCTGTCAGAGTACATTGCTGTCAAATCGTAGCCATTGTCAGAGCAGATCCTGTTTGGACTCCATCCATCCATCCATCCATCCATCCATCTTCTACCGCTTTTCCGGAGGTCCGGGTCGCGGAGGCAGCAGTTCAAGCAGAGAAGCCCAGACTTCCCTCTCCCCAGCCACCTGCTCCAGCTCTTCAGAGGGGATACCAAGGCGTTCCCAGACTAGCTGGGAGACATAGTCTCTCCACCGAGTCCTGGGTCTGCCCCGGGGTCTCCTCCCAGTGGGACGTGCCTGAAACACCTCAAGTGGGAGGCGTCCAGGAGGCATCCTAATCAGATGCCCATACCACCTCAACTGACTCCTTTCAATGTGGAGGAGCAGCGGTTCTACTCTGAGCCTCTCCCGGATGACTGAGCTCCTCACCCTATCTCTGAGGGTGAGTCCAGCAATCCTACGGAGAAAGCTCATTTCAGCCGCTTGTATCCGCGATCTCGTTCTTTCGGTCATTACCCAAAGCTCGTGACCATAGGTGAGAGTAGGAACGTAGATTGACTGGTAAATCGACAGCTTTGCCTTAGAACTAAGCTCCCTCTTCACCACAACAGACCGGTACAACGTCCGCATCACTGCAGATGCTGCTCCAATCCGTCTGTCGATCTCTCGCTCCATTTTCCCCTCACTCGTGAACAAGACCCCAAGATACTTAAACTCCTCCACTTGGGGCAGGAGCCTGTCCCCAACCCGGAGAGGACAATCCACCTTTTTCCGGCTGAGGACCATGGACTCGGACTTGGAGGTGCTGATTCTCATCCCAGCCGCTTCACACTCAGCGGCAAACCGTCCCAGCAAGAGCTGTAGGTCATTGCTGGATGAAGCCAACAGGACAACATCATCTGCAAACAACAGAGATGAGATCCTGTGGTCACCAAGCATGACACCCTCCATTCCCTGGCTGCGCCTAGAAATCCTGTCCATAAAAATTATGAACAGGACCGGTGACAAAGGGCAGCCCTGGCGGAGTCCAACTCTCACTGGGAATGACTCCGACCGAGTGTTGGCAATGCGAACTAAACTCTCACAACGGTCGTACAGAGACCGAATAGCTCGTAACAACAAGCCCGATACCCCATACTCCCGAAGCACCCCCCACAAAAATCCACGAGGGACGCGGTCAAATGCCTTCTCCAAGTCCACAAAACACATGTAAACTGGTTGGGCAAACTCCCACGAACCCTCAAGAATTCTCGAGAGGGTAAAGAGCTGGTCCGATGTGCCACGGCCAGGACGAAAACCACATTGCTCCTCCTGAATCCGAGGTTCGACCAACGGCCGGACTCTCCTCTCCAGTACCTTGGCATAGACCTTCCCAGGGAGGCTGAGGAGTGTGATCCCTCTAAAGTTGGAGCACACCCTCCGGTCCCCTTTTTTGAAGAGAGGAACCACCACCCCGGTTTGCCATGCCAAAGGCACTGCCCCCGACCTCCACGCAATGTTGCAGAGGCGTGTCAACCATGACAACCCAACAACATCCAGGGCCTTGAGGTACTCGGGGCGAATCTCGTCCACCCCCGGGGCCCGGCCACCAAGGAGATTTTTAACCACCTTGGCGACCTCAGCCCCTGTGATAGGCGAGTCATCCCCCTCGTCCCCAAACCCTGCTTCCTCTGTGGAAGGCGTATCAGTGGGATTGAGGAGATCCTCGAAGTATTCCTTCCACCGCCCGACGATATCCCCAGTTGAAGTCAACAGTGTCCCATCCGCACCATACACAGTGTGGACGGGGAGCTGCTTTCCCCTCCTGAGCCGCCGAACAGTTTGCCAGAATCTCTTTGAAGCCGACCGAAAGTCTTGTTCCATGGCCTCACCGAACTCCTCCCATACCCGGGTTTTTGCTTCAGCAACCACCCGAGCTGCACTCCGCTTGGCCTGCCGGTACACCTCAGCTGCTTCGGGAGTCCCACAAGCCAACCAAGCTTGATAGGACTCCTTCTTCAGCTTAATGGCCCCCCTCACCACTGGTGTCCACCACTTGGTTCGGGGGTTGCCACCACGAGATGCACCGACCACCTTGCGGCCGCAGCTCTGGGCTGCCGCTTCAACAACAGAGGTGGAGAACATGGCCCATTCAGACTCCATGTCTCCAGACTCCCTCGGAATGTGGTTGAAGTTCTTCCGGAGGTGGGAGTTGAAGACCTCCCGGACAGGGGCCTCAGCCAGACGCTCCCAGCACACCCTCACTATACGTTTGGGTCTACCAGGTCTGAATGGCTTCCTCCCCTGCCATCGGATCCAACTCACCACCAGGTGGTGATCAGTTGACAGCTCTGCACCTCTCTTTACTCGGGTGTCCAAGACATACGGTCGCAGGTCTGATGATACGATAACAAAATCGATCATCGACCTGCGGCCTAGGGTGTCCTGGTGCCAGGTGCACATATGGACACCCTTATGCTTGAACATGGTGTTCGTTATAGACAGACTGTGGTTAGCACAGAAGTCCAATAACTGAACACCACTCGGGTTCAGATCGGGCAGGCCGTTCCTCCCAATCACCCCCCTCCAGGTTTCACTGTCGTTGCCCACTTGCGCATTGAAGTCCCCCAGTAGGACAATGGAGTCTCCAGGAGGAGCACCCTCCAGCACCCCAGTCACAGACTCCAAAAAGGGTGGGTACTCTGAAACATCATTTGGTGCATAGGCACAAATGATGGTCAGGACCCGTTTCCCAACCCGAAGGCGCAGGGAAGCAACCCTTTCGTCCACCGGGGAAAACTCCAATATAGAGGCAGCAAGGTGGGGCGATACAAGAATACCTACCCCTGCTCGTCGCCTCTCGCCCGGGGCAACTCCAGAAAAGGCCAAGCTCCAGCCCCTCTCCAGGAGACTGGTTCCGGAACCGGAGCTGTGTGTTGAGGTGAGGCCGACTATATCTAGCCGGTATCGCTCAATCTCGTACACCAGCTCAGGCTCCTTCCCCACCAGAGAGGTGACATTCCACGTACCAAAAGCCAGTTTAGAAAGCTTGGGATCAGTCCGCCAAGGTCTCCGCCTTTGACTGCCACCTAATCCACATAGCACCGGACTTCCATGATCCCTCCTGCAGGTGGTGAACCTACTGGAGGGCGGACCCATGTAACTCCTTCGGGCTGAGCCCGGCCGGGTCCCATGGGTGGAAACCCGGCCACCAGACGCTAGCCTTCGAGCCCCTCCCCCAGGCCTGGCTCCAGGGTGGGGCCCCGGTAACCCCATACCGGGCGGGGTACACTGAATCCTTGATATACAATTTATCATGAGAGTCTGTTGGATCGTTCTTCGTCTGGCCCTTCACCCAGGACCAGTTTGTCTTGGGAGACCCTATCAGAGGCAAATTGCCCCGGACAACATAGCTCCTGGGATCACTGGGGCACGCAAACCCCCCCACCACGATAAGGTGACGATCCATGAGGGGGTCCTGTTTGGACTCTACAACGAAAATACACACAACTTCAGTACATGCACAGCACGAAAGTGCAACATGTAAAAAAACCCCACCTTTTTAACCAGGACTACAGCTAGCTTATTTCATCAGATATTGTCAACACAAGCGCAAAATACAAGGACGGACGTAGCATTGACGGCTAACTAACTAGGTCATCGTTTAAACATGAGCAAGTTTTCGTCTGTCCAAAGTGAACTTTCCACTGCTGGGATAAATAACATAAAATCTGCATATCACATCACTCACCGTCCTCTACATCCCAATATCACGGCTTCAACTGCTGAAGTTGGGTGCTCCCGCGGCCGTACATTCAATTCAGTTCGGGCAGCTCCCTCTATTTCCCAGTGTGGCTCCCTCTATTTCCCAGTGTGGCTCCCTCTATTTCCCAGTGTGGCTCCCTCTATTTCCCAGTGTGGCTCCCTCTATTTCCCAGTGCGGCTCCGTCTATTTCCCAGTGTGGCTCCGTCTGCTTCCCTCTGGATTCTCTCATCAGCCGAAATGCACAGAAAACTCTACTGGACCGCGGTGTTGATTTCTGTGAAGCCATTCTATCGTTGTTGTTTATAATATCACTTGTTGGCTGGCTCACGGACGAATCATTGCAAATGGCGGCTCACCAGCGATTCTGGAAAGTTAGCGTTACGCCCACTCTCATGACGTTACGCCCGGACCAATCAGTGGCCTGCAGTGTTTTTACGTAACCGAGACGGTACCCTTGGAACCTCAGTCGAGGGGTTCTGAAAAAATAGGAATAGTTCCGAAAAAACAGAACTGAAAGCAGTTACGGTCCCTAATGGAAAAGCAGACAAACCGTGCCGTCCCGTACCGTCCCGTACTGACCCTAGTGGAAAAGCGCCTTTAGAAAATTTCTCACTGAAACCTGAATGTTCCAGGGACCCCTGGTTGAAAAACAGGGTGTTATGCAACACTTTGTACCTTTATCCACTAAGAATTTACAAAAGTAAGTGTTTCTGCTGCTGTCTGCAGCCGTGTTGAGTGCAAGTGAATAATTTTGAATTATTTCCAGGGAGCTAGCAGAGTTGTTTCTTGGCTCCTGCTGACTTTGTGACTGTTGAGGAACCTGAGCTGTGATTTCTAATCTGTGCAGTCACACAATGAAGGGAGCACAGAGCAAACTAGCCGGAAGACAAGGATTGCTCTAACACATCTGAATTACTTGGACATTTAATGTATTTATATATTGTACAGGCCACAAGTCTGGTGCTACAGGCAGGTTTCTGGGCATAAGCTTAACTGTATTTTTTTAAAGGTGTTTTTAAATAAAAAGAGTATACCTACAAAAAGGTTGCAAATGCACAAGGATAAAGCTTTTAAAGATGCACTCTGGTGATTATAAATCCCCAGTAAAACAAATCTCTCTCTCCCCCCCCCTTCTTCTTTTAGATTTGATTGGCGGTTAGCAACCAGCTTACAGGTGCATTACCGCCACGTACTTCACTCTATATCATCACTCTATAGATCTTCGCTGTGGCAACTGCACCAGCCCTGTCTGTCTTAGTCTGTCTGTCGTATCTATCTACAGTGTCTGTCTAGCTTTTTGTCTGAATATGTGTTATCTCAGCACAGACTACAGTCCCTACTTAAAAATTCAAGATTAGTTTATTTATATGTCCTAAAATTTAAAGAAACAAAACAACCCCCCCCCCCCCAAAACTTTCACATCTACCAGTCAGTAGTTCAGTATTGGAGAAAAGACTAAAAATAGGCTGATAACCTATTAAACAAGTGCATTAATAAACTGAGATTACACTAAGGTAGGATAAAATAAACAGTTTAACTCAAAAAAATCAGGTCAGTCTTATAAGCAGTTCCTCTTCTCCTGTGAAGTCTGATTGCTGTGGGGAAAAAGAAGATAAAAGAAAACAGCTTATTTGTCCTTGATCTTATGATTATCTTTTCCAAGACTGTACCCCTTTCATAGGAAAAGGAAATATGTAGAAGAATTATACTCTAAACTATAGGGTAATGACAAACCGGAGTGGTGGCCAAAGAGGTAGAGCATCTGCCCCACAACTGGAAGGTTGTGGGTTCAAGTCCTGGCCGGGTCATACCAAAGACCATATAAAAATGGTAATCCTACCTTCTATCTTGATGCTCAACATAATAGAATGGAGGAAGGAAAGTTGGTTACCCAGGCATAGGGGAAGCACAAGCCAGTGTGCTCGTTGTGCTGGTCCCAAGCCCGGATAAATGGGGATGGTTGTGTCAGGAAAGGGCATCCGGCATAAAAAGCCTTGCCAAATGACATGCAGATCATCGTGATATAAGGTGATGATATGCTGTGGTGACCCTGAAAGAGATTAGCCAAAAGTTTAACCCCCCCCCCCCAAAAAAAATACCATAAATTATAGAGTATTGTTTATAGCCTAATATAATTCGGGACTGCGGTATAAAAGGTAGGATATAGTGCTACTAATAATAAAATAGGAGAAAAATTATAGTGTTATTAAATATGTGATCAACAACCAATGTAGTGACGGACAATAATATTTAAAAACGATCACTTAATTCAAGCATTCACAATGTCAGCCTTTATTCATGCTTCTTTCCTACTTTGTTGCTGCCGTTTCTGTATTCCCCCTGCATTTCATGCCGGTACTCTTAAGGGTAATAAACATGAATTCACATCTGACACTTTGTTCTTCATCAGCGACGCACTGCGCTCTGCCCTGTTCATTCTCCTATTGTCTTTTGCTGCGATTTCCACCTCTTGTATGTAAGCATGCATGGAACCAGAATTAACCCAGGGTCCACTTAATGAGTTGATGTTTGTAGTACAGATATTCCTGATCCAGAAAGTCGGTTAATGAAGCCAGGTAATTGAAAGATACCCTGGGTATGTTGAACCTGCTTCACAGTACAGGCCTCTGGTGTATTGTATGATATATTTGACTAAAAGTGTTGAATTAAGGTGGAAGGCATCCATAACTGACTGTTGCTTTTTGGGTGGGGTGTTTACCTGATCTGCTGTCCTGCTGCTGGAGAGCGACTCAGGGGGTGGTCACATTGGAAGTGCATCCTTCTAAGTAGATGATGAACATGAGACAGCATTTGCAGACAGTTGCAGTTTTATTATAGTCAATACTGAAGCCAAAATGTCCCCACATAACAGTTTTACATGCCGGTGGTGTTCTGTGTACCACTGCTGTTTTTCTGCCCCATTCGCTCAACATGTTGAATTGAAACTTGGCAATGGTAGTGAGAACATTTGGAGCATACTGATGTCAGCGCATACTGATTGACTTCGCGGCGAGGCGAAAAGGTGTGTGATGGGCAGTGCTGCTGACTCAGGCACACATAAATGGAGTAATTTTGCAGACAAATATCATAAATTATGCATTATGGCAAACTGAAATGCTGCAGTTTACAAGCACATATTGAACCAATGGTTTGGTTTTATACCAAGAACCGTGGTGCCCCTCATATAGTGGCCTATATACTGTCGAAGGGAACTTTGACAATAATGTTCTTTTTAGCCTGCCCATTGTACTTTTAGACAATAAAAGGTCTCTTTATCCACCAGAGGACTCACAGATGAGTTTTGGGATGGACAATCCTACTCGTTTATGAGGGATGCCCAACAACGAGACAATAAAGCCAACAGAAAAGAAGTGTCCTCATTAGTCAAGGATGAACTGTATGGCCCTCATAACTGTGTTTTACAAGTACCACATATTTCTGATGAGACATTTTCAGTAATCCATTTTAATAGTAGAAGTCTGCAGATGAATTTTTCAAAAATCCATGAATGCTTGTTACAGTACAATCAAAATTTTTCTGTTGTTGCAATATCCGAGACCTGGTTAAAAGATGAACAAAAAAACACAGTTCAAATGAGAGGTTATGATTTACACACTGTTAGTAGAACAAAAATGAGGGTTGTGGGTGTGGCTTTGTACATACAATCCTCCTACCAACATCAAATTGTTGAACCCATGTCTTTTGTTGTAGAGAATGTCATGGAATGTGAATCCGGGAATACGGCCATTGGTTGAACCTTGGATTCAGGAGGAACAATGTGGTTTTCGTCCTGACCGAGGCACACTGGACCAATGCTTTACCCTCTCAAGAATCCTCGAGGGTTCGTTGGAGTTTGCCCAACCAATTCACATGTGTTTTGTGGACTTGGAGAAGGCATTTGACCGCGTCCCTCCTGGTTTTTTGTCGGGGGTGCTTTGGGAGTATGGGGCATTGGGCTTGTTGTTATGAACTATCCGGTCTCTATACGACCGTTGTAAGAGTTTAGTTCGTCTTGCCAACACTCGGTCGGACTCATTTCAGTGAGAGTTGGACTCCGCCAGGGCTGCCCTTTGTCACCGATCCTGTTCATAATTTTTTATGGGCAGGATTTCTAGGCACAGCCAGGGAACGGAGGGTGTGATGCTTGGTGACCACAGGATCTCATCTCTGTTGTTTACAGATGATAATGTCCTGTTGGCTTCATCCAGCAATGACCTACAGGTCTTACTGGGATGGTTTGCCGCCGAATGTGAAGCGGCTGGGATGAGAATCAGCACCTCCAAGTCAGAGTCCATGGTCCTCAGCCGGAAAAAGGTGGATTATCCTTTCCGGGTTGAGGACAAGCTCCTGCCCCAAGTGGAGGAGTTTAAGTATCTCGGGGTCTCATTCACGAGTGAGGGGAGAATGGAGCGAGAGATTGACAGATGGATCGGGGAATCAATGTTCCTACCCTCACCTATGGTCACAAGCTTTGGGTCATGACTGAAGGCATGAGATTGCGGATACAAGCGGCTGAAATAAGCTTTCTTCTTAGGATTGCTGGACTCACCCTTGGAGATAGGGTGAGGAGCTCAGTCATCCGGGAGAGGCTCAACGTAGAACCGCTGCTCCTCCACATTGAAAGGAGCTAGTTGAGGTGGTTTGGGCATCTGGTCAGGATGCTTCCTGGACACCTCCCACTTGAGGTGTTTTGGGCACATCCCACTGGGAGGAGACCCCGGGGCAGACCCAGGACTCACTGGAGAGACTACATCTCCCAGATGGTCTGGGAACATCTTAGTATCCTCTCTGAAGAGCCGGAGCAGGTGGCTGGGGAGCGGGATGTCTGGGCTTCTCTGCTTGAACTGCTGCCTCCGTGACCCAGACCTCCGGAAAAGCTTCAGAAGATGGATGGATGGATGGAATTTATTACAGTTGAAATAGAAACAAAAGATACTAAAAACGGGTACTAACATTGATATGTTTTCAAATAAATTATCAGAAAGCTACAGTGAAATTAGTAATAAGCAGATTTTTATCTGTGGTGATTTCAACATAGATAACCAAACACAAATTACTGAGTTTATAAATTCCATGTTCTGTATGGGTCTTTATCCAACAATCACACATTCTAGCAGGATAACAGTAAACAGTGTGACTCTCATTGACAGTATTTTTTACAAATGTTATAGGAAAGAAGATAACCAGTGGTCTCATTATGGATGATGTAAATGATCATTTGCCTGTTTTTGCTGTTTTGGATATTACTTTGGAATCCCTTAACGAGACAATTACCACGTTTCTTTTACAAGACATGTAAATGATACAGCTATTGAAAATTTAAGAACTGATTTAAAAATCCAGGATTGGGGCAATGTCTATGTTGACAATACTGATCAAATCTATGATGAATTCATTTCTATAATATCTAATTTGTATGACTTGCATTGCCCCCTGTTGTCAAAAGTATTTGAAAACAAATATAAACATAAGCCATGGATAACTAGAACTTTACAAAATGCCTGTAAAAAGAAAATGTTATACAGATGTGGACAAAATTGTTGGTACCCCTCTGTTAATGAAAGAAAAACCCACAATGGTCACAGAAATAACTTGAATCTGACAAAAGTGGTAATAAATAAAAATTCTATGAAAATTAACCAGTGAAAATTAGACAATGCTTTTGAATTGTGGTTCAACAGAATTATTTTAAAAAACAAACTCATGAAACAGGCCTGGACAAAAATGATGGTACCCTTAACTTAATATTTTGTTGCACAACCTTTTCAGGCAATCACTGCAATCAAACAATTTCTGTAATTGTCATTGAGACTTCTGCACCTCTCAGCACGTATTCTGGCCCACTCCTCATGAGCAAACTGCTCCAGTTGTCTCAAGTTTGAAGGGTGCCTTCTCCAGACGGCATGTTTCAGCTCCTTCCACAGATGTTCAATAGGATTTAGATCAGGGCTCATAGAAGGCCACTTTAGAATAGTCCAATGTTTGGCTCTTAGCCATTCTTGGGTGTTTTTAGCTGTGTGTTTTGGGTCATTATCCTGTTGCAAGACCCATGACCTGCGACTGAGACCAAGCTGTCTGACACTGGGCAGCACATTTCTCTCTAGAATACCTTGATAGTCTTGAGATTTCATTGTACCCTGCATAGATTCAAGACACCCTGTGTGAGATGCAGCAAAGCAGCCCCAGAACATAACAGAACCTCCTCCATGTTTCACAGTAGGGACAGTGTTCTTTTCTTGGTATGCTTCATTTTTGTGTCTGTGAACATAGCGCTGATGTGCCTTGCCAAAAAGTTCCAGTTTTGTCTCGTCTGTCCATAAGACATTCTCCCAGAAGCTTTGTTGCTTGTTAACATGCAGTCTGGCAAATTCCAGTCTGGCTTTTTTATGATTTGTTTTCAACAGTGGTGTCCTCCTTGGTTGTCTCCCATGAAGTCCACTTTGGCTCAAACAACGACAGATGGTGCGATCTGACACTGATGTACCTTGACCTTGGAGTTCACCATGAATGTGTTTAGAGGTTGTTACAAACTTGTAATCAGTCGGCCTATTTAAAGGATGACAAGTAGTCACTGCTCTGTTTGGTGACATGGTGTGTACCACACTAAACATGGACCAGAGGAAGCAAAGGAGAGAGTTGTCTCAGGAGATTAGAAAGAAAATTATAGACAAACATGTTAAAGGTAAAGGCTATAAGACCATCTCCAAGCAGCTTGATGTTCCTGTGACTACAGTTCCACATATTATTCAGAAATTTAAGATCCACGGGACTGTAGCCAACCTCCCTGGACGTGGCCGCAGGAGGAGACGGATAATACGAATGGTAACAAAAGAGCCCAGAACAACCTCTGAACACATTCATGGTGAACTCCAAGGTCAAGGTACATCAGTGTCAGATTGCACCATCCGTCATTGTTTGAGCCAAAGTGGACTTCATGGGAGACGACCAAGGAGGACACCACTGTTGAAAACAAATCATAAAAAAGCCAGACTGGAATTTGCCAAACTGCACGTTGACAAGCCACAAAGCTTCTGGGAGAATGTCCTATGGACAGACGAGACAAAACTGAAACTTTTTGGCAAGGCACATCAGCTCAATGTTCACAGACGCAAAAATGAAGCATACCAAGAAAAGAACACTGTCCCTACTGTGAAACATGGAGGAGGTTCTGTTATTTTCTGGGGCTGCTTTGCTGCATCTGGCACAGGGTGTCTTGAATCTGTGCAGGGTACAATGAAATCTCAAGACTATCAAGGTATTCTAGAGAGAAATGTGCTGCCCAGTGTCAGACAGCTTGGTCTCAGTCGCAGGTCATGGGTCTTGCAACAGGATAATGACCCAAAACACACAGCTAAAAACACCCAAGAATGGCTAAGAGCGAAACATCGGACTATTCTAAAGTGGCCTTCTATGAGCCCTGATCTAAATCCTATCTGTGGAAGGAGCTGAAACATGCTGTCTGGAGAAGGCACCCTTCATACTTCAGACAACTGGAGCAGTTTGCTCATGAGGAGTGGGCCAAAATACCTGCTGAGAGGTGCAGAAGTCTCATTGACGGTTACAGATATCGTTTGATTGCAGTGATTGCCTCAAAAGGTTGTGTAACAAAATATTAAGTTAAGGGTACCATCATTTTTGTCCAGGCCTGTCCACGTTTGTATAAATGTCATTTTAAGGTTTAAATTACTGTACTGGACTAAGAATATGAATAAAAAATAATTGCATGTGGGAACATAGTCTGAATATATACTGTGACAAGAAAAAATTGAACATAGAGCAGACATCAGCAATACAAGAAAGTACCACTAATGATGAGGGTACAGCACACCTATGCACAGAAGTGATTCTAGTCTCTTGGGGCCCGAGGCAAAAATTCACAGGGGGCCCCTCCAACAAGGATTCATCACCCTTATTTCATAAATAATCTGATGTCTGGAGTAGATGTTTGGCTTTGCAGGGTCCAGGATGGTGCCTTGGCAAACTGGCCTCTGACAGATGGCTTTCCGCTTCCTAGAAGCCGTTCAGTCCACATCAGTTGCTTTTGTCAGTCCCCTAGCTCGTTCCCTCGGTATTGACATGTCTCTTCTGGAGTGCTCTCATCAGTCACCGCCTCCTCTCCGATCTGGTCCTTCAGAGACCACCGTCGGTCAAAACCAAGGCCTCGCTGCTCTTCTGTACCCCGAGCGCACATCTTGTCCATCCCAGCCTTTCAAGGGCCATCTGCTCAGCTGCACCCTGGATCCTCACGGTGGTTCACAGGCCAATGTGGACTAAAAACTAGCACTGGACAAATAATCTGTAATTTCTCAGTTTGGGATCAATAAAGTACATCTATCTAATGGGAGCCTGTCACAACTGTCATGGTCTACTATCATCTCACCTCACGGTTTTTTTTCGTGGTCTCTATTCCTTAGCTGACAGTAACGGTTGAAACCAGTTTAAACTGCCCACTCACTCCCATAAAATAAGTAACTTTTACTGGCTTTTGTAATGTCAATAAATTACTTTTTCTGTTTAATAAAAGTTACTTGATTTTTAAAATAACATTTACATAAACAAAGTGACACAAAATCACGATCAAACATCTAGTAACACATCAAATTAAAACTGACATTTTAAATTAAACACTGAAATGATAATTCTATGTAAAATTTAACCTTTTGAGTGTGAGATTTTGCGTGCCCCTAGTGGCAGAGCGTAGCGCTGTGCCTGTCATCTCACTTTGACATGATCGGCTCCATTGGGGATTTGTACTGATTTGTACTGATCTGCCAGTTTCAGAAGGTGGCAGACATCCGTTTGAGGACTCAATGGATGACACGTAATACACCAAAGAAGAAGAACTCCTTATTTCCTTTTCCTGTTTTTAGCATTTTAGCCCAGAAAGCTAATATGGCTGCCGTCCGTCATCGTGCACCGTCACTTAGTCGGCTTTGTATGCGGAAAATAGCCACGAGATACAAGCGAAATTTATGTGGGATAATCATAAGACTTTGTAGATGTGGTAGAGAGTGTAAATGACTGACAGAAGGCAAAATAACGACCACGATGGTTGAAAACGAAGTGACCATGGCAGCAAGTGAGTTCCCTTAGCCGCCGGTAAGTGAGGAATTTCTGTGTTTTTTTTAATATTGTACTGATTTCTTGTTCATTTACTTTGAAGATAAGATGATGAGGTACCTCTGTACAAAAAAACGGTGTCAAAAGACTGAACCATTCTTTGTGTAAATATGTCCAAAGTCCAGTTTTGACTGAGTTATGGAATTTATAGAGGTGCCGTGACATTATGCAAATTAGATGCGTAAATTTATTCCTATCTGAAATTTTGAATCATATTTTACATCTTTCTAATTGACAGTAAGCCATTATCTCTTACCACTTTCAAGTTATAGCCTTGAAAATCTGAACTATTTTATTGACAAAAAATATTTACCACTTTTGACCACTAGGGGTTATGTTGCAATTCGGCGACAGACACACTCAGAGTTAAAAAAGAAAAAAAAATGCAATAATTACAAGGTCGAAAAATCTTTTTAGTGTGTGAACATGCTCAGAGCCTGAAGCACAAAGCCGAGGTTCACAGAGTATCTTTGTGATACCTGTTAACTCTGATCGCAGCTTTCAGTTTTGTTGAGTGAGGTTACAAGCATAAAGTCTGGGTCAGTTGAATGAGCTTTATAGGGCAGCCCCTGGTACTTGCGAGAGTGAGAGGTAGGGGTGAGGCCCCTTTAAATTGTTCTGCACTACCACAATCATTGCAAACTCTCCACATTGTCACTGCTGTAGTGATTCAAAGTCAGTCAGGTCAGCCTTTGGGGGGCTCCCTTCAGGCCTGGGGCCCTAAGCCTTTGCCTGCCTTTCCTGGCCGTGTGGATTGCTTTGCCTATGCATTTGGCAAAATACACAAACCTTATATTGTCCAAGGGTGCCATACGACATTTAGGTGGTCCCTTAAATATCAAAAAGACAAAATAAATTAAACCACTAGGGACACATCAGTTGGATCTCAGTTATTGAATATTTTCTAGAAAAGGGGTGACATCACTGGGACATTTGAAGAATTTCTCCTGATCACTGTGGTTAATCCTGAGGGTAGCTGGGTTCAGAATCATGGAGGGGATCCTCTTCTCCTTAAGCTGCTGCTTGACCAGGTAGAATTCCTGACACTTCTTAACTCCAGCAGCAGAGAAATCCTTGAATATCCTGATTTTTGAGCCCTTGTATGACATTCCTTGCGCTTTCCTCATTGCTTGCATAACACTGACTCTGTCCTGGAAGTTGTGCATCTTTATGATGAAGGCTCCAGAATATTACACTGTCGCCCTCTGTTTTCCAGGCCATCAATTTTCACCAATGTGGCTTCCAACCTTTTCTCATCTTCGGCATGTTTTGCTGTGTTAGCAAGTGGATAGCAACCTCGGGAGTCAGAGATGAGGCCCTCTGTCTCAGCAACATGAGCAGCATGTGCACCAACCTCAGATGAATAGGCCTCCCATTTTCTTGAGGACTGGATCAATCTTCTTATCAATGGAAGGTTCTACCCCCTTTAGCAGTTTAGCCATATTTTTGTCCAACAAACAGTCCGTCTCCACCACGCTCATATGCTCCATGGCATGCGTTGTCATGCTTACCTTGGTTTGGAGGTGATTTTATTTCGTCATTTCTATTCTGAGAATGCAAGCCTTTCCTGGGTGGAGGGCAATTCGAGTTATTTGTACCACAGGATGTTTGCCCTCAATGTCCTCTCAGCCTTGCAAAAAACACCAAAAACCAGGTTGAGGTGCAGGAACTCAAGTGAAAAACTGTTACTCCACCATTTGTGTCACTTGACCCCTGCCAAGTAGGATTCAATTGCAAAGTTCTCATGCTAACAGTACTCGGTAAACTGAGTGACACTGTTCCCTGCCTCTGTCAGCTGAACGCACAGCCACACCAGTGGTCAAGAAGGTAACAGAGACCAGGGAAAAGAAAGAACAGGCTACCAGTCAGGAGGAAACCAACCAAGGACAAAAAGCTTCCATGAAAAATAAGCATCTATGCGAGCAAGCGAGTCCAAAATTCTCAACCTCAAAGGGTAAGTTTTTCAACAGGATTAGGCGCAAAGGTCGGAAGAGGGTTTCAGAGTAGAGCCACCTCTGGTGAGGTATTCAGCAAAAAGAACATCACTTCTGCATATTCCTGACAGAGTATCTCAGAGAGGCTATGGTCAGAGGGTGCCACCTTGCACTTCAAAAGGCAGGACAAGTTCATATGAGACGCAAAGATAAGAAAACTGAGCTGGCAACAGTAACCTTGAGTAAAGAATGTGCTATGAAGATTAAAAGCACATCAGTAAAATCATTAATTATAGGGAATCAATATATTCAATATATTAATAATATCAATATATTGGGGCTGCACGGTGGCGCAGTGGTTAGCACTGCGGCAGCACAGTTTGCCCTTGGCCCGGGGATCGTGGAGATCGATCCCAGCCCCCGACCAACAGTGATCTGTGTGGAGTTTGCATGTTCTCCCCGTGTTTGCGTGGGTTTACTCCGGGATTTCTCCGGTTTCCTCCCACATGCCGAAAACATGCAGGTTAGGTTAATTGGAGACTCTAAAGTGGCCCTAGGTGTGAGTGTGTGTGTGTGAATGGTTAAGGGATAGTGCCGTAGCGTGGCTGCTCATCCATCCAGGTGGTGGATACCCTCAATTTCCCCTCTGGGGATCAATAAAGTATACTAAATCTAAAAAAAAAAAAATCTAAATCTATTCTGTCTCAGGGTGAGGTAGAAAATACACAGTCTCACAAGTGGCATCCCTGCGTCTTAAAGGGCTCGACAGAGCAGGTCAAAAGTGGACATTCCTGAATTTTGTGAAGAGCAGATCAAAGAGGAGCTGTTGGTGTGCTCTATTTGGCTATTGAGGGAGCAGGCAGGATAAATTATTCATACACCTGGGAGTCAACGGGCTTCATAAAGTGGTGTGAATGACCCAATGGTTGGAAAGTCATCCCTGGTTCTCAATGCGTGGAGAAAGGCTTTGATGGACAGACAACTTCTCACACAAAGACAGAGGGAGATGAAAGAAATCACCTTCTTGGAGAGGCTAGAGCATCCTAGGAGCAGGATGGAGGAAACCTGACCCCTCACCATGCACACCATATGCAAAAAGTGAAGGCTGTTGTTCTCCTCTTTGTTTTGCTGGGAGGAGAGCTTGAGGAATTTATCTCCTTACCAGTAGTGGGTGAACAGAGCCTAGTGAGTCACCCGGCACTGAAGAAAGGAAGAGACTGACAGTAAAATGGCCTTCTGTGCATGGTAATCACAAGGAAAGATGGCTTGTGGTTGGGGAAGGCCAAGAAAAGTGTCAAAGTGTGTGACAGAAGGAGCGGCTTACTAGTATGGAGAACAGGTGGTTCGACTATTGTCATGAGCCCTGACCTGAGTGTGTGAAGGTGGGGGGCCAAGTGCTTAGAGACAAGCATAGGAGGGGGCACAGAGGGTGCAATATTCACTGAAAGGAAATTGAGACAGCTGCACTTGGTGTGGTGATTTTAGTATTAGAATGAGTTAAAAACTCCAGCACAGATTTCCAGAATGGAAGGAAAAAGAAAACTGTACACTGTTCCTGTAGGTTCAGTGAGAAAAGCAGCATGCCTGGCAAAATTAACAGGCAAGAGAGATGTGGAAACATCCAGGTGATTATGAATGCCGTGCTAGTGAAGCAAAGGCCAACATATTGGATTAATTGCTACAGTGAGACAAGGCTGTTGAGAATGGTAAGTGTGGTTCTTTCAATTTTTTTATTACAGGGAACTAGAGGCTAATAATAAAAAGGCTGAATGCACATTAAAAAAAGCTTAGTCTCACCATACCAGACAGTCTCTGATATTTGGGGGCTGATAAAGCCTCCAAGCAGGAAAAGTCTTAGAGAAGAAAAGATGAAGAATATAAAAAAAAAAACGTAGTCCATCACAACAGAAATAAACCAGAGGCTGTCTACTGTGGAACAAGAGAAACTGTAATGGAAAAAGACACCAATGGAAATTGCTGAATCTGCAAGTGTGAATGATTCAGTGGAAAAATGGAGCTGGTGTTTGTGTGAGCTGAGGAATCAAGGGTAAACGCACTGCCAGCAGCATTACATGAAAAATATGGAGGTGAAAGTCAAAAGGTCGTAAGGCATGGAAAATGGGGTGATAAGCTTGCCCCCCCCCTTTGAAATGGCAAAGGCTGATTAATGTTTAAATGAAGATGCAGGCATGCAGACACATTGACTCCAGTGCGTTTCTTAACAACAGAAAGGGCAAATGAAAGGGCAGAATCCCTTTTGTGATTGATTTGTGTGATGAAGACATGATGATGCAGAAGAAAATCAGTAAAAGGCAACAGAATAAAGTGAAAAGGGCAGCATATGAGTAATGGAGCATGCCCTTTGCTGCAGATCTCTGCATTCAACTGAGAAAACAAACAATTTGCAACATCAATCCACATAAAATGATAGCTGGAGTTGTGAGGTTCAGCCTTATTGCACTGCACCCTTCCTTGCAGGGTAAATATGATTCAGGAGGGTATGAAAGTCTGGGCCCCCGGAGGAGGGTCCAGGAAAAAGCATGAATTATGCTACAGGAGGAAGAGCTCACTGTCATGGAGACCAGGGAGTCTATTGCCTAGGTGAGCCATGATCTTTGTATGTGAAGGGGTGGAGGTAAATGGTAAATGGCAGTCACTTATATAGCGCTTTTATTCTCATCTCTAGATGACCAAAGTGTTTTATAGATCCTGCTATCCGCCCATTCACACACTGATGGCGGCAGAGCCGCCATACACTGGCACTAGCCTTACCCACCAGGAGCAACTGGGTGATGAAGAAAGCAATCAGTGAGGAGCTAATGGGTTTGTTATGACCCATTTTCTGGGCCAAGGCCAAAATTGCCTATTTCAGCCTGGGATCAGCAAGTCCGTTTCAACCTCACGTCAAGGTGGACAGACCTATAGTCATTTTCACCCACAGGCAAGGTAGACTAACACCTACATGGTCTCTTTCACACACAGCAAGGCAGGTGTTTGCCCCCTTCCTGATTTCTCATTTTTTTGTATGTTTGTCACACTTAAATGTTTCAGATCATCAAATAAATGTTAATATTAGACAAAGATATCTCAAGTAAACACAAAATGCAATTTTTAAATGAAGGTGTTTATTATTATGGGTAAAAAAAAATCCAAACCTAAATGGCCCTGTGTGGAAAAAATGATTCCTCCTCCTGTTAAAACATAACTGTGGTTTATCACATCTTTGGAAAGCTGAGTTCAATTTCTCTAGCCAAACCCAGGTCTGATTACTGCCACACCTGTTCTCAATCAAGAAATCACTTAAACAGGACCTGCCTGACAAGGTGAAGTAGACCAAAAGATCCTCAAAAGCTAGACATCATCCAAAGAAATTCAGGAACAAATGAGAAAGTAATTGAGATCTGTCAGTCTGGAAAAGGTTATAAAGCCATTTCTAAAGCTTTGGGACTCCAGCAAACCACAGTGACAGCCATTGTTTACAAATGGCGAAAACATGGAACAGTGGTGAACCTTCCCAGGAGTGGCCAGCCGACCAAAATTACCCCAAGAGCTCAGTGACGACTAATCCAAGAGGTCAAAAAAGACCCCACAACAACATCCAAAGAACTGCAGGCCTCACTTGCCTCAGTTAAGGTCAGTGTTCATGACTCCACCATAAGAAAGAGACTGGGCAAAAATGGCCTGCATGACACGGCTCCAAGACGAAAACCACTGCTGTGCAAAAAGAACATAAAGGCTCGTCTCAGTGTTGCCAGAAAAAATCTTGACGATCCCCAAGACTTTTGGGAAAATACTCTGTGGACTGATGAGACAAAAGTTGAAATTTTTTTGAAGGTGTGTGTTCCATTACATCCGGTGTAAAAGTAACACAGCATTTCAGAAAAGGAAAATCATATCAACAGTAAAATATGGTGGTGGTACTGTGATGGTCTGGGGCTGTTTGGCTGCTTCAGGACCTGGAAGACTTGCTTTAGAAAATGGAACCATGAATTCTGCTGTCTACAAAAAAATCCTGAAGGAGAATGTCCGGCCATCAGTTTGTGACCTCAAGCTGAAGCGCACTTGGGTTCTGCAGCAGGACAATGATCCAAAACACACCAGCAAGTCCACCTCTGAATGGCCTAAGAAAAACAAAATGAAGACTTCGGAGTGGCCTAGTCAAAGTCCTGACCTGAATCTGACTGAGATGCTGTGGCATGACCTTAAAAAGGCGGTTCATGCTCAAAAACCCTTCAATGTGGCTGAATTACAGCAATTCTACAAAGATGAGTGTACCAAAATTTCTCCGCAGCGCTGTAAAAGACTTATTGCCAGTTATCACAAATGCTTGATTGCAGTTGAGGGCGGTGCAGTGGCGCAGTGGTTAGCACTGTGGCAGCACAGCAACTCACCCTTGGCCATGGGATCCCTGGTTCGATCCCAGCCCCTGACCAACAGTGATCTGTGTGGAGTTTGCATGTTCTCCCTGTGTCTGCGTGGGTTTACTCCGGGAGTTCTTCAGTTTCCTCCCACAGGCCAAAAACATGCAGGTTAGGTTAATTGGAGACTCTAAAAGTGGCCCTAGGTGTGAATGTGTGTGTGAATGGTAAAGGGATAGCGCCGTACCGTGGCTGCTTCATCCATCCATGTGGATGCCCTCAATTTCCCCTCTGGGGATCAATAAAGTATACAAAATCAAAATCAGTTGTTGCAGCTAAGGGTGGCCCAACCAGTTATTAGGTTTAGGGGCAATCACTTTTTCACACAGAGCCATGTAGGTTTGGATTTTTTTCCCCTTAATAATAAACACCTTCATTTAAAAACTACATTTTGTGTTTACTTGTGTTATCTTTGTCTAATATTAAAATTTGTTTGATGATCTGAAACATTTAAGTGTGGCAAACATACAAAAAGATGAGAAATCGGGAAGGGGGCAAACACTTTTTCACACCACTGTACACCCGTGTCCCCGGCTGGGATTTGAACCCATGACACCGTGATCTAAATCATCCCACTCTTACCACTGAGCCAAAGAGGAAATCCTCTCTAGCACTTGGCTAGTAGTGGAGGTGTACCCTAAAGGGCTGCTCACAGTCCCTCCAAGGGGGTAATGTTTGCATTCTGTAGACTGTGTTTGCGTACACGGCAAAATTCAGAGTTGTTTTTGAGCCACTGCAGCTACCATTCAACAGCTGCGTTTCGTGCATGCGCAGTGAAAATACATTTAAATGTTTTAACAGCTGCAGTCGAAACACAAAAGAAGAGCTCGGTGGTGGAGTTAAAAAAAAAAAAAAAAAAACAACAAACTTTTAGTAATCTGTGGATTGAATGTTTTACATATATATTTACCATATTGTTATTGAAACAATTTTCCCCAGCCCCAAACCACACCTGTAGCAGGTGCTGTCACAAGCTATGGACACATGCAAAGCAACGAAACAGGTAGGAATATAATTTACTGTTTCGGTTTTCTGGGTGAAAAATTGACAGACGAGCCACTTCACAGTAGAAGAATGCGTAACGTTTATTTCAAGGTTTTGAGGTCCTGCCATCCCTGGCGCGTCCGCAGTTTACTGCGACCACTGCGTTGTTGTACGTGTGGTCACTTTTTGGGGCGTGCATGCGCTTGGTCAGCGCAAACCCTCTGCGTAGGGTTTGCACACGAATGCGCCCACTGCACTCGCTCGCGTACCAGCATGTTTTTGCAACTATGAATTGGGCTTAAGGTGTCAGGGACTGCACCACTGACTAATTCCTTATGGAGGGGGATCTGTAACACCTCCCCCCCCTTTAGGAAGAGGTGCAGGTGTCAAACCCCGGACGAGCCCCCATTTTCTGGGCCAAGGCCAGAATTGCCTATTCAGCCTGGCATCTCCGAGTCCATTTCAACCCTTGCGTCAAGGTGGACTGACCTAGTCACTTTTGCTGCCAGGCAAGGTAGACATACACCTATAAGTCCCTTTCGCACACAGGAAAGGCAGACATACACCTATATCCCAGGATGGGATTTGATCCCATGACATCGGGATTTGAAAACCTTCTACTCCACCACTGAGCCAAAGAGGAATTCCTTTACTAGCACTGAGCCAAGTAGTAGAGGTGTACTCTGAGGTGTCAGGGACTGCACCATTGGCTAATTTCTTATGGAGGGGGATCTGTAACAGGTTGCTTAGCTTAGGAAGGAAGTGAGAAGGACTTGTGCATTCATGAGAGCGAGAGGGGGTTAAAATCCCATTAGAAACTCATGGCTATAGACCTCAGAAGAGGGTCAGTCAGTAAACGCTCTAATGGCCATTGTACAGTACCCTCTGCTGTTCAGGGTTAACGGTGCTCCTACTGTGCTGAGGTATGGAGTTTGTCTAGAGTACATTCCTGATGATCTTCGAGAAATAGTCCATGATAATAGTTGGGAAATACCTTGGGAGTTAACAATATGGGCAAAATTGATTGAAGTGGCAAGTGATTTTTGAGCCCCAGGAGAAGAACCTGGAGTTTAAGAAAAAGGGGCCAGAGACATGAATGTCTGGGGTGCACCACTAGTGTTGATGCCTGGGGTGATCCAGGTGTAAAAGTCAAAGCCAAAAGCACCAAGTACACCATTACACCAGAGATCTGGTGGTGAGAAGAGTTGATGTATCTGCTATGGTACAAGATGGGGAGGGTGACTGCACCCCTCTGACCAGAGCAAGTAGTGAATATTTTAAATGGAGGTGTACATGGACTGGTGTCATTAAGAGGAGTGTTGTCCTTGACAACAGGACAAAAGGAGGACAAGGAGAAAGAAGAGATGGACTTTGAGGAAGATCCATTTATTATGATTTGAAGCTTGTTTAAATTCTAACAAAACCAAATTGATGTTATTCTCAAATTCAAAGCCAAAGGCCTTTAAACCCATTCCCACTATTCAGGGTACGTCGCAATACAAATACCTTGGGATTTTATTAGATGACTATCTTTCTTTTACTCCTCATATTCAGCTTCTGGTAAAGAAGCTAAAATTGAAGGTGGGTTTTTTATTTTAGAGTTAAGTCTTACCTTTCTTTTCAGGCTAAAAAAAGACTTGTTGCCTCCACCTTCATGGCTACAACTGATTGAGATATTTATAGGCATGCTCCCTCGTATAGCTTGTGTATGCTTGACTCTTTTTATCATGGTGCACCTAAGGTTCATTAAGAATTTTAAAACCTGTACTCACCATTGCTTTTTATATAGTCATGTTGGTTGGTCTGATTTAAGATAAGATAAGATAAGATAAACCTTTATTAGTCCCACAACGGGGAAATTCCAGGATTGCAACAGCACAGGGATAGCAACACTCAGAGCAACAATCAGAAGGCAAGAAAAAAAAACAACAAAAAAAAAACAAGCAAGCAAGAGCAGCTAATATACATATGTACATATTACTATAATATACAGTATATACAGTATATATACACACACACACACTGCCATTGATGTGAATATTGGCTTATTTTTATTCATAAATGTGTGTTAGGTCTGCTTCCATCATATTTGCAGGCTTTCATTCAGAAAGCAAAGTTCATATGGCCTTAGGTCCTGCAATTTGTTTTTGTTTTTTTTTATTATTGTCTGTTCCATTAGTCAGAACTGAAAGTGGAAAAAATGCTTTTAAGTTTGCTGCTCCCTTTGACTGGAACATTTTGCAAAATGACCTAAAACTGGGCAGGGCCCAAAGATGCTGGGATAGACTCCAGCCCCTCCGTGACCCGAAAAGGATTAATTGGATGGGATGGGGACCTAAAACTGAAGGAGCTGGTCTCACTGAACACTTTTAAAGGGCTACTGAATGACTTAGAGGCACAAATTTCTGTTTGTAGATGTTTTAAGGTTTTAATTTGTCACTAAGCCTACATTTACTGAGCACTTTTAGAATAACATCTAACTTTTAGTATCTAACACCAAACATCAGACATCTCTCTCTGGCATCCTCGTCTTGAAGAGGCGATGGTTAGCGCGTCAAGGGTTGGAGCAGCGCATGGAATGACTATACAGCCCAATCCTTGAGTAGCAGTCTTTGAAGCAGTTGGCACAGATGAAGATTGATGGTGCACGTGCTGATGCGGCACGTTCTTTCCTCACCGCACGCTTCGTCGCCATCTGGACTCTCGTGTTCACTTCCATCTTGAGAACACCCTCTTTGACACTGTGGCGCCAGATGGCTCGATCTTTGGCAGTAACCTCCCAGTTATTGGTGTTGATCTGCGCACACCGCATGCTGCGTTTGCAGACATCTTTAAAACGCAACAGTCGTCGGCCCACACGGCGGACGCCCACCCACAATTCTCCATAAAGGATTTCTCTCGGCAGACGGTCAGGATCCATGCGGTGCGTGTGGCCGAGCCACTGGAGTCGTCTCTGGCTGATAAATGCAGGGATGCTTAGCAAGTCAGCACGCTCAAGGACCTCGGTGTTGGGGACTCTGTCCTGTCACTTGATGTGCATAAGGCGTCAAAGACAGCGGAGGTGGAACCCGTTTAACCGCTTCTCCTGCCTGGCATAGGCTGTCCAGGACTCGCTGCCGTACAGGAGAGTGGACAGGACGCAAGCTTGGTATACAAGTAACTTGGTCTTCAAACTCAGCAGATTGTTGTTCCACACACGCTTGTTTAGTTTGGCCATGACAGCAGCTGCTTTGGCGATTCTGGAGCTGATCTCGGTGTCCAGCGTGTTTGAAACAGTGGACCCTAGGTAGGTGAAGGTGTCCACAACCTCCAGCTGTGTGTTGTCAATGGTAGTGACAGGAGAGGAGACAGCATCTTGCACCATGATGTTGGTTTTCTTAAGGCTGATCATGATCCCAAACTCTTTGCAGACGTGGAACAGTTTGTTGACCAGGTGCTGCAGGCCCTCCTCGCTGTGCGATGCTAGAGCAGCGTCGTCTGCAAACAGCAGCTCACGTACGAGGACCTCGTAGACTTTGATTTTAGCACGAAGTCTTGCGATGTTGAGGAGTTTTCCATCTGATCTCGTGCGGACGTAGACACCTTCAGGACAGTCGGCAAAGGCGTAGTGGAGGAGCATTGAGAAAAAAATCCCAAAGAGTCGGTGCTAGAATGCAACCCTGCTTCACTCCACTGCTGACTGGGAAAGCATCTGAGGTGGCTCCATCAAAGCTAACAGTACTATGCATGTCCATGTGGAAGGAGAAGATGATTGCAAGGAGCTTTGGGGGATAACCAATCTTTCGCATGATCTGGAAGAGCCCGCTTCGACTAACTAATGCCACATTTCCACTATCATAGTTCTGCTCAACTCTCTTCTTTACTACTCGTTTGTCCCGCAGTTGTGCATCCATCACAACCGTATAAAGCCGTGTATTGCTGGGGATGGGCGGGATTGAGGCGGCGCCACACTCTGCTGACGTAAAGGACGTGACCGAATCCTCCACAACAAAGAAAAAAATGGCGGATTACGAGCGGAGGATTTCCACGGTGGTCACTATTCTTCTGTGGGTTTTTAACACAATGAATGTCTTTAACGAGACAAGAGAATTTTACAGGAGAAGACGACGTGGATTGAGACAACACACGTTGGAGCAGGAGAGGAGAATAGCGGTTGCCCAGGAGGAATCTGAAGCAGCTGCATATGAAGCAGAGATCATTCAGAGATCATTTCATTTGTTCAGTGTTCATGTGCATACATATGTCAAACGTGTTTTTTAAATAAAATGTTGTGCACTTTTCATCTACGTCGCCTCTGTTGTTCAAAACGGTTAAATGTTAAGAGACAGTTAATTAAATGCTAAAACACCGGAGTAATTTAAAATAATGCAGAAGCTTAATCCTAAACCCCTTTAACTTACCAAATAATTTATAATATTATAAAAAAGCCAATCCAAATCTAGGCCCATTTTGTGTATTGTGTATCATTTGAGTATCATTTTCCAATCTATTGTTGTTTTTAATGGATATCTCTTCAGTGGTGGGTAATTACACGCTGAAACACCGTAAAAACTGACTTCCAAAAAAAGCAGCAGCTAGACAACGCACTTTTGGTTTGATGGAATTGCCAATTGACCTTGGAATTATATGTGGAAACTTGTTATACTTCCAGTTAACTGTAACTTACAAAATAATTAAAAATATTATAAAAAAGCCAGTCCAAATCTAGGCCCATTTTTTGTATTGTGTATCATTTGATTATCATTTTCCAATCTATTGTTATTTATAAGGGTTATCTGTTCAGTGATGGCTAATTACACGCTAAAACAACGTAGAAAATGACTGCAAAGAAAATGCTGCAGCTAGACAACTCACTTTTGGTTTGATGAAATTGCCAGTTGACCTTGGAATTATATGTGGAAACTTGTTATACCTCCAGTTAACTTTAACTTACAAAATAATTAGAAATGTTATAAAAAACCCAATCCAAATCTAGGCCCATTTTGTGTATTGTGTATCATTTGAGTATCATTTTCCAATCTATTGTTATTTTTAATGGATATCTCTTCAGTGGTGGGTAATTACATGCTGAAACACAGTAAAAACTGACTTCCCAAAAAAGCAGCAGCTAGACAATGCACTTTTGGTTTGATGGAATTGCCAATTGACCTTGGAATTATATGTGGAAACTTGTTATACGTCCAGTTAACTTTAACTTACAGAATAATTAAAAATATTATTAAAAAGCCAATCCAAATCTAGGCCCATTTTTTGTATTGTGTATCATTTGAGTATCATTTTCCAATCTATTGTTATTTATAAGGGTTATCTGTTCAGCTATGGCTAATTACACACTAAAACAATGTAGAAAATGACTGCAAAGAAAATGCTGCAGCTAGACGACTCACTTTTGGTTTGATGAAATTGCCAATTGACCTTGGAATTATATGTGGAAACTTGTTATACTTCCAGTTAACTTTAACTTACCAAATAATTTATAATATTATAAAAAAGCCAATCCAAATCTAGGCCCATTTAGTGTATTGTGTATCATTTGAGTATCATTTTTCCCATCTATTGTTATTTATAAGGGTTATCTGTTCAGTGGTGGCTAATTACATGCTAAAACGACATAGAAAATGACTGCAAAAAAAAATGCTGCAGCTAGACAACTCACTTTTGGTTTGATGAAATTGCCAATGAACCTAGAAATTTTATGATGAAACTTTTTTTTAATCCTATTAAATACTGTGACATTGTCACACTGCCCAACACCAAATTATAATTTTCTTTTTCAAACTGAAGATCACTGTGGATCAATTGAATCACAATAGCATAGGTTTATCATATTCATGTCAACGTTTACAACATCGAAAATGTTGTTTGGGTTTACATGTATGGGTATTTTCGCTTTATATTATACTAGACTGCTTATAATGTATTAATTCTCAGAATTTGGAATGCCGATAGAACATTCAATTCACATGTACTTACCTTTTACCTAATTCAACTTTTACCTTTATCAGTGTCTACTGCTGAATGTAAATTACACCTGTGCAACTGATTACAATTTTACTTAAAAACTGTACCCAATATAGAGCAATGATACAGCAGTGGTAATATTTATTAAATTTAACAATAACAATTACATTACCATTAAAAATCTTGACACCTTTATGGCTGAACAGCGGCATTAGGGTCATATGAGGCAATGGAATGTGTATGTAATTATTCGCCTTTATCATACAGTGTTATAATATACAAACCACACTTTTATCCAAAAGACTAACATTTTATTACATTACAAATATTCCCAAAACATGTTTACAAATGGGGACCTTTCAGTACTTCGACCAGACTGCCAAAATGGCTTAGGAAGGCTCCGTGGAAGGAAGCCGTCTCTGTCAGCTCATCCCTTCTTAATGCGGCTTCCTGCTCCTGGGCTAACTGCAGGTGTCTTTCGCGCTGTTCGTGCTGCTGTTGATGCTGTTTGAGCATCCTTTCACGCTGTTCGAGCATCCTTTCATGGATCCGCATCTCCTCAGCATGATTCTGGGCCATCACTGATGCAAGGTCTGCGATGTTATTGCACCTTTTCCTCTTGCCTATATGAAAGACAGAAGTCATTGTATTTAGATAACACTGGATCAAAACATGTCAGAAAAAATATTATGGAATTAAACTCGTGAAAGCCTGTGGTGGGATGCTTCGTTGCTGTATTTAAGCTCAACTGTCATGTTGCTGCCCCTCAGTAGAGTGGATTGTGCAACTTCTGGGGTGCTGTGGTTAGGCTACATTCCCCCTTCATTTCAAAAAGGATTAATTGGAAAAAAGTATTTTGATTTAATGGGTTATTTTTAAAAGAATTTCTTTGTACTGTGGCCTCATAAATCAGAATGGGTTAATAGTGTTAGCTGACGTGAAGAATTTCAATCAAGCATGTTGATTTGAAGTCAGTACATGTGCTCCTTTTTTTTTTTTCTTTTTTTTTTTTGTGATAATACTACAGTATTTCCACCACCAACACACCTATAAAACTGGGCCAGGGTGGCTATGAACACCCCTGAATCTAGTATTTTTATTAACGTACAAAGACATTTTAAATTCCTTATTATGCGTCTATAGAAAATAACAATCACATATAAAAACAACCGGGTGGTAATTTTCAGTTTGTTTTGCCTTACCAGCACTTGACCGGGACATGCCGGATGGTGGTGGACCTGGCGATGTGGCAGACAATGGTGTCGGCTCTGATTGCCCCCCCCCCCCCCCCCGAGAGACGCCGGAGTGTCCGGGCGGTCCAGTGAGGCGGACCCCTGGGATTTGAAAACTGTGTATAGAAGGAAAAAATACACAATAAAGCTCACAAACAAAGTGCAACATGTACCGCAAACACAAAACTTTTTAACCAGGATACAATAAGCTTACTTCAGCATTTTGTTCACGTGAATACTGACATAAAAGCGTGATTCAGCAGCTTGATGCGAGGTAGCAGCAAGGTATGGAGGTAGCTAGCTATTAGCGGGCTAGCCATCACCACAATTGCCCACAATCAAACAACTTTCTTTATTGCTTAAATAAAGTGTGCTTTTGACCGAAAGGCGAGAAGACGGACAATAACAAAACAACACTCACCGTCACCGTTTTCCAATTGCGTGGCCGTGTCGAGCCCAAATTCTCTGCCATTGCTAGCAGGCCGGACACCTCCTGGTATATTTTTTCATTGCGAGTTGACCCGTCCAACTCGCTCTGGATGTGGTCGTCGGCTACCAAGGACAGAAAAGTCCGCACCTCCTCGTTTGTCCGTGGAATAAACTTGTGCGTGGACATCGTTATATGAGAACACAATTGTGAAGCCGGTCACCGCGGTTACTCGCTGAAATTACAAATGACGGTCATGTAGTTTTCAATAGAAAACAGAAAACGGACGCTTTTGTGACGTTACGCCATGACCAATCAGCGGTTAGCAGTCGATTGACGTCAAATCACACCTCGCTTTCGCGCAGTTATCCCCTGCCTCGTAAGCGGCATGAAAATAGTATCGGTTAAAACGTGAAGACTTTGGTGAAAATGGCGAGAAAGTGAATCAAGTAGAAACAAGTAAAGGCAAGGTGATACTGATGGAAATGGCCCATAAGTCAAAGGCTTTGGTCAGGTCCACGAACGCAAGGAACAATGGCTGCTGCTGCTCTCGACACTTCTCCTGCAGCTGATGGAGGGAGAAGATCATATCCACTGTGGACCTTCTGGCTCTGAAGCCACACTGGGACTCAGGATAGACTCGCAAAGTGAGGCTCTGCAGACTGAACAGGGTGACCCGGGCGAAGACTTTGCCAACTATACTCAGAAGAGAAATGCCGCGGTAATTGTTGCAGTCACTGCGGTTACCTTTGTTCTTATACAGCGTGACTGTGTTGGCATCTCTCATATCTTGGGGAATGTGACCTTGCTCCCAGCAAAGGCAGAGGAGATCATATAGTGGTTGTAAGATGGCTGTTTTTCCATGTTTCAGAACTTCTGGGGGAATACAGTCTTTCCCTGGAGCCTTGCCACAGGCGAGGTAGTCTATGGCTTTGCTGAGCTCTTCCAGCGGCTCTTCCATGACTGGTAGGCCAGGCAAGGTGTCGAGGGCAGCGTCTGTCACGATGTTCTGGGTTGAGTACAACTCAAGATAATGCTCGACCCAACACTGAAGTTGCTTGCTCTTGTCGGTGATGGCTTCGCCTGTCTTGGCTTTGAGTGGTGCTGTTTTGATGCTTGTGGGGCCGATAGCTGTTTTGATGCCCTCATACATTCCTTTGGCATATCCGCAATCGGCAGCTACCTGGATGTTGGTGCACAGGTTCTGTCAGTACTCACTGGCGCAACGGCAGGCAATGCAATGAAAACCAACCCCCAACCAGAAGCTAACTAAAAATACTAAGGGTGTGCAAAATGACTAAATACGGTAAAAATTAAGACTGCATGTAGTGACTTAAGGCACATAGAGGGTTAAAGTGGCATGTAGTGCAAAGAGAGCAGTCCATTGTTGCATAAAGTGACTGGTGCAGCCCTGAGATCAGTGTGTGTGTGTGTGTGTGTTGGAGTGCTCAGTTCCTGAATGACAGAGTTCAGTTTTTGAAGCTCCTGAAATCAGCGTGTGCTTGTGTGGGAGTGAACAGTACCTGGGGATGGCAGAGTTCAGTTGTTGAAGGGGCGGGGGTCAGAGTCCAGGATTTGTGTGTGTGGCAGAAGGGAGAGAGGGGGCAGCACAGGGAGAGAGTTGAGGTTCCTGGACAGCCTGGCGGGTGAGGCTGTCCTTGAATCAGCCTGTGTAAATGTTACTGTATGGATGCCACAACAGAAATGGATGTAAGTAAAAGAAACTGATCTTTTGATGCACAAAAATTTTGGGGGTTTATTTTGGAGAGTTTATGTTCTGAATTGATTTGTAAACTCAAAATTTGCAAGTTCATTGCATTCGTTCTTTTTTTAACATTTATTTTTATGGCATTTTGGCTTTATTAAAAAGATATAAGAGAGAGACAGTAAATAGGGTGAAGGGGTGGATAGAGATGCAGGACAGGTTACTCTGGCTGGGAATCGAACCAGAGATCGCTGCGACTGAGCATTATGCTATTGTTATGGTATGCTCTGTAGCTGTTGGACCTCATTGTCATATAGTCTATTTTTCTTGTAATAATTTTGGATATTAGGTTAATCTCGGTTAAATGGAAAAAAAGGACAAAGAAAATCAAAATTTTATTAAAAAAAATAAAATTAAGATGAAAAAGTTATACATTTTCAAGAAAATGACTTTGGATCTACTAGTGTATCTCAGAATATTGTGAAACATGTATTGTTTTTATTGCAATAAAATTATACGATAAACATGCGTATATTCGGTATTCATTGCATGCCATCAAATATGTCGAACCTTTTTAATTTGACTTTGATAAATATGCTCATAAGTTTTTTTTTAAAGTTAAATTACAGGTGACATTCTGATGGACCTCTCGCACAATGTAGAGTAAGGTACTCCCGCATTCCAGTCCAACCGCATTTCCCGTTCCGCTTCCATTATATTTTCAAATTCCCAATGGTGCTTTGTCAGTAAATCAATTTTATCACTTTCACTTACCATTATACATACTGGAAATAATGTGTGGACAGATTTTTTCAATTAAACAAACTCTTAAATGACTCAATATGGTTTCAAAAACAATCAAAATGTGAAACACGAACTTTATAAAGAAAAAATGATCTGCCCGCACACTTTTTCCAGTATGTACAATAAGTGAAAGTGATTAAATTGATTTATTGACAAGAAAGCACCAAGGCATGCGGGAGTTCCTTACTCTACAAATAAGAGGGGCTACAAAAAGAAAAATGGCACATGTGCAAGAAAAAAAGATTATGCCAAAAGCAGCAAATGCATAATAAAAATGTGTAAATTTATGAGACTGTAGATTCAAATGTATAAATAAAATGTAAATTTTACATTCAACTGATTATATGGCTGTTTTTCCTTTATTGTGAATTTTTTATTTAACCTCCATGCAGATTTTTTTTTTTCTTTTTATTGGCAGGAAGGCGGAGGGCAACGATTGTTCAGAAAGACTTTTTGATTGGGAGAATTTGGTGCAGTATTGATAAGTTCACAGAGCATACAGTCATGTCAAAAATTAGGACACCCTATGAAAGCCTGTGTGTTTAACATTTGGACATATGGATATTTAATATCAATTTTTACAATACTGGGAGATTCAAGTAATATAACTAAACATTTAAAACTGAAGAAAAGACTTTTTAAATTTTTCTGTAAAATATAATTCTTAAAAACATGTAACTTCTGGTGAGGAATAAATTGGGATGCACCCACATTTATTCCCACTTAAAATGGGTAAAATCACACACAGGTGTATCACATCAGGTACACATGATTAGAACATCGTTACTCAGCATTTTGAAGGAGGCTTGTCCTATTGAAACCTCAGACATTTAGTTTGGTGACTGTTGAAGTGAGAGTGAACATCATGGTGAGATCGAAAGAGCTGTCTGAGGCCTGCAGAAAGAAGATTGTAGCAGCTCATGAGTCTGGTAAGGGATTTAAAAAGATCTCAAAAGAATTTGAAATCAGCTATTCCAACGTTTTGAAAATAGTCTACAAGTGGAGGACATTCAAAACAACTGCCATCATGCCCAGGTCTGGCCGTCCAAGCAAGTTCACCCCTAGAGCAGACCGCAAGATGCTAAAAGAAGTCTCCAAAAACCCTAAAATGTCATGATGGAACCTACAGCAGATTTTTGGTACTGTTGATGCGAAAGTGCATGCCTCTACAATCAGAAAGAGACTGCACAAGTTTAACTTGCATGGGAGGCGTGCAACGAGGAAACCTTTGCTCTCTAAGAGAAACATGAAGGCCGGACTGAAGTTTGCCAAAGAGAACGTAGACGAAGACCAGGACTTCTGGAATAATGTCCTTTGGACAGATGAGTCTAAAATTGAATTATTTGGACACCAGAACAGAGGACATACTTGGCGTAGACCAAATACAGCATTCCAGGAAAAGAACCTCATATCAGCTGTGAAGCATGGAGGTGGAAGTGTCATGGTTTGGGGATGCTTTGCTACAGCAAGACCTGGCCAGCTCACCATCATAGAACCCACCATGAATTCTATCCTGTATCAGAGGGTGCTTGAGGACCACATGAGACACTCTGAACAAAAAAAATTAAAGCTGAAGCGGAACTGGACCCAGCAACATGACAATGACCCAAAACATACCAGTAAATCCACCAAGGACTAGCTAAAAACTAAGAAATGGAGAGTCCTGGAATGGCTGAGTCAAAGCCCAGATCTTAATCCCACTGAGATACTGTGGGGTGACTTGAAACGGGCTGTACATGCAAGAAACCCCTCGAACATCTCACAGCTGAAAGAATTCTGCATTGAGGAGTGGGGCAAACTTTCCTCAGACCGATGTCAGAGACTGGTAGATGGCTACAAGAAGCATCTTACTGAAGTTATTTCAGCCAAAAGGGGGTAACACTAGCTATTAGGTGGTACGGTGTCCTAACTTTTTCCTCAGAATGCACATTTTTGTTATCTTTTGTTTAATGAGTACAATAAGGTTAATTTTTGTTATTTACCTGCAATTAAATCGCCTTCTATTCCAGAGATAAATAAAAACAAGATCAGACATTAATATGTGGACATTTCTTAATAAAGAACTGAATATTTATATTTTAATATTTTAAATTAATATTGAATATTGAATGAATATTTTAATTAATATTGTCTTGTTTACTCTTTTTTCTTTTGAATTCTTGGATGGAATATGGGTGGGCAATATAAGCTGCGGCTTCAGCCATCACCCATTTCGGATAACTCACGTGGAATTGTTTAGTAGAAGGAGTCTTTGTCTAATTTGACCTTGTTGTTATATTATACAGTTTCTTTTAACCTGTACTGTATTATCCGAAATAAATTCATTCATTCAATATTTAATGGGGTGTCCTAATTTTTTCACATGACTGTAGTTGTGTCTCAGTGATGGGAGTGTTTCCTCTAAGTCTGCTGTTCTTTCTGACAACCCACTGTGTGGGTTCCACATGTCAAATTTTGTCCCAAATCAGTCACTCTTCTGGTCTGAGTATGCTGATGCTTGTTAGCTGAGCCTGTTCTATATTAACACCATACTAAAGGCAAGCGTCTCTCATTTCCTCCTGTGTTCTGAGCTGCTTTATTTAGTTTTTGTCCTTTTCAGTGTTTGAAAGTGCAGATGAACCCCTGTGTACTGCTGTCACTTTGATACGTCGCCTCATGCTTTTTCTGCACACTAAATGTAAGACAAGGGACTCAGACTGGAATCAGACAGAATACATTGGACTCATAGATATTAATGCATTGGTAGAATGAAATCTGCACGTTCTCTGCTAATGCTCACCACGATGGAGGGTGCTGTTGTGCCTTGGGTGTAATGGTGATATGTACTCATCATTAGGGAAATGCCACAGTTTTATTAGTGTGCCGATGATGGATTGTTGTTAGCCCTCAGGTAATAGATTATGTTAATGGCTTATTTAACTAAGATTTCATGGCTTATTTCCCCTGCAGTCTGGAGAGTAATAATGCATCATGATTAAACACAGATCGCCCTATTTCCATTCATTATCTGGAAAGGCTGTATTATTTTTTGTTTTTAAAGTGTTTTTTTTTTTTTTTTTTTTTTTTTTTTTTATGAAATGCCAACATGTATAACCAAAATAATGAGGCTACCCATACCAACTGTGCCTGTGCTTCTGCATGCAACCAAAACAACTTTGGCCCACCAGATGAGGTGAGACGGGGGAAAATATTTGTGGAAGGTACTGTACATGCAAATTGTTCCTTTACAAATTCTGAAAAAAAAATCAAAGCATAATATGTAGGCAGTTTTTTCTAATTAAACTAAGTACAAAAGGCTGCATGGATAAAATATGCATAACTAATACTCTTCAGGATGTAGTCAAATAGTCCAATTAATTCACAATATAAGATAGGATAAGCCTTTATTAGTCCCACAACGGGGAAATTCCAGGATTGCAACAGCACAGGGATAGCAACACTCAGAGCAACAATCAGAAGGCAAGAAAAAAACAAGCAAGCAAGAGCAGCTAATATACATATGTACATATTACTATAAAATATACACACACACACACACACACACACACACACACAGTGCAGAGCATTGTAGCTGGATGGAATAAATATATGAATATATGAACACACAGTGCAGAGCATTGTAGCTAGATGGAATAAATATGTAAATATATAAACACCCACAGTATGGAGCATTGCAGCTAGGTGGAATAAATATGCAAGTATATAAACAAACACAGTGCGGAGCAATGTAGCTAGATGGAATAATATGTAGATATATAAAAACACAGTGCGGAGCATTGTAGCTAGATGGAATAAATATATAGATATATAAATATAAACACACACAGTGCAGAGCATTGTTGCTAGATGGGATGAAACAGCATAACCGTCTACTTAGTTATCCTACATGGTATGATTATGTGCCCATACATATTCTCACCCTCCATAGCGACCGGTATGTTCCTAGTTGTATGCCGGAGGGGACCATTGTGTAAGTCTATTGCATCTTTTGCATTCAAAAAACTATTAGTTTGTTACGTCTTTTTGCTATCTCTGCGAGCAGCCCTGCTTAGGTTGTACAGTCTGACAGCCGTTGGTAGGAAGGACCTACGAAACCTCTCGGTTGTGCACCTGGGATGATGTAGTCTGCTGCTAATTGAGCTCCTCAGTGCATCCAGTATGTCCTGCATAGGGTGGAACTCGGACTCCAGCAGAGATGACAGTTTAGCCACCGTCCTTCTCTCTCCTATCTCCTCCATCGGATCAAGGCGCTGCCCCAGGACAGATCTAGCTTTCTTAATCAGTTTGTTCAGTCTCTTCCTATCGGCTGCAGTAATGCCACTGCCCCAGCAGACCACTCCAAAAGTGATGGCTGATGCCACCACCGTGTCATAGAATGACTTCAGCAGCGCCCCTTGTACACCAAAAGACCTGAGTCTCCTCAGCAGGAACAGCCTGCGCTGTCCCTTCTTGTAGAGTGCGTCAGTATTGTGTGACCAGTCTAGTTTATTGTTCAGATGAACACCCAGGTACTTATAGGATGTCACCATCTCGATGTCTGTTCCCTGTATATTTACTGGTGCTGTGAGGGGCTGCCCATGCCTGCGGCAGTCCACCACCAGCTCCTTAGTTTTCCTCGCGTTGATCTGGAGGCAGTTCCGATGGCACCAGTCCACGAAGTCCTGGATAAGCCCTCTGTACTCAGCTTCATCTCCATTGGAGATGAGGCCAACGATCGCAGAGTCATCAGAGAACTTCTGTAGATGGCAGTGTGTTGTGTTGTGTGAGAAGTCCGCAGTATAAAGAGTGAACAGGAAGGGAGCCAGCACCGTTCCCTGGGGGGCCCCCGTGCTACTGATGATCGTGTCGGACACACAGTCCCGGGTTCTCACAAACTGAGGCCGGTTCGTGAGGTAGTCCAGGATCCATGATGACAGGTGCTGGTCCACCCCTGCGCGCAGCAGCTTGTCCTTCAGGATCATCGGTTGGATGGTGTTGAAAGCACTGGAGAAGTCAAAGAACATGATCCTCACCATATTCCCGGGCTTCTCCAGGTGGGACAGAGAACGGTGAAGGAGGAAGATCACCGCATCCTCCACCCCAATGCCATGCTGGTAGGCGAACTGGAGTGGATCCATCGCTGGTTCCACCAGGGGGCGGAGGTGAGCAAGGAGCAGTCTCTCCAGGGTCTTCATCAAGTGGGACGTCAAGGCCACCGGTCTGTAGCTGTTCAGGTCTTTGAGGTGGAAAGTTTTTGGTACAGGTACCACACAAGATGTTTTCCACAGCTGTGGTACCCTCCCCAGTTTCAGGCTCATGTTGAAGATATACGTCACAATCCCACACAGCTGGTCTGCACAGGACTTGAGGAGCTTTGCGCTGATGCCGTCCGGTCCTGGCGCCTTCCTCAGCTCCGTCCTCACCTGGGTCTTGGTCAGGGTCAGGATGGGGGGCTGTGTGTTGGGAGTGGGGGGGTGTTGGTGGAGTGGGGATTGGGCAGCAGGACTTGATTTCTTTAGAGGCAGCAGTGGTTGTTGTGCAGACAGGGGGGAGGGCGGTTGGTCAAATCTTTTGAAAAACAGATTCAGGTTGTTCGCCCACTCCCTGCCCCCCGTGGCCTGGGGGGAGGTATTCTGGAGCCCCGAGATGGTTTTGAGGTTTCTCCAGACCCCGCTGATGTCGCTCTGTTGCAGCTTGTCCTCCATCTTCTTCCTGAAGCTGTCCTTGCCTTCTCTGATCTTTCTCCTCAGCTCCCTCTGTACGGACTTCAGCATCTCCCTGTTCCCCGACCTGAAGATCCTCTTCTTCTCTCTCAGAAGTGTTTTTATCTCAGGGTTGATCCAGAGTTTGTTGTTTGAGTGATGCCGTATGGTCTTGGTGGGAACGGATTTGTCCACACAGAAGCTGAGGTAGCCCGTGAAGGTGTGAATGAGGCCATCGATGTCCTCACCATGTGGATCGCAGAGCTGCTTCCAGGTGGTGGCTTCAAAACAGTCCTTTAGAGTGTCCATTGTCTCCTCAGACCATAACTCCACAGTGTGCATGGCCGGAGGTTGTCTGTGCACTAGGGGTTTGTACACCGGCCGGAGATGAACCAAGTTGTGATCCGATCTCCCGAGTGGGGGGAGTTGTGATGAGGTGTACGCCTCCTTAGTGTTTGCGTAGAATAAGTCCAGTGTTTTATTGTCTCTAGTGTGGCATGTGACATACTGGGTGAACGTGGGTAGAATGGGAGATAGTGAAACATGGTTGAAATCGCCTGAGATGAGGAGAAGAGCATCTGGGTGTTCTGTCTGCAGCCTGCTGGTTACTGAATGGATGACGTCACGCGCTGTCCCAGCGTTCGCCGTTGGATTTGCATAAACAACAATGCAGATCACGTGTGAGTGTTCTCTCGGGAGATATGTAGGCCTCATGCTAACAGCTAGCAACTCAATGTCTTTGCTGCAGTGTCGTTGTTTAACAGTGATATGTCCCGGTCTGCACCAGTTGTTGTTAACATACATTATCACTCCACCGCCCCTTGCTTTGCCACTGTCTGGTGTTCGGTCAGCTCGTATCATGTGAAAACCCTCCAGCTCAATGTTAGCATCTGCTGCTAGTTCAGTTAGCCACGTCTCAGTAAACAAAAGGAGAGAGCACTCCCGGTAAGTGCTATCATAACGGGAGATAGCCGCTAGCTCATCTACCTTTCCCAGTATCGACCGTACATTTCCCATGACAACAGATGGAAGGGAGGGTCTGTACCTTATATTTTTTGTCCTTCGCCTTACTCCAGCCCGGCAGCCGCGGCGTTTTCGCCTCAGTTCTCTCGGTATGTCGAGTTTTTCCAATGGGACCGGGTGGCGGTTGAATGCTAGCAGCTCTTCCCTGCTGTATCGTATCCTGCTATAAACAGTGGCTCCGTCCACCGGCTCAGGAGACATTTGGGACGATCTGTGTGTCCGTGATATAAGTGGGGTGAAAAAAAAGACGGATCAAAAGAGAGAGGAAGGGAAAAAGGCTCGGAATCGAGCTGCTGTTGCAAAAGGCAGCCTACTCGTGTGGCGCCGAGAGAGGGGGGGGGAAAAAAATATATAATATACTGTGTATAATCTTCAAAAAAAAGTAGCTATTTGAAAGAACTTATTCTAATTAATGGAGAAATGAGATGAAAATTTCACTTTTTTTTTTTTACTGCTTTTTTGCATCTATTTAGGCATCTGTAGTGGACTGGCCAACTGTCCGAGGTGGACCCCGCCTCTCCCTGAGAGACTGGATAGGCTCCAGACCCCTCGTGACCCCAAAATATGAAGTGGTTAAGAAAAATAAATATATTTCCAAGGTGCTGTATGTAATAAACTGTGAAAAAATAACCACAAGATGTCACCAGAAAAATCATTATCAGTATTTAAGTTGGGGGGAAAAATGGCCTCTTCGACAACAAATTTATATCCATGATACTCCCATTGAAAGAGTTTGCAATCCATCCCGGAAAGTTTTGTTTTGGTTTTGAGTTGACATACACTCCTTCCTAGAAACTGGGCCAATCACATTGTTAACCCCTGTGATGCCACATAAGAGACGGGCAAACTTCTGTGGAACAAAACAGCCCTTTTCCTTGAAATGACTTAGTTGACAGCAATGTAATCCCATCTTTATTATATACAGTAGAAATACAAACAATATGGAAACACGAATAATCCACAAGCATGGAACTGTGGTAAATGTGTGTGTGTGTGTATATATACTGTATATATACATAAGAATTTGAAATAGAAAGATGTGGTTTTTTAAAATATATATATCTGCACTGTGTGTTTATATACTCATATATTTATTCCATCTAGCTACAATGCTCCGCACTGTGTGTCTATATATATATTTATATGTACATATGTATACTTGCTGCTCTTGTTTTTTTCTCTTGCCTTCTGATTGTTGCTCTGAGTGTTGCTATCCCTGTGCTGTTGCAATCCTGGAATTTCCCCACTGTGGGACTAATAAAGGCTTATCTTATCTTATCTTATCTTATCAACTTTTTTTTGGTTTGTTTTATACATTTCCTAAAATTCAGGACTTTTTAATTACTTGTGTTTCTATATTGATAGATTTTTATAGTTTTTTGAAAAACATCCATGTATATATTTCTTAACTTTCTGTGTCTTTTGTTTTTGTTACATTTTCTCCAATTCAAGCCTTGCAAATCATTTGTATTTCCACATTTTCGTATGCTCGTGGAAAGATGGGACACATCGTGATGATGTCTGGCCATCTTTTCGTTCCTACGAGCTTGTCCAGCAAACTCCTCCCACGGATTTCAAGTGAGGACATTTTCATGCCATCCACTCTGTGTGTGTACTGAAGATGTCCCTATTACAGGGGGTTACATGATTTTCTGATATTTTGTCAAAATTTGTTCCTCTATGAATTGTAGATCGTTTGCTTTGCTTAAGGTACAACTATGTCAGTTTTCTTACGGATGTAGGGTCTATGGGTTGAGGGTGTGCTTTCCATAGCCATCAATAACAGCTATTGTACTTTATTGTACCATTTTCAACTTTCTCTATTAAGAACACAATAAAGAAAGAATTACATTGTTATGTCGGCTGCAGAAATTTCAACTGTAGCTTAAGATGACACACAACACTGTCTGATTCTGGGGGTGAAAATAAGAGGGCAGAAATGGTCTGATGCTGGTGTGCTGCAGTCATGGAAAAAAGCAAGAGAATGGGAGCAGAAATCTTTTCTGCCTGAACTAAAAGAATTTTCTGTGCATGGCTCAGGAGTCATTATTTCTACCAGTGCACAGTGTAACTCCTGCTCAGGAGAGGAGGAGAGACGACTTTCTCCACTGTTTACAATTTTGACTGCAGTACCAATTTAAAATGCTAGTTGCCAGGATTACATAATGTTCCTTTAAATTGGGAATTGATCCTTTTGCAGACTAGACTTGTGTATGTTTTTCCTTTAGAATGCTGTCTGTTCGGGATCAGCTGCAGACTGGTAGACTTCCTTCAACCTTGTTATCATCCATTCACCATTAATAAATCCCCCCCAAACTGTCAAGTTTTATTGTTACCAACTCTGTTATCTCCCATGCAAATGACTGGAGTATCTTGACTCACTGATTCATGTGCATTTTCGGTTATTTCTCGTGTATATTTTAAACTTTATGGATATTTTTAATCAATGCATGTTGTTGGATAAAAGGCCATTGGAACATTCCCAAGACTAGATGACCATTAAATATTTCCAGTATAGCACAAACGAAGACCGTCCATTGGAAATATTAAAAAGTACAAAAAGTCAAAAATATAATTCAGAGTATTTAACAGCATTGGGGAAAAACATGTTATGGCCACATACAGTAGTAGGCAACACCCAGTAACTGAGCTCAGACTTCTCAACATTTATCAAATGTCAAGCTGAACGTCGACATTAACTAGACACTTAATAGTGTCTTCAGTCACAGGCTCTGATTGACTGTGGTGCTGAATGGACGGCATCGTCTCTGGGCTGTGTTTCTGTGTTAGTGAACTGAAGTAAACATGACAATATTTTAAAAATGCAAATGGTTTCAGGATTGTCAGCTATGGAGATACAGTGGTGTGAAAAAGTGTTTCCCCCCTTCCTGATTTCTCATTTTTTTTGTATGTTGGTCCCACTTAGTAAATGTTTCAGATCATCAAACAAATTTAAATATTAGACAAAGATAACACAAGTAAACACAAAATGCAGTTTTTAAATGAAGGTGTTTATTATTAAGGGAAAAAAAATCTAAACCTACTTGGCCCTGTGTGAAAAAGTGATTGCCCCCTAAAGCTAATAACTGGTTGGGCTACCCTTAGCAGCAACAACTGCAGTCAAGCGTTTGCAATAACTGGCAATGAGTCTTTTACAGCACTGTGGAGGAATTTTGGCCCACTCATCTTTGCAGAATTGTTGTAATTCAGCCACAGTGGAGGGTTTTTGATGATGAACCGCCTTTTTAAGGTCATGCCACAGCATTTTAATCGGATTCAGGTCAGGACTTTGACTAGGCCACTCCAAAGTTTTCATTTAGTTTTTCTTAAGCCATTCAGAGGTGGACTTGCTGGTGTGTTTTGGATCATTGTCCTGCCGCAGAACCCAAGTGCACTTCAGCTTGAGGTCACGAACAGATGGCCAGACATTCTCCTTTAGGATTTTATGGTAGACAGTAGAATTCATGGTTCCATTTACCACAGCAAGTCTTCCAGGTCGCGAAGCAGCAAAACAGCCCCAGACCATCACACTACCACCACCATATTTTACTATTGGTATGATGTTCCTTTTCTGAAATGCTGTTACCTTTATGCTGGATGTAATGGAACACACACCTTCCAAAAAGTTCAGCTTTTGTCTCATCAGTCCACAGAGTATTTTCCCAATAGGCTTGGGGATCATCAAGATTTTTTCTGGCAAAACTGAGACGAGCCTTTGTGTTCTTTTTGCTCAGCAGTGGTTTTCGTCTTGGAACTCTGCCATGCAGGCCATTTTTGCCCAGTCTTTCTTATAGTGGAGTCTGGGGTGAGGTCTGCAGTTCTTTGGATGTTGTTGTGGGGTCTTTTGTGACCTCTTGGATGAGTCGTTGCTGCGCTCTTGAGGTAATTTTGGTCAGACGACCACTGCTGGAAAGGTTCACCACTGTTCCATATTTTTTGCCATTTGTGGATAATGGCTCTCACTGTGGTTCACTGGAGTCCTAAAGCTTCAGAAATGGCTTTATAACCTTTTCCGGACTGATAGATCTCAATTACTTTGTTTCTCATTTGTTCCTGAGTTTCTTTAGATTGTAGCATGATGTCTAGCTTTTGAGGATCTTTTGGTCTACTTCACTTTGTCAGGCAGGCTCTATTTAAGTGATTTCTTGATTGAGAACAGGTGTGGGAGTAATCCGGCCAGGGTGTAGTGAGAGAAATTGAACTCAGCTTTCTAAAGATGTGATAAACCACAGTTAATTTATTTTTGAACATGGGGGGCAATCACTTTTTCACACAGGGCCATGTAGGTTTGGATTTTTTTTATCCTTAATAATAAACACCTTCAATTAAAAACTGCATTTTGTGTTTACTTGTGTTATCTTTGTCAAATATTTAAATTTGTTTGATGATCTGAAACATTTAATTGTGACAATCATACAAAAAAAATGAGAAATCAGGAAGGGGACAAACACTTTTTCACACCACTGTATGTGGACCAGTTGGAGCTAAGATGCATTTGCTGGATCTAGGGTTCTTTGGTTGACTCTAGAACATTCCCTCTGGGATGGACTATTCCTTCTCGATGACCACCACCTGCTTCATGTATTTGAGAAACTCCTTCAGCTTGGTGTAGGTGACGCAGTCCTCTGAGATGAGGAGGCCTCAAGATCGGCATGAATGGTTACACTTACTACCAAGCAGGGAGTGGCTGTGGTCGCAACTGTCTGATTGTCTCCAGTGCTGTCCGTCATGCTGACCACTGAACAACTGACAGCGTTGTTTTTTCCCATTGGCGGCTGCTTCAGATATTGAAAGACATGAACAAAAGCTCTCCAAAAGTGCAAATTTTTTTCTCTCAAATGTTCACTTCAATGTTCACTTCTCTTACTTGGGTTACATACAGCTGCCTGGGTCATGCCTCTCCAGCGCCTTTCTCTGAAATTTCTCTTCTTTCAGAAGTGTGCAGAGCCATCGAATTGTCATGCTGCAAACAGGATGCCAATTATCTTTTTTGGTTTCACAGAATGGGACATTTATAAAGATGACATCTTAGTCTCGTCTGAGGAGTAACGTCCTCTAACAATCCCCAGCTTTTTCCCACAGGTATTAGAATGCAAATGGAATTGAGCTGGTTTCATGAAAAAAAAAAACACAACTTCTTTTTGAAGACATTGATGTTTGAATAGAAGTACTGTCTGAAAAAAATAAGAGGGTTTTCTTTTTTATTATCTAGCAGTTGTGCTGCTAACAGGGTGAGGGCTTTTGATATACATGAGTAAACACCATTTCCCATGCTAATTTCTACACTGTGGTTCGTCTCTCGCCTGCCGAGTGCAGGAATAGTAAAGTGTAGACCCGGTGACTCCAGATGCCAGTCCCTGATTGGACTCCACAGTGCTTCAGTCAGCTTAATTGACTGAGACTACAATATCGGCGAGAAAAGATAAATGAGAGGGGAGAGCTGCAAGTGGAATGGAACAGAACAGGAGATCATGCACGCCTCATTACTTATTGATTGACAGATCTGCAGAAAAGAGGGGTGGGGTGTGGGTGGGGACACGATAAGCTCTCAGAGCTCTAATGAGGAACAAAACCATGGTGCTATTTGGGAATTTTAGTTATGAGCTTTTGAAAGCTGACAGCAGCAGAGGGTTGTTTTTATACAGTAAACATATGCTCCAAAATAATGTAGTTTTGTGGGTGTAGTGTGTGGGGGTTGACGAGCACTGCAGGCGGGAGCAGTAAACATGCACGTTTAAATGCAATTTAATTTTCATTCTTATAAGTCAGCAAAGGAGCATTCATGAATTTTCATGAGTACTTTTATGAATGAATAAAATAAAATTGGGGTGGGAAATGGAGGACTGTCAGTGTAGAGCAGTAAATGTTTTATAGTCAAACTAGCATTGATGCCCACTGAATATTGCATGCAGTGTTTAATGGTGGCACTGCGGAGAAAGGAGGCATGCGAGACAACGAGCTGGATGACAGTTACTTTATTCTTCCTCCAACATCTTTTACAGCAAAAGAGATTGTCAGGTCTCTGTGCATTCCTCTTTTATACCTTTATTCCCATGCATCGAGACCTGGCACTTCCGAACATAACCACTGAACAAAGAATTGTGTGGCACATTAACATAACATAACGCCGGCTCCGCTCCAACACACTTCTTCTCTCCGGCATTTGCTCCTCTCCCTGGGGAGCGCATAGTCCTTACTGTCCCATCTGATACTCCCCGGTGACGCCTCCTCCTTCGGTCCATTGTCCTCTGGGTGGAGAAGTCCAACACCATGCCCCCACAGTACTACAATAACAAGCAGGTTTTGTTCACATACCTACACATGCACCAGTGACATAACGCATCTGACATGCATTAAGTGTGATGATACAGAAAGAGCAATAGTAAGGTTATCGTATAGGACCTCGCTGCACCGGTGAACATTTTAGAGATCTGCTGAGATGTTAAGTGGCTAATTTGTTCTCACTCACTTCAGTCATAACCATCTTAATCAGTTCCCCTGCAGAACGGTCCAGGGAATCCTATGAAGTCATTTTTCCTGTGGTTGGATTAGTAATTTTATAATGTTGTGCTCTGAGTTTTGGACACCGACGTTATGAAAAGGTCAAGTTAAAAAAAGAGAGAAAACTAAAGCTGGGAAATGTGGCATTTATAAATTATAGTGCAGCCCATGATGATAACAGTAGGTCAGAATGACCTAAAACAGCAAACGTTTACATACATTTCCTTAGTATTTGGTAGTGTTGTCTTTAAGCTGTACGTTTTAGGTATCCTTCCACAATAGTTTGCTGGAATTTTTGCCCATTTCTCCTGACTGAACTGATGTGAGTCAGCAAATGTCAAAAGTATTTATCAAATATAAAAATTATTTATCAAATAGAAATAATTTTGATAATCCTAAGTGGCCTAAAATCAGGAAGGTTTAGTCTGATTTAATATCAGACAGTGAAGGAAAAAAGGTTTTGTATCTGTTTATACAGTAACCTTCAGGTTTCAGCTGTATATTTCAGAAGCTTTGCTTAACCCTCATTCACATGTGGGTCACTGTAAAGTTCCTAATGAGATACTTGTGGACTCTCTTGTGGTGATACAGTAGTTTCAATGCAGTGTCAGCAGCTACCCTGTACACTTACTGCTGTTCCCAGCCGTTAAAGCTAACTTTACTCCTGCTCAGATCGCTAGCTGTATTCTTTATGGTATCGGCATGCAACACCTGACTCCAGCACACCTCTCCCTCACTCTTGCTTGACCACTCGCACAGAGTGGCGTCTAGGTTTCGATTAGAACTCCTTCTGCTGGCGGCCACTATAATTGCGTCTGCGAATGCAGTTCCAAAGAGGGTCAAATGTCACATAAATAATCGAGTTGTGGAGTTGTGTGCTGGCAGGCCTCACTGAATGATGGTGGGGGCCACCAGTTGCCCATCCCTGGCCTGTTTGCACAATATGCTCCTGTGACGACACGGAGCATAAACTCCACAGAGGGGCTTAAATCAGGCTTTACCTGCAGGCCAACACCGGTTGGGGTACACACATTTCCGCCAGCACGATACATGTCCGTTTCTTCGTCCGACGACACTCCACAGCGAGTGTATTATGGAGAGTGAACAGCACAGTCCGTCTCCGTTTCCCCGTCTGACAACGCTCCACCACAGGGAGAGAGCTGCAGGGTGCGAGACATTGGATCCGGGGTGCGCGTCATTCCTCCTCTGGTGTACACCTCTCGGGGGGTTATATAAGTGGATTAAAGTAAATAAATGTGCATATAGGTAAATATGGTTTCGGTGTCCCCGCACCCAGCGGTATCCTATACCATCATCTTCTCATCAGTTCACAACGCCTGTATTGTGGAGAGAGAGAGAGACCCATGGATCCTAAAATCCGCCAATCATGTCAGGTGCGCTTGATTCTTACCCCAGCATACATCTCCAATGATAAAGGTTGGTTTAAAAAGGTCACCTTTGACCTCTTTTATGGTCAAGTGGTCCATGAAACCATGTCGGGTGCACTCTTCAGGTATTGTGGCATCACCATGCAAGAGATGAGAGCCCACAGTCAAGTGGCGTCTGAGTTAGCAGGGGGACAAAGTTGCCACACACACACATCGTAGAATCCCTTTTACACATATAAAAATGTGAGGAAGAGGTTTTTGACCAACACTATTTAAAACAAAGGTAAATAATGTAATGTATGTTATTTATATAGCCCTTTAAAACAACCCGTAGGTGACCAAAGTGCTTTACAGAAAATTAAACAGCATTAAAAACACACACAGCATTAAAAACAAATAACATAAAGAAATAAGAATAAATACCTAAGAATAAAAAAAAAAACAAAAACAAATGCCAAGACAAATATCACCACTACTGGGTATTAAACGCCATCCTAAACAAGTATGTTAAGTTCTGATTTAAAAAGGGCCAGGTCAGAGATAGAACATATGTCGGGGGGAGATTATTCCAGTGCCTGGGGGTGACAACAGAAAAGGCTCGGCCACCCCATTGTTTAAAAAGTAAATAGGTTTTTCCATCCATCCATCCATCTTCTACCACTTTTCCGGAGGTCCGGGTCGCGGAGGCAGCAGTTCAAGCAGAGAAGCCCAGACTTGCCTCTCCCCAGCCACCTGCTCCAGCTCTTCAGAGAGGATACCAAGGCGTCCCAGGCCAGCTGGGAGACGGTCTCTCCAGCGAGTCTTGGGTCTGCCCCAGGGTCTCCTCCCAGTGGGACGTGCCTGAAACACCTCAAGTGGGAGGCGTCCAGGAGGCATCCTGATCAGATGCCCAAACCACCTCAACTGACTCCTTTCAATGTGGAGGAGCAGCGGTTCTACTCTGAGACTCTCCCGGATGACTGAGCTCCTCACCCTATCTCTGAGGGTGAGTCCAGCAATCCTATGGAGAAAGCTCATTTCAGCCGCTTGTATCCGCGATGTCGTTCTTTCGGTCATTACCCAAAGCTCGTGACCATAGGTGAGAGTAGGAATGTAGATTGACTGGTAAATCGACAGCTTTGCCTTAGAACTCAGCTCCCGCTTCACAACAGACCGGTACAACGTCCTTATCACTGCAGATGCTGCTCCAATCCATCTGTCAGTCTCTCGCTCCATTCTCCCCTCACTCGTGAACAAGACCCCAAGATACTTAAACTCCTCCACTTGGGGCAGGAGTCTGTCCCCAACCCGGAGAGGACAATCCACCTTTTTCCAGCTGAGGACCATGGACTCGATCTTGGAGGTGCTGATTCTCATAGGTTTTTTGTTTTGTTCAAAAATACTGCATGTTGTTCACAGGCTCCTTTCTTTCCCATTTCAAAATCAGGCCTACACACCTTCGAATTTCACCCCATTTCCACTGCAAGAACCAGGAACCAATTTTTACAGGAACTTTCCCGTGGTGTATGTCTCCTCTACAGGAACCTCCCCATAAGGGAGAGTTGTCAGGGACTTGTAGTGGCCAAAATTAGGACCAGGCAGGTCACAGGTAGGTACTTCAGAGCAGCCTGAAAACTGCTGAGTGGGGTTTTGCATTGACTTGGTGCTTACTGACTAAAACTCGGCATCACTGACAGGAGCGCTTCATGAACAAGACACAAGCAACTGACAAGCAATAAATATGACCACAAAAATATAATGACGAACATCTAATGCTTAAAATATTCTAATATAATGCTGCTGTGATTCCGGAAGGTCTAAACGATTATTCGGCATATGTGGAGAACACGAGCATGAGCAGCACAGCTCAAAACACAGGCCGTTGCCACTGTCCTATTTGGAGATGAAAGCCTACACAGCCCAGCCGATGGGAGACGGAGTCCATGCTGGTGTTTCTCCCAGTGTGGTCATTTAGCAATGCCACATAAGTCTATATGCCTAAAAATTTAAGCGTTAATACCACCAAATTGTGGAGAGACATAGGCAGATATACGTATCTTATGTGGCCACATATGTATCAGGGTAGCAGGAACACAGCAGAGAGGCAAGACGCAGGACCAGCAGCTTGGACAGTTTGCAGTCGAGGGCGGAATCCCTGCTGGTGCTCCTCGCGCACATTTTTAAGTTAAGAAGTTAAGCTAAGTCACCCTCCACAGCATCTGGGACATCATGCGGTGAATAAGGGTGCCACCTATCTCCATTTCTGTGACCCCAGGCCACACAGCTACTATAAAGCTGGATTCATGCTGCACCTCTGCTTTTCGCTTACGTGCAACTGGAAACCTCGTGACGAAATTTACGTCATCGTCTCCACTCCGCTAGTGTACGCAGGGCTCTACTGCGGATGACCACGAGAAGCCCAGATTTTATGACCATGTGGCCTGCCCATGAGCTGAACATGTTGACAGAGCGTGCACAAGACTGAACGTCCCATTCACAAGATGGTGCTACCAACACAGCTTACAAAGACAAAGTAGACGCGGAAGACAAGAATAAACATACATGAATCCTTTGCTGCAAAATCCTTTTGCAGCAGCGGAGAAGAGCGCTGGAAAATGGTAATTCCTCCTTTTCCTTGAAACGATGCCATTTTTGTTGCTACAAAAAATGTGTGTCACTCTTGTTTCATAGCTAGTGAACAAACTGGCGTGTTGGTGCATTTGCGCTACCCATAGGGCTGGGGCGAAACTACAAATAACAGTTGTGAGCATGCGTCAGCTGCTTGGCTTGGTAGGTGAAAAAAAAGTGAGCATGTACAACGCTGCGTGCGTGCCGGGCTCGTCCAAAGTGCACGCGGACCAGAGGGGAAATGCAGCATGAATAAGGCTTAATTGGTGAAGGCTACAGTGGGGTGGGGTCAGTCCTCAGGTAGCTCTCTGTGTTAACTTTCCTTTCACCATTCGAGTTTGCTGAACACCAAGCTAGAAGGCAGAAAGTACCATTTTTATCTGGTCTTTGGTTTGAGCTGGCTAGGACTTGAACAACCAAGCTGCGAGGTGGATGCTCGACCACAAGTCCACCACTCCGGTTTTTCAAGTCATGCCCTATAGTAAATTCTTGTTTACATTTTTTTTAAGGAATTGATAAAACAAAAGCAGAATAAAATTAATCAACAAAGTCAAAATCAGTTTGCCAACAATGCACAGCTTTTGTACTGTAATGTTACGTGAGCGAGGGTGTGGTATCAGTGAATATAGAGCTTCATCAGTGAATATAGCACCATGGTGATTTGGCCTTAGGGCCAACTCTTAAGTGTTGCAAACAACCACAAACAAGTATAATATAGGATATAATAGCTTTATTGTTGTTGTTTGCATATGTTGAAAGAAATGTAGTCAACATGACCTTTATTCCTTTAAATAATTTTCTATAAACTTGGCTGCCTTCTTGCCTCCCTTCTTTTAGCAGTACCCTCATGCTGCATGTCATTGATTGGCCAGTCTTAACAGGAAATGAAAAAGAGGCAGCGGTCCCACCCAGCACATTCACTGTGATTTCACCATCTATCACCGTTCCAGTTTTCCTGCTGCCACCTCGTTTCTCTCTGAAACACTCCCACCATATTAAACAAACTGTTGTGCATCAAAGAGATTTGATAGAACCCATCATTAACCATTAACTGGTGGGCCGCAGAGGTCATTTGGAAGAAAAGGAAAGTTTAATTCCCTTATTTTCACTCTTACTGATCAGTGCAGAAATCTCATCAATCCAAGTGTAGGGCAGTGATGGCTGTGTTCTCTTCTGATGGCTCCTGATTGATTTTGGTGTGTGTAGTTTTATGAGGGAGGGTTGGGTCCATTTCAGAATCTTTTTTTCCCCAAATATTGCAGTATATCCTCCCCCCCCCCCCCCCCAATGCCTCTGTGCTATTCTACAATTGCCCAGTTTAATGTCCCACAACAGATGGGTGGAGACAAGTGAGAATAGAGTTATTAACCATCGACAGATGAAAATGCCCTCCTCATCAGTGATTGCAGAAAAAGAAATATGAGCATTAGTTCATTTAGTTAACTCTTTGGTTCTGCTCTCTCCCAGCTCTTCCTGTTCCAGCTGCTGAGAGGCCTGTCCTACATCCACCAGAGGTACATCCTCCACCGTGACCTGAAACCACAGAACCTGCTCATCAGTGACACCGGAGAGCTCAAACTCGCAGACTTTGGTGAGTAAATTGGTCATGTCCTTTTTTCCCTCAATCTGTCTGATATTTGAGTGGAAGTGAAACTTGCTGATTTTGCCAGACTGCTGACATTTATATTTTCTGCATGCTTTGTTCATGTTATTTGCTCAAGAAGCAAATCAGTGAAATTTCAGACAGATTAGTAACTTATACCTCTGAATATTATGGTGTTGTTCCTTTGCGTCCATCTGACTTTTCATGCTGCAGCAGTTACACAGTACAGTAGAACTGTGTTCTTTGCTGGATTCTTGCTATCAGAAAGTTCTCAAAACAGCCCTCTTTTCAACGTAGCAGTCCTGGTTGCATTAAAATCCAAATGTTTGGCGACACAAAAAATTAGAACATACTGTATTTTATTCAGGGTTCTTCAGCAGGGTTCTTTTCCTAAATGTGGCTGATACCGTTGAATGGAGACTCATTGACATGTGGAGCACACCCTACAGAACTTGTTCTCAATCTGCAGCTTGGCCAAATCATGTTCAACCATTATTACCATTGGAATCATAATTTAAGATCAGAGGGTCACATTCAGTATGCTTGGAGTGTTAAAGAATGAGAATGAGCTTCTGCTGTGATGTGTATAATGATAAGTATTACAAAAAGTGTCATTGTATTTTAAATATCAGTGCAACATCATGAACAGTTTACCACAGAATGCAACTTTGTGTTAATAGAAAGGTGTGTACATGCATGCTAGATTAGGCTGAAAATTCCAGTAATTGTGCAGATGCTCTATGATGGCAAATAAGACGATTTCTTCTTTAGTGAGTCCCTCATCAGCTGGAAGTACTTCAGGCTGTATGTAAAAGAGGAAAAAATACCACTCTCTGGAGCTTAAGTTTTTATCAGTAGTTTTCTTTTGCTCTGAAGCCTCTGTGAACTCATTGTAGCGAGACATGAACTGTTTAGCTTCTGGCTTGTACACTGTAAACCCGGATTTTGTTGCAATATAAACTGTTTAGTAGTAATTACTTACAACTCCAATTCCAGTGAAGTTGGGACGTTGTATAAAACATAAATAAAAGCAAAATACAATGATTTAAAAATCCCTTTCAACCAATATTCAGTTGAATACACTACAAAGACAATATATATATAGAGGCAGATTTACTAGGGCAGTGCAAATTAGACAGAGCGCCTCAGGAAGTGGCCAATTTTTGCCAGTGATCTACTAACAACACGCAAAATTATGAACACAGACACAGTCACCTCATTTCTATAATGCCCACCCATCCACACAGACCACCATAAAATTGCGCACAGGCACAGCCAGTTCAGAACAGCATAATATATAAAGCTTTTTTTTAAGTTTTAGTTTAAGTACAAACCCCACTAAAATAGCTCATTTTTGTTCATTATATTTCAAAACGTAGATTTTCATTTAACAAGGCAGACTTTTTTGTTTAATATGTATAAATGAAGCATTTGTATCTAATTTAATAAAGGACTACTCATGAATAAATTGATTATTTGACCAACGTGTTTATTTTATTAACACTAGAACCATCAAGATGGTCTGATGGAGACTGTTTTTTTATGTGAATAACTTTGTTTTAACAAAATCTACAGGTCTCCCAGTTCACAACTTTTTATAAATGCCAGTGAGTTACGGTGTTGCAATTTCGGGGGAAATTTCTATGGATCTGTGTGCTCTTTTTGTTTATAATCTCTTTGTTTTCCTCCTACATTGTGTGTCCTGAACTGGAAGAGAGAAATAGAGAGAAGAGGGAACTGAATTACCGTTTTATGCACGGCAAAAAGAAATACTGTAAATATAGAAATATGGATAGAGAAAAAACAAAACAAAATGGCAATGTGGAAGATTTTTTCAAGAGCAAGGGAGAGCTGAAGAAAACTAGAGATCCGAGACTGAACCTCTGCAGAAAAGAAAAAAAAAAAGTCACTATCGGCTGACACCATCTGTATGTCCACTGCAGGTACAGTACCTCACAAAAGTGAGTACACTCCTAACATTTTTGCAAATATTTTATTATAACTTTTTATGGGACAGCACTGAAGATATGACACTTTGATACAATGTAAAGTAGTCAGTGTACAGCTTGTATAACAGTGTAAATTTGCTGTCCCCTCAAAATAACTCAACACACAGTCATTAATGTCTAAACCGCTAGCAACAAAAGTGAGTACACCTCTAAGAGAAAATGTCAAAATTGTGCCCAAAGTGTCAATATTTTGTGTGGCCACCATTATTTTCCAGCACAAACCATGACACTCCCACCACCATGCTTGACTGTAGGCAAGACACAGTTGACTTTGTACTCCTCATCTGGTTGCCACCACACACGCTTGACACCATCTGAACCAAATAAGTTTATGTTGGTCTTATCGGACCACAGGACATAGTTCCAGTAATCCATGTCCTTAGTCTTCTTGTCTTCAGCAAACTGTTAGTGGGCTTTCTTGTGCATCATCTTTAAAAGGGGCTTCCTTCTGGGACGACAGCCATGCAGACCAATTTGATGCAGTTTGCAGCGTATGGTCTGAGCACTGACAGGCTGACCCCCCACCCCTTCAACCTCTGCAGCAATGCTGGCAGCACTCATACGTCTATTTTCAAAAGACAGCCTCTGAATATGACACTGAGCATGTGCACTCAACTTCTTTGGTCAATCATGGTGAGGCCTCTTCTGAGTGGAACCTATCCTGCTAAACCACTGTATGGTCTTGGCCACCGTGCTGCAGCTCAGTTTCAGGGTGTTTGCAATCTTCTTATAGACTAGGCCAGGGGTTCTTAACCTTTTTGACCTTGGGGCCCAAATTTTCCAGTAAAAAGTAGCCCGCAGCCCATTCTAATATTAACATTGTATTGGTTTAATAACTGATCTCACACCTGGTTTGATTTGTATTCTGTGATTAAATCAAATCCACTTACAGCTTAAGTTAAAACCTTGTCATAAAAGGCATGATACAGTGTGATCATCCCATTTATTTATTATCCGTATGTAAACCTGCACATACAACAAGACACCAAACAGTTGTTAATTCATGGAACAAATCAAGCTGCTACAACAACAGAAATTAAATAAAGTGTAAATAAAGTTTAAATGAAGTGCAAATGAAAAAAAATATAGCCTTTTAATCTGTGAATGAATTTTGATTCATTTTTCATTCGTTCATTTTTGCCTGGCAGATCAGTAACAGTCACAACAGTCCAAGCTACAACTTCCTTTTTATATACACCTCTTCCAAACAGGCTATAACAATTCATGAAAGATATCAAGCTGCTACAAGAACAAATTTAAAGGCTCAAGTAAGGCTTGTTAACACAAAAAATAGATTAATAATAAAAGTTTCAAATTAAAGAAACTTTAAATAAATTTTAAATAAAGTCCAAATGAAAATAGAGCTTTATAACCTGTGAATGAATTTGATTCATTTTTTCATTCATTCATGGCATGCTATATGTCTGAGGCCATGTCCATGATACCATGACTCACCGTATTGCTTTAGAGTGGGATGGTCAGCAACCTCTCCGATCATCTCACAGTACATATCTGTAGTGTTGTTCTTAGGACTCATTATGGTGTAACACGGGTGGTGACGTCACCCGAAGTATAAGAGGGCTGTGCAGTAGAGGGGCGGTCTCTTTGACCACCTCTCAGCCTAGCGGGATCATCTTTGTATCGATAGTGAGTCTGTAATAAAGTCCTGTGTAATTCACCATTCGCCTCATCATTGTGCCATGTTTTATAGACATAACATTTAGCGATGAGGATAAAGTTATGGATGTTGGCATGTCTTCAATTTGGCCATTTTTGGAGTCTCTGGGAGAGCCTCCGGTCCCTTGGGCGAGATGGTTCGCTGCATTTCAAAATTATTTGGTGGCACTAAATCTTGGTGAACTGAAGAAGGTACGGGCATGGGCAATTCTGGTCCACAGTTTGGGTATGGAAGGACAGCGTATCCTTGCTAACTTGGGTGTTAGTGATAACGTCAATGATGTGGTTGAGCTAATGGCGTGACATTTTCGCGCGCCTGCAAACGTCATCGTCCGGAGCATCACCAGCGGATCAGCGAGTCAGTACAACATTATGTTGTGGACCTGCGGCAGCTGGCCAGAGACTGCCAGTTTGGTGAATTAGAGGAAAAAATGGTCCACGACCAGTTGGCAGAGCACATGCTTTGCTCATCAGCATGGTCGGGACTCCTCATGTACTCCGGCGAACTGACATTAGCCACAGCTGTAGAGATAACTCAACAATGTGAAACAGTGGACAAGTTATCACACGACCTCGGCGAGAGAACCGCACTACACCGCTCTGAGTCACAATCAACGACGCAGGCTGTGGTCCCGGACGGCGAAGATGGCGAACAAGAGGAATGTGCTACAGCTGTGAAGATGAGGACCGCCACGGGGTCGTCCAGGTGTTTGGGTTGTGGGTCCACCAAGCACCGTTATAAGGCTAGAGAGTGTTCGGTAAGAGGGAAACGCTGCGGTCTGTGCGGATTCTTTCGTCATTTTGCCAGGGCATGTTACAGGTTCGAGCGAGGAGATCCAAGACACATAGAGAATCTCTCCTTTTCCCCTCCCATGGTTGTTTGCGGTGTATCCCCAAGTGATAACGGCTGTTTGTTCTGTATGGTGGACTTTGATGGAGTGACGGTGCCGTTGCTGGTTGACACAGGAGCGGTGAGGTTGGTGTTGGATTGGGAAACCGTGTGGAGTTCCTTCTCACAGTCTCGGGTTGGAGAAGAGTGGTTGGGCTGTAGTCTGTGGGACTGGCTGGTTCCGCGAATGATGGACAGGGCTGTGTGGGACAAACTTTTGTCTAGTAATCTGGACAATGAGCAGGACCAATTACATTCACGGCCATCGTGGGAGGGTTCCGGTGTCAGCACCCAAGTAACCCTAGTTGAGGGAACTGGACAATGCGGTGGGACACCCGTGACAGTGGGTGGCGCTGAGTGGAATGTCCATTCTGCTTCTGGAGTTCAGCTGGGAGGTACCAAGAAGCAAGGGGTAACAACGGCTTTGCCAGCGGTGAAAATGAAAGCGAGCGGGGCAGGACCGGTTGGCACGGTAAAATGACGTGCCACACAGGGACACTGGAAGCCGAGTTGGGCTCCTCAGGGGGTCGCTGATGTGGTCCGACCCAAGGAGGAGGCCCAGTTGAGAGGGGTTCGTAGAAGGCGTAAACGACTGGAGGACTGGGGCGGCTGAAGGTGGTGGCCGTTTGGGAGGACTGTTACCTTCAGCTGCCTGACGACTCATGGAGACATCCCAACGAGCTGTGGCGCACCAATGACGAGAAGGAGGTGTCTGGGCTTTGGCATAGGTCATCTCCGGGCGTGAAGAGAAGAAGATACTCTGGACAAGACCTGTCTGACGAGTCTCCGGGGGAGTGGTCGCTCCACGGGGTCTGACTGGTAATTTAGGGAGCAGTGTATTCAATACACATTGTGGATATGTAAATTGCCTGAGTTATATGTTTACTGCATGGTGTTAATATGGGTAATGATTGGTTATTGGGGTTTAGTGTTTTAAATGAAGATAATCTGTTTGTATATATGTACTGTGAAGGGGATTGTTTTGGATTATTTATTTTAGGAGCATGGTTATTTTATGTATAATGGACTATATTTTAACAGAGACTGCAGAATAACCTATCTGGCTGTGTGGGGGTGGAACAGTAGTCCACCTGTTTCCCCCGAGCCTTAGTTGTTTTGTGCAAATATTATAGGCCCTGATATATTTCTGTTTACTGTTAGTGTGTGATTCTGGTTCTAAATTGGGGATGGTCTTGATTGTATGTGTGTTTTGGACCTTTTTTTGCATGTCTGAGAACATGTCCATGATACCGTGACTCACCGTATCGTTTTAGAGTGGGATGGTCAACAGCCTCTCCGATCATCTCATGGTACATATCTGTAGTGCTGTTCTTAGGACTCATTATGGTGTAACACGGGTGGTGACGTCATCCGGAGTATAAGAGGGCTGTGCAGTAGAGGGGCGGTCTCTTTGACCACCTCTCAGCCTAGCGGGAGCATCTCTGTATCGATAGTGAGTCTGTAATAAAGTCCTGTGTAGTTCACCATTCGCCTCATCATTGGTCCATGTTTTATAGACATGACAATATCCACACCGGCAGGCAGAACCAACTCCTCTGCTATGGTGAATGCCTACTCTGTGCCACACCTCTGGCTACCAGGTAGCTGGCTTTCAAAGTACATTTAGTGTTACCAGTCAGTGACACGACAGACCGTTTCTGCATCTGTAGCCCATGTTCTTGTCTCTTGAAAGAGTCCACTGGCTTTCTGACAAGCATTGGATGCTTCGTTTCTAAGTGACGCTTTAATTTTGAAGACTTCAGGGCTTCGTTTGGTAGCGTTAGCCCACATTCCACACACTGGGCTCTTGGCTCTGCCTCCTTTCCTGCATTCACAAAGCCGTACCTAATGAAGTCAGGATTGTACTTGTGCAAAATTTTATCCTTTTGGGCAGGTTTACCATCATCTTCGCCATCATTTTTTTCTTTTTAAAAACTTCTCCATAACTTTCTTTTGAAGTTAGCTTAACAGCTGGCTGAGTGTCTTCTTCTGTGTACATCGGAGCTTGTAAACAGCTGACTTACACATTACCGCTACCAATTGGTGGGAAGCTGTATTGCAACTGAGTGTCTCATGGACATCAGTATAAACAGTAATATCTCTGGTGTCTTCAATTGCCACCCCACGGCCCTTGCAGCCCACACATGTTAAACGGCATGTTTTTTGCAGCCCTCTAGGTGGCGCTCCCGGCCCACACTTGGGCCACGACTGGGTGTTGAAAAATGCAAATGGATGTTGAGAAATGTTGTTCTTAAATTGTTGGACTATTTGCTCATGCAGTTGTTCACAAAGTGGTGACCCTTCCCCCATCCTTGCTTGAGCATTTGGAAGATGCTCCTTTTATACCCAGTCATTCAGTTAATTTCAGTTCAATTTCATTAAATGGCACTATTTCACAACAACAGTCATCTCATAGCACTTTCAAACTGTGGGGGAATACCCCACAATTGCAGAACGACCCCCACAATTAGGCAATGTCCTGTGAGTAAGCACTTGGTGATGGTGGAGAGGACAAACTCCCTTTTAGCAGGAAGAATCCTCCAGGCTCAGGGAGGGGCAGTCATCTGCTGCAACTGGCTGGGGGGTGAGGTGACAGACAAGAAGAAAAGAACAGACATGTAGAGAGAAAACAGCACGACGGGGACTCAATCTATGGGAGAGAGCAAATGGATGTCAAAATGTCACTCTGTCAAAAATCCGTGTTTTTTTTTGTGTTAACATGTCTGTAACATTTTTTGACTTACAAGACATGTCAAGAGCGAAATCACTCAAATGTTTCATAGCTGTTTTTTTTTTTTTTTTTGCTGTAAAGTTTCACTGAAGCCCCGCCCCCTGAGAAAAGGCAAGTTGAGGCAAGCGTTTTTGGTGATGTAACTGTTTGTGGTGCTGGCACGTGGGTACTGTTGAGCCAATCAGGACTGCCTGGCCCAACTGGAGTTATCCTCCTGGCTAGTTAGCATTTTTGAACAAACTGCTTTGAAAACTTGACCCAAATTAAGATGGGTTTTACTATTAAACTGCTTTTAAAGACCAGTGCAGTCAGTCATTATTGTCAAGGCGTGGGTTGGGCCTATGTTCTTGCCTTGGTTAATAGTTTTTCTTTTCACCAGGACATGGGCTCAGCCCACGTTCTCGCTTTAAGTTAGTTTGAGATCCTCTGTGTTTTGTTTTATTAATATCATGGCTTTTATGTTCTGTATCATTTAGATCCCTGCTTTGTCCTTAGTCCTTAGTTGTCATTATTATTATTATTATTATTATTATTATTATCCTAGTCACTTTTTGTAGTTTATTCCTGTCATTGTCTGTAGTTTTGGTTTGGGCTTTTATGTTGACAATGTCTTTAGGTATTTCTGTTTTTGTGTAGCCTGATTGTTGTCTTGTTAATTTCCTCATTGTCAACGTCTGTTTGTTAATTAATTTAATCAGTCTGGTCCTAGTTGAGGATCGCCGCCCCTTACCTGGGCGCGACAACCTTGTCACAGTTTGGTGTGTTCACATGCTCCTGCCAAGCCAGTTGTCGTGTCATGTTATCCTTAGCCTTGTCCTTTCGACTGTCGTGTCTGGATTCATTACTTTCAGCCCACGAGCGTAGTTTTTTTTTTTTTTTTTTAATAAATTTGCAAACAGAAGTCCAGTGTTTGGGTCCTGCATTCTGCCTCGAAAGGGTTCGTCCTTGACAGAAATTCACTGCCCATTTGGACCCAGTGGACTTGGTTTGCTCAGCTATGGCTGGTTGTGTGCTGCTCATTGACCAACAGCTGGGGGCCATGAGGAGACAGAAAAACTTGGTTTCTGTGGCATGCAGCTTCAGCGATCCAGAGAGGGAGTGCCAGCTCTGGACAGCAACAGCCATGGAGCTGGAAAACACCCCACGTCTGGGGGTGTTTCTGTGGGTACAAGACTTGCCGGTTTACTGTGCCCCGCGGTCCATCTCTCCGCCTGGGACTAGAGAGGGTAGGCGGAGAGAGTGTCGGGGCTGTTCCTCCCGGCACTCCGTTCCAGCTCCAGCACCAGCCCCATAGCTCCTCGCCGGACGATCTTCGCAGCCACCCAGATGGAATTGCCTGGTGGTCCAGCGGCAGCAGAGCATGGAATGAGGTAAGTACTGTTTTCTCATTTTTAACACCAAGTAATGAGAGGTCTTGCCTTATTCCCTGTGAGGGGGCTCAATGACAGCCTTCTACTGCTGCTGAGCTTCCTCCACCTGTCTCTGAAGTTAATTCTGCTGCCGCGTCAGTATTTCTAGCCTCACCTACCTCTCCTCTTTCCTCTCTCCCGAGCATCACGCTGGAGGAGTTGGCCCACCACAAGGAGCTGTGGGACCTCATCTGGAAGCTGGAGGAGTGCTATAAGCTCTGCCTGTGGAGAGATGGGTGGCAGGCTGTGGCATGGGAGAAGGCACATCAGCCGGTGATATCCAAGCCACATTTGAGGGAGTACATTCCAGCCTTCCTCAATGAGTTTCTCCTCTCCAGCAAGTACTCCCCCACGCCAGAGGTGGAAGAGCCTTCAGCTCCCAGCTCATCGGAAGCTGTCCTCCTCACTTCCATGCTGCTGGCATCAGCTTTGCCTGTTGTCACGCCAGGGGTGGACGAGCCATTTGCTCTTGGCTCACCTGAGACAGGGGTCTCTTCTCCAGCCGCAGCTCTCCACCTCTCTTCCACGTTGTTGGCACCAGCTTCACCTGTCATTGTGCCTACTGCTTTGCTGGGTTCCACTACGGTGGTTGGTAATGACCCAGCTGATGATTCGTCCTCCCCAACAGAGGTGGCTGGGTCATGGATGGATCCCCGCATGTCAGGGATTGAAGGTCTCCAGCCTTTGTTGTCTGGGTCCACCAGCCAACCAGCTGTGGACCCAGACAACAAAGGCTGGAGACCTTCAATCCCTTCGTCGCTGACCTGTCTTCATTGTCTGGGTTCATCTGTTGATCCAACCTGTGTTTGGCGTGTTCACATGCTCCTGTCAAGCCCGTTGTCCTGTTGTGTTATCCTTAGCCTTGTGATTTCAACTGTCGTGCCTGTATTCATTATTTTCAGCCCACAAGCGTAGTTTGTTTTGTTTAATACATTTGCAAACAGAAGTCCAGTGTTTGGTTCTGCATTCTGCCCTGGAGGGGCTCATCCTTGACAATTATCCTGGGCCACCATACATACAACTGGGCATGCCCTTCAACCGGTGAGTCTTTTTATTATAGCATTGATGCTGTTTAATGTAGCGCTAGCCACTATTAGCCTTGTGGTATGTTGGTTGGGTCTAGTCACTGATTCTGGCATTTGAAGGGATGGAGGGGATTTTGACACAAACCTGTAAGACAATGAAAGATTTATTCTTTTTTTGTAGAAAAAGGGGCATAAGATACCATTTTAGACGACGTAGATTTGTTTTTGTAGGAGATTTATAGCCACCGAAGTGCATCTTTAATGACCAGCAAAATATAATGAGAGTGAAGAAAAAAGTGAAGCCCAGTGCATCATGGGAGGTCCCCCGGCTGTCTAAACCTATTAACAGCATAAATAAGGGAATGTTCCAGGTCACCCGCTTATTCTTCTGAATGACAATTAAAGTACAGTGTGCCTCTCCTGTGCATGTTTCATGGTACAAAATTGTTTTATGGAGTGAATGTCACTTCCCTCATACCTTGACTGGGACCACATTGCATGCAACAGCTCTTTTTTGGTAGGATCCCTGAAAAGACACGGATTTCTGATGTAGTGATCGAAGCTTGATGGCCCTTCACACCCAAAATCACACCACTATTCTTCAGAAACACTTGGATTTCAGTAATTTCTGTTTATGTCCCAAATATTATCTTTATGGAATGCCTATCAGCATTTGTCTTGTAAATGGAACATTTTGTTAGTGTGTGAGAAAGTTAGGGTGTGACCCACAGCAGTCATGTGATGTAGTGGTTAAGGCAATAGTCTGGTATGTTAGAGACCCAGGTTCAAATCCTCTTTGCAAAGTTTTCTGAAGTGTACAACATAGTTCTCCTGTGTGTTTGAAAACCTAAACATCTTAAATTTTAAATGCTGTGGCTTTACAGCTCCTTGGAGTCCCTTGTCAATGGAACATTATGTTTTGAGAAAGTCAGAGTGTAAACTGAAGCTCTCGTGTGGTGTTGTGTTTAAGGCGGTTGTTTGGTGTGCTGGAGGTCCCAGGTTTGATTCTTCCCAGGTAACTCTCATGAAACACGACTGGAGTACAACATGCTTCTCCTGTGCATTTTAAAACCTACCATGTGGCATACCTTAGCTTTTAAATGCTGTTGCTAAACAGTACAGGGCCCTGAACTCTACAGGTGCTTGGAACCCGATGAACAACTTGACATTTTGGGTTACCTCAGCAGTTTAAAAAAATTGTCCACTCAAATTTTGAAAAAGTGTTAATATGACAATTATGAAGTTGCATTTTTTTTACAGTGGCACCTGTTTCTCTTTTTTTATCACAGCTGTCAAAGACGACAAGATTAAGAGATTATCATGGCTCTGACATGTAGTCTGCCTGATTCTTGAGACATCTGCTGTTTTGGCCCCAGCATTGAGCTGGATTTGAATGTTCTCATTGGCCCATCCATCTGTTCAAGACTTTGGCCAAGGCCCTCACATCATGATGGCTGCTTGACCGATTGAACACTTCTCCTCCTCCACTTATATCTCATGCCAGAATTCCCACTTGTAAATTAAAGCGAGTGTGCAGTTGAAGCCCACGGAGTGTGCCCGTGTTCCTGCAGTTGCACCATATGGCTGTGAACCGTACTCAGCAAACATGGTGTCTACATGATCCGTCTGGCATGCCATGTGGGGCAGACAGATTGAGAGTCTAGCCCCATCAATCCATCCATCCATCCATCCATCCATCCACCCATCTCTTGTCCCCCTCAGTCAGATAGTGTAGAAGAAGGGGATGAGGGTGGCAGCTTCATCTATAATTCAAACCCTGTATTACCACAGAAGCATTACTGTGAGTGAAATTAGAATGGGGGGAGGGGAAAATAATGGACAAAATACCAAATGAGCAAAAAGGCTGAAGCTCACCAACAAACATGCACAGAACCCAGAGTCAGCTGATGCCTCGGGGATGCCAGATGAGGAAGGTGAAGGCTGTTCAAATCCGTGTGTGTGCATGTGACTTTGTGTGGCAGTCAGGGCTCCCTGTGGTGCCTTGCTTTGGCAGCAGGAATACTAATGGCTGACAGCTGAGGCCCATGGCAGTGGTTGGGATGAGAGAGAGAGAGAGAGAGAGAGAGAGAGAGAGAGAGAGAGAGAGAGAGAGAGAGAGAGAGAGAGAGAGAGAGAGAGAGAGAGAGAGAGAGAGAGAGAGAGAGAGAGAGAGAGAGAGAGAGAGAGAGAGAGAGAGAGAGAGAGAGAGAGAGAGAGAGAGAGAGAGAGAGAGAGAGAGAGAGAGAGAGAGAGAGAGAGAGGTGGACCGTCAGCAAAGGGGGAGCTGAGATGTGTTTTAAATTGTATGTCAGGGATGGGCAACTTTGGTGGTAGTGATGGCCACAATTTTTTTTTTTCTCCTCGCTTCAGAGGGCCAGATTTACATGTAAACTTTCAGTGGGGAGGGGAGAATTTTTTTTTTAAATTACTTTCTTCAAAGTCAAAAGTTTCACAGTTAAAACTGAAAATGCAAATGGCAATAAAAGCTACTCAGTGTTTTATCATAGTAGAATTAAAATTACTGATTAAATTATATCATGACCTAGTTTTAAAAACTCTCTTCATCAAAATGATGGGAGAACTTCCTGATGGTAATAAACAAAAAAGCCTGTAAGAAAAGGAAATATGATGAGGGTTAACTCACTGGATTTGTTGTGTGTGTGTGTGGGTGTGTGGGTGGGGGTGTGTGTGTGTGTGGGTGGGTGGGTGGGTGGGTGTGAGCTTTGCAATCACCTGCCTCCCCAAACTGGGGAATTAAAAAAAAAAAAGTTTAATTACCACTGGTATAAAGGAACGAAGACATCAGCAGATTAAAACAACCACACGGTATTCTGAGCTTTTATTGCCGACATGTGATTGAAACAGTGTCAGTGCTTTAGTCGTGCTCTTGAGAGGTTGTTGCGGCTTCAGTTGTATCACTGATCGTAGACTGAAGCTTCAAAGCTTTGAATCTTTTTCAGCACAATTAGAAGGAAAGCATCAGAGCTTCATTGAGGCTTCATCTGCCATCATTACTGAGGAGCTCTAGCATTTATTGTTTTTTAACAGCATTTATTTACTGCTGTTAATGTAAACTTTACTTCTGCTTCGATCGCCAGCTCTGTTCTTTCCTGTCTCAGCATGCAACACATTCTGTGCAACGTGGACTCTGGTGCACACCGCTCCCTCACTCTCGGTCTCTTGTTCAACCATTCACAGAGCGGCACCTAGGTTTTGAATAGCTCCCTCTGCTGGCAGACACTATAATTGCATTTAAGAATGCAGATCCAAACACATTCAAATGTGACAGAAATAAATAATAGATTTTTGGAAACTGACTTGCCCATCCATCCCTGTTGTAGGTTAAGGGCGAGCTATCAAAAGTCAGTGAAGAATTATCTTAGAATAAATAAAAGTTGGTGAATTAGTTTCGGACTGTTTTGAAATCACTGCCTGGGAGCAGCTCTGCGATCCACATGGTGAGGACATCGATGGCCTCACTCACACCATCACGGACTACATCGGCTTCTGTGTGGACAACTCCGTACCCATCAAGACCATACGGTGTTGCTCGAACAACAAACTCTGGATCAACCCTGGGATAAAAACACTTCTGAGAGAGAAGAAGAGGATCTTCAGGTCGGGGAACAGGGAGATGCTGAAGTCCGTATACAGGGAGCTGAGGAGGAAGATCAGAGAAGGCAAGGACAGCTTCAGGAAGAAGATGGAGGACAAGCTGCAACAGAGCGACATTGGCAGGGTCTGGAGAAACCTTAAAACCATTTCTGGGCTCCAGAATACCTCCCCCAAGGCCACGGGGGGGGGGGCAGGGAGTGGGTGAACAATCTGAACCTGTTTTTTAATAGGTTTGACCAATCGCCCTCCCCCCCCCGACTACACAACAACTACTGCTACCTCTAAAGTCATCGAGACCTGCTGTCCACACCCCACTCCACCAACACCCCCCCCCCCACTCCCAGCACACAGCCCCCCAACCTGACCCTCACTAAGACCTAGGTGAGGACGGAGCTGAGAAAGATCAAGGCGAGGAAGGCCTTGGGACCGGACGGCATCAGCGCGAAGCTCCTCAAGTCCTGTGCAGACCAGCTGTGTGGGATTGTGGAGCATATCTTCAACCTGAGCCTGAAGCTGGGGAGGGTACCACAGTTGTGGAAAACATCTTGTGTGGTACCTGTACCGAAGACTTCCCACCCCAAAAATCTGAACAGCTACAGACCAGTGGCCCTGACTGCTCCTTGCTCACCTCTGCCCCCTGGTGGGACCAGCGATGGATCCACTCCAGTTCACCTACCAGCATGGCATTGGGGTGGAGGATGCAGTGATCTTCCTCCTTCATCATTCTCTGTCCCACCTGGAGAAGCCCGGGAATGCGGTGAGGATCATGTTCTTTGACTTCTCCAGTGCTTTCAACACCATCCAACCGATGATCCTGAAGGACAAGCTGCTGTGCGCAGGGGTGGACCAGCACCTGTCATCATGGATCCTGGACTACCTCACTAACCGGCCACAGTTTGTGAGAACCCGGGACTGTGTGTCCGACACGATCATTGGTAGCACGGGGGCCCCCCAGGGAACGGTTTTGGCTCCCTTCCTGTTCACCCTTTATACTGCGGACTTCTCACACAACACACTGTCATCTACAGAAGTTCTCTGACAACTCTTCAATCGTCGGCCTCATCTCCAACGGAGACGAAGCTGAGTACAGAGGACTTATCCAGGACTTCGTGGACTGGTGCCATCGGAACTGCCTCCAGATCAACACGAGGAAAACTAAGGAGCTGGTGGTGGACTGCTGCAGGCAAGGACAACCCCTCACAGCACCAGTAAACATACAGGGAACAGACATTGAGATGGTGACATCCTATAAGTACCTGGGTGTTCATCTGAACAATAAACTAGACTGGTCACACAATACCGACGCACTCTACAAGAAGGGACAGCGCAGGCTGCTCCTACTGAGGAGACTCAGGTGTTTTGGTGTACAAGGGGCGCTGCTGAAGACATTCTACGACACGGTGGTGGCATCAGCCATCACTTTTGGAGTGGTCTGCTGGGGCAACGGCATTACAGCAGCCGATAGGAAGAGACTGAACAAACTGATCAAGAAAGCTAGATCTGTCCTGGGGAAACGCCTTGACCCAGTGGAGGAGATAGGAGAGAGAAGGATGGTGGCTAAACTGTCATCTCTGCTGGAGTCCGAGTCCCACCCTATGCAGGACATATTGAACGCACTGAGGAGCTCATTTAGCAGTAGACTACATCATCCTAGGTGCGCAACCGAGAGGTTTCGCAGGTCCTTCCTACCTACAGCTGTCAGACTGTATAACCTAAGCAGGGCTGCTCGCAGAGACAGCAAAAAAACGTGACGACCTAGTAGTATTGGATGCAAAAGACGCAACAGACTTGCATAAATGGTCCCCTCCAGTATACAACTAGGACAATATCAGTCGCTACGGAGGGTGACAATATGTATGGGTACATATTCATACTATGTAGGATAACTAAGTAGACGGTTATGCTGTTTATTCCATCTTGCTACAATGCTCCGCACTTTGTATATACTGTATGTTTATGTGTACGTATGTATATCCACTGCGCTTATTTATATTTTTCATATCTTCTTAATTATTACTCTGAGTGTTGCTATCCCTGTGCTGTTGCAATCCTGGAATTTCCCCATTGTGGGACTAATAAAGGCTTATCTTATCTTATCTTATTTTGATGATCCACTCATGATATTACAACAGTTTTAACAAGACCAGGGGTCTAGATTAGGGTTGGCAACTTTTGTTTTACATCTAAGGGCAACTGTTAAAACCTGCTTGGTTTTAATCAGATAAACAACTGCTGTAGTAAACTAAATTATGCCATAAATTTTTCAAATCTCTCTCTCTCTCTCTCTCTCTCTCTCTCTCTCTCTCTCTCTCTCTCTCTCTCTCTCTCGTGCATGCGTGAGCGTTTGTGGGAGCAGGTGTGTGGAGTGGCGTTGAGTGAGTACTCTAAACTTTGTTTTTCTAACTTTTCTCTATCTTCTGTGTTGAGGTGTGTGTGTTTATTATGTGTGTGTTTATTATATAGCGGTTTGAGTGTGTGTGTGCTGGGGTGTGAGTTTTGGAGTGAGTGTGTCGGGGGACGGTAGCTTCTGCTGCCCGTTTTTTTCCTGGCCGGCATCATGCCGGTAGTTGATGGTGTTGTGGGGTCCGAACGCTTGACCCAGAGGCATGGCATGAGAATCCTCCCAACAGTGTCACGCGGTGGCCTTCGCGAGCCACCATAAGACGCCAAAGATCGCCAGTGAGGTTTGCATGATGGTTTAATCACAACACAAGAACACACAAAGTAACGAGCCGCTGTGGGCTAAAACACAAGACACAAGGGATCGTAAGGCTAACACACAGCTACTTACAATCTTGACCAGGAACAAGGAATAAGCGACGTCTGAGACGAGAACCGCTCGCTCAACGTCTGGCTAGGATATTGACAAGAATATTGACGAGACTGATGCATTGTACTGCTCTCAGCGTCCGCTTAAATGTCGGGCTGTTGATGAGCCATAAATGCAGCACAGCTGTTGGGCTTTGACAGCAGGAAGCTCCTCCGAGCACTGTCACAATAAGGGCTCGGGGGGCCAGAAGGTAAACACTGCTGTCAAGCCTGGCGGAGATGATGTATGGCCCGAGCGCGGACGAGATCGGCGCTCGGACCATGACAGTCAGTTTCCTGTTCTGTGGAGGAGGCTGGCCTGGCAGTGGGACAGGTGGTTGGACATGATAGTATAAAGTCAGCATCAAGGATGAACAGCGCAATTGTCATTTTTCTGGATTGAACTGAAAAAGATGATCAGGTGTTGGAACAGGGAGTTGTCATAAATGACACTTTTACTCCCGTTTTACCGCTGGTGAACCTTCCAGGAGGATCACCATCTCTAACGCTCCTCCTTTCATTAAAAAATGATCAGCTGATAAGAGAGTTGTCCCGTTTTGGCCAAGTTGTTTCCCCCATCAGAATGGTCTCTCTGGGTAGTAAATCTCCCCTTCTAAAGCATGTCGTGTGTCACAGGAGGCAATGTTTTATGGTGTTAAAAGACAGCTCTGCAGAACTGAACGTGTCTTTTAACTTCAGGATTGATGGCTTTAGTTATTTAGTTTTTGCAACATCTGAAACCATGAAGTGTTTTGCGTGTGGTGCAGAAGGCCATCTTATCAGATCATGTCCTGAAAAAGTTAACATGAATAATACTGGGAGTAAGAAAACTGACGCTGGTGTTTCTGGTGGTCCAGTAGCGCTACATGTGATGCGGTGGGTGCTGCTATGGCGTCCGCTTTGGCCGGGGCAGCGGCGGCCACAGCAGGGGAGGCCGCGGCGGGCACAGTGGTTGCTCCTCCAAACAGTGATGGTGGGGAGTTTGTCTGGCGGCACCTCTGATCACTGTGACGAGCCTGTCAACCAGAGTAAAAAGGTGAAGGGCAAAAAGAGTGTAGTTAAAGAAAAAACGTGAATAAACAGAATTTGCAGGTGGAGGAGGAGCAGACCGGGGCTGTGACGGACACACCGAGTAAACACTGCATGACAACCGCTGCAGTTGATGAAGAAATGCAGGAATATAATTTTGTTGAGGAGGATTCTTTTAAAGCTGCACAAAAAAGAAAAAGTGCTGAAAACTTGCAGAGCTCTGCCAGATTTAGTAGGGTGGGGAGTTTGGAAGTGCTGGATGAGAGTGCTTCTGATGACAATGAAGCTGAGTCTGAGCTGATGCAGACGCAGGCGGAGCAAAGCTCCTACTGCTTTACCAAGATCAGGAAGCTTCTTCAAGTGACTAAGGGGAGTAGGGCTGTGAAGTAGAAAATTGCTTTCCAGATCTGGAATTATTTGTTGCATCATCTCGCAAGTTTATGAAACTGAATGATGGGAATGTGACTTTCACTGATCAGGAAATATATCATTTAAAGAAACTTGTTCTTAAATTGAAATCACAAATCACTAACAGTCATGTTTGACTCTTAGTTTGTCTTTTCCCTTTTCTGCTACGTGTGTTGTTTTTTTACTGTACCTTATTTTTATCCTTTTTAATGCCTCCCCTTAGAATTGGCACTCTTAATATTAATGGGGCCAGGGATGATGTAAAAAGGACCTCTTTATATAAGCTTTTTAATTTAAAGAAGCTTGATGTGCTGATGTGAGGAGACTCACAGCACTGTAGACATTGAGAGCCAGTGGGGAAAAGAGTGGGTTGGCTACATTTTTTTTTTTTTTTTTAGCTACAAATCAAATAACAGTGGGGGGGGGGGTTGCTGTACTTTTCTCTAGGGGTTGTGTGCCTGTCTCTCATGAGGAAGAAGAGGTGGTGAAAGGGCACAGTTATTAAAGGTTACTTATTAAAGGTACAGTTTGAAAATGTGAACTTGGTTTTTATAAATGTGTATGTGCCAACACAGAGAGCAGAGAGGATCAGGTTCTTTGATGTGTTATCAGGTACGGTTAGGTCCTGTAATTCGAATAGTTTTTTTATTTCTGGGGGGTGATTTTAATTGTACATTAAACCACAGACTAGACAGGAACCATCAGGAGCCTTACCCTGCTTCTGCCAATAAGCTGAGGGAACTGGTGAAGGCACAATGAAATGGCCGATGTGTGGAGATCACATCATGGGAACCAGAGGCAGTACACCTGGAGCCATGTTAAAGATAACCTTTTATCTATGGCTAGGTTAGACCATTTTTATGGTTTTAAACATCAAATGAGTATTTTTAAAAATAGTTGTATCTGTCCTGTTGGTTTCACTGATCACTGCCTGCTGCTTTGTTCTGGGTTTTTTTTTTTAAATATAAAGTGTAAGAGTGCTTTTTGGCATTTTAATAATACACTTTTAAATGATGTGTCTTTTAAAGGGTTTTTTCATGGTGTATGGAAGTCACACAGGGAGCAAAAAGCCTCTTTTAAATCTCTCCAAATGTGGTGGGATTTTGGTAAGGCACAAATAAAGCAACTCTGTCAGCAGTACATTCGAAATGTCACTCGTAGCTTGACCCAATCCTTGAAAGTTCTGGAGACTGAGGTGGTAGAGCTAGAGGAGTTGCTCAGTTCTACGGGAAAACAAGAGCACTTAGAGGCTCTTAAATCAAAAAGGTCAGCCTTGGTCAGCTTGCTAGGGGTCAGCACACAAGGAGCTCTGGTCCGCTCCCACTACATGGCTGTAGCTCTGATGGACTCGCCCTTCCAGTACTTTTTTAGACTGGAGTGAAAAAATGGCCAGAGAAAGCTTATTCACTCCTTGTTGGACGATGACGGGAGAACAATCTCCACAGCAGCAGAGATCAGGAGATATGCTGCGAGTTTCTACAGTGAACTGTATAAAGCGGAGTGGAGGGAAGACACGTCACTGGGCCAGAGTTTCCTTGGTGGTCTTTCAGTGCTCTGAGGACCTTGTTGCCGGCTTGGATGCTCCACTGTCTCTGTCTGAGCTGCATACGGCGCTAATGAGTCTCCAGAATGGAAAGTCACCAGGCATAGATGGTCTCTCTGTGGACTTTTATAAAGAATTCTGGCCCCTGCTTGGTCCAGACCTGCTGGAGGTTCTCCAAGATGGTTTGAAAAGGGGGACCCTACCCACGACCTGCAGGAGGACCATCATCACGCTGTTGCCAAAAAAAGGGGACCTACAGAGCCTAAAGAACTGGAGGCCAGTCTCTCTGCTCTGCAGACTACAAAATTCTTTCAAAAGCTCTAGCCTGAAGACTGAAAAAAGTGATGAGTGAGCTCATTCATGTAGACCAGACTTACTGTGTGCCTGGCAGGCTGATTAGTGACAACGTCACTTTAATTTGGGATGTTTTGGAGGTCTCTGGTTCATTGGCTTTGGAAACTGGTTTGATTTCAATAGACCAGGAAAAGGCTTTTGACCGGGTTGAACACCAGTATTTATGGACAATTTTAGCTGCTTTTGGGTTTAGCCCAGGCTTCATAGCCAGGATACGGGTCTTGTACAGTGACATTGAGAGTGTTCTGAAGATAAATGGAGGCCTGTCTGCCCCGTGACATTGACGTTTTGGTTAGGAGTGTTAATCTTTTTGGCCAACTTTCTTCTGCAAAAATAAACTGGGGTAAAAGCGAGGCTCTGATGGTGGGGGAAAGCAAGTGGTGGACCTGGCTGGTCCTGGCCTCAACAACGCCTCAGCTTTAGCAGCACATCTCAGTTTTAGATCAACTCATTTCATTGGTGGTCTTCTTGCACACTGGAAACGGGAGCTTCATGGACTTGAGTGCTCCCTACTCATGGATTTTAGCAAAGGCACGCTGCAGCCATAAAGCACAGACCCTTTTCCCTCCCTCACACTGTATATGGACTTTGACGTTTCTCCTAGCTCCTTACTGACATTCTCTGCTCACACTGGTGTGGACTTTGGAGGAGCCAGTGGTAAGGCACTATACAGACTTGCAGTGATGGCACCCAACAAGGACAGACTGAACACCTGTGTGGACACTCCATGGAGAGCCTACTTTAGACTGGAAAAAGGGCATCGGCCTGCCTGGAGGGCTCTTTATAAAGCCCCTCTTCCTAAGAGGCATGGAGATTTACAGTGGAGGGTCCTGCATGGCATTATAGCTGTCAATGCTTTTGTTTCTGTGATTAACAGCAGTGTCAGTGATCAGTGTGTTTTCTGTTCCTTTAGAGAGACAGTTTTTCATTGTTTTACTGAATGTCAGCGTCTAAATGGTCTCTTTGAACTTCTCACAGAACTTTTTCACAACTTTAAGGAAGTTTTCTCCAAACAGGTTTTCATTTGTGGTTTTATGTACAGTCATCATTTTAAACAGAAGTGTCAACTACTGAACTTTGTTTTAGGGCAGGCAAAGTTGGCCATCTATGTAAGCCGGTGAAGAAAACCTGAGAATATTGAGAATGATGTTGATGTCAAAATTTTATTTGTGAGGCTACTTAAAGCCAGAATCAGGCTGGATTTTGAGTTTTTTATGGGGAATGGGGATGTGGAAGGTTTAGGACCCTCTGGTCCCTTGAGGATGTTCTTTGTTTAGTCTGTGATGGGCAGCTTTTGTTCGGGCATTTTTTGGGGGAATAATTCTTTGTAATGTAGTATGGTATAGTAATTGTACTGAATGATGGAAAAAATGTGTTTATTAAAGACCTTTTAAAAATCAAAATCACTCACTCACTCACTCACTCACTCACTCACTCACACTCTCTCTCTCTCTCTCTCTCTCTCTCTCTCTCTCTCTCTCTCTCTCTCTCTCTCTCTCTCTCTCTCTCTCTCTCTCTCTCTCTCTCTCTCTCTCTCTCTCTCTCTCTCTCTCTCACACTCACACACACACACACACACACACACACACACACACCATTCAGCCTACCTATACTGGAAAATACAAAAGTCAGAGTAATATTTCATTGGCCCAGCTTTAGTTTTGATCATGGCAAGCATTCACTGTCGTTTATGGCAGCAGTGACTCAGGAGGTAGAGCAGGTCATCCAGTAAACGGAGGGTTGGTGGTTCAAATCCCGCTCTCCCCAGCCATCCTGCCTTTGTGTTCCTGGGCAAGACATTTTACCCACCTTGCCTCCAGTGTCCATGGCACTGGGTATGAATGTGTACACAGTATATGTTTGGTAGTGGTCAGAGAGCCCGTTGGCACAGATTGGCTGCCATGTTTCTGTCAGTCTGCCCCAGGGCAGCTGTGGCTACAGCAGTAGCTTACTACTATCAATGTCTGTCTGGAGTGAATGAATAATGGACTCACTGTAAGCACTTTGAGATGTCACTTGACATGTAAAGTGCCATATAAATCTAATCCATTATTATTGTTATGTAATTTCAAAAAAGTTATGCCTGTAGAGTTGCATTAATTTTTCATTGAAATCTTGCATCGATGATGTGAGAGTAGTACGACATTTCTTCCTTAAACATGGTGGGTCAGTTCAGTTCACCTTTATTTGTATAACACCTGGTCACAACAAAGGTCATCTCAAGGCACTAAACATAAGCACAAATCATAAATAATTCAGAGAATAGCCCAAACAATCAGATGATCCCCTATGAGCAAGCACTAAGCAACAGTGCGAAGGAAAAACTCCCTTATAGGAAGGAAGCAACGGCAGAACCAGGCTCAGGGAGGGACAGTCTTCTGCCATGACAGGTTGGGGGGTGAGGGGAGAGAGGAAGAAAAGGAAGAAAGAAAAGACATTCTATTCATAACATAACAACAACATGCAGGTAGACAGACATGACGTGCAAATTCTATCAAAGCTAATTTTACCGAAGATTACAGCATTTTTATGGGCTTTTTTTCAGGCTTATTAAGCTAACTAAAGAATCTCATAGGAAACACTGCAAGCAGACACATCCGTAGCTGGACCTGGTGGTGTAATGCCCCAACACTATGCACAGTGAGCATAAATAGCAGGGGTTTTTTTTATCAGACGTGGACAAAATTGTTGGTTCCTCTCTGTTAATGAAATAAAAACCCACAATGGCCACAGAAATAACTTGAATCAGACAAAAGTGATAATAAATAAAAATTCTATGAAAATTAACTAGTGAAAATCAGACAATGCTTTTGAATTGTGGTTCAACAGAATTATTTTAAAAAACAAACTCATGAAGCAGGCCTGGACAAAAATGATGGTACCCTTAACTTAATATTTTGTTGCACAACCTTTTCAGGCAATCACTGCAATCAAATGATTTCTGTAACTGTCAATGAGACTTCTGCACCTCTCAGCAGGTATTTTGGCCCACTCCTCATGAGCAAACTGCTCCAGTTGTCTCAGGTTTGAAGGGTGCCTTCTCCAGACGCCATGTTTCAGCTCCTTCCACAGATGTTCAATAGGATTTAGATCAGGGCTCATAGAAGACCACTTTAGAATAGTCCAATGTTTCGCTCTTAGCCATTCTTGGGTGTTTTTAGCTGTGTGTTTTGGGTCATTATCATGTTGCAAGACCCATGACCTGCGACTGAGACCAAGCTGTCTCACACTGGGCAGCACATTTCTCTCTAGAATACCTCGATAGTCTTGAGATTTCATTGTACCCTGCACAGATTCAAGACACCCTGTGCCAGATGCAGCAAAGCAGCCCCAGAACATAACAGAACCTCCACCATGTTTCACAGCAGGGACAGTGCTCTTTTCTTGGTATGCTTCATTTTTGCGTCTGTGAACATAAAGCTGATGTGCCTTGCCAAAAAGTTCCAGTTTTGTCTCGTCTGTCCATAGGACATTCTCCTAGAAGCTTTGTGGCTTGTCAACATGCAGTTTGGCAAATTCCAGTCTGGCTTTTTTATGATTTGTTTTCAACAGTGGTGTCCTCCTTGGTCGTCTCCCATGAAGTCCACTTTGGCTCAAATGACGACGGATGGTGCGATCTGACACTGATGTACCTTGACCTTGGAGTTCACCATGAATGTGTTTAGAGGTTATTCTGGGCTCTTTCGTTACCATTCGTATTATCCATCTCCTCCTGCGGCCACGTCCAGGGAGGTTGGCTGAATAATATGTGCAACTGTTGTCACAGCAACGTCAAGCTGCTTGGAGATGGTCTTATAGCCTTTACCTTTAACATGCTTGTCTATAATTTTCTTTCTAATCTCCTGAGACAACTCTCTCCTTTGCTTCCTCTGGTCCATGTCTAGTGTGGTACACACCATGTCACGAAACAGCACAGTGACTACTTGTCACCCTTTAAATAGGCCGACTGACTGATTACAAATTTGTAGACACCTGTGATGTTAATTAGAGGACAGATCTTGGTTGAACATGTCCCTATGGTCACATTATTTTCAATCTTTTCTAGGGGTACTATCATTTTTGTCCAGGCCTGTTTCATGAGTTTGTTTTTTAAAGTAATTCTGTTGAACCATAATTCAAAAGCATTGTCTGATTTTCATTGGTTAATTTTCATAGAATTTTTATTTATTACCACTTTTGTCAGATTCAAGTTATTTCTGTGACCATTGTGGGGTTTTCTTTCATTAACAGAGGGGTACCAACAATTTTGTCCACGTCTGTATATATGAGTAGATATAGTAGATACTAAAAATAAAATTCAAAACTGACATACAAAATCCAATCTACACTTGTGAATGACATCCAGTTAAAACATGATATTACATCTAGCTAGCCAGCTGTCACATAGCTCATACACACAATGAAACGCATGCGCAGCGGGCCCCATTGATGCCAACTGCAACACTCACACGCATTTAGCAGTGGAACAGTACGCATAGTACCGTTACACTACTAGTTACAAACGTCTAACATGTGGGAAGTCTATTCAAAAGCTTTGTCAAATAGGAAAGTTTTCAGTTTTGTCTTAAAGGCAGAGAGGGTGTCTGCTTCATGGACCCAGGCTGGTAATTGGTTCCGTAGAAGAGGGGCCTGATAACTTCACCATGGTTCACCACTGTTCTTCCAGGTTTTAGTAAAGTGTTGGACAGTTGTTAATACAGTTTTTTTTGTTGTTGTTTTCTTTGCTTGTTTGAGGTAAAAGGGAAACTGTTCATGTAATCTATAGCCTTTACATACCAGAGCATGGGGGAAGGGGGAAGTTGTCGTGGTGGCGTCGATATGCCTCCTTGGATATGTTGAAGATCTGTGTTACTATGCGTTTCCACTCCTCAAGCAAAACCATTGAGGAATGCAAGCAGGGAAGAAGGCAGCCTGCTTGCCCACTGCATGAGACCAGCAGCCCTTTGCAGTGGAACTCTTTAACCCTCAATGGACCTTATAACATCAAAGGTCCCCCATCGTCAGTCATGGTGGACACAATTTGTTTTCTTTCTCTTTCATAGCCTTTTCACATAGCGAGATATATATCAAGCCTTTCTTTGTTTAATTTTTGATGAGAATGGCTTATAGCTCTTTGAAGAAAATTATAGTATGACTCTCTATTCTTAGTTTATGACCCATATATCTATCCCACAGGAAAACACCTTGGAGTTCTTTACAGCATAATAAAGTCATCACAAATGTTGGATGTTGGTGCTAAAACTGTGTATCTTACTTTCGATTTACAGTAATGTGTGAAGGGTGTTTTACTTATTTTCCCCATTGTAGCATTATCAAGCATGCACCCTGTAGTATCTTTGCTAACAAATTCAACTGATTCAGCCACAGTGGCCAGAACATTGCATCCCTGCTGCCAGTTTGTGGAGTTGATCCAGATGCTCCCCTCTGCTCTACAGTGGGTTTGCTTACTTTTTAATGAGCTGCACAAACAAACCATCACACGAATGAGTCGTTGAGGGGCCCATAAGGTTCATATCAAGGACACATTTAATTGAGGCCAGCTAAAGGGTGTGTGTGTGTGTGGGGGGGGGGGGGGGGATTTGTATTGTTTGTGGACCAGAGTTGGATGGATTATAATCAGTTTTTTCAGTCTCATGGGAAACATATACCTACTAAAAGTAATTCAAAGTTTACCAATTATGATACAAGGAAACCCTACCAGTTAACATACTTATTGTATTGCCTGGGCCTCTTGGGGCAGGCAGGGCCTTGGCTGGGGATTTAGGTGGTTCTTAGGCTTGGGTGGTGTCCTCTGCCTCTGCCTATGCTGGGATGGCAGGTTTTGGGCCGGGGCTCGTGGCTCACTGCTCTGGCTCTCCTGGGGCCCTCACCCTGTGGCTGCATGGGGCCTCCCTTTGCTCTTCCTCCCAGTCGGGTTCCTGGCTATCTTGGGACTAGGTGGCCTTGGGGCATTTGCGTTCTGTAGGGACTGTGGGTTGCCCAAGCGATGGGGGTGCTGTCCGTCTTGCCTGTGGTTCCAGGGTGGGCGTTACTGTGGCCTCCTACCCTATTTTTTCAGTATGTTTCCTGCGCCGGCTCAGCTGGTGAGGTTTTAAAAAAGGTGTGAAGCTGACACAAGTCAGTTGTCAAGGAGTCTACGAGAGACCTGGGCACAAAGATCGTTGAGAGCTTGGGCCAATCTTTGATCTTTGGGAGATTCTGAGATGTTGGGCTGAGTCAAAACCTTGAGGAGACTGTAGCAACTGTGGAGATCACTGAAGGTCATTGATGGATCAAAAAACTGGCCAGATCTCTCAATGATCTCCTCCCCTGTGTAAAGAGAGGAGAAGGAACTGTTGCATCCTCATAGTTTAGAACATAATTTCAGCTGGCTATAAAACCCTTTCTATCACTGGACTACTATAGTAAAACTTCAGTGCACCAAGGAAGCAGCAGGTGACTAGGGGCTTTTTTGGCTGATATCTTGAACAATATTTTTGTTGTTTTTTCAATTAATATTTTTTGTCAACTTTTTTTTTTTTCCAAAAAAGATTTTGAGGACTTTTCTCCTCCTCTTGCCTTTAGGGGTCACCACAATAGATCATCTGCTTCCATCTCCCCCTATCCCTTGTATCTTCCTCTGAAACACCAAAGGCGCTTTTCCACTAGGGTTAGTACGGTACGGTTCGGTACAGGACGGCACGGTTTGTCCGCTTTTCCATTAGGGACCGTAACTGCTTTCAGTTCTGCTTTTTCGGAACTGTTCCTATTTTTTCAGAACTGCTCAACGGTGGTTCCAAAGGTACCGTCCCAGTTATGTAAAAACACTGCAGGCCACTGATTGGTCCGGGTGTAGCGTCATGAGAGTGGGCGTAACGCTGACTTTCCAGAATTGCTGGCAGGCCGCCATTTGCAATTATTCGTCCGTGAGCCAGCCAACAAGTGATATTATAAACAACAACGATAGAATGGCTTAACAGAAATCAGCAGAAATCAACACCGTGGTCCAGCAGTTTTCTGTGCCTTTCGGCTGATGAGAGAATCCAGAGGGAAGCAGACGGAGCTTGCACTGGGAAGCAGATGGAGACGCACTGGAAAATAGACGGAGACGCACTAGGAAGTAGACGTAGCCGCCCGAATTGAACTGAAAGTACGGCCGCGGGAGCACCCAACTTCAGCAGTTGAACCCGTGATATTGGGATATAGAGGACGGTGAGTGATGTGATATGCATGCTTTACGTGATTTATCCCAGCAGTGGAAAGTTCACTTTGGACAGACGAAAACTTAGTCGTGTTTAAACGATGACGTAGCTCAATGCTACATCAATCCTTGTATTTTGCACTTGTGTTGACAGTATCTGATGAAATGAGCTAGTTGTAATCCTGGTTAAAAAGGTGTTTTTGTTTGTTTTTTTTACATGTTGCACTTTCGTGCTGTGCATGCACTTAAGTTGTGTGTATTTTTGTTGTAGAGTCCAAACAGGATCTGCTCTGACAATGGCTTCATTTTGACGGCAATGTACTCTGACAGGTAAGCTACACAACTTATTTATAGTCAAATCTTTTGCTTTTTAAGTTAAAGTATAGGTAAAGTGCCAAATTTAAAGTAGCACAATTTCCACTTAATATGAAAGGGACTGAACTGAGATTTATTCGATTTGTGTGAATATTAATTACAGAGTAATTGAAAATGAATGGCGCATCCAATAATAGCCACCGTAAAATAAACCGCTTGTTTATTTTTTTTTATCAGATCTTTTCTGTGATCCTTTGAGTTATAGTCATAATAGTGTATCTTGCACCTTGGGGAATGGGAGTTGTTCAGTCACCATTAGAATTTAGTTTATATGTGTAGTCTATAGTATTTCATCTTTAAACTCATCCAGTAAAAGAACACACTACAAATATTTGAGACCTATTGTAGTGCTTCCTTTTATATTTTAGCAATACAAGCACAAAACACCACCCACACTTGCAACCAACTTTTATTGATAACGTTATTTCACAACATAACAACTCAGTGTCTAAACTCAGTGTAAATGGTGTAGAGATTGAAAGGGTATCCAAAATTAAATTCCTTGGTGTAATAATTGATAATAAGCTGTGTTGGAAGTCATATTAATTGTATTAAAGGTAAAATATGCAAATCAATCGCAATACTACACAGAGTGAAATATTTGCTGAATCAACCCACACTATAGACTTTGTATCATTCATTAATACTCCCATACATGACACATTGTACTGAAGTATGGGGAAATGCATATAAAACAAACATACAGTGGGGCAAAAAAGTATTTAGTCAGCCACCAATTGTGCAAGTTCTCCCACTTAAAAGATGAGAGAGGTCTCCAATTTTCATCACAGGTATACCTCAACTATGAGAGACAAAATGAGGGAAAAAAAATTCCAGAAAATCACAATGAAGAATTTTTAATGAATTAATTGGTAAATTCCTCGGTAAAATAAGTATTTGGTCAATAACAAAAGTTCATCTCAATACTTTGTTATATACCCTTTGTTGGCAATGACAGAGGTCAAACATTTTCTGTAAGTCTTCACAAGGTTTTCACACACTGTTGCTGGTATTTTGGCCCATTCCTCCATGCAGATCTCCTCTAGAGCAGTGATGTTTTGGGGCTGTCGCTGGGCAACACGGACTTTCAACTCCCTCCAAAGATTTTCTATGGGGTTGAGATCTGGAAACTGGCTAGGCCACTCCAGGACCTTGAAATGCTTCTTACGAAGCCACTCCTTCGTTGCCCGGGCGGTGTGTTTGGGATCATTGTCATGCTGAAAGACCCAACCACGTTTCATCTTCAATGCCCTTGCTGATGGAAGGAGGTTTTCACTCAAAATCTCACGATACATGGCCCCATTCATTCTTTCCTTTACACGGATCAGTCGTCCTGGTCCCTTTGCAGAAAAACTGCCCCAAAGCATGATGTTTCCACCCCCATGCTTCACAGTAGGTATGGTGTTCTTTCTCCTCCAAACACGACAAGTTGAGTTTTTACCAGAAAGTTCTATTTTGGTTTCATCTGACCATATGACATTCTCCCAATCCTCTTCTGGATCATCCAAATGCTCTCTAGCAAACTTCAGACGGGCCTGGACATGTACTGGCTTAAGCAGGGGGGCACATCTGGCACTGCAGGATTTGAGTCCCTGGCGGTGTAGTGTGTTACTGATGGTAGCCTTTGTTACTTTGGTCCCAGCTCTCTGCAGGTCATTCACTAGGTCTCCCCGTGTGGTTCTGGGATTTTTGCTCACCGTTCTCGTGATCATTTTGACCCTGCAGAGTGAGATCTTGCGTGGAGCCCCAGATGGAGGGAGATTATCAGTGGTCTTGTATGTCTTCCATTTTCTAATAATTGCTCCCACAGTTGATTTCTTCACACCAAGCTGCTTACCTATTGCAGATTCAGTCTTCCCAGCCTGGTGCAGGTCTACAATTTTGTTTCTGGCGTCCTTTGACAGCTCTTTGGTCTTGGCCATAGTGGAGTTTGGAGTCTGACTGTTTGAGGTTGTGGACAGGTGTCTTTTATACTGATAATGAGTTCAAACAGGTGCCATTAATACAGGTAACGAGTGGAGGACAGAGGAGCCTCTTAAAGAAGAAGTTACATGTCTGTGAGAGCCAGAAATCTTGCTTGTTTGTAGGTGACCAAATACTTATTTTACCGAGGAATTTACCAATTAATTCATTAAAAATCCTTAAATGTGATTTTCTGGATTTTTTTTCCCACATTTTGTCTCTCATAGTTGAGGTATACCTATGATGAAAATTGGAGACCTCTCTCATCTTTTAAGTGGGAGAACTTGCGTAATTGGTGGCTGACTAAATACTTTTTTGCCCCACTGTATATCCAGTCGTTATGCTTCAGAAGAGAGCTATTAGAATAATAAACAAAGCTGCTCAAAGGGAACCAACAAACCCACTTTTTCTTAAATTAAAAGCTCTCAAGTTGAAAGATCTGGTTGATTTTAAAACTGCAGTAATAATGTTTAAAGCTAAGAATCTATCACTGCCCGCAAATATCCAAAGTTGTTCCAAATAAGGGAGAAACAATATCATTCAGAGGAACATGTATATTTCAAAAACCTTCAGTGAGAACTACCACCAAGCAACACTGTGTCTCAGTGCAAGGAGTCAGATTGTGGAACGCTTTTGGACCTGAATTAAAATCATGTACAACGCTTGGCCAATTTAAACAAAAACTAAAGGAAGAAATACTCCAAACATATATACAAGATGACATGTAAAATCACATAAGGATTATCATATCCAGTCTGTGTTGTGCTGTTGCTTAGTTTTTGTCACGTTTTGTCTTGGCTTTGTTCTGATTTGTAATCACTTTTATTTTCTTTTTGAATTCTTAGATGGAACATGGGTGGGCAATATAAGCTGCGGCTTCAGCCATCACCCATTTTGGACAACTTATGTTGAATTGTATAATCAGAGGAGTTGCTGTTTAATTTGACCTTGTTGGATTTTTTTCCCCTTTGTTCTATTGTTCTGTTCCTTTGTTTTAATCTAATCTATCTGAAATAAAGAATCATTCATTCATTCATTTCTTAAATATGTTTAAAACTTGCTTTAATTATCCACCACCCATTTCTGTCTTTCATCTAGGCAAGGGGAAAACGATCCACCCAAACCAGACTTTGCCTCACTATTTACAGAGATGCAGGCTGAAGATCTACTGAACCAGGACCAGTACGAGGGGCCAATCCAGTTGCTGCTCAGTGAGGCAGCGTGGCTGGCGTGTGTGACCCATTCCAATTTCTTTTTTTCTTTTTTTTTTTTTTACAGTTTGAATTTTGCACATTCTAAATAATCTGTAATTTGCTGCTGATTGTAATAAACAATTTAGTGATTTATGTGTTTGCATCATGATTTTCTATTTTTGTCTGTTAAGGCACCGGTGTGAAAAGAGTCAACAATACAAACCATTTATCAGTGACTTTGAAAATAATGGCTCATTTTTAAGAAAAGTAACCAAAACAATTATTTGCTGAAGATTGTATTGTTGGATGTGCCAGTGCAGAAGACACTGCACACTTTAGTGATAGTCCCAGTATATGGAGGAATTCTGGGCCATATTAGCATCTGGATTTCCTAATAATGGGATAGAAGAGAGAACCTGCAGGGTCTTGGCCCTCCATGACACATGATTAGACACCCCTGAGTTTGGATTTAATGGGATTTAACATTTTAACACAAACTGCTTTATGGTTCATAATTCTGTTGGCAGACTTACACCAAACCAAAAGTGATTTCTCAAACTGCTGGATTGTTCTTAGACAGCTTTTTCCAATCTTTTAGTATTTATGTCACTTGGTGGTAACCTTCATACATAAAACAAAAGTAGAGACATCTGCAAAAGTACAAAGGTTTATTGTCAAAATTCCCAGGGCAATACTACATGAATACATGTATAGTTCACTGTTGATGCATAGAATATATATTTATACAGTATCTACATGTAGTCAGCAATATTCAATACAATATATTTCCAGTTAATCCACGTATTTCTACATGTAGCCTTGTGACTGCATTATTTTAATTACTTTTAATCCTAGATCCATTTGTTTTGGCTTAAAATGCATCATAATTGTTGAATATATCTTATGCCTAACTCAGTATTGTTTACGTGTTGAAATATATATTTTACGGCTCAAATACTACAATATGGCACCTAGCTGATCCATGTTTTGCCACGACACCACTGGCTGGAGCAGGTAAATCCCATGACATGTCTCAACAGTCTCCATGATTTTGACACAGATCAGAGAAATTTGTTGCACAGGAAGCTAAACATTTCTACAGACATTCTGCAGTTAGGTAACCACTTCGCGTTCCTGAAGCTGGGGTGACATCACTGTGTTGAACGTTCAGACCCACAGTTTTAAGCGATATTTTAGCCACAAGAGAGCCATCTGAAACACACACACAGAGAATACATATTTTAGTACCTAATACCGATAACTTACCGACATTACAATGTTGTACTGCGGACTTAAAAGCAAAGTAGCATTAGCAATCATTAGCTTACCATCATACGTGATGGAGTTCGTATCCTCATGTCTTCCCCTTTATACTACTCTATGGTTTCCTAAACGCTCCAGTACTTTTCCAGAGTGTGTCGTATCCCCGCCTTTGTCTTCTGTTCTCCCTTTTTGCCTTTATTCTGGCAAAAAATGCCAGAGAATGCAGATGCCTCGTATCCTGCCAGCTTGTGTTTTGCGTAACGTTACACTTGTTTTACGTAATGGGAGGGAGAGGGTTGCGCCGCCTCCTTCCCACCCACGTCAAGTGACACTAGGAACACCAAGCAGATGTGGCAGGGAGTTCGGACACTGACGGGCTTTAAGTCTAGGCAGGGGGTCGATGATGACGACGCTTCGCTTCCAGACAGGCTTAACGACTTCCTTGCACGTTTTGAAGCATCAAACTCGACAATCAGAGGGAGGGCCGGCCCACTCCCACCATCGGTCGGACCAGCTTTTACCATTAACACAGCGGACACACGGAGGACCCTATCCAGAATCAACCCACGCAAAGCTGCAGGTCCAGACAACATTCCGGGACGTGTGCTCCGAGACTGCGCGAGCGAGTTGGCGGATGTCCTGACTGACATTTATAACATCTCCCTGAGTCAGGCCATCGTTCCCAGATGCTTCAAGACCTCTATCATTGTACCGGTGGCAAAGAAACCAGTGGTGTCATGTTTGAATGACTATCGTCCTGTTGCACTTACACCAATTGTGATGAAGTGTTTTGAACGGCTTGTCAAACCACACATCACAGCCTGCCTCCCTGCATCACACGACCCGCTCCAGTTTGCATATCGTTCAAACCACTCCACGGAGGATGCTATAGTCACCACCCTACACTCTGTCATCACCCACCTGGACCAGAAAGACACCTACGCCAGACTCCTGTACATTGATTTCAGTTCAGCATTCAACACCATTATTCCCCAGAGACTGATAGAGAAATTACTCCTTCTCGGTCTGAACACCGCCACATGTCTCTGGATCATGGATTTCCTGACTGAGAGACCTCAGTCTGTCCGGGTTGGAAACAACATCTCCAACTCTGTCACGCTGAGTACCGGAACCCCTCAAGGCTGTGTACTCAGTCCACTGTTGTTTACACTTCTAACACATGACTGTGTATCCAAACACGAGGGGAACCAGATTATTAAGTTTGCAGATGACACCACGGTGGTGGGACTTATTCAGAGGGATGAGGAATCAATGTACAGGGAAGAAGTGAGAGACCTGGAGGGCTGGTGCAGGGAGAACAATCTGGTGCTCAACGTGGACAAAACAAAGGAGATGATTATTGACTTCCGGCGGTCACAGCCTGAGCACGTCCCCCTCAGCATCGGCGGCCGTTTAGTGGAGAGAGTAGAGAACATCAAGTTCCTCGGAGTGCAGATCTCGCAGGACCTGACCTGGAGCAAGAATTCCTTGGAGATCAGGAAGCGAGCTCAGCAGAGACTACACTTCTTGAGGAAACTCAAACAGGCCTCTCTCCCCATCTGCATCCTCAGGACCTTCTACAGAGGTGTGGTGGAGAGTGTTCTGACGTACTGCATTGCTACATGGTACTCCAGCTGCAGTATGTCAGACAAAAAAGCCCTGCAGAGGATAGTCAAGGGGGCGGAGAGGGTAATTGGAGTCTCCCTCCCCTCTGTCCAAGAACTTTTTCAGAACCGTTGTAGGAGCAGGGCACTGAACATTGTCAAGGACCGTTCTCACCCTCTGCATAAACACTTTGAACTTCTTCCATCTGGTAAACGATTCCGGAGCATCAGAGGCAGAACCACCAGACTGATCAACAGCTTCCTCCCACAAGCTGTCAGGATGCTGAACAGCTGACCCGGAATCTCACATACACACTACTGCACCTATGGACATTTTGTATATTATAGTTAGTTATTCTTTTTCCCCAAGTATGTCTCAGGGATGTGTGAATGGATGGGGGGGTGGGAGCTATGTGGGAGTGTGTCTTAATCATGCTGCTTCTTATATGGATGCCGAGAGAAACGCAATTTCATCTTGCCTGCACTACAGTTGTATGTACAGCAATATGACAATAAAGTTTGATTTGATTTGAAGTGGGACCTAGTGCAGTGGAAACACAAAGCGGGCTGAACTGTACCGTACTGACCCTAGTGGAAAAGCGCCTCAACCCTCTCCATGCCCTCCTTCACTACATCCATGAATCTTCTCTGTGGTCTTCCTCTTTTCCTGCTGCCTGGCAGCTCCATCTTCAACATCCTTTGTCCAGTATATCCACTATCCCTCCTCTGCACATGTCCAAACCAACTCAGCCTCGCCTCTCTTACTTTGTCTCCAGACTGCTCAACCTGAGCTATCCCTCTTATATACTAATTTCTAATCCTCTCAGTGAGACTCTTAGTATCTTCAACTCTGCCGCCTACAGCACCACCTCCTGTCCTTTTGTCAGTGCCACTGTCTCCAAACCATACATCATAGCAGGTCTCACTACCGTCTTGTAAATCATCCCTTTCACTCTAACTGCTATCCTTCTGTCACAAATCACCCTGACACTCATCTCCACCCACTCCAACCCGGCTGCACTCTCTTCTTCACCTCTCGTGTCTTTTCCATTGCATTACATGGTTGGCCCCAGGCATTTAAACTCCTCTGACGTTACTCCCTCTGCTCCTTGCATCTACAATTGTACACCTGCCTCCTCTCATTCACACTCATGTATTGTCTTGCTGTTACTGACTTTCATTCCTTTTCTCTCCGGTGTAGAATGTGACACAGTTTTGCTGTCTAGGTCAGATTGTTACCAATGCAGAGGACAGATGTTTGACCGAACACCGTGTGGCCAGTGCAATAGCTAAGCTACATAATGTGCTAACCGACTGCAGGGTATCCATGTACATGAGACGAAAGATTGTAGAAGTGTGCGTTCAGTCTAGACTTGTCTATGGCACTCAAGCGTGGTTCCCTAATGAGAGGCAAATTGCCAAACTGTAAGTATGCTGGACACAATGCCTAAGAAGTATGGTGAAAGGAGGTTGTCGCCGGAAGGCTTGTAATGACGAGGAAGACGCATTTCACTTTGTTTATTCAAATGAAGATATTTTTTAATTGACAAAAACTGTGGCTGTCAAAGATTTTCTCACAGTGCAGTATCTCAAGTGGACTGCCATGTGTGTAGGGGTGAAAACACCAGTCCTACGAAAAAGGCTTTATTTGCATTGCCATTGAAGAAATATTATAGAGATCCCTGGCTGAAGATCAGCAACCTGCTGGGTGTAACCTCTGACCAGACAAAAAAGTTTACCCGGTCCAAATCTGAGTTCTGCAGGATCATAAACATTCGTTTTGGCCTGCCCCCATAGTGACTAATGTCATCAATTGGGGAATCAACTGTACTGTATACCTCCACCTCTCCAGGTTCTCTTCCACCTGCTCCCTGCTCTCACCACAGATCACAATATCATCTGTGAACATTAGTCCACAGAGTCTCCTACCTGACCTTGTCTGTCAGCCTATCCATCACCATGCTAAACAAGATCGACCCTGAGTTTACTCAGGGTCGATCCCTGATGTAATCCCACCCCCACCTTGAATCCATCTGTCAGTCCTACAGCACACCTCACCACCATCTTGCTGTTCTCATACATGTCCTGCACCACCCTCACATACTTCTCTGCCACTCCTGACTTTCTCATACAGTGCCACACTTCCTCTCTTGGCACTCTGTCATATGATTCTTTAGATCCACAAAGACACAGTGCAACTCCTTCTGACCTTCTCTGTACTTCTCCATCAACACTCTAAGAGCAAAGATTGCATCTGCAGTACTCTTTCTTGGCATGAAACCGTACTGCTGCTCAGTGATTGTCACCTCTGTTCTTAACCTGGCTTCAAGAACTCTACGATATTTTCATAGTGTGGCTGATTAATTTTATGCCTCTGTAGTTACTACAGCTCTGAGCATCACCTTTGAATATCTCATCTGGCCAACATATTGATGTAGTGAAAAGGCTCCTGATGACAGAACACAGCTGCACCATTTTGTTCTTTTTGCAAAGAACAAAATTAAGTTTAACACTCCTGTTAGTTTCTAATAGCTCCATGTTACAAACAGGTTAACTTCCTACCACTGCACTCTGTTTTACGAAATGTCCATGCTGTGTCCATTCTCACCGCCACACGTCCACCCCCAACAGAGACAGGATGCCTGCAGTGAAAATGATAGCCTCTCAGTGCAAGCGTCACAATGCCATCTATGCCATTTTAAGATCAGTGTGTGGAAATTGCAGAGCAAGCCTTGATGAATGTCGGCTGAATCTCCTTTCTCCTGTGGGTGTTCTCCAATCTGCGGAAAGGTTAACACCCCCTCCCTCCCTCTTCTCATTATTCCCTCTTGCCTCTCTTCCTCCGGCACACTAGGGACCAGCAGTAGGGCAGGAAGTCTTTCTTTTTTACCAAACTAAATGCTTTAATTAAGCCCCCGGACCACTTGGGAAGACACAAAGAGGTAATGGCATCAGACTCATTAAAGCTGGCTGCATCTCCACTCTGCTCTCTGCTCTGCCATGGGAGGGACGGGTTTCTGGCAGTGCATAGATAAATACCACAATGAGGTTGGAATAACCAAGAGATACTTTAACATATTCCTATAAAACCCCAGAGATGCATTCAAAATCCATCTTTTTTTGTGTTTACTACAATGAAAGGCATAGCCTGCGGTAGCATCACCAAGGATTAACAGCAGTCTGAAGAAAAATGGCCAATGGTGTTCCATTCAGTCAAAGGGGAGGACAAAAAAGGCTCATTGGGTTCATCTGACTGATATTCATGTCTAAGTAGAGTCTCAAAGGTCTTCCATCATGATTTTCATTTGAAAAGGCAATCTCAGGGTTGTTTCAGTTGAATGTGCAGAAGTAAAATTAAGGACAGGTCTTCCTTCAAGTAGGATGGCTTCAGTGGGTTGGACAGGAAGAGGGGGATCACAACTTCACACAAATTAAATGAGGCAGTGTTTTCACCTTGAACGTCTTCATGGGGCAAACATTAATTATTGATGATTTGTCTACACTGAAGCTGTCTGCTTTGAAATGCTGTGAATATAATAGCATGGTAAAAGTCACCTGCCTGATGTTGGGTTGGTTCACTGTTATTCCTCAGCATATATGGGTGTCCTCTGGTCTTTACCTAAAGATCCTTTGGTATTCTGTCTATTGGTAATCCCTTAAGCAGATAGGTTCCAGTCTAGTCATTGCCGACGTTTCCACTACATGCAAGGCGCTGCATCCTCAAAGGAATACTACAAATTTACAGCAAGCTTATTTTTTTGACAACAGGCACATCCAACATGCAAAAAAGTGACAAAAGAAGACCATGAATTTTTGTTATCACGTGAGCTCTCATATAATCCTACTATTTTACTATTCTGGTGTGTCCTCATGCCAGCCTTGTTGCAAACGATGCCTCTTGGGAACACAAACAAAAGGCCCTGTTACACCTAGATGATTTAGGCAGTGTTTGCCAAACGTATGAAAAATTTGGAGAATATGCTGGCGTATGTCGAATCAGTTGGTGTAGGTGGAATCAGTTATGGGTAGGTTTTGTATAAGTTAAGAGCACACTGAAGAATGCTGAAGCACGCTGGTATACGATTCGGTACGCTGAGCTCCTCTGAAAATTTTCAGCATGCTGAAAATTTTCCGATGTATCCAGCATATAAGATAAGATAAGCCTTTATTAGTCCCACAACGGGGAAATTCCAGGATTGCAACAGCACAGGGATAGCAACACTCAGAGCAACAATCAGAAGGCAAGGAAAAAAAAAAAAAAAAAAAAAAAGCAAGCAAGAGCAGCTAATAAACATATGTACATATTACTATAAAATATATATATACACACACACACACACAGACACACAGTGCAGAGCATTGTAGCTAGATGGAATAAATATGTAAATATATAAACACCCACAGTACGGAGCATTGTAGCTAGATGGAATAAATATATAGATATATAAATATAAACACACCCAGTGCAGAGCATTGTAGCTAGATGGAATAAATATGTAAATATATAAACACACACAGTGCAGAGCATTGTTGCTAGGTGGGATGAAACAGCATAACCGTCTACTTAGTTATCCTACATGGTATGATTATGTGCCCATACATATTCTCACCCTCCATAGCGACCGGTATGTTCCTAGTTGTATGCCGGAGAGGACCATTGTGTAAGTCTATTGCATCTTTTGCATTCAAAAAACTATTAGTTTGTTACGTCTTTTTGCTATCTCTGCGAGCAGCCCTGCTTAGGTTGTACAGTCTGACAGCCGTTGGTAGGAAGGACCTACGAAACCTCTCGGTTGTGCACCTGGGATGATGTAGTCTGCTGCTAAATGAGCTCCTCAGTGCATCCAGTATGTCCTGCATAGGGTGGAACTCGGACTCCAGCAGAGATGACAGTTTAGCCACCGTCCTTCTCTCTCCTATCTCCTCCATCGGATCAAGGCGTTGCCCCAGGACAGAGCTAGCTTTCTTAATCAGTTTGTTCAGTCTCTTCCTATCGGCTGCAGTAATGCCACTGCCCCAGCAGACCACTCCAAAAGTGATGGCTGATGCCACCACCGTGTCATAGAATGACTTCAGCAGCGCCCCTTGTACACCAAAAGACCTGAGTCTCCTCAGCAGGAACAGCCTGCGCTGTCCCTTCTTGTAGAGTGCGTCAGTATTGTGTGACCAGTCTAGTTTATTGTTCAGATGAATACCCAGGTACTTGTAGGATGTCACCATCTCGATGTCTGTTCCCTGTATATTTACTGGTGCTGTGAGGGGCTGCCCATGCCTGCGGCAGTCCACCACCAGCTCCTTAGTTTTCCTCGCGTTGATCTGGAGGCAGTTCCGATGACACCAGTCCACAAAGTCCTGGATAAGCCCTCTGTACTCAGCTTCATCTCCGCTGGAGATGAGACCAACGATCGCAGAAACGTCCCGCATATGCGGGGCATAAGTTGCAGGGAAGTTATGCGTTGGTTCACACACGTTATTTGTAAGTGTCTCACAAGTTACTCATAAGTCGAAATATGTCGTGATAAATGTCTAGCGTACCCAAAACTTATTTCTAACATATGAGTAACGCTCTTTGAACCTATGTGTAACTTAATGAACAGGTTTCTAACTTACAGCTACAGTATAATGGTGTATTGGCAGCGTTGGTTCACAGGAGGAACCCAGATAAACTGGTCTTGTTCCTCTATTCAGACAAAGTAAAGTAATGTTTCCTTCCTTGACATGTTTCGACTGTGATGGTCTCTGTGTAGACTGGGTGACAACTTTACTAATTAACAGCTGACCTGATCCACCTGCTCTCTGTTCTGATCAGCTCAGCTGGTGCCTGCAGTGCGTGCATGCACGCACACACACACACACACACACACGTACGTACATGTACTTGTTTGTGTAACGGGACCTCTCGGGATGTGTCTGAGGATATTATGAAGATTCAAATTGCTGTTTATCCCTCCTTGTCATGTTTTTACCTTCGACTGCAGTCTGTACCATCAGCTGTCCAGTGTTGTTCTGATAGATATGGCAAAGTGTCAGAACACCGGAGGAGGTGGGTCCAATCAGCTGATCGCCGAAGCACAGAGCTCAGCTATTTTCCATGATAAATTACACTTTGCTGTTCCTTGGCTGCTGCTCTCTGATGTTTTTGGGTTCTCACCGGCAAAAGCTCACTCCATGCATTGTCTTGTTTTTTTTTTTCCCCACTTTATTGAAAATAAACTTTTTTTTATCACCATCAGTTTGCGTGCCTTTGAGCCAGGTTGTAACTGTCATCTGATGCTAGTGACGTGTCACATCAGCTGTTTTAGACATGGCAGACTTGACAGCTCTGCAATGGTCTTTGGAGGGGAGAATCATTTTGGTTGAACAGAGATGATCTCTCACACATCTAGGATTCATGGATTGGGAGACTACAGCAGTCTGGCATGACTGCACTATGCAGAAGTTAGGATAAGCTATGCATAAGTTAGACTATTGTTGTGCATAAGTTGTGAATGCTGGCAACACGCTAAGCATTTGTTGGTTTAAGTTATTTATAAGGTATCAAAATGTTCTAAATAAGTTGATACATCATGTATATGTCCAACTTGCTGCTTCTTTCTTCTTTTAAATTTGATTGGGGATTGGCAACCAGCTTACAGGTGCATTACTGCCAAGTACTTCACTCTCTATCATAACTCTGTCTGTCTCTGGCCCTTCAAATCACGTCCATCTTGCTATAGATACGTGATGCATATGACCAAAAGTGAAAATTTTGGCACATGCCAGCGTTTGACCAGTTTTTATGTGTTTGGCAAATGCTGCGTAAGTTGTCAAGGTGTGACAGAGCCTTAATAAATTTCCTGTTTCAGCTTAGTTTTTCATCATTTGAAGTAAAGGGGGCAGTCTGTTTACCTACAGCCATTTCTAAAAATACTGGCACCAATCCACAACTGTAAGATAATGCACCACTTCTCCCAGAAAATTGTTGCAGTCACATATTTTACAGCATTAATTTGTTTTCATTGAAACAGAGAGGAAAAAGCCAAATTTGAGGCATTTAACATAGACCCTTAACACTGACTGGACAGAACTATTACCACCCTCAAATCTTGATACTTGGTTGCATGCCATTTGAAAGGAATGATTGACATCAATCACTGTAACAGTCACTGAGTTTCCTTCACCTTTCTACTGGTATTTTGGACCACTCATCTTCTGCCAGCTACTCCAAGTCTCTGAGATTTGAAGGTTTCTCCTCTCAACTGCTGTTTTGAGATCTTTCCACACGTGCTCATGGGATTTAGATCTGGACTCATTGCTGGTCACTTCAGAAGTCTCCAGACCTTTGCCTCTGGGTGCTTTTTGAAGAATGTTGTGCATCATTGTCATGCTGTAACACATCAATTCAATTCAACTTTAATCATATAGCGCACAGTGTTTCCTCTGGCTTAAAGACCTTGGCGCGGTGGCAACATATTTTTCCGGGGGGAAGGTAGAAAACACATGACACTGTTGTAACCAGAATATGTTAATTGTATGCTTTTTATTTCTTTTTTAAATTTTGCACACTAACTTTGCATATGGAACTTAGCATTTGAAGTATTGTAAAACCAAGGCTTGAATGTTGGAATATTGGACCAGTTGGGGTCCCACCCAGACGTCCTGTGTTTGGACTTTTTACTGGTGTCTTCTTTCTCTCCTTCCTCTGCTGTATGTATAGTTTCTAACCTGCTGTATGTATAGTTTCTAACCTGTTTGTATAGTGGTATACAAACAGGTTAGAAAATACCAAGTGTCTTGTTTTGTCCTGCAGGATTTTTTTGTCATGGTTTACTTAAAGGACAAAAATATGTGTATTTTTTGTATTTTTATTCTAGTTTCTTTTTTTTTTTTTTTCCATCGAGAGAATAGGGAAGGGAAAAAACATTCATAATAGTAATTTACTCATGCATACTTAAACTATATGATCAGAGGTGGGTATTGTATGCAAAAATTGTACTCATGTAAAAGCAGTGCTTTGAAATTAATAATTAAAAGTAGACAACCAAAAATTTCTAGTTAAGGGTACAAAGACCACCTACTTAAAACCCGAGTAATGACTTCAGTCTTGAAGGTTTGAGGTATTTCTCCAAAATTTAATACAATTTTCTTATAGTTTTGTACTTTTCTCTGTAAATTTATCTAAATTTGAAAGCATTTTCCTCAAATTTGTAGTTTCCTCTTGTAAAATGGACTTTTCTTGTACATTTGAGACTTTATTATGAATTTGTGGATTATTTTATGGCAAATTTTTATCTGTTTTTTAAATAAAATTACTGGGTTTTTTTAAAATAAATTTGAAAGGGACTGTGGTATTTTTTTTTTTTACTTTTTCCTTATAACAATTTTTGACCATAATTTTGCAGAGCCAGAACAGAGCAATAATTTAACTCTGAATTCAAAGAAAAAATATGAATAAAATTGTATTCAATTAAATAAATTAACCTAAATGACCCAAGATGCAGTTATTTCTGTTATATCTATACATTTATAGTTTTTTAAGAAATCTCCTCACCACCCAGACAGCAGGAAAACCTCCCTTATTTTGAAATCCAAATGTTGGCACGTTTAGTTTGTCTGAAGGCTGCTGACGGATTAAAGTCATTGACTTTGTGAATTTCGGTCATCTTAACTTGCCAGGTACATAATAATGAACATAAATTAGTTAATATTAACTAAGGTAAAGGTAAAAACATATTTTTTTATTCTTATCTGAAACAAGAAAAACAAAAAACTAATTATTAGAAAGAAGACAAAATGAACCAACTCAAGCTCTTTATCACATCCGTTAGCTGAGTGACTTTTCCATTATTGCTCCCTTTACCAGCAGGTTAAAACTATGATAAATACCTCCAGTGCGTACATACCTCTTCTGCTTTTTTCCACATTTAAAGTACTTTAGCCCCTTGCACTCTGGTCAATTTCCCTAAAAACTCCAAAAAATAACGTGCCCAAAGTAAATCAAAAGCTGTTCTTCAACCCTTTGCAGCATCTTCATGGGGTTGGTCTCATTTAAAAGAAAACACTTTGAATTTTTTGGCAAAACAGTCATAATCTCTTTAAGTGCTCCGGCCACTGAGTAACAGTCATCTAAACATACTGAACTTGAAGAAAATAAATTTCGCCTGGGTGTTTTTTTGGATACAAATGCTTGCAAATAACACACAGCTTCAGATCCGGGCTGGAAAATGCAACAGAAATGTAGAACCAAGTGTTATCCAGCTGAGGTCAAAATTTTGTTACAATACCACAAAAAATGAATATATTACACAGCTTTGTTCTCAGGTAGTTTCCAGGTGTTTTTGAACTGTGCCAAATTGTGCCAAATGGCACAGTTTGGAAAAATGTCTGTAACTTTTGAATGATTCAATATAGAAGCTTGATGTTGGACTCTAATGAAAGGTGACACTCAGGGCTGTGTGTGTGTGTGTGTGTGTGGGGGGGGGGGGTGTTTATTCATTCATTCATGAATGAATGAACAAACAAGCCCCCACACACAAAGAAGCATGCCACGTAAAAAATGTGTGGCTTTTTTTTACAAGAAAAAATAACCTACAGTGCACTAAAAATTATTCTAAAATATTTGTAATGTAGAAGATAGCAACTCCCACCCCCCCCCCCCACCCCCACCCCCACCCCCCGCTACAGAGGACGGACATCGGCCATCGCTACATGACTGTTCCGTCATGTGGAGATGTGGCGACCGCGGCGCACAGTCCCCGCGGTCCCCGCGCCCCCCCCTTGCTACAGAAGAGTAGCGGGGGGGGGTGTTCACGGTCCGGACGCGGTGCACGAACCGTGTACCACGGCGCACAGACTTCGGACTTCATGCGCCGCACAGTTGTAATTTACAGATCGGTCAAAAGTCATTTTTGATTACAATTTTCAGGGATAAAGAATAATTTACCTTATAACACTTACCTGTTCACAACAGCATGTGGACGGTCTATGATGACCATGGAAGAGAATCCTAAACGTCTACTGTGCTGGGACAGCACCGCCTGTGGCTGAACAGGCCGATGCGCGAATGGCAGTCCCTGTCACACAGGTCGCACTTGTGGGTGGTCTCCGTGCTGCTGGGTCTGTGGTGGTTCTTCCTGCGGGTCCTTTTTTCATCTGCTGCAGCAGTCAGTCTCTCTTCACCCAGCCTTACACAAAACAGCTTTCGAACTTCTGTGCTTCAATTGGCTGGCTGCATTCGCAGCCATTGGGAGGCGGGTCCTTCTTGCTAGGTTTTCAGTCATTGGTTCTTCAAGGTTTTAGAAACCCAATTCAAGGCTCTTATTAGTCGAATGAGAGGTCAATCATATCTAATTTGTTCACGGCTGTGTCTGTAGTGGAAGAACGGAAATGCAGCTTTTTTTTTCAGTGCGCTCTAGGACGCAGCGCCCTCGAGCGCACTCGTGCGCCCTCGTGCGCTCTAGGACGCAGAGACGTGCCCGCCCGCGGTACACCAGAGTGCAAGAGGTTAATAAGCTCATATTTCTCTGACAGTGATGCTAGCGAGACACTCTGCCTGGCGACTGGAATGCTCACGCGGGCGCTGCACTTCTGAACTTCGTGCGGATAACAGTCATGCACGTTGTTCGTGTGCATGCTTGCGGACCGTCATTCCTTCATATTTTTTTCTTAAATTTATAGTTCCTCATAGAGTGGCAGAATAAATTCAGGCATGGCAGGTTGCCACCCGGAAATGTTACCAGAGGAAACCCTGGCGCATATTCACAACAGTGGTTGTTGCATAGCACTTTCCACTGGAGAGCAGACCCTACAATTGCAGAAAAGACACTCAACAATCAGGCGATCCCCTGTGAGCAAGCACTTGGTGACGGTGAAGGGGAAAAAAACTCCCTTTTAACAGGAAGAAACCTCCAGCAGAATCAGGCTCAGGGTGGGGCAGTCATCTGCTGCAGCTGGCTGGGAGGTGAAGGGATAGAGAAGAAGAAAAGAACGGACATGTAGAGAGCAAACGGCACGACGAGAACTCAATCTATGGGAGAGAACAAACAGATGTTAACAAATGGCAAAATATTACATTGAGAGTGAAGAAAGGAGTGAAGCCCAGTGCATCGTGGAAGGTCCCCCAGCTGTCTAAACTTATTAGCAACATAACTAAGGGAAGGTTCAGTGTCACCTGATCCCACCCTAACTATAGACTTTGTCATAAAGGAAAGTTTTAACCCTATTCTTAAAAACAGAGATTGAGTCTGTCTCCTGAATCTAGATTGGCAGCTGGTTTCATAGAGGAGCCTGATAACTGAAAGCTCTGCCTCCCATTATACTTTGAGATTTGAGGTATTGCAAGTAATCCTGCATTTTTGGAGCATGGCCCTCTGTTAGGATGATAAGGTAGTATCAGATCTTTTGAATAACAAGGGGCCTGATTATTTAGAGTTTTATAAGTGAGGAGAAAGATTTTAAATTTAATTCTAGATTCTATAGGAAGCCAACGAAGGGAGGCCAGAACAGGAGAGATATGATCTCTCTTTCCAGTACCTGTTAAAACTGTAGCTGCAGCATTTTGGATCAAGACTTTTTAGAGACATTTTAGGACAGCCTGATCATAAAGAGTTACAATAATCTAATCTAGAACTAACAAAAGTGTGGATTAGTTTCTCAGCATCACTCTGAGACAAAATGTTCCTAATCTTTCCAGTGTTATACAAATGATTAAAAGCAGTCTTAGAAATAAGTTTAATATGCAATTAAAGAACAAATCTTAATCAAAAATAACTCCAAGGTTCCTCATAGAACTGTTCGAAGATAGAAATGCTTTCCCAAATCAGGATCCTAGTTTAGATGATGTTATGCTAACATTTTTTGGGCCAGTTAGAATCACTTCAGTCTTATCAAATTTTAATCATAAGAAGTTACAGGTCATCCAGGCTCTGATTTCCTTAAGACATGCTTCTAGTTTAGTTAATTGATTACTGTCATTTGGCTCCGTTGATAAATATAATTCTGTCATCTGTATAACAATGGAAATCTATACAACACTTTCCAATAATAATATCACCTAATGAATGGATGGAATTTTATTATTGAAGAAGTTCATAAAGTCCTGACTAGTGAGCTATCAAGGAATGCTAGATTTGACAGAGTCCTGACCCTTGGTCAGCCTGACTACAGTGCTGAAAAGAAACCTGGGATTATTCTTGTTCTCTTCTATTAATGCAGAATAATGAGTTGTTCTGGCTTCCCTCAGATTTTTTTTATAAATTAAAAGATGATTTCTCCAGACTAAATAAAATTCTTCTGATTTCGTGGAACGCCATTTTCTTTCTGACGAGTCTTCTGTCTTAAGCTGTGAGTTTCTTTGTTGAACCCAGGAGTCAGAAATCTCTGAATGGACTTTTTCTTTTTCAAAGGAGCCACCATGTTTAGAGTCTGATGCAGAGAAGCTGTAACATTGTCTACTGTGCTGTCAACTACAGGAGTAAAATCTTCACAATTTATCTCCATTGTTTTGACACATGGCATTGAGGAATATGAGGAAACCACCTGCTTAGATTTGGTAACATTTGAAAGACATCTACTCTAGTAATAGTTTTCTTTAGGAACCAAATAATCAGAAACAGTACAGGGTTATGAGGAGTCACTACCAAGTTTTCAAATCCTATGCCATATGTCAGCAGAAAGTCTACTTTTACTCCTGCTTTTACTACAGACCGACATTGTTTGGGTAAAACTACACACCGATTTCACATTGTTTTGTGACTTCCGACTGGCAGAGTCTGACATCATTAATGCCGTCACAGATAGCAATTGTGGACAATTTGATTATTTTTAGTCAGCATTTTCAAAATAGATTCAGTGTTGCCTACTCTGGCCCTAGGAATGCATTTGACTATGGCCACTAAAGTCTCTAGGTTCACATTTCTGGCTACAGAGTCACCAACAATCAGAGTTTTTTCCTCAGTGGGTGTGTCGCTGAGTGGGGAAAATCAGTTAGAAATGGAAACAGGTTGGTGAGACTGTTCTTTCTCACTGTCACTGACTTGTTTCCTCCAGGCTGCTGGGTGCCTGCTAACAGGACCTACACTACGAAGCTCTGCCGCAACTAGGGGCAGGGCGTCATTAACTGGGGCTGAAGGTGTTTTGGTGCAGCACAGACGGGATTCCATATCACACAACCTTGTCTCTAGCCCCTCAGAAAGACAACACTTGTTACACTTAAAGTGGATTCACACTACAACATTGGGACCGACTTTACTGACGTTTTGGCAAATGTCTGGTTCTGCTGGCAAAAATTAATGATTGCTGGCGTTTGTTGGCAAACGCTGGCAAAAGTTGTGTACTTTGAAAATTTTCAGTCTGCTGAACATTTGCCGACGTTTGGAAATGCACGTTGATGAAATCTGTGCTCAGATTGTAAGAGTTCCTGAGCACTGAGCTAAGTTATGCACAGTTTATCTAAGTCAGCCCAAGTTTAAGCTGGGTTCACTCTGTAGCATTTGGACTGACTTTTACAGACGTTTTGAAAAATCAGAGAAATACTCAGTGCAGATCAGCTGACCTCAGCGTCAGGTGACGCTCATATAAAGATCAGTGTTTGTGGAGGCTTCCTGCTGTTCTGGACCTGCTTCTGGAGTGAACACATCTTCCTTGGGCATACGTTTCAGTATTTATTTTTGTTTGATATTCCTATGTAGTTACTTCTGCATACCCTTTTCCCCTGTTCATTCATCTAAAAAAAAAAAAAAAAATAATGCATAGACTCCAACACTGAAGACAGCGGAGAAGATCATCAGGACTCCATTCCGCTCTCTGCAGAGCATCTACCACCACAGAGTCCAAAGGAGAACTGATGCCATTCTCCAGGACCCCACCCACCCCAGCACAGATTGTTCACACTTCTACCCTCAGGCCGGAGGTACAGAAGTTTGAAATGCAGGACAACCAGACTGACAACCAGACTGAAAAACTCCTTCTTTCCCACTGCCATCAGACTCCTGAACAGATAACTCCCAAAACTCCACAACACAGCTTTGCATATAGGAACTCGCACACGGGCTGCTAAATTTGCAGACTGCTCACCTGTACAGTAGATATAGTCTCACCCGTCTGATGTCCATATCATCTCTGCTGCTACTTATCATTGGTACTGCTGTTACAGAAATTAGCACCCTATCTATCACTCTATCTGGTCAGGAGCTGTAGTCCTTACGTCACGTACTTCACTCAGTAAACATCACTCTGTGTATCAAAAGTCAGAATTCTTCTCGGTTGGCAACCTCCACTTCGTCTTCTTAACTCTTTATCTTCTTCTTCTTTTAGATTTGATTGGCGGTTGGCAACCAGCTTACAGGTGCATTACCGCCATGTACTTCACTCTATATCATCACTCTATCTGGCCAGGAGCTGTAGTCCTTCTGTCATCATTGCTGTGTCCCGTGTGTGTTATTAGTACTCATTAGTTTTAGTATTTAGTATCATAGTATCAAGGTGGGCTTAAGGAGTCCCAACTGCCTAGCTGTGTGTTGGTGTGTGTGTTATTAGCATCCATTAGTATTAGGATTGAGTTACTGTGTTAGTGTGCCATGACCTTATTAGAATTGTTGTTTCTGTACCTTTTACCTTGGCATTCATTTAGAGAGCAAACTAAGAATTTCATTGGTCAGGAATTGTAGCATTTCTTAACTGTGCACATGATAATAAAGCCTTTGAATTGAATCTTGACTAAGTCTGCAATTAAAATGTGAATGTGGATGGAATAAAAAAACTATTAAGTGAATCATGATATAAATAAAATTACGGGTGATTATATTTTGACTGTTACACCTCTCTCCATTAAAATAACATAAAATCCTGTTAAATGTCATATACTTTTTGACACCACATCGGCGCTGTTTGATTCCCACACTGGAAGTGAACCAATCCTGGAGAATGATTATGCACTGAGCAGAAAATTAAGAACAGTAAATTTCTCAATGAGATTTTTTTTTTTCTTTTGGGCTGTCGCATTTTTTGGGAGATTACACGCAGCCTAAGTATCCACCAAATGTGTTTTTTGTCACCTGACCGCCCTGAACGTCTTTTTTTCAGTGCGTGTGCACTGTGCTCTGGAAAAAAAAAAAAAAAAAAAAGTCTGTGCCTGATATCCCAGCAACAGTTTGTCACTCACAGCTCAGCACTTCCACTTTTCCTATGGTCAGACTTTCTACTTATTTTTAATAGCAGTCTCTAAATAACAATGGACAGGAAACGTATTCTAGTATTAGCAGCTCTGGATGCAAAATATGATGAGACAGAAAGCAGGAGTCTGAGTACAGACTGTCCCGGCAACCTATGTCCCGCACTTCCTTAATTCTGATTGGCTGTTTAGAAAGGTCTGACTTTGATAGCTCAGCTGCAGTTTGAAATGTTGAACTTTTTTTAACTCTGAGCACCACAACAAAAAGGGGCCACTGCCGAAAGCGTGCAAAAAAAATTCCACAAACCCATAAACAATTCAAAACTAATCAAATGTCCGTTATATATGTTCCATAGATTAAAAAAATTAAAAAACATGTCATACACGCCATGTTATCACCAAACAAATACTGAACATTGTCCTCTTACATATACATTTTCTTTTTTTTAATTACCCCTTCTCTCGGTTTCTCTTTCGTTCCTGCATGTCTGAACTGAGTTTGAATCTACAAACATCTGTTTTCACCAGCATTTCAGTCAGCGTTTGCTCCGTTTCCTCTAGCTTAAAGACCTTGGCGCGGTGGCAACATATTTTTCTCGGGGGGGGGGGGGTAAACATACCAGAATATGTTAATTTTATACTATTTTTCTTTTTAAAATTTTACACAGTAACGTTGCATATGGAACTTACCATTTGAAGTATTGTACAACCGAGGCTTGAATATTGGGCCAGTTGGGGTCCCACCCAGACATCCTGTGTTTAGACTTTTTAGTGGTGTTATCCTTCCCTCTCCTTGGCTCCTCTCTTCTGTCTCATCTTGCCCTCTCTGAGCTCTGTCTAATTCAGGTTCTCTCTCTGTCTATGGTGGTATACAAACAGGTTAGAAAATATCAAGTGCCATGTTTTGTCCTGCAGGATTTTTTTGTCATGCTTTGCATAAATGACAAAAAATATGTGTATTTTGTGTATTTTTATTCTAGTTTCTTTTTTTCCATTGAGAGAGTAGGGAAGGGAAAGAAACATTCATAATAGTAATGTACTCATGCATACTTAAATTATATGATCAGGTGGGTATAGTAACCAGAAATTCTACTCATGTAAAAGCAGTGCTTTGAAATTAATAATTAAAAGTAGACGACCAAAACTTTCTTATTGAGTTAAGGGTACAAAGAGCACCCACTTAAAAACCTGAGTAATGACTTCAGTCTTGAAGGTCTGAGGTTTTTCTCAAAAATTTATAACAATTTTCTTATAGTTTTCTACTTTTCTCTGTAAATCTAAAGTTGAAACCATGTTCCTCAAATCTGTAATTTCCTCTTGTAAAATTGACTTTTCTTGTACATTTGAAACTTTATTATAAATTTGTGGATTATTTTATGACTAATTTTTGTCTGTTTTTAAAAATAAAATTACTGTTTTTTTGTTGTTTTTTTTTAGATAAATTTGAAACGGACTGTGGTAATTTTTTTTTACTTTTTCCTTACAGCAATTTACATTTTTGACCATAATTTTGCAGTCAGAACAGAACAATAATTTAACTCTGATTACAAAGAAAAAATATTAATTTATTTCATTAAATACAGTTTTATTAACTTAAATGACCAAGGATAAGATAAGATAAGCCTTTATTAGTCCCACAACGGGGAAATTCCAGGATTGCAACAGCACAGGGATAGCAACACTCAGAGCAACAATCAGAAGGCAAGAAAAAAAAAAAAACAAGCAAGCAAGAGCAGCTAATATACATATGTACATATTACTATAAAATATATATATACACACACACACACACAGACACACAGTGCAGAGCATTGTAGCTGGATGGAATAAATATATGAATATATGAACACACAGTGCAGAGCATTGTAGCTAGATGGAATAAATATGTAAATATATAAACACCCACAGTACGGAGCATTGCAGCTAGGTGGAATAAATATGCAAGTATATAAACACACACAGTGCGGAGCAATGTAGCTAGATGGAATAATATGTAGATATATAAAAACACAGTGCGGAGCATTGTAGCTAGATGGAATAAATATATAGATATATAAATATAAACACACCCAGTGCAGAGCATTGTAGCTAGATGGAATAAATATGTAAATATATAAACACACACAGTGCAGAGCATTGTTGCTAGGTGGGATGAAACAGCATAACCGTCTATTTAGTTATCCTACATGGTATGATTATGTGCCCATACATATTCTCACCCTCCATAGCGACCGGTATGTTCCTAGTTGTATGCCGGAGAGGACCATTGTGTAAGTCTATTGCATCTTTTGCATTCAAAAAAAAAAACTATTAGTTTGTTACGTCTTTTTGCTATCTCTGCGAGCAGCCCTGCTTAGGTTGTACAGTCTGACAGCCGTTGGTAGGAAGGACCTACGAAACCTCTCGGTTGTGCACCTGGGATGATGTAGTCTGCTGCTAAATGAGCTCCTCAGTGCATCCAGTATGTCCTGCATAGGGTGGAACTCGGACTCCAGCAGAGATGACAGTTTAGCCACCGTCCTTCTCTCTCCTATCTCCTCCATCGGATCAATTGGATGCCATTATTTCGGTTATAATATTTTATATTTATAGTTTGTTTTTTGTTTTTTTAGAAATCTCACCACCACCCAGACAGCAGGAAAAACCTCCCTTATTTTGAAATCAAATGTTGACACGTTTACGTTGTTTGAATGCTGCTGACGGATTAGTCATTGACTTCATGAATGTCAGTAATCTTAACCTGCCAGGTACATAATAGGGAACTGTAGTGGACTCTAAAGACATAATTCACCACAATATGTGTTCATGTACAGAATGATCTGTTTAGGCAGTTATAGTTGTGCTCTCAGGCTTTGTCATCAGGCACCTCTCTAGGCAGCCGCTGAGGGACCTCAGTTTCGAGCTAGCGTTTTTAGCTGTTGCTTTGTGACTGCCGCTGGAGAATAAAAACGGCACACCTCCTCGTGTGAGAAAAGAGAGAAATTACTAGTCTCATAACTTAATGTTGTAGTGGCTGGTGAAATATATCCTCAGCAATTCATCAGTCCCCCTTGCCTTTCCCTTCATATGAAGCCGGCTGCATATGAATTCTAACCACATCTCTTAGCTAAGCGACTCTTCCATTATGGCTCCTGTTTCCAGTGGGATAAAACCGTGATAAACACCAGTGCTTACATACCTCTTATGATTTTTTTCCGCATTTAAAGTACTTTAATAAACTCATGTTTGTCGGACAGTCACGCTTAGCGAGACACTCTTTGCTGACTGACTGGAAAACTCGTGTGAGCGGGGCGCTTCTAAACTCCGCGCGGATGACGGCCATGCGCATTGTTCATGTGTGCACTTGTGGAAAGTCATTGCTTCATATATTTTTATTAATAAAATCATATTGGTTTGCCGTGGCGGTACGATTTCTGGCGAGGCAGCCTGCCACGGAGAAATGTTACCAGAGGAAACCCTGCGTTTGCTAAATGAGCTTAACTTTGGCTGACTTAGGCAAACTCTCCTTAACTTTGAGGAACTTTTACAAACAGAGTACAACTTTCACCAACGTTTATTTCCAAACGTCGGCAAATTTTCAGAATGCTGAAAATTCTAAACAAATACAACTTTCGCCAACAAACACCAACTATCATTAACTTTTATCAACTTTTGCCAGCAGAGCCAGACGTTTGCCAAAATGTCAGTAAAAGTTGGTCCAAACGTTGTGGTGTGAATCCACCCAAAAAAGCAGGTCCAGGATGGCAGGAAGCCTCCACAAACGCTGATCTTTATATCAGCGTTGCCTGACGCTGATGTCAGCTGTCCTGTGCTGAGTATTTGTTTGCTTAAGTTAACCTAAGTTGGCAACTGCTACACATACGCTAGCCTAAGTTGGCAAAAGTTTGACAACGCTTAATGCAACGCTGGGAAATGCCAGCAAAAGTTGATAAGTTTGTAAAAGTTGGTGTGTGCTCATGAACGTAATTTCACCGTTTGGACTGATTTCTGATTTTTCAAAACGTCAGTAAAAGTCAGTCTAAACGTTAGTGTGAACCCAGCTTTACCTTTATTGCTAAAAGAGGCAGAGATGTAACTAAACATCTGACACAAAGAGCACACCAAAGGAGGAGAAGGAGGAGAGCTAGTAGCCATGGCTAATGGCTAACTCAAAGCTAACACAAGCGCCAACAGAAATTAACAGAAAGCCAAAGAGAGTGATTGGTGACACTGAGTGGGCACAGAAGTGCAAGCGTCTTATGAAACACCCATTAAAGATTACAGTAGAGGTAAAAAATGATTACGAGCTAATTAAAAGCAATAGCCCTCAGGAGAAAAGAGAGAGTTAAGTGTAGGTACCACCAAACACACAAATGGCAGGACCCAAGTTCCTGACACTGGGCTCTACATTGCACCGTAGAATTTTTTGGCGGTCTTCAGTTTTCACGATTCAGTGCACAGATTCAAGACATCCACTTCCTGAAGCAGCAAAACAACCCCAAAGCATCACTGAACCTCCACCATGTTTGACTGTTGGGACTGCAATTCCCTCTTGACCCCAGTAAATAAATTGGTCACTGTAAGACATCTAAATACAATACAAAGTCCTTAACTTGTGTTCTCATCGTACTTTCTATTTTCAGCGATTTTTCTGAAAAAAAATATTTCTGTAAGTTAAAAGCCTCTGTCCTCCAAAAGATGCTGGGATTGGCTCCAGCTCCCACCCATGACCCGAAAAGCTGTTGAAGATGAATGAATGAATGAATGAATGAATGAAACGTTAAAGGTCTTCCACTTTCTTTGAATATCGCTATATCAGATATCCATTCTGAGTAAACACCTGTATGTTAAGTGGAGCCCTTTTGAACTCCAGGATATTACTGAGAATAATCACATTTGAAGTTATTCTGCCACTGTCTTATAACACATCACTTTCTAGTAGTTGTATTTAGCTGCTCCATTGTAGCAACCACGTTTCTGATATGGTAGCTGTTTCCATTTAAACTCTTTACACTTTATTGTATTAGCAAAAAGATAGATACTTTATTTCGAACAAAAAAAGTAAAAAAAAAAACAAAACTGTACTATAGGTTCTTCATTCTGCCACACAATGACTGTGACAACCTTGGATTATTTATTAAACACCCTCTGTTTTTCTGTGTCTGACCAGCTGCTGCGGTGAGTCTGGCTGCTGTTCTGTTTTTTTTTTTGTTTTGTTTTTTTGCTTTTTTTCACAATCCTGCTGAAGGTCATCCAATGATAGTGCTGTCTGAGACAGTTATTACTGCTTTCCTCCCTCCCCACAGGCCTGGCCAGGGCCAAGTCGGTCCCCAGCCATACCTACTCCAACGAGGTGGTGACCCTGTGGTACCGACCTCCAGATGTCCTGCTGGGATCCACTGACTATTCCACCTGTCTCGACATGTGGTGGGTACTCCGAGCCTCTGACCTGCATCTGTGATATGTTCTTTATTTATTCTGGGAGTCCCATCGAGATACAGATCTGTTTTGTTTTTTTTTCCTGGAGGGAAGTCGAGTCAGGGAAGTAGACAAAAACCAATTAAAATCCACTTTATCTAGAGCTTATCCTAACCTGACTTAGAGGGTGCTCACTGTGGCGTGCTGCTGATTGCTCTTTAGATTTGTCTCCTCAATTCCCAACCCCACCCCTGAAGTAGAGCATACAGACAGGCGATAGCTGCTTCACCACAAAAAATGATCTGTGAACTACATTGTAAAAATGCAATATACGTATGTTAATTTTGAAATGCTTAGTGTTTGTCACTGTCACAAATCTACTGGCTTGGGTGCAAGATGTCAAAAAAACACCTCAACACTTTTTCATGTAACGAAAAGAAGCATCCATTTATTATCTTTCACAAAAGTGGAAAAAATCGTCCCCATAGAAAAAAAACCAAGGGATCCCATGTCTCCCAGCTCCAGAATCTGAACAAACAATTCTGAGCCTCTCCACCCCATGCACACACTCAGCTTTATTATCTCAGGCCCCACCTTCCCTAATTAAGTGCCTGTGTGTTTCCTGGAAAAGCACAGATATAATTAACAAAAAAAAAAAATCCTGCTTCACAACAAACAATTCATGACAGCAACTAAATTAACAGAAAACGCATTCTCTTCTCACAAATGCAACAATTTCACTTGTTCCATACATGTAACCATTTTACAGCATTTAAACATAATTGTCAAATGCAGCAGTTAACCAGTTACAAAGAATCAATCTACCCCTGCTTTGACGGATGACCCTTCGAGCATAACACAACACTTTTATCAATCCCTTAAAACTTCAATAATGACTTTAACTAAGAAAAATAACAAAAGAGGAAAAAAAATTGTTACATTTATAGGAGGAAGCTGGTGCTTCTCAATATTTCACACCACCAGCCCCCTCTGGTTTACATATGTCAAGCAAATGGGAAAGATAATCAGCAATGAGATTTTTCTTACCAGGACAGTGCTGTATGGTGAACTGGTATGGCTGGATGGCTAAGCACCAACGTAAAACTCTTACATTTTGATGCTGCTTTGAGTGCATCCATTTCAGAAGTCTATGATCAGTTTGCAAAACAAACTCTCTTCCCAAAAGGTAGTACTTCAATGAGTCTGTAGCCCACTTTATGGCCAGTGCTCCTTTCTCCACAGTAGAATAATTCTTTTCTCGATCAAACACTTTCTTGCTCAGAAATAGGTTTTACTTCTCCAGGTTCTCCTTGGGCTAACACGGCTCCTAAGCTAACACCAGAGGCATCAACCTGTACAAGAAATGACTTTGTGAAGTCAGGGCTTTGCAACACTGGATCCAGACAGAGCTGCATCTTCAAAGACTGGAATGCCTTTTCACATTCATCTTTCCAAACCACTTTAAGGCATGATTTCTTTCTGAGCTCAGTCAAAGGTGCAGCTAGTGTTGCAAAATGAGGTACAAATCTTCTATACCAGCCCACTAGTCCTAAAAATGATCTCACTTGCTTCTTGTTTTTAGGTCTGGGAATCATTTGAATAGCCTTTATCTTTTCAACTTATCTTGATTTGTCCATGTCCGACCAGACAACCAAGGAACGTCACTTCTTCTTGTGCCCATGAACAATTTGTTGCATTCAGAGTCAATCCAGCATCCTGTATTTTTTTGCCAAAATAGCCTGGAGATGTTTTAGATGTTCTTCCCAGGATTCACTGTATATTACCACATCGTCAAGGCAGGCAGCTGCAAAACCAAAACAGCCATTAAGAACAATGTACATGAATCTTTGAAAGGTTGCAGGTGCTCTATGAAGACCGAAGGGTAGGACAGTGTAATAAAACAAACCCATTCCTGGAACCTGAAAGGCTGTATACTCTTTGCTTGAAGGCTCAAGAGGAACCTGCCAGTAACCTTTACAAAGGTCTAATTTTGTGATGAATTTGGCTTTTCCTAGTCCTTCCAGCAACTCATCAATACGTGGCATAGGATCGGAATCAAAACAGGAGATGCTGTTCAGTTTTCTCATATCAGAGCAGAAACAAAGTTGACTCAAGTCCTGTTTAGGAACCAATACTATCGGATTTGACCAGTCACTTCTGGAAGGTTCATTTACACCCATGTCCAACATCATCTGGTCCTCCTTCTTTAATGGCTCCACCATTCGTTCTGGAACTCTGTAAGGCTTCAGGTGAACAGGTTTAGTCTTTCAGAACTATGTTGTGTGTGAGGAGGTTAGTTTGACCCGGTTTCTCTGAAAACAATAATGGAAAAGATTGCTTAAGCTCACCAAGCTGATGCCATTAGTCCTGAGTCAGGTGTTCTGGAGGTTTTTCAGGTTCATACTTCTCTCTAGATGAGCTCATGTCAACTCCATCCACAGCATTCACCTCAACTGGAAGATCCTGAACCAAAGCATGCTTACACTCTTTATTAGGCAGGTGTCTTTCATTGTATTCTTTCAGCAAGTTCACATGAAACAGCTGTTTAGCCTTCCATTTATCAGGACAAAGGATTTCATATGTTACTGGGCCCACTTTCTTAGTTATGGTGTAAGGACCTTGCCACTTGGCTAGTAACTTGCTTGGTCCACTTGGTAACAACAGTAACACCTTCTGTCCAATTTTCAGTTCTCTTTCAGGTGCATGTTTATTATACCACACTTTTTGTCTTTGTTGAGCTTGTTGCATATGTTCTTTGGCTTTTCCTCTGAAATTTTCCATTTTATTCCTCAATTGAATGTAGGATATTATGTTGGTTGCTGCGTTTACCTCACCAGCCATCCAGTTCCCCTTCAGCATGTCCAAAGGGCCTCTGACCTGTCTGCCATACAGTAGCTCAAAAGGAGAAAACCCAGTTGAAGCTTGTGGCACTTCTCTGTAGGCAAACAAAAGGAAAGGTAACCATTTATTCCAGTCTTTGCCAGTTTCATCGACAAATTTCCTCAGCATACCATTAAAACATTCAACCAATCTGTTAGTTTCAGGATGATACGGTGTTGTTGTTATTCCCTTCACACCAAGCTGAGAGTAGAGTACTTTCATCAGTTGGGACATGAAATTTGCTCCCTGATCTGTTAAGATCTCTTTAGGGATACCTACTGTAGAGAACAGCTCCACTTGACACCGTACTATGTTTTTAACGTAAATGGAGCGTTGAGAATACACATCCTGGATAACATGTTGCGTAATTACAAATGACTAATGCAAATCTATGACCGTTGCTGCTTTTTGGTAAGGGCCCTATAATATCCATTACTATTCTATCATAAGGCACTTCCATAATAGGTAATGATTGCAACTGGCCCCGATCTGACACTTTGGTAGGAGCTACAACTTGGCAATCATGGCATGTTTTGCAGTAGTCTATCACATGTTTGTACTGACTTGGCCAATAAAAGCGCCGGGTGATACAATTATAGGTATTTGCCTGTCCTAAATGTCCAGCCCAAGATACAGTATGACCCAAATGCAAAATTACTTTGTGGAATCGTTTTGGAACAAGAAGTCTAGGCTCATCAATCTCTGCCAAATACAACAGGCCATCTTTTATTATAAAGGTTTCTCCAAATATACTCTTTATGCAACCCATAGTTTCCTACTGATTTCCATCTGACTTAACTGTCTTGGCAAAAAGGGGTTTTAGAGAGGAATCACTCTCCTGACATTCTCGAAAATTATTAGGGATTTGTCAGTGGGAATCTACAAGAGATATTTCTGGAAAAACTGTTTTAGGTGTAGTTTGACCATAAATTTTATTCCTTTTTTGACGGCATTGCCTTTTTGATTTCTTCATCTTATTTCCACCCTCACACAAACAATCATCTGCATCTTAAAGAGGTTCTAATCCCTTTGTCATTGAGCAAGTGATTACAGCACAGGACTATGGTACTGAATATTGTTGAACCAAGTTATCCAAAATAGGTAAATCTTCACCAAGGATAACATCACAAGCAAGGTGGTCTACAACGCCAACATTCAGCAAAAAAGTTTTGTCCATCAATCTCAGTAGTCTTTTTGACATCCATGAACACAAATAATATTCACATTTCTGTCAAAATTGGTTAGCATGTTTCTGAGCACTGAGGACTTTATCAGGGTTTGTGGACTATCATAATGTCAGCTAGTGCCTTTACCACATGACCATTGACGGTAACATTGATTGCATGCTTATGAGGAGCAATTCCATCATCATTTCCATCATCAGTATTAGCATCTAGCCAAGGTACCGTCCATCCATCCATCTTCTACCTCATTTCTGGAGGTCCAGGTCACGGAGGCAGCAGTTCAAGCAGAGAAGCCCAGACTTCCCTCTCCCCAGCCACCTGCTCCAGCTCTTCAGAGAGGATGCCAAGGCGTTCCCAGACCAACTTGGAGACGTAGTCTGTCCAGTGAGTCTTGGGTCTACCCCAGGGTCTCCTCCCAGTGGGACGTCCCCAAAACATCTCAAGTGGGAGGCGTCCAGGAGGCATCCTGATCAGATGCCCATACCACCTCAACTGGCTCCTTTTAATGTGGAGGAGCAGTGGTTCTACTCTGACCCTCTCCTGGATGGCTGAGCTCCTCACCCTATCTCTGAGGGTTAGTCCAGCAATCCTACGAAGAAAGCTCATTTCAGCCGCTTGTATCTGCGATCTCATTCTTTCAGTCATTACCCAAAGCTCGTGACCATAGGTGAAGGTAGGAACGTAGTTGACCGGTAAATCGACAGCTTTGCCTTAAAGCTTAGCTCCCCCTTCATCACAAGGAACCGGTACAACGTCCGCATCACTGCAGATGCTGCTCCGATACGTCCGTCAGTCTCTCACTCCAGTCTCCCCTCATTTGTGAATAAGACCCCAAAATACTTAAACTCCTCCACTTGGAGCAGGAGCTTGTCCCCAACCCGGAGAGGACAATTCACCTTTTTCCGACTGAGGACCATGGACTCGGACTTGGAGGTGCTGATTCTCACTCAGCGGCAAACTGTCCCAGTAAAACCTGTAGGTCATTGCTGGATGAAGCCAACAGGACAACATCATCTGCAAACAACAGAGATGAGATCCTGTGGTCACCAAGCATGACACCCTCCGTTCCCTGGCTGTGCCTAGAAATCCTGTCCATAAAAATTATGAACAGGATCGGTGACAAAGGGCAGCCCTGGCGGAGTCCAACTCTCACTGGGAATGAGTCCGACTGAGTGTTGGCAATACAAACCAAACTCTCACAACGGTCATATAGAGACCGGATAGCTCATAACAACAAGCCCGATACCCCATACTCCCGGAGCACCCCCCACAACAAACCACAAGGACGCAGTCGAATGTCTTCTCCAAGTCCACAAAATACATGTAAACTGGTTGGGCAAACTCCCATGAAGCCTCGAGGATTCTCAAGAGGGTAAAGAGTTGGTCCAATGTGCCACGACCAGGACGAAAACAACATTGCTCCACCTGAATCTGAGGTTCGACCAATGGCCAGACTCTCCAGTACCTTGGCATAGACCTTCCCAGGGAGGCTGAGGACTGTGATCCCTCTAAAGTTGGAGCACACGGGACCGAGGTACGGTACATAACTAATTTAGGTTTTCTTAGTGGACACAAATAAGCCTTGTGCACAGGTTGCTGACAATAGTAACATACAAAATTTAGTTTTGGATTAGGAAAAAATGGTTTCTTACCACCTCTAGAGTCCACATTTTCAGCAGCAGGCAAACTGTGAGGTTTACCCTCCACAAACCTTGGTTTCCCATAAGTCAATTTTGGATTCAGTTCCCGATGGGCAGCTGTATAACGCTCAGCCAGATCTGCAGCTTCCTCCCCTCTTCTTGGATTGTGTTCCTTTACCCAGGTGCGAGTCAGTAGGAAGCACTCGAAGGTACTGCTCCAAGACAATGGTTTCTCCTATCTGTTCATTGCTGCGGGTCTCTGGTCACATCCATCGCTTGTAAGCCCCTTTATCCTGTTGTAGGTCTCGCAAACAGTTTCTCCTACTGGTATGATTGTGCTGTGCAATTGTTGTCTGTAAGTCTCTTCTGTTACGTTAAACTTCATCAGTAGTGCAGCTTTAACAGCATCATAGGAATCAGATTGTTCTTCATCCATCCCAGCACATGTCTCAGCTTTATTACCTTAGGCCCCGCCTTCCCTAATTAAGTGCCTGTGTGTTTCCTGGAAAAGCACAGATATAATTAACAAAAAAAAAAATCCTGCTTCACAACCAACAATTCATGACAGCAACTAAATTAACAGAAAACACATTTGCTTCTCACAAATGCAACAATTTCAGTTGTTCCATACATGTAACCATTTTACAGGATTTAAACATAATTGAATGAACGAATGAAAAGGAATCAATCTACCCCTGCTTTGACAGATGACTCTTCAAGCATAACACACTTTTATCAATCCCTTAAAACGTCAATAATGGCTATTATTGATTAATAACTGATATCAATAACTATTAAGAAAAATAACAAAAGAAAAAAAATTGTTACATTTATAGGAGGAAGCTGGTGCTTCCTAACAGTCATAGTTAATATTTGGATTAATGGTGAAGGCGCATGCTTTGGAGCAATAAAGGAGGCTCGCTAACACTTCCTCATATTAAGATATAAATAAAGAAATATTTGTGCTTGGTGACACTAGATAACAGCAAGAAAGAGCTACTCCTCCAATGAGCCACAGGGTGGATACAAAAGAGGAAGGAACCAAATGTCCTGAGTTGAAACTTGGAGTTTTCACATGTAGTGATGCATGAACCCCTAAAAGCTTGCAGCATAGTATATAGATAGATGTACTTTATTGATCCCAAACTGGGAAATTACAGTGTAACAGCAGCATGACAGTAGATGACCAAAACGACAGAAACACACACCGCATAATAGACAAAGGGATTATCCATGGAAAGTAAAACTGCCTAAATAATTTATATACATCATAGATGAATAGATGGTGACCTGTTTAGATGCATGAATCATACCCACTGTACAGTACAGGACTATCAGGCGCAGGGTGCAATGTGAGGTACCAATTAGACTGCAAGGTGCAGTATGGCAGCATGGTTATGACCAGAATTCAACATCAGAGTCAGTTATTGTACAGTGAAATGGCATGTGGCAGGGAAGGTTTCCTGTACCTGACCGTTCGGCAGCGAGGTTGTAGCAGTCTGCTAGAGAAAGTGCTTCGTTGTCTGTCCAGCTTGTGGTGGAGGGGGTGATCAGGATTGTCCGTGACGGATCACAGTTTATTTAGTGTCCTCTTCTCCACCACAGTCTCAAAGGTCTCCAGCCTGAGACCAATTACAGAGCCAGCCTTCTTGATAATGTCAAGTCTGTTGGTGTCACTGGCTCTGATACTGCTACCCCAACAGACAGAAGCAAGGAGCAGAACGAAACACTACCCCACCACAATAAGTGAAATCTAAATAAGATGAAATATCTTAAATCATGGATGCCAGTCCTTGTTTTTTTATGTGACGAGATATTTCTTCCCACGCAATATTCATATAAGACCGTTCTACCCAGCCAGTATGCCCATGTGAGCCCCACCAAAGGTTAGATCTGAGCTGTCTTATGGGTCCCATGTGGGCTTGTCCATGGGTTCCACGTTGGCCCCATCTGTGTTTGCCCACGTGGACTTTACCTGTTTACCTATTTCCTTGCAAATTTGCTAACTTTTTCTTGTAGTTTTGGAACTTTCTCATAAATTTGCCACTTTTTAACTATAGTCTTGCAACTTTTTCCTCATAAATTTGTAACTTTTTTCCTTGTAAATTTGTTATTGTAAATTTCTGAGTTTTTCACATATGTACATTTGTGGCGTTATTCTTGTAAGTTTGGAACTTTCTCAAATGTAACTTTTTTTTAACTGTAAATATACAACTTTTTCTCATAAATTTTCAATGTATTTACTGATACATTTGCTACTTTTTTAAGATTTGCAACTTTTTCTAATTTTTTCCTCATAAATTTGTGACTTTTTTGCATAATTTTGCCTGTGGCATGTGTTACTGAGACCTGCTCCTCCAAATGAAACCCACGTGGGGGCCAGATAAAGTCCATGTGGGCAAACACAGAGGGGCCAACATGGAACCCGTGGACAAACCCACATGGGACCCATAAGACAGCCCAGATTTTAACCTATGGTGGGGCCCACATGGGCATGCTGGCTGACTACTTGTATCAAGATTTTTTTTATTTGTCTTAAACAGTTACTGACCCCTAATGTATGGCAATATTAGAAAATAGATGAATTATCTTTTTTTTTTTTTGACTGGACAACAGGGCAAACTCAAGAAGTCAAATCCAATGTTAATAAAAACAATTGATCCGAAATAATGTTCTGTCTACTGAGCATCTGATTTTGACCAATGAGACATTCTTTCCTCAATTTTGCTATGACTCTGATGCAGAGATACAGAATCCTATTAAAACTATTTCAGATTCATCTTGTTTTTCCCCCTTGTTCAGAGAGATACGATTTGATATAAAATTGAGCAGAATTGCTGCCATTCTTGAAACAGGACCCAGAGGTGGAGGAATCCTTTCTCCTTATACGGTGTGTTCTTTACTTCAGTTTCAAGTCACTCTGTGGTCATTTTTAGAGGCTCATACAGTAGCACACTTCCTCTCTTTGCACCCTGCCATATACTTTCTGTAGATCCACAAAGAAACAGTGCAAAATGTGGTGCAGCCTGTAGAAAATTCAACTGCAATTTTTCCCCCTGCATGTAAACAATTCATCCAGGTCTAGTGCCAAATATTCAGCCTGCAGAGTTCCATTTTCATTCTGTTTCTGTCACTTCAGGCAGTAGTGCCAAGCTCATTTCATGAATGAGGCCCATCACAATGTTATGAAGTGTTTTAAGCTCCCCATGAAGATCAGATGTGATGTTTATGGTAGCTGTTGTATTTTTGGAAGCTGACAAGAGCAACACACCATCATTGCAGCACAGCTTATTTGGGATCTCAAGTCATATACACTACTCAAAAAAGTTAGGGATATTTGGCTTTCTGATGAAATTTATGGAAGAAGTAAAAAGTTCACGCTACAGTAATATTATATCATGAAAGTAGGGCATTTAAGTAGAAGCATGCAATGGTGATTTCCTCATCTCAAACAATTTATTGAAACAAAAGCCAACAACAGTGGTGGGTATACCACAACAAAACATGTCACCGTCTCAATAACTTGTCATGTGCCCTTGAGCATCAGTTACAGCTTGGCAAAGACATCTCATGCTGTTCACAAGTTGACTTATTGTCTGCTGAGGCATGGCATTCCACTCTTCTTGAAGGGCAGCCCTCAGGTCATTGAGGTTGTGGGGTGCAGGGTTGCAGTGGCGTAGCCAGGAATTTGTGAAGGGGAGGGCTGAACCCCAACCACCATTCCGAACGCCCTGGATGTTCGTCTGGGGCGAAGCTTTAGCTTCAGCCCCCTGTCAACTACAGATTTCTTAACATTTCCAATGCAAACTACTCAAAACCTGCTCTTTATTTACATTTTTCTTTTCTTTTTTCTCCCTTTTTTCTTCTTTTTCGGGGAGGGGAGGGGGCTGCAGCCCACTCAGCACCCCCCTCCCCCGGTTACACCCCTGATGAGCCTCTACACAGCGACTCAATTGATCCCATAGGTTTTCTATGGGATTCAGGTCAGGAGAAAGTGCAGGCCACTCCATTTGAGGTACCCCAGCCTCCACCAGCCATTCCCTAATGATGCGACCTTGATGAGCTGGAGTATTGCCATCCATGAAGATGAAATTAGGCCTGTGTTGTTCATGCAGGGGCACAGTGACTGGATTAATGATGTTATTCAGGTAGTATCGGCTTGTCATTGTACCATTCACAAGGTGTTGGGGCAGTTGTGTATTGACTAGACACACTTGCCCAGACTGTAACACCACCACCAAAGACTCATCTGGTGACAACAGTGGCTGATGCATAGCACTCTCCTTGACATCTCCAGCATTATTGGCGGCCATCATTGCTGCTCAGTGTGAATCAACTTTCATCAGAGAACAGCACTGAGGTCCTTGTCCAGTGTAAATGCTCCCTGGATCATGCAAGATGATGACGCCTGTGCCTGGTGGTGTGGCCAGGTACCCTTGCAGGTTGTCTAGCACGCAGACCATGCCAATGTAAATGGTTTCGAATGGTCTGACGTGACACTTGGGTTCCTCTCACCTCCCTTAAATGTGCCTGAGTTGAGTGGCATTCATCATCTGGTTCCACAGGGCACTGTTCACAATGAAGCGGTCATCAGCGTGGGATGTGGCCAAAGAATGTCCACTTCTGTGCTTTTCTGTGACTCTTCCAGTCTCTCTATATCTCTGTTGCAACCTGCTGATGACACTGTGACACTCCTAAGCTCAGTGGCCACTTCCCTCTGAGAACATCCTGTTTGAAGTGTGGGAATGATGAGGTACTGTTGATCAATTGTTAGGTGTCGTCTTGGTCTCATGATGTCAAAATGTGAACAGCATGATGAAGAGGACTGTTTAAATACCAATTCTAATTGAACCAGGAAATATATTGGTTGATTCACTGATCAAACACCTGTTGTGAATTTTGCCGTGAAGCACCTTATTAGAGAACAGCAAGTTATGCAAAAAGTATTGAAACATTGAAGAGTTGGAAATGTGCATTCAAAAGGTTAGAGAAGGTCATTTTTTTTAAAAATTTTGTATACTTTATTAATCCCAGAGGGAAATTCAGGGCATCCATGTGGATGGATGAGGCAGCCACAGTGCAGCGCCAATCCCTTCACCATTCACACACACATTCACACGTAGTGCCACTTTAGAGTCTCCAAGTTCACCTGTAAAGGTTATATTGCATTTTAGGTGCATCCTGAAATTTCGCCTGAAAGCCGAATATCCCTAAGTTTTTGTGAGTAGTGTATTGTCATTGATCTGATTTTTCAAGTATGTATTGTGTTGCTTATCATGCAAAATTGAATGTTTTTACATCCTCAGTGACAATTAGATGTAGTTTTAAAGGCCAAAAATCATCCCTGTGTTGTTTTAGACCAGGGTTTATTAACCTTTTTGACTGCTGGGCCCAAATTTTCCAGTAAAAAGTAGCCCGCGGCCCGTTCAAATATTAACATTGTATTAGTTTAATAACTGATCTCATGCCTAGTTTGATTTGTATTCTATGACTAAATCAAATCTACTTACAGCTTAACAAGTTAAAACCTTGTCATAAAAGGCATGATACAATGTGATCATCCCATTTATTTATTATCCGTATGAAAACCTGCACATACAAGAAGACGCCACAGTTGTCAATTCATGGAACAAATCAAGCTGCTACAAGAATAGAAATTAAATAAAGTTTGAATAAAGTGCAAATGAAAAAATATAACCTTTTAATCTGTGAATGAATTTGATTCATTTTTCATTTGTTCATTTTTGCCTGGCAGAACAATAACAGTCACAATAGTCCAAGCTACAACTCCCTTTTTATATTCACCTCTTCCAAACAGGCTGTAACAATTCATGAAAGATATCAAGCTGCTGCAAGAACAAATTTAAAGGCTCAAGTAAGGCTTATTAACACAAAAAATAGATTAATAATAGAAGTTTCAAATTAAATAAAGTGCAAATGAAAATATAGCTTTATAACCTGTGAATGAATTTGATTATTTTTTCATTCATTCATCTCTGCATGGCATGCTGCATGTCTGAGGCATGTCCATGACACGGTGATTCACTGTATCGTTTCAGAGTGGGATGCTCAGCAGCCTCTCCCATCATCTCACAGCACATGTCCACAGCGGCAGGCGGCCGCTCTGCTGTGGTGAATGCCTGCTCTGTGCCACACGTCTGGCTACGAGGTAGCTGGCTTTCAAAGCACATTTCGAGTTACCAGTCAGTGACACGACAGAAGGTTTCTGCATCTGTAGCCCATGTTCTTTTCTCTTGAAAGCTTCAGGGCTTTGTTTGATAGCGTTAGCCCACACTGCACACACCGGGCTCTTGGCTCTGCCTCAGTTCCTCCATTCACAAAGCCGTACCAAATGAAGTCAAGATTGTACTTGTGCAAAATTTGACCCTTTTGGGTCTTTTTGGGTCAAATTTGACCCTTTTGGGTCAAATTTTGGTTTGACCCTTTGGTTTACTGTCATCTTCGCCATCATTTTTTTTTTTTTTTTTTTTAACTTTTCCATAACTTTAGCGGCTGGCTGCTGGCTGAGTGTCTCTTCTGTTTACATTGGAGCTTGTAAACATCTGACTTACGCATTACCGCCACCAATTGGTGGGAAGCTGTATTGCAACTCTCATGGACGTCAGTATAATCACTGATATCTCTGGTGTCTTCAATTGCCGTCCTGCGGCCTTCGCGGCCCACATGTGTTAAAGTGAAAAATTTTTGCAGCCCTCTAGGTGGCGCTCGCGGCCCACACTTGGGCCGCCGCCCTGTGATTAAGAATCACTGTTTTAGACCTTAATTCTGGGCGGCACAGTAGAAGAGTGGCTAGCACTGCGGCAGCACAGCAACTCACCCTTGGCCGGGGGATCCTGGTTTCGATCCCAGCCCCCAACCAATAGTGATCTGTGTGGAGTTTGCATGTTCTCCCCGTGTCTGCGTGGGTTTACTCTGGGATTTTTCCGGTTTCCTCCCACATGCCAAAAACATGCAAGTTAGGTTAATTGGCATCAAACTGGGGATTCTAAACTGTCCTTATGAATGTGAGAGTGAATGGTTGTCTGTCTCTCTGTGTTGGCCCTGCGATGGACTGGCGATCTGTCCAGGGTGTACCCTGCCTCTCGCCCAAAGATGCTGGGATAGGCTCCAACCCCCCCGCGACCTGAAAAGGACTAAGCGGAAGAAGATGGATGAATGAATGAAAATGGCTTCTGTGGCCCTCATTTTCAGAAACTCTGTTTTCTTTCTTTTTATCAACATTAATAAGCCTTTACCTGATTGGTTAATGGCAAAATGTAACTGTTTTACTTGGCCCATTGTCCCTCTCACCCCAGCTGCCATTTGAATGAAAAGTATGATGGCAATGAAGTTAGCAATTGAACAGAGCATTTAAATGATTTACCGTGAGCCTGAAGCATGGCTCAACAGTGTGGAGATAGTCGCTTCCCTCAGAAGTGGCTTTACCGCAAAAACGCAAACTTTGTTTTTGTCAAGCTGATTGCATTGATGTTAGTTATGATGCCAACAGGCCTCGCTAAACCTTGTCTGTGAGGAAAGGATCTTGCAGTCTGATGAGCCAGTAGCATGGGGGAAGAAGTGGTGATCATGGTGGTCTAACAGGAGCCTCTATTAGTGTTTTTCTGACAATAACTACTAACCTGCGCTGACCAGAACTTCTGTTTATCAGTAAATAATTCCACTGAGGTTTGGTCCAGTCAGTGTTGTAATTGTTAACTCTGATGCTAGCAGCTAGGGTCCCCGACTTATATGGGATTGTGGGCATGGACTTGGAGCTATATCACAGTCAACAGCACAGTGATGGGTAATTTAGGCGCAGGTTTCCATTTTGTCATGTAGGGAAAGTTAAGCCAGAAGAGCTACACCAGCTGCTGCCATTGTGTGTAAAGACAGGTTTTAAGATTTTCACTGTAATCATGTGACCCAAGAGTGCACTTTAGAAGATCAAAAACCACAAGCACAAGCTTAAAAGCCAAGTCCGCCTTCAGAATGCTAGTCTTTCTGAGAATCAACTCAGTTTTCAGTGTGATTCAAACTCAAAAGACATGCTCCTTTTTTATAAACGATGACCCATGGTTAATCCCCCACTGCCAAGGACCCCAGCTGTCTTTCACAGCACCCAATTAAAAAGTGGTCGGGAGTTTGTACGTATGGAAGTCACGGGACGGGTGGTGTATCTGTTTCAAGGGTATTTGTGGGCGGGTAAATCCACAATGTTCCATTCCACTGAGCGTCACCCGGTGACATCCACACACATCCAGGCAGGCTTGGTCACTTAGAAAGCAGCCATCCATGAAGAAGCATCCCACTGCAGGAGGAAGAGGTTGTCCAGATCTGTCTTCCTGCCAAGAGGAGCATCCATCACAGAAAGGCTACAGAATGTGATGGGAGGCTGCTCTATTTTTACCTTCCTTAGCACTTCACTGAGCTGCAGCCTTCACACAAATGTCGATCAATCAGAGCCAACACTCACAATCAGCCAAGGATGTAACAATAAGCAGGTTTCATTTTGGAGTAAGATCCTGCAAGACATTGTCATCATTTGGGAAGGGCTGTCTTTTGCTCCTTTCATTTATTGTATTTTCATCTATTTTCTTAAGAGATTAAATGATTAAATGTTTTTTTTCTGTCCCAGCTGAACTGAAGCAAATTTTTTCCAACCTTTAATATATCAGGGTTTATACACTTTATAAGTTGAATGTACTTGGAATTCTGCTTTTGTCAGAGGATGAGGGCTTGCACCAGACTTGAACCAAGGGTTGATTAGCGTCATGAGAGTAACACTGCCAAGACTCATTTTGACATTGATGTCAGCTCATGTTCTGTTTGATTCTTGGCCTGGTCCTTTAGTTCAGTGAGCAGTCAGAAGAATGAGGAGCATAAAGAACTATCATGGAAATGGGGTTTTAAGAATAATCAAGTTTGGATTAAAATGTTATTCTGATTATTGGAGATTCTTCACCCAGCAGTATTTGTACAAAATTTTATCATGTACCCAATAAATCCTAGATGGAAATGCGCGTTGGATTAACTCATGATTCATTTAAGACACAACTCAAATTAAGTATATCTACATGTGTATATATACAAATATACAGTGGCGTGAAAAAGTGTTTTCCCCCTTCCTGCTTTCTCATTTATTTTTTTTTTTGTGTTTATCACACTTAAATGTTTCAGATCATCAAACAAATTTAAATATAGAGATAAGGCGGCACGGTGGGGGAGTGGTTAGCACTGCGGCAGCACAGCAACTCACCCTTGGCTGGGGGATCCTGGGTTCAATCCCAGCCCCCGACCAACAGTGATCTGTGTGGAGTTTGCATGTTCTCCCCGTGTCTGCGTGGGTTTACTCCAGGATTTCTCTGGTTTCCTCCCACATGCCAAAAACATGCAAGTTAGGTTAATTGGCATCAAACGGGGGGATTCTAAATTGTCCTTAGGTATGACTGTGAGAGTGAATGGTTGTCTGTCTCTCTGTGTTGGCCCTGTGATGGACTGGTGATCTGTCCAGGGTGTCCCCTGCCTCTTGCCCAAAGATGCTGGGATAGGCTCCAGCCCCCCTGCGACCCGAAAAGGATTAAGCGGAAGAAGATGAATGAATGAACAAAGGTAACACAAGTAAACAAAAAATGCAGTTTTTAAATGGTGTTTATTATTAAGGGAAAAAACATCCAGACCTGCATGGCCCTGTGTGAAAAAGTGATTGCCCCCTGAACCTAATAACTGGTTGGGCCACCCTTAGCAGCAACAACTGCAATCAAGCATTTGTGATAAGTGGCAATGAGTCTTTTACAGCGCTGTGGAGGAATTTTGGCCCACTCATCTTTGCAGAATTATTGTAATTCAGCCACATTGCAGGGTTTTTGAGCATGAACCACCTTTTTAAGGTCTTGTCACAGCATCTCAGTCAGATTCAGGTCAGGACTTTGACTAGGCCATTCCAAAGTCTTCATTTCGTTTTTCATAAGCCATTCAGACGTGGACTTGTTGGTGTATTTTGGATCATTGTCCTGCTGCAGAAACCAAGTGTGCTTCAGTTTGAGGTCACGAAGAGATGACCGGACATTCTCCTTCAGGATTTTTTGGTAGATAGCAGAAAATATGCTTCCATTTACCACAGCAAGTCTTCCAGGTCCTGAAGCAGCAAAACAGCCCCAGACCTTCACACTACCACCACCGTATTTTACTGTTGGTATGATGTTCCTTTTCTGAAATGCTGTTACTTTTACGCTGGATGTAATGGGACACAAACCTTCCAGAAAGTTCAACTTTTGTCTCATCAGTCCACAGAGTATTTTCCCAAAAGTCTTGGGAATCATCAAGATATTTTTGCTGAGCACTGGTTTTTGTCTGCCATCTACAGTAGTAATGTGAAATGCTTGGTACATCTGGGTTTATTTTTTTTTTCATACTTTTTGATCAATCACGTGACAGGTGCAGATCTGCGACATCAGCCACAGGAGAGGCAGATTATATAATCCTTAAGGAGTTAATTTATCAACAGAAGTCACCGCAAAAGACTGTTCAACAGTTTCCTCTTTTCTTAATCTTTTTGTTGATATTTTGTCTCTGTTAAAATAAACCTACCATAAAAATTATGGACTGTTTCACAAATTCAGCAGGGGATCAAATAATTTTCCACCTATTTATATATATATATATATATATATATATATATATATATATATAATATATTTTTTCAAAACCAAAATACTTGCAAAATTCCATTTCTTTCTTTTAGGAACCTGTATGGTGTGTGTGTGTGTGTGTGTGTGTGTGTGTGTGTGTTGTGTTTCAGTTTTGTTTATATTTTTGTTTGAACTGATTTTTTTTAAAAAAAAAGATACATTTGATATTTGTTTCCATAGAAAGAGCACACATTTTGCCCATTATTGCAAGAGTAAGGCAAGGTGCCTTTTTTTTCCCTTTATTACATTTTAGGCGAGACTTCAAACCACAGCTTTAACTGCAGTAATTGGTCCAAAATGTTCTGAATTATTTTATTACCCTTTAGAGTGGAAGAACTCAATCAATGTTTCTACAGAAAGCAAGGAAGAGCATTATGTGTTACTACACAATAGGGGAAAAAACGTCACTAAAAGTATTTAAATGTGACACACTTCGTATGTGCCAAGAGTGGTCCACAGTGCTGTGGTATTGGCAGGGAGTTGTGGTGGATGGATATATCCTACAACTCTTCTCATGTAATTAACTAGGAAATAATCTACACCTAAATCAGTGGGCTGTGCCCTTTACAATGCTAAAGGCATATTTTTAGGAAATTTTTTGGTCACTTTGGTACATACAGTACAGCTGGTATATTTGCAACATTGCAAATATGCTGCCATTTTTACAGTTTTCCTGCACGGTCATATTCAGAAAAGGTCAAACTATAACATTTTCATATTGACTAGATGCATATTTGTGATAGATTACCGTCAACCCTCGCACGCACGCACGCACGCACGCACGCGCACACGCACACACACACACACTCTCTTCTAGCAGCAGTTATCTCTGACAGCTCTGAATATGTTAAGGTTGTGTTTACAGCATAATCCAATTTGATGGGAATAAAGCAACTGAGAAAAAGGTATACCTGTATGGAGAAAGATATTATTTTTTTTAAGGTTGACTTTTGTGCTGTACTGCCTCGGGCAACTCAAGAGTTCTCCATGCTTCAGCAGGAACACTGGATGGCGAGGTTACAGCTGTGTTCTGCAGATGGAGCAATTTCATTCTATAAAATGGAATGTAAAAGTTTTGTGGGCTACATCTTCTGATAATTTTTCTCCTTGTATTATATGAGTGCTCAGAGCCATGAAGTGAATCTGTCAGGAAACAACACCTTGTTGACAAATGGGCTCTGACAGCACACACACACCTTGGCCATGCACAGTGGTGTGAAAAAGTGTTTGCCCCCTTCCTGATTTCTCATTTTTTTTTGTATTTTTGTCACACTTAAATATTTCAGATCATCATCCATCCATCCATCCATCCATCCGTCTTCTTCCGCTTAATCCTTTTTCGGGTCGCAGCGGGGCTGGAGTCTATCCCAGCATCTTTGGGGGAGAGGCGGGGCACACCCTGGACAGATCGCCAGTCCATCGCAGGGCCAACACAGAGAGACAGACAACCATTCACTCTCACAATTTAGAATCCCCAGTTTGATGCCAATTATCCTCACTTGCATGTTTTTGGCATGTGGGAGGAAACCGGAGAAATCCCGGAGTAAACCCACGTAGACACGGGGAGAACATGCAAACTCCACACAGATCACTGTTGGTCGGGGTTGGGATCGAACCCAGGATCCCCCGGCCAAGGGTGAGTTGCTGTGCTGCCACAGTGCTAACCACTCCGCCACCGCGGTGCCCACAAAGAGAGCACAAGTAAACATAAAATGCAGGTTTTTAAATGAAGATGTTTATTATTAAGAGTAAAAAAAATCCAAATCTACATGGCCCTGTGTGGAAAAAGTGGTTGCCCCCTAAACCTAATCATTCAGTCACATTAGAGGGTTTTCGAGCATGAACCGCCTTTTTAATGTCATGCCACAGCATCTCAATCAGATTCAGGTCAGGACTTTGATTAGGCCACTCCAAAGTCTTCATTTTATTTTTCTTAAGCCATTCAGACATGGACTTGCTGGTGTGCTTGGGATCATTGTCCTGCTGCAGAACCCAAGTGTGCTTCCGCTTGAGGTCACGAACAGATGTCCGGACATTCTCCTTCAGGATTTTTTGGGAGACAGCAAGTCTTTCAGGTCCTGAAGCAGCAAAACAGCCCCAGACCATCACACTACCACCACCATATTTTACTGCTGGTATGATGGTCCTTTTCTGAAATGCTGTGTTACTTTTACACTGGATGTAATGGGACACACACCTTCCAACAAAAAATTCAACTTTTGTCTCACCAGTCCACAGAGTATTTTCCCAAAAGTCTTGGGGATCATCAAGATGTTTCCTGGCAAAACTGAGACGAGCCTTTATGTTCTTTTTGCACAGCAGTGGTTTTCATCTTGGAACTCTGCCATGCAGGCCATTTTTGCCCAGTCTCTTTCTTATGGTGGAGTCATGAACACTGACCTTAACTGAGACAAGTGAGGTCTGCAGTTCTTTGGATGTTGTTGTGGGGTCTTTTGTGACCTCTTGGATGAGTCGTCGCTGTGCTCTTGGGGTAATTTTGGTCAGCCGGCCACTCCTAAGAAGGTTCACCACTGTTCCATGTTTTCGCCATTTGTGGATAATGGCTCTCGCTGTGGTTTGCTGGATCCAGTCCCAAAGCTTTAGAAATAGCTTTATAGCCTTTTCCAGACTGATAGATCTCAATTATTTTGTTTCTCATTTGTTCCTGAATTTCTTTAGATTGCAGCATGATGTCTAGCTTTTGAGGATCTTTTGGTCTACTTCACTTTGTCAGGCAGGCCCTATTTAAGTGATTTCTTGATTGAGAACAGGTGTGGCAGTAATCAGGCCTGGGTGTGGCAAGAGAAATTGAACTCAGCTTTCCAAAGATGTGATAAACCACAGTTAATTCATGTTTTAACGTGTGGGGGGTGGGGGGGGCAATCACTTTTTCACACAGGGCTATGTAGGTTTGGATTATTTTTTTTTACCCTTAATAATAAACACCTTCATTTCAAACTGCATTTTGTGTTTCCTTGTGCTCTCTTTGTCTAATATTCAATTTTGTTTGATGATCTGAAACATTTAAGTGTGACAGACCAGAAAAAATGAGAAATCAGGAAAAGGGTAAACACTTTCTCACCACTGTATATATCGGTATAAGACATTTTCAGACAAGGTCATTGTGTTATTTTCAATGCCAAACCGTAGCATTTAAGTAACCAATTAAAATTTAGATTGATTACTAGAATTTACGGAATATGGACAATGTTATCAAATAACTCCTAATAAAAATCAGTCACTAAATTGCGAAGGACAGTTTCAACTTGTGAAAACATCACAGGAAAAATAAATTTCTAAAAGATGTGAGTTTATGTCTAGTATGATTTTTATGAGTCCGATATGAAGCCTAATAACAGTCGCAGACATCTGTCCATCACAGCTCAAATATAAATTTAAGTTATATTTAAGTGTTTTTCTGTAACGTCTAGACATGAATGAGGAAATATCTCTGGAGAGAAAAAACCTGCTATGTCTAAGTAAGTCAACATGCCTGAACACCGACATAAAAACACTGTTTTTAGAATAATTTAACATCTTGAATAATTAATGGCTCACCCCACCACCACAGCCATCAGACAGATGAAAACTTATCTTGAATATATTTGTTTGAGATTATTTCTGAGAAATTTTTTTCTTGCAGAAGACAAAAGTTTTTGCTACCGGAATAACCAACAAAGATCTTTATTATGGCAAGAGTGTTCACTCTGTCAGTCTGGAAAGATTCTTTGAAGAGTTAAATGTACAGACCAGATTTTGGATGACCGTGGTCATCCAAAATCACACTATAACACAGGTCAAGTCCTATAAATATTTGGGAGTGTGTATCGACAATTCATTAACGTTGAGTACACATATTGATTACCTCTGCAGCAGACTGCAACAGCGGCTGCATTTTTTGTGTAGATTAAGAATTCATGGCGTCGATAAAAGGATTATGTTAATATTTTACCAGGCTGTTTTGGAGAGCTGTATTAGATACAGCATCACAGCTTGGTTTGGCAACCTCTCTGTAATGCGAGAGAACAGAGTGCTGCATCTAATTCATACTGCATGGAAAATCATTGGATTTAAAGAGTATGTATCATGCAGACCATATACGAACAGACAGCCTGTAGACAAGCCCAAAAAATAATTAGTGACTTGAGCCATGTACTAAATAATGAATACGAGCTGCTGCCCTCAGGGAGGAGATACAGAGTCCCCAAGTGCAGGTTCAACAAATATAAGAACTCATTTATCCCGACGTCAGTAAAACTTTTAAACTTAAATAGACACGCCAGGGACACTTATAATTCCTGCTCTTAATGACTGCTGTTATATATTTATTTATGTATGCATTTCGGTTTTTAGATTTTAAGGATTACATTTTGTTATTTGCATTATTTATTGTGTTTTACTTCATTTACAGTATGTCACAAAAGTGAGTACACCACTCACATTTTTGTAAACATTTTATCATATCTTTTCACGGGACAACACTGAAGATATGACACTTTGATACAAAGTAGTCAATGTACAGCTTGTATAACAGTGTAAATTTGCTGCCCCTTCAAAATAACTCAACACACAGCCATTAATGTCTAAACCGCTGGCAACAAAAGTGAGTATACCCCTAAGTGAAAATGTCCAAATTGTGCCCAAATAGCCATTTTCCCTCCCCGGTGTCATGTGACTCGTTAGTGTTAGTGAAGGTCTCAGGTGTGAATGGGCAGCAGGTGTGCTAAATTTGGTGTTATCGCTCTCCCACTCTCTCATACTAGTCACTGGAAGTTCAACATGGCACCTCATGGCAAAGAACTCTCTGAGGATCTGAAAAAAGAATTGTTGCTCTACATAAAGATGGCCTAGGCTATAAGAAGATTGCCAACACTCTGAAACTGAACTGCAGCACGGTGGCAAAGATCATACAGTGGTTTAACAGGACAGGTTCCACTCAGAACAGGCCTCACCATGGTCAACCAAAGAAGTTGAGTACACATGCTCGGTGTCCTATACAGAGGTTGTCTTTTTAAAATAGACGTATAAGTGCTGCAAGTGTGTCTTGCCTATAGTCAAGCATGGTGGTGGGAGTGTCATGGTTTGATGCTGCATGAGTGCTGCCAGCACTGGGGAGCTACACTTCATTGAGGGAACCATGAATGCCAACATGTACTGTGACATACTGAAGCAGAGCATGATTCCCTCCCTTTGAAAACTGGGCCGCAGGGCAGTATTCCAACATAACGACCACTGCCTTCATAAAGAAATTGAGGGCAAAGATGATAGACTGGCCAAACATGTCTCCAGACCTCAACCCTATTGAGCATCTGTGGGGCATCCTCAGACGGAAGCTGGAGGAGTGCAAGGTCTCCAACATCCACCAGCTCCATGATGCCGTCATGGAGGAGTGGAAGAGGATTCCAGTGGCAACCTGTGAAGCTCTAGTGAACTCCATGCCCAAGAAAGTTAAGGCAGTGCTGGAAAATAATGGTGGCCACACAAAATATTGACACTTTGGGCACAATTTGGACATTTTCACTTAAGGGTGTACTCACTTTGTTGTCAGCGGTTTAGACATTAATGGCTGTGTGTTGTTATTTTGAGGGGACAGCAAAGTTACACTGTTATGCAAGTTGTACACTGACTACTTTATATTGTATCAAAGTGTCAAATCTTCAGTGATCCCATGAAAAGATATAATTAAATATTTACAAAAATGTGAGGGGTGTACTCACTTTTGAGATACTGTAATTCCTGCTCTTAATGACTGCTGTTATATATTTATTTATGCATGTATTTTGGTTTTTAGATTTTAATGATTATATTTTGTTGTTTGCATTATTTATTGTGTTCATTTATATTTTCTTATTTGAAGGATCTTGTGTACTACATCCATTGTGTATGCGTGGATCGTGTGGTTGCAGCATGGGTGATATGCCCAAGACAAATTTCCCCTTGTGGGGCAGTAAAGTTAATCTTTTTTATTATTATTAATCTTTTTAAGAGCATACAGTGATTATAAAAACAGTGTCACAATTACAGCTTTTCTCTTTTTTTTTTTTTTTTTTTTTTCTCTCCCAGAACACCCATACCGTCACCAAGGCCATCACTGGGCCAGCAATAGAACAAAGTCTCTGTCCAGTGCAAAAGCAAAATATCAAGTGTAGAGTTTGCATAAAAAGAAAACAAAAAGAAGAAGAAAAGGAAGGATAAAAAAAGGAAAAAAGGGGAGGGGAAGGGGAGTCAGTCTGGAGGCAAGGTTTGCAATGACTCAGTAATCTATCAAAGATTGCCATTTATGAAAAAATTTAGCTGAAGAACCTTTTACTGCAAATCTTATTTTTTTCTAATTTAAGAAAAAATATGACATCCTTAAGCCAAAGGGAAATAGAGGGGGGTTTAGGGGATTTCCATGTAAGCAAAATGTGGCGTCTTGCTAAGAAAGATGTAAAGGTTAATATATTTGACTGTGTAGAGTCAATGTGATGGAAGTTAACAGACAGCCCAAATACAGCCATGAGGGGGGCTGGAGAAATATTTTTCTCTAGAGCCTTAGACATGATTTCAAAATGGTGACCCCCAAATTTCTGTAACCTAGGACAGGAAAAAAACACATGACTAAGATTATAGGGAGAGGTGTGGCATTTTTCACATTGGTCAGCAATATCAGGATAAATTTCAGATAAATGAGATTTCGACCAGTGGGCCCTATAGCACTTTGAACTGTAAAAGTTGTAGCCTGGCACAAGGCGTGCTAGAGCGTATACTGGAGACAACTTTGTCCCATAACTCATCTTTTATGTTCAAACCTAGCTGCTGTTCCCAGGAAATTTGCGCTTTTGCAGCTGATTGACCATCAAATATGTATAGCTGTGCATATATTTCAGATAAGAGATTTCTGACTTGGTTTCAGATTTAGGAGATGGTAGGCTAGCGGGGGTTGGGGGGGTTGGCCCCATGGTTGGCTAGCGGGGAGGGAAGGGTGTGGAAATGTGAAAATGACGAGGCAGAGTTTATCTCACGAGTCAGGTTTATTCACATCTTCCAACATCAGCAAAGCAGAAAGAGGAAAAAACACAGACATTCGTCCTTTATATATCCAGGACCTTCAAAGCTCACAGTCACATTGCATTTTATCACAAGTAACAATGCATCTTTCCTTAAATCTTATAATATCCTTCTCATAGTCTCTGGCAGACCAGGAAATCCCCCAAGGCTATCTCTTGCATACCAAAGACTAAATTTTCACATCCTCCTGTTATCTCACAGGAGGCCCAGTCCTTTGTTCTACTTTGAGATGTGAAGCTTAAAGTGATACATATGTGCCCCACATGACCCCCCCCAAAACATCTAAGATGGAACAACAGAATAACAGTCTGCATGTCATGATAAAATCATTACACATTAACCCACGTGCTGCTTGGGCCTCAGTCTCCTCCCGTATCTGCTGTAAGTGGGCTTCGCCACTTCTGCGGCGCCATCCTGCTGGGGGGCTGTTGTCTGGGGGTGAGAACTGTTTGTCACTCCCTGTGGGTGTTCTGGGGAATGTCCCCGAGGGGGTCTGCCGCGCCGAGGAGCCCTGGCCAACAGCACATCCTCGTCCACCACCACAAAGGCAGGTTTGAGCCTGTTTATGCCAATCTTTTCCTTCCTGCCCCCCAAATCTAGCAAAAAATGCTTGTCCCCTGTTTCCAGCACTCTAAATGGTCCATCATAAGGTGGTCGCAACGGTGGGCGATGGGCATCGTGTCTGACAAAAACAAATTCCGCGTTTTTCAAAGCCTTAGGCACAAAAACGCGCGGAAAACTGTGGTGAACAGGGCCAGGCAGCGTGCCCGATCCCGTGCCACGCTCTAACCGCTGAGATGGGGAGCTATCTGGCGCAGGATTATCTGGGAGAAACTCCCCGGGCAGCCGAAGTGGCTGCGCAAAAACTAGTTCAGCCGGGGAGGCTTCTAAGTCCTCTTTAGGTGCAGAACGCAACCCCAATAAAACCCACGGTAGCCTGTCCACCCAATTTGCATCCGTCAGCGACGTTCTGAGAGCCGCTTTCAATGACCTATGAAAACGTTTGCATAACCCATTAGCCTGCGGATTGTACGCGGTTGTGCGGTGGATAGTTACCCCCAGGCTTCGGGCCATTGCTGACCAAAGTTCGGAAACAAATTGAGGACCTCTGTTGGACGTAATGTCCGACGGGACTCCAAAGCGCGCTACCCATGCTGTTAAAAACGCGCGCGCCACCTCCTCGGCTGTGGTTGCAGCCAGTGGAACCACTTCCGGCCAGCGCGTGGTGCGGTCCTCCATTGTCAGAATGTGTGTGCACCCCTGTGAAGGCGGGAGGGGGCCCACGAGGTCCACGTGAACATGATCGAACCTCTTAGCCGGGATGTGAAACGGCTCCAAGGGAGCTCTCGTGTGTCTGTGTACCTTGGCTCGTTGACAAGCCATGCAGGCTGTTGCCCACTCCTTAACTTGTTTGCGCAGGCTCGGCCATACAAATTTCTCTCCTACCATTTTGACTGACGCGCGCACTCCCGGGTGCGTCAGAGAATGAATCGAGTCAGAAACGCGACGGCGCCACGCGGCCGGTACCACAGGACACGGTCGCCCAGTGGAGACATTGCAGATTAGGGGGGGCATACAGTCTTGCAGCACCCTGTTCTCCAGCCTTAACCCTGTTGGTCCAGACTGGAGTGCGCGCACGTCCGCGTTGCCAACCTGATCCGCGGCCATGTCTGCATAATCTATCCCTACGCGGACTGGGGCCGCCACAGCGCGTGAGAGACAGTCTGCCACTACATTCAGTTTACCTGCCACGTGCTGAATATCGGTAGTAAACTCTGAGATGGCAGCCAGCTGTCTTTGCTGCCGGCCCGACCACGGTTCTGAAACCTTGGCCATCGCGAATGTCAGCGGCTTGTGGTCAACGAACGCGGTGAAATGGCGTCCCTTCAGCCAGAACTGGAAGTGGCGAATGGCCAAGTGGAGAGCTAACAACTCCCTGTCGAATGTGCTGTATTTTCGTTCACTATCGCGCAAAGTCCTGCTGAAAAAGGCGAGCGGCTGCCAAGCCCCGGCTACATGCTGCTCCACGACCACCCCTATGGCCACATCTGACGCGTCAGTAGTGAGCACTATGCGGGCCGTTGAGTCTGGATGTGCTAACAACGCAGTGTTTGCCAGGGCTGTTTTGACTTCCGAGAATGCTCGATCTCGCTCCGGAGACCATTCGATCTTATTTTTGGGTTTTTGTTTTTTGAGTGCGGCATACAATGGTTGCATGAGCTGTGCTGCGCGGGGGAGGAAACGGTTATAAAAATTCACCATTCCCAAAAACTCCTGTAACACCTTGACCGTTTGTGGCTGGGGAAAATTTGCTACCGCGCGCACTTTGTCAGGCAGCGGAACCACTCCTTCTGGAGAGACGCGATGCCCCAAAAAATCAATTTGCATCACCCCGAACTGACACTTCGCTGGGTTGATTATTAAACCGTGCTCTCCCAACCTCCGGAAAACTGCCGTGAGGTGGTTTTCGTGTTCGTCTTCGGATGCGCTGGCTACTAAGATGTCGTCCAGGTAGACGAATACGAAGGGGAGATCGCGCAACACCGCGTCAATCATGCGTTGGAATGTCTGCGCAGCGCCTTTAAGCCCAAATGGCATGCGCAAAAACTCGAATAGACCGAACGGAGTTATTACCGCTGTTTTGGGTATGTCCTCAGCGCGCACTGGGACTTGGTGGTAACCGCGGACCAAGTCTATCTTAGAACGCACGCCCCCGCCAAATGAACGGAAAAATCTTGAATATGCGGGATTGGGTAGCGGTCGTGCCCTGTGGCGTTGCTCAACCTGCGGAAATCTCCGCAAGGTCGCCATGAGCCGTCAGCTTTCGGGACCATGTGAAGTGGGGAAGCCCATGGGCTGTTCGAACACCTGATGATGCCCAACCTTTCCAGGTTGGCGAACTCCTCGCGCGCTATGGTCAGTTTAGCTGAATCCAAGCGCCGAGCTTTTGCAAAAACGGGCGGTCCGGTGGTAGTAATAAAATGTTCCACTCTGTGTTTAGCGACGGTTGCTGAAAATGTGGGAACCGTGAGTGCTGGGAACTGAGTGAGCAGTGTGGAACTTACCGCTTGCAGCTGTGACATTGGCTTGTGCTGTTGGCCGGGTCACTCGGGCTGTCCAGGGAATAGAATTAAAAGAAAGTGCATTAACCAGGCGCCTGTTAGCAAGATCAACCAACAAACCATGTGAGCACAGAAAATCAGCCCCCAACATATTGAAATTCACTGCAGCTATGACAAAAGTCCACTCAAATGTACGGCCGTGTAGAGACAGAAGCAGAGTCCTCTCACCAAAGGTCTTAATCTCTGAGCCGTTCGCTGCTGACGCCCTGGGACCTCTGGGAACCGCCAGCCGGTCAGCGGAGGAAGGCGTGATGAAACTCAACTGGGAGCCTGTGTCCACGAGGAATTGCCTCCCCGAGCGTGCATCCTTCAAGTAGAGCAGCTTGTTCTCCTCCCCGAGGGCCGCAGCTGCTACCGACCCCCAGTCTTGGCGTTTCCCGAGCGCTTGAACTGGCATGGTGGTATACATTTGCGTGCCTTCTCTGCAAAGCAGCGATGGTAGAAACAGAGGGTGTCTCCTCCGCGATCCTTGGCCCCCACCGCCGTCGTCGGTGGTTCTGCTACCGCCGTCTCTGGCCCCCCGCCATCTCCGGCCGTCGCGCCGAACTCCGTCGCTGCCACGGTGGCCGCGTGCTGTTTGCTGGCGTTGAGAATCCTGTGCGCCTCCTGGGCCAGCGTGCGGAAGTCCCGCTGGTCCAACAACGGCGAACTGGCCAGGGTTGCTCTCGTGGCCGACGGTAGGGTCCTGAGGAAAATGTGGGTGAAGAGGAAGTCGTCGCCGTCTGAGCCTCTCAACCTCAGCTTCAAGTGATACATATGTGCCCCACAAGGGAAGCTTGGAAACAGAGAAGAGGCACAATGCCTAAGCTGGAAGTAACAAAACAGATGAGATGCAGGCAAGTTATAAGTTGACTTCACAGCTGCAAATGTGGAAAAAATACTGTCTTTGTATAGATCCCTGAAATGCTTAAGGCCATGACTCTGCCAAATCGTGAAAGTGGTATCAATAAGGGATGGAGGAAACAGATGACTTTGTGTTACAGGTGTAAAAGTTGATGGTGACAAAAATTTAAAATGGTGTCTAAATTGAGGCCAAATCTTAAGGGTGGAGAGGACCACGGGGTTACTTGTAAAGTTGGATGGAGTCAAAGGTAGGGAGGAGAAGACTAGAGCCAACAGGGAAGAAGAGGAAAGTGACTGAGTCTCCAGCCTACACCATAATAACCCCGGAGAGTGAAACCAATGGATCAATTTGTGAATATGCGCTGACCAATAATAAAACAGAAAATTAGGTAATGCAAGACTACCGTCAAGTTTAAGCTTTTGCAAGAGTGAATGCTTAACCCTAGGAGTTTTACCGCCCCACAAAATGTAACAATTTGGTCAAGGGATTTGAAAAACTTTTTAGGTACAAACAAAGGAATATATTGAAAAAAAATAGAAATTTAGGCAATAAGGTCGTTTTCACTGCGTTAGTTCTACCTGTCAAAGACAGTGGTAGAGAATTCCACCTCTGCAAGTCTGCCTTGACCTGACTCATCAGTGGAGAAAAATTAGCAGCAAAAAGAGAGTTTGGAGTGCAGGTCACGTTGATCCCCAGATGTCTGAACCCCGACAAGCTAAGTTTAAAAGGTATGTCAGATTGTTTAAGTAACAGAGCAGAGGAATTTATGGGATAGCATTCACTCTTAGAAAGATTGACTTTATAGCCAGAGAAAGAGCCAAACTGTTTTAGGAGGGATAATATTGGTGTAATGCTAGTCAGTGGATCTGATACATACAGCAGCAGGTCATCTGCATAAAGGGACAACTTCAGTTCAATACCAGATTGAGAGACACCATGAAAAAGTGGAAGAGATTTCAGAGCAGTTGACAGCGGTTCAGTGGCTAAGGCAAAAAGCAAAGGAGAAAGAAGATACCCTTGTGTAGTGCCCCGCGATAATGTAAAATAAGTGGCGTGAGTGTCATTAGTATGAATGCTAGCCTGGGGGGGGAAGTGTAAAGAAGTCTAATCCATGATATGAATCTGTCACCAATTTGAAATTTATGGAGTGTACTAAAAATATAATTCCACTCAACTTGGTCAAATGCTTTTTTGGCATCGATTGAGATAACCTCAGAGACCGAAGAGAAATTTCTGGAAAAAAAAAATCACATTCAGAAGTGTGTGAACATTATAAAAGAGCTGGTGGCCTTTGAAAAACTCATTTTGTTCTGATATGATGTCAGGAAGACTCTTTTCAAGATGAATTGCTAATACTTGAGCTAAAATTTTGGCACCAACATTCAATAGAGACAAGGGTCTGTAAGCGGTGCATAATTCAGGGTCCTTGTCCAACTTCAAAAGAAGGGTTATGGAGGCCTGAGTCAAGGCTGGAGGCAGTGAACCTCATTCAAGGGACTCATGCACTGAAATGAGTAGAGGGGCAAGTTTACCTGTATTTTTTTTTAAAAACTTAACACCAAATCCATCGGGGCCAGGGGCCTTATGGCTTTGCATTGCTTTAATGGCTGCTGTAATTTCTTGCAAACTAAAGGGAGCATCAAGCTCACTAGCCACATCTGGGTCAACAGTAGGTGCACTGAGATTTTTTGAAAAAGGAAGTCATTTCTGCTGTTTCAGGTGGAGATTCAGATTCATAAAGAGAGGAGTAAAAGGATTTAAAAACTGTTTTGATAGTATTTGGGTCAGAAGTGATTGAACCGGTAGAGTCTCTGATTCTGGGGATCAGTCGAGATGTGGCTTGTCTTTTTAATTGATGAGCCAACAACCTGCTCGATTTATCACCAAGTAAAGTTAATCTAATCTTATCTAATCTAATCAGATAAAATCAGTTATCTGTCTATCAGTCTTACATTTCACTTATTTTAAATAACATTTTTCTTCGGAATGATATATTTTATTTAGTTTTATCATCTATTTTTAATCCTAAAACATGTTTTTTTAACAGCCATCTTCTCTCTAACGTTACATCTTTGACATGCAGTCTCTGCTCACAGACCAGAGCCATTCTCAAGACCCACCCTCTGTGGAAGGAATGATAGATTTCTACAGAATAGCTGGCAGTTTTAATGGGCATTTTTTGGTTTATTTTATGTTTTAATGGATCGTGCCTTTTTTAAAAAAAAAAAATTGCTTTCCAATACCGATCCAGTCATTTTGCCTGGATCAAACCCGATATCGATACTAAATATCAGAATCAGTGAGAGTGTGTATGTTAAAAATATACTTACACTGATAAAGTATGAAAATGAGTACCCAGTGACATGAGTTTTTTGATTTCTATAAAAGCCATTTTTATAGTATGAAGCTTGAAATCCAAGGAAATGCTGTATATCGTGGTAGTATCTAGAGTTGTTACACCCCTGGCTTCCACATGAATCTTCTCACAGATGCAATGTTGTCACATATTAACCAAATCCAAGCCTTAAACAGCATCTTATTTCAGAATATCGTAATCTTGTGTCCCTGTTACATACAGTAGTTGCATCAGTCAGAAACTAGTGAAATCAGGGTGAGGTTTTCAAGCATGGCAGTGGCATTTTCATTTGTTAAGATTAATTGAAAGAAACACATCTGACAATGGTTTAAGAGTAAAACTCTTGAAGCAGTTCAACTTTAATTTCTATTGTATTTACAGTCATAATTTCATTGTAGATAGTACATCTATGAAGATTATTGGGAAAACATCTGAATTTTCAGTTGCATGGTTCATTTTTCTCTTCCAGGGGAGTGGGCTGCATTTTCATTGAGATGATTCAAGGAGTGGCTGCCTTCCCTGGGATGAAGGACATCCAGGACCAGCTGGAGAGGATATTCCTGGTGAGTCACTGATGTTTGTGTGCATACCATGTATGGTTTCATGTAATTATATTATTAGAATAATATAGGGTTGAAATAGATGAAGGAAAAGTACTTTTAATTGTAGAACTGAAATCCTTGTTCCTAAACTGCAGTTCTTATAGTGATACACCAAAATTGCTTAATCAGTGACTGATAGGAAAGCGTTTAATGATGCAAGTAGCAAATACAGTGGCAACATCTACAGTCTCTGATCAATATCTATGTCCCACATGTAGACAGACACAATGTGCTTCATCTAATGCCACACAAACAATTATAACATTTCATATCTTTATTGGGCATATTCATTAAATTTTCACAGTGCTGGTGGAAAAAGTAAGTGAACCCTTGGATTTATTAACTGGCTGAACCTCCTTTGGCAGCAATAACCTCCAGCAAGCACTTCCCATAGCTGCTGATCAGACTTGTACAACATTCGGGAGGAATTTTTGACCGTTCTTCCTTAAAGAACTTTTTTGAGTTTGCAGTTGACAAGAAGTATCTGCTGGTGTGAACCATGCATTGCAAAGAAGAGATCTCTGAAGATCAAGAACTGATGATTTGCATAAAACTTGAAGGGATTGCAAAGTAATATCCAAGACTTTAGGTGTTCACCAATCTACAGTTAGACAAATTGTGTAGAAATGGAGATGCATTAGTACTGTGACTACTGTTCCTTGAAGTGGGTGCCCAGCCAAGTTAACTCCAAAGGCACAATGTTCAATGAGGTAAAAAAAAAAAAAAAAAAAAAAGAACCATAGAGTAACAGCTAAAGGCTTGAAGGAATCATTGGAACTGCTTAACATCTTGGATCATGAGTCTACCTTATGTAAAACAGACATGGTGTCCATGGCAGGACACCGTTGGGGGAAGCCTCTTCTTTCAAAAAAAAACCTAGCACTGCATTCCTGAAGTTTGCCAAAGAGTACCTTGGTACTCCATAACACTACTGGGAAAATGTTTTGTGGACTGTTGAAACAAAAGTTGAATTGTTCGGGAAGAACATGCAGTGCCATGTATGCTGTAAAAAGGGCAGTACATACCAACATAAATACATCATCCCAACAGTGAAATATGGTGGAGGGAACATCATGATTTGGGGCTGCTTTGCTGCTTCAACTGTGGGGAAAACTAATTCTCAAGTTTATCAAGGTATCTTACAGAACAGGGGGTTGTCCGCCAGCCCTTGGTACCGTAAGTGGTTAACATCAAACCCCTCCGGCACAGCACTGTGCCTGTCACAGTGGTGGCACTATCTGTTCATGCAGTCAACAGTGTTAAAGGGTTAAATCCATCTCAGTAGATGCAGGTCAGATTTGACCCAAAAAGTCTAAGTGTACAATTAAAATTTGTAGCACCTGTGCAAAAGTTTCATTTTTATGTATTTTGGGTGACTTCAGGAAAATTCTTCAAATTTCAGGCTAAAAGAATTACGTTTAGGGTATTTTCACTGCTGTCAAATGTCACAATGGCCCAAATTTGACCCAAACAGTGTGTAAGGGTTAAGGTTTCTGCCTGTTAAAAGGGAATTCTTCCCCTCAACTGTTAGCAAGTGCTTAAACATTAAGTGATCTTTTGGATTCTAAATTTTAACATTTTAGAGTTTTCATCCTTGTTTAAGACTTTTACTGTTTTTGAAATGTCCACTCTTTGACTACATAGTGCATTACATTTCACTTGATTGTGGGGATTGTGGGGATCGTGGGATCGTGGGTTCGATCCCAGCCCCCGACCAACAGTGATCTGTGTGGAGTTTGCATGTTCTCCCCGTGTTGCGTGGGTTTACTCCGGGATTTCTCCGGTTTCCTCCCACATGCCAAAAACATGCATGTTAGGTTAATTGGCTGTTCTAAATTGTCCCTAGATATTTGTTTCCTATAGGCCCTCAGAATAGAGGGTTAGTATTAATGAAAGCGCTTTGAGTGGTCTTTGTGACTAGAAAAGCGCTATATAAGTGCAGGTTAGTTAGTTAGTTAGTTAGTTGATTCCCATTTATTTCGAGAATGTTAAAATAACAACAAAACATAGTAATACATAAGAAAACTAGAAAAGCACTCAGAGAGCGCATACCTCCACCAATGCTCCTTTCGTTTGTCATGGATCACCTCCAAAATGTAATGCGTTTGTGTGTAGGCCTAGAGCCACTTGTGGTGAAAATTGCATCAAAGTCTGTCCATTAGTTTTGGAGTATTGTTGCTAACATACTGTGAGAAGATAAGAGCCTTGGCGGAGGTATGCATTCTCAGATCATCACCAAAATGTATTGGGGTCGTCTGTAGCCCAAGAACCACCTCTGGTGAAAATTTCATCAAAATTCATCCAGTAGTTTTTGTGTAATCCTGCTGCACAAATACAAACAAAACCGTTGGTGGAGGTATGCACTCTCAGACCATCACTAAAATCTAATCATCTGTTCCCCGTGCCATTTCACACTTTTCCTGAAAATTTCATCAAAATCCGTTCATAACTTCTTGAGTTATGTTGGTAACAGACAAACCAACCAACAAACCAACCAAAGCCACTGAAACCATTACCTCCTCCCTTGGCAGAGGTAATGAACATGTTCAAAAAGATGTGTGCATACAGTTTTAATCCCTATTTTTATATCTTGGCCTTAAGATGACTCGGGCTGTGAACAGGCCTTATGTTGACTGGAGAAAAGGGAACATGAAACAATGTGTTTGCATCATATATCCAGGGCTGAACATAAATGAAATGTCTACAACAGCATTAACATGAGTCATTATCACCCTCTGTCATTTGGGCAGGAATTTTAATTGAATTCTGTTGTTTTTAACCAGTGAACAATAATACGTGCACCATTAAATACATATTTATATCCATATATCATTCCAGTGAAACACTTGAATAGATATTTTGGTGATGGAAGGTCTCACAAATCTTTTAATCTGCTTGTTCAGTATCTCCAGTCTATATGAGTTCATTCCAAATCCCATAATTGTAGCTGAATGTAACAGGGCAGACGTGATGGAAAATATATTCATAGGCTGGAAGGGCCTGAATAATTAATGCAGAAAATGACTAAGATGAGAGCATGAAATGGGTTCACCTGGTGAAGAAGTCAAGTGTGGAGACAAAGGGGGCTCTCTGCTTTTTGGCCTTTGGGCTGAAGGCTGAAGATACACATCTGAAAATGGATGGATTTGTGATGAGGAATTGTGGAGGGGCGGCCCTGCAGGCTGGGGTCCACGTAGGAGACGGGGCATTAAGTCAGTGCTTCTTATCAATTATTTTTTATGCCAGAAGGGAAAAGTGGGGCTTCTGTAAGGGGTCCTCTGTGATCCTGGCTCACTCCCTCATACTCAGACACCCCACTGTGGTGGGAGGGAAGGGGAAGGAGGCCGCTGTGGGATGGCTACTGCACAGACTCGTGATGAGGCTCAGCTGCAGGCTGCTCCCCTACAGAGGTGCTCCCCTCTTTCGCCTTCAGATTCTGATACACTGTCAAAAAGGCTCACCAAAGAACTGCATGTATGCAAATCTATGCAGACATAAGAGTCAGGCCAAAGGTAGAACATTTACTCCTGAGAGAATTCTTTAAAAAAAAACAAACTATGAAATGTTCATATTAACATAGAAAATGTGTAAGAAATGAGAGCAAAGAATGGGTCCATTGATATAAAAGCAAAAAGGCTTAAAATTTAAAAGTCCTATTCACTAAAACATTGTGTGTTTGTGGGTTTTAACCTTCAAATATGCTTTCTTGAGACATATGATTACGGTAAAAATAAAATCTCTCATATACATACATATAGGTGCATCTCAATAAATTAGAATGTCATCAAAAAGTTGATTTATTTCGGTAATTCACTTCAAAAAATGAAACTCATATAGATTCATTATACACAGTGATATATTTCAAAGGATTTATTTCTTTTAATTTTGATGGTTATGGCTTATAGCTAATGAAAACCCCAAATTTGGTTACTCAAAAAATTAGAATATTACCTAAAATTAATTTTAAAAATTGATTTTTAATAGAAATGTTGGTCGACTGAAAAGTATGTCCATGTACACACTCCATACTTGATCAGGGCTCCTTTTGCCTGCATGAATTACTGCATCAGTGTAGCATGGCATGAATGTAATCAGCTTGTGGTGCTGCTGAAGTGCTATTGAGGCCCAGGTTTCTTTGATCGTAGCCTTCAGCTCGTCTGCATTGTTGGGTCTGGTGTCTCTCAGCTTCCTCTTGACAATAGCCCATAAATTCCTTATGGGGTTTAGGTCAGGAGAGTTTGCTGGCCAATCAAGCACAGCAATACCATGGTCATTAAACCAGGCATTGGTACTTTTGGCAGTGTGGGCAGGTGCCAAGTCCTGCTGGAAAATGAAATCAGCGTCTACATAAAGCTTGTCAGCAGAGAGAAGCATGACGTGCTCTAAAATTTCCTGGTAGACGGCTATGCTGACTTTGAACTTGTTAAAACACATTGGACCAACACCAGATGACATGGCTCCCCAAACCATCACTGACTGTGGAAACTTCACACTGGACCTCAAACAACTTGGATTCTGTGCCTCTCCACTCTTCCTCCAGACTCTGCAACCTTGATATCCAAATGAAATGTGAAATTTACTCTCATTTGAAGAGAGGTCATCTGCTGGTGTTGGTCCACTCTATTTTATCAAGTCCAAAGTCAGCACACTCATCTACCAGGAAGTTTTAGAGCACTTCATGCTTCCCTCTGTTGACAAGCTTTATGGAGATACTGATTTCATTTTCCAGCAGGACTTGGCACCTGCCTGTCATGTACTCTCAGCCTTGCGGCAGAGGAAGGTGAATGGAAGGACTCAGATACAGCCAGGACTTGCGTGCAAAGATGATTTATTAACCAAATTCAAACTAACACAAAATAAACAACAGCACAGGGGCTGAAACACAAGAGAAACAAAGGCAAAAACTTACTTATGGGGAATCTCAGAAAATAGCATGGGGAAACACGACCAGAAATCGCAAGCATAACGTTAATGATGCCACAAGGGACTGAAACTGACACAGACAATAAATAGAGTAACTAATGATTACAGATGCAGGACAGCTGGAGAACAATCGAGGGCTAAACAGTAACACACATGTGGGAAAGTGTCTACAGGTATGGAAAACATGAGAAGCTGGGAACAATAGGTAAACAAATATACACACAAGACCCAGAACCACACAAAGGACAAAAACAAGAGCAGGGAAACACAAAGACCACAAAAATAACAATAAAAGCAAGCAGGGAATGACACAACAGACCGGGGAAACACAGAAGGCAACAAGAAAGGACTCAGGGGAACACAGAAGGCAAAGAATGCAAAAATTATCATGGTAAATGGCATTCACTTATATAGCGCTTTTTCTCATCTCTGGATGACCAAGGCACTCTACAGATCCTGCTATCCATCCATTCACACACACATGGCGGCAGAGCCACCATGCACAGGTGTTGGCCTGACCCACCAGGAGCAACTGGGGGTTCAGTATCTTGTTCAAGGACACTTTGACATGCAGACTGCAGACAGAACGGGAATCGAACCCCTGACCCTCCGATCAGTAGTCGGCCACACTACACCTGCACCACAGCCGCCCCCCATCATGAACCAAACGGGAGAATACAGAGGACAAAAATGAACAAAAGGTGTGGACATGGTCTAAAACCATGTCCAGGTTATGACACTGCCAAGACTGCCAAAAGTACCAAAACCTGGTTCAATGACCACAGTATCACTGTGCTTTATTGGCCAGCAAACTCTACTGTCCTAAACCCCATAGAGAATCTGTAGAGTATTGTAAAGCAGACCCAAGACCCAACAATGCATACGAGCCAAAGGCCGCTATCAAAGCAACCTGGGTCTTCATGACACCTCAGCAGTACCACAGGCTGATTGCCTTAATGCTAACGCCACACTGATGCAGTAATTCATGCAAATGGAGTATTGAGTGTGTACATGGACATACTTTTCAGTCAGCCAACATTTCTATTAAAAATCCATTTTTTAAAATTAATTTTATGTAATATTCTAATTTTTTGAGAAACTGAATTTGGGGTTTTCATGAGCTATAAGCCATAACCATCAAAATTAAAAGAAATAAACACTTGAAATATATCACTCTGTGTGTAATTAAGCTACGGTGGTGTGAAAAAGTGTTTTCCACCTTCCTGATTTCTCATTTTTTTTGTATGATTGTCAGACTTAAATGTTTCAGATTATCAAACAAGGATGGCTTGTTTGGCACAGTGCAAATAAACACAAAATGCAGTTTTTAAATGAAGATGTTTATTATTAAGGGGAAAAAAAATCCAAACCTACATGGCCTTGTGTGAAAAAGTGATTGCCCCCTAAACCTAATAACTGGTTGGGCCACCCTTAGCAGCAACAACTGCAATTAAGCATTTGCAATAACTGGCAATGAGTCTTTTACAGCGCTGTGGAGGAATTTTGGCCCACTCATCTTTGCAGAATTATTGTAATTCAGCCACATTGGAGGGTTTTCGAGCATGAATCACCTTTTTAAGGTCATGCCACAGCATCTCAATCAGATTCAGGTCAGGACTTTGACTAGGCCACTCCAAAGAATTCATTTTGTTTTTCTTAAGCCATTCAGAGGTGGACTTGCTGGTGTGTTTTGGATCATTGTCCTGCTACAGAACCCAAGTGTGCTTCAGCTTGAGGTCACAAACAGATGGCCGGACATTCTCCTTCAGGATTTTTTGGTAGACAGCAGAATTCATGCTTCCATTTACCACAGCAAGTCTTCCAGGTCCTGAAACAGCAAAACAGCCATTACACTAAACAACCATTACACTACCACCACCATATTTTACTGTTGGTATGATGCTCCTTTTCTGAAATGCTGTGTTACTTTTACGCCAGATGTAATGGGACACACACCTTCCAAAAATTTCAACTTTTGTCTCGTCAGTCCACAGAGTATTTTCCCAAAAGTCTTGGGGATCATCAAGATGTTTCCTAGCAAAACTGAGACGAGCCTTTGTTCTTTTTGCTCAGCAGTGGTTTTTGTCTTGGTATTCTGCCATACAGGCCATTTTTGCCCAGTCTCTTTCTTACGGTGGAGTCATGAACACTGACCTTATCTGAGACAAGTGAGGCCTGCAGTTCTTTGGATGTTGTTGTGGGGTCTTTTGTGACCTCTTGGATGAGTCGTTGCTGTGCTCTTGGGGTAATTTTGGTCAAACGGCCACTGCTGGGAAGGTTCACCACTGTTCCATGTTTTTTGCCATTTGTGGATAATGGCTCTCATTGTGGTTCACTGGAGTCCCAAAGCTTCAGAAATGGCTTTATAACCTTTTCCAGACTGATGGATCTCAATTACTTTGTTTCTCATTTGTTCCTGAATTTCTTTAGATCGCAGCATGATGTCTAGCGTTTGAGGATCTTTTGGTCTACCTCACTTTGTCAGGCAGGTCCTATTTAAGGGATTTTTTTGATTGAGAACAGGTGTGGCAGTAATCAGGTCTGGATGTGGCTAGAGAAATTGAACTCAGCTTTCCAAAGATGTGATAAACCACAGTTAATTTAGGTTTTAACAAGGGGGGCAATCACTTTTTCACACAGGGCCATGTAGGTTTGGATTTTTTCCCCCCTTAATAATAGACACCTTCATTTAAAAACTGCATTTTGTGTTTACTTTTAATGTAGATTTGGATAGTCGGAGTATGATTAATTATAGTAAAATAAGGTAAAATAACGTAGAATAATATATATTGGCAAGTGTTGGTAGATGAACAAAGATGTCTTGTGGGGTGAGATAGAATTTATAGAAAATGGCGAACAAAATGAGCCACTATCTAAAAAGTAGATTTTTAAATTGTGGATGTAAACCCAAAGTACCCTTTTCTCCTTTGTGTGTTTTAGTAATGTATGCAAATGTGACTGGGAACTTCGGTTTCCCTCATTTTTTTCTGCTTATAATTTATTCAAATGAACCTGTGTAACACGGCGTTTTGTATTCATGTGTGTTCAGTTGTCTGCTTGAGGTTAAAGACAGATGAATATGAAAATGTGGAGGTATGCAGCTTGGTTGAGACTATGTGAGTGAACCAGAACATTAGTTCCCCCTGTCAGAATGGGCCTGTGGTTGGCATTTCTATCCAACCTGCTTTGCCGCCCCGCACGTCTGCTGCTGGGCTGTCAGGCAGATCCGAGTGTGGCTGCACAACCTCACAGACTTGGGTGAAGGGCACCATCAATGAATTATGTGGAGTCAGAGGCATCGTAAAGGCCACGTTGTTTGGAATGAAAGGTCAGCATCCATCATGGTTTGTGAGGCATCTATCAGCAGTCCAGTCAGTACACAGAAGTTTCTTCTGTTGGTGACCTGGAGTTTTTCTGCTGTTAGTCAATCCATCAGTGAAACAGGACATGTGTTTTAGTGTGGGAAATGAGAAAGTTGTTATACCTGCTGTAGCTCAGTGTAGTCTTTTGAAAATAATTGGTGGTTATATAGTGGAGATCAAAATTAGAGAACAATGTATTAATACTTGATTTATTCTAACATATGTTATTCTTCATTCTACAACAGTTAGTTCTGACTGGGCAGTTTGTTTGGACAATAGGGATTCCAGGAGTTACTATAATCCGCAATAATTGCACTCCAATTTCACTGGATGTGTATCACTCTTCTTCAAAGGTGTTATAGTAACCGTTAATTCCTAACAGTAATTTTCTATCAACTTTCTGACAATTGCAGTACTATTTTGGATACAGTACTACAATTATACTGCAATAGTAAGGCACTGTTTGACAAGAAATTATACATCTGTGACCCGGAAGTTCCACTCTTTTGAAAAGAACTGTTTCCTTCTGCCCATCATTAAGCCATTTCATATCTGTTTTAAAAAAAATAGGCAGTGCTAGAGTTTGATTTATTGTCTCGATTAACAAACCGCAATACCTTTGTGGTGATGGACTGTTTGGTCCATCTGAAAATGTGAAGAAAAGTGAGCAAAGTGTGCTAATCGCTACCATGCTCACTATTAGCTACTGGCTAGCTACGGTGTTCTGGTGACAGGTGTCATGCCGAGAAAACCATATCTGCCACGGAAAGCACCCCCTTCGTGGCTCTGGGCTCTTCTGCAGTACCAGCTCAACAGGTATATGTTTCATAAACACCTATTGCTTTTGCACTTGACAATATTTAATTTGTTTATGTGTGCATTAACTGAGGTTAATGCAGTTGCTGAGTGTGGATGAGGCTTACCACTGTGTAGCTATTTTTTACCAAGTAGATGAAGTAAGGACGCTGTGTGATTTAGTCAGCTAGACTATGACAAAAGTAACAGTTATTCTGCCTGCAGAGGTATTATGAACACAGCACACCACACCTTAGGTGTGTGATGTTTCACTCATTAAATGATAATAAACCTGTGACATTTCTGACAAAATCATCCTGGTATTAAAAACTAACTCTGGATTCATTATCTATACATCCAGTTTTTTACAGTGGCATTCAGTTTTCAAATTTAGGATTCAGGTATTTGCCCCCCTCCCCTCGTAAAAGGTAAATAACAAATTTACCTTTACCAAATTTACCAGAAAAAAATGTACAAATTTAGGAGAAAATAGTATAAATTCACAAGAAAAAAAGCAGCAACTTGATGATAGTCAAAAAATTATTTTAAAAAATCTGAAATTTAAATTATTTTAAAAAAAGTTAATTTTCCATGACAAATTTAAGAAAAATGCTACATTTTTGTGAGAAACTGAATTTAGGGGGAAAACAACATGGAGGAAATATTGCGTATTTATACAAAAAGTAGGCAAGTTTACAAGAAAAAAAATGTCGCTGATTTACAAGAAAAGCTGTAAAACTATGACAAAAAAGTTGCACACCCGAAAAAATGACATTAGAACCGTCACTGTGCTACATGAAACGCTGATGAAGTTTACTAAGGGAGAAAACAGATTGGACAGAATATTTGGAGCCCCAAAAATTGGTAGTGAGGACAGCTCTAACTTTAAATGAGTTTATAATGAGCTTTCTGTAGGTGCAGCGTTCTGCAGAAACCCCTACTTGACCGGAAAAGCAACAGGCTGGAGGAGGTGACAAATGCTGAAAGAAGCATTGCAACTTTTTAGTCATCAATTTATTTATTTTTTTAGTGCTCCCTTTATTGCAAATAAACCCTGAAACACCAACAAACTCAAAAGGCACAGTGTTAGGGTGATGAATCATACTAGGAGCTAAATCACTATACAGTGATACTGTAATAAGCCATCAATATCTCAGTGTTTGGGCACTGCCTAATTTGTGTAATGCTGTCTCGTGATTAAATAAAATGGGAACAGAAAACTAGAAATGTGATTATAAGCTCAATAATTACATAAAATAAATAAATCAGAAATGCATCTGTTCTTTCATTCAGCTATTTGGTGTTTATTTCTTATAGATCCTCTGTTGTGCAGTTGTGGTATTTTAACAGAGGATAGAAGATCTGAAAATGAGCTGTAGGGAAAATAATCAATGTCTTTTAATGTGGATATTTAAGAACAGCCTTCAGAGTGACTTAGTCTGTAATCTAAAGTGGTAAAACTTGCTTTTTAATTGAATTTTATAATTATCAAAATCATGACATTTTAAAAATACAGAACAGTTTAAGTTTAACTTGAATTTCGTGGGGATGACAAGCAATTTTTAAACACATTTATATTTAAGGACCGGTGGTTGGAGTAGATTTTGTTTGTACTTGATACATTGTCTGATTATTAGAAATGTTACTTTTTGTTGCTTGCAAATGAAAAAAAACAAAAAAACAACAACTTCTTCATACTTGCTTGAGTTGTAGATATTTTTTATTAATTATAATTTTATGATTATTGGGGGGGGGGGTTGTAACCCCTCTAACCCCCCCATGAATTACACCTATGACTCCAGGTGTGATGGTCTTGTGCCTTCTGTGTAGACACAAGCCGCATTACACCTTGAAGTTACTGTATTCATGATACCAAACTCACTCTTGAGTAATATTGCTTAATTGTTCAGAATTTGGGCAGCGTGGTGGAGGAGTGGTTAGCACTGTGGCAGCACAGCAACTCACTCTTGGTCGGGGGATCCTGGGTTCCATCCCAGCCCCCGACCAACAGTGATCTGTGTGGAGTTTGCATGTTCTCCCCGTGTCTGCGTGGGTTTACTCCAGGATTTCTCCGGTTTCCTCCCACATGCCAAAAACATGCAAGTTAGGTTAATTGGCATCAAACTGGGGATTCTAAATTGTCCTTAGGTATGACTGTGAGAGTGAATGGTTGTCTGTCTCTCTGTGTTGGCCCTGCGATGGACTGGTGATCTGTCCAGGGTGTACCCTGCCTCTCACCCAAAGATACTGGGATAGGCTCCAGCACCCCCCCCCCCCGCGACCCGAAAAAGGATTAAGCGGAAGAAGATGGATGGATGGATGTTCAGAATTTTACAGAATATTGGCTGTGGCTATACTGCTGTACTAGCATGTTTGTTTGTTTTTTTAAATAACCAAGGCACTTCAACACAAGCATTTATTTTGTAAAAAAAAAAAACTGGGAGGAGACCCCGGGGCAGACCCAGGACTCGGTGGAGAGACTATGTCTCCCAGCTAGTCTGGGAACGCCTTGGTATCCCCTCTGAAGAGCTGGAGCAGGTGGCTGGGGAGAGGGAAGTCTGGGCTTCTCTGCTTGAACTGCTGCCTCCGCGACCCGGACCTCCGGAAAAGCGGTAGAAGATGGATGGATGGATGGAAAAAAAAGTGCAAAATTGGAGAACAGTAATCACTGTGTCAGAAGAGAAGATTTAAACAATGTTTTTTAGGGCTATAGGATTCAAAAATGAATAGGAAGTGTAGAGGCCCTTGCTTTGAATGACTTCAGCACATCTGCGTCCACAGGACATCACTAGAACGATAAGCTAAAAGTACAATCCGGGGTGGAGAGAAGAACCAAACTGGAGTGTGAGGATAGACACTGTAATGATGATCATAACATGGGTTTTATCTCACTGCAGGGAACAGAGGAATGAGGGGAGGTGAACTACTGACACTAATGATGGTAGATGAGAGAGCTGATGAACATTATGCAATGAAACATAAATTGTAGATCATGATGGCAAATTGGAAGGAGGATTACAACAATAAAAGTACAGGAAATGCAACACAAATGTTTTCAAAATAAAACCAAACACAGAAACTAGGGATAACTAAGCAAAGATGATGATAATAATAATCATTGCCAGAGACCAAACCCAGACACTACAATTACATATTGTTGTTACAGTATGAAAAATTTGTGGTTATATCCTGCTTATTGTCCTGAGTGTCTGACTGAGGCTGCACACCAGAAAAGTCCAGAGGTCTCGGTTTGATTGGGCGGGGAATGCCAAGAATTTTCACACTTTGGTTTGGTTTGGTTTGCCTTCACACTGCAGTGGACCAAACTGCCGTCATGCAGTTACAACAACTGCTCATTTGGGGCACTGTAGCTGAAACTACCACTTACCAGGAAGAAAGCAGCTCTGCAAAGAAGAAAAATCCAGCTCATCAATTGGCCAGGACCAAAAAGGGAAATCCGTTCCCTTCAGCTGGGTTGTTTGTCCGCCGAAAATGAGACATTTTTTAACTTTTTGGCTTTCTCTGGTTAAAGGATTTGTTGGATTCTCGTGGTTATTTTTATTGTTATTTTCTACCCAAAATGTACTATGGTAAACGCCACTTTCTCTTCTCAGACTACGTGTTGCTGTTGTTACACAAACGCCGAGGGGCACTTTCTCTCTTTGGTCCACTGGATAGTCCTTTTGCATTCACACTGCAAGTGAAGCAATCTCACTTCACTTGCAAGTGAACTGAGACCCCTGTTTTCAGGCAGACCAGAGTTAACTTGTTTGGTGCGCACCAGAGTTCAAATGCACGTTCAGACTACACCAAACAAACCGACCTATCCACAGAAGTGGACCAGAGTTCCTTTGATCCGGACCAAACAGTGGCCGTGTGAATGCGTCCTGAGCAACCTTCTTGTGAGTAATTAGGAGATGAGGTACATGAGCAGTAGGCAATTTGATGGGGGGATGCTATCCCCCTTGTTAGCAAAGGAACCAAATCAACCCCCCTTGTTAAGCTGCCATCCCTCCATCTCATCCCACTTAAGAGGGCAAGAATACCATCGTAGCAAACTGCATTTACTACATGTACTCAAGTAGCTTTTTCACAAAGTTGTACTTCCATGACTCCTGTGGATTTTGTATGATTTACTCATACTAACACTTCTAAGAGGAAATGTCCCAAATTGGTGAGAAGAATTTATCACAAAAAGTTTGAAATTTGTAGGAAAAAGACACTGAACTTATTACATATTTAGCAGAAAAAGTTAGAAATGTCCAAAAATGTTTCCTAGAAAAACCTTGCTCAATGCATAGAAAATGAGAAATTTATGAGAGAAAACTATAACATGTATACAAATCTGCAGCCTTTGGACTTGACTTCATTCTTGTGAATTTATCATACATTTTACATGATTTTTTTTTTTCTTCAGTCAGCAACATCTACTGTGAAAGAGGCATTTTTTTTCACCAAATTGTGTCCACAAACGTCTGCACAAAAGTCTATATCAGCTAACTACGTGTAACTGCTATGGCAGTGATTCCAAAGCAGTTTCCTCACTGCCCTTCCCCCTTGTACCACGGTGGCAAATTACACCGAGGCTACATTTGTATCTTGTGGGGCACCTCAGTCACTGAGGACCCATAGCATTTACCTACACTACCCTATGGAGGAACTTGCTATGTCAGTTAATAGAAATAACGGTGATTAAAACTTGAATGGTAGTGTAGTGTGAAGAAGATCCATTTAACTCTTTTTATATGCTGTAACTCAGTTTACTCAGCTGAAAAAAATTAAATGTGCTTGAACGGTTTGAGTGAACAAACAAACAAACAAGCCAGACGGCGGCGAGCGGCGGCGGTGATCGGTGAAGTTCGGCTGCGCCGGCGGTGTGCGGCATAACCGGCCAGGCAGACGGCGGCAGGCGGTGGCGAATGACAGGGGTGATCTGCGGAGCTGAGCAGCGCTACTTGGCGGAGGAGCTGTGCAGGAGCTGTTGCGGCGAGTTCAGCAGCGGCCGGGCTAGTTGAGGCCTAGCCAGATTCTCTGTTTACTTCTATCTACAGGTCAGTAAGATGCCACCAAAGAAAGAGGAAATGGAAGAAATCAAAAAAGCTCTGAGCTTTATGTCAGATGAATTGGCCAAATTGACTAACCAACAGGACAAAATAATAGGCCTAATAGAACGGGTACAAGCCCTAAATTTAAAAATTCAAGAAAAAGACAAAAAAATTATGGACCTGGAGCAACACGGGCGTCTTTTGGAGCAACGCGTCGAGGATCTTGAACAAGGTTCTCGTATTGATGACCTAGTTATAAGTGGACTAGACATCAGATATCAGTCCTACGCCCATGCCACAGTAGGACTGAGTGGTGAAGATGCACCCATGAGTGAGTCAATGTCCTTAGAAAATCAAGTGCTTCAGTTCCTTAATGATAAAGACATTAAGGTAGAAGCCAATGCAATCTCAGCCTGTTATGCTCTACCGAAGAAAGATAACAAAACAAAGAAATCAATTGTGATGCGCTTTGTGAACAGAAGGGTAAAGAATAACATACTGAGGCAGGCAAAAAAGCTAAAGGAAACTCAAGTTTACATAAATGAACACCTGACAAAAAAAAAAAACGCTGAATTAGCACGACAGGCACGGATGCTAAAAAAACAAGATAAGATACAAGCAACCTGGACAAGAAACTGTAGAATTTGGATTAAACTAAATGGATCACCTGAGCAAGCAAAAAGTATTATGATCAGAGATGCTACTGACTTAGATAAATACAGATGAACACTGATTAGAAAATTACGAGCCAATGATAATCCATACTCATACACACGATAAGAATAGTTCTTTTGATACACCATGCCAAAGTACTTTAATAAAAATAACCAAAACAAACAAAAACTTATGACCGACTCAAGTAGACATCAATTATCCCCAGTTGGAGGAAGTCATTTGACACAGAATGAGGAAACTCAAACTCTGAAAACATACCAATATGCTGAACATAAACCACAAGAGATGGAGAATGATATTGATCCTGATAACCACTTTTTCAACAATATTCATAACCACTGTGAATGTTACACTGAAAAACAATTCAAAAGTCAAATGCAATTAGATGGTAAACTGTCAATAATACACTTCAATAGCAGAAGTCTTAACAAAAACTTTCCACAGATTCAGGACTATTTAAAACAGCTAGACAGAAAATTTACAGCTATTGCAGTCTCTGAAACTTGGCTTAACAAAGAGCAGCTCCCCTGATGGCAATAGAGGGATATCAGATGTTTTATATTAACAGAACTCAAAAAAAGGGTGGTGGTGTTGGACTGTATATTGATGACCTGTACAGGTGTAAGCTTGTAAGTGAAATGTCCTTAGCACTACCAGGGATTTTGGAATGTGTTACTGTTGAGATTGACCTAGACCACATGTGTCAAACTCAGGCCCGCGGGCCAAATTTGGCCCGCAGTGTAATTATAATTGGCCCGCGAGATCATATCAAATGTGCATTAGAGCTGGCCCGCGGTATATACTGTACTGCTAATACTACAAATCCCACAATGCTTTGCTAGTATGTTGGCACGCAGTCGAAACCGGCAAGCGCTCCTTTTTTCTGTTGACAGTCATTGACAACCATGCTCCAGTCACATCGGACAAATTAATTTCACCCTCCACAAAAATGGCCAAACGAAAGATGGACAACAGGAGCTTTCAAGACAGGTGGGAGGCAGATTATCTGTTCACGAATATAAAGGACAGACCTGTTTGTCTTGTGTGCGGAGCGAACGTGGCTGTAATGAAAGAATATAACATAAGAAGACACTATGAAACAAAACATTATGAAAAGTACAAGGACCTGGATGTAAAGCAGAAGCTGCAGAAGGTGGAGGAGATGAAAAGAAGTCTGGTTTGCCGGCAGACTATGTTCATGAAAGCAAAATCAAAAAGTGAAGCTGCTGTAAAGGCCAGCTTTATTGTGGCAGCAGAGATAGCAAAATCAGCCCGGCCCTTTAATGAGGGAGAGTTTGTCAAAAAGTGCATGGTCAAAGTTTGCGACATTGTGTGCCCAGATAAATGCAAGAATTTTTAAATGTGAGCCTGAGCAGAAACACCATGGCTGAGCGCGTGTGTGAGCTTTCCACTAATCTACATGAACAACTAATAAAAAAGGGAAAAGATTTTATCGCATACTCCCTTGCTGTGGATGAGAGCAGCGACACGTCTGATACTGCCCAGCTGTCAATCTTCATCCGTGGAGTAGACTTGAGCCTGTGCGTCACAGAGGAACTTTTAGGATTAAAATCAATACATGGCACCACCACAGGAAAAGATATCTTTGAAGAGGTATCCAAATGTATAACTGAAATGAGCCTGCCTTGGGATAAACTTGTGGGACTGACGACAGATGGTGCGCCCGCGATGTGCAGTCAAAAGAGTGGATTGGTCGGCAGGATTCAGGAGAAGATGCGAGAGGAAGATGCAGGTGAACTTACAGTTTATCACTGTATCATACATCAGGAAGCGCTCTGTGGCAAAGCTCTGCAAATGGAACATGTTATGAGCTCTATAAAACGAGTAGTCAACTTCATAAGAGCAAAAGGTTTGAATCACCGGCAGTTCAAGTCTTTTCTGGAGGAGTTGGATTCAGAATACAGAGATGTGCCCTATCACACAGAGGTGAGATGGCTAAGCAGAGGAAAAGTACTGAACAGATGTTTTGAGCTACGTGAGGAAATCTGTCAGTTTATGGAAAACAAAGGGAAGGACACAACAGAGCTGAGAGATAAAAAGTTTCTGTGTGAGCTTGCATTTCTGTCTGACATTGTGAGCCATCTCGATGTGCTTAACCTGCAGCTTCAGGGACGGGGCCACATCATCACAGACATGTACGCAGCAGTGAGGGCCTTTAAAACTAAGTTGTGTCTGTGGAAGACTCAGATGCTGCAAGGAAACTTGGGTCATTTTCCGTGCTGCCAAACCATGGTAGAGCAAATTTCTCCTGCTGTGCTGCCTAGCGCACAGTTTGCTGAAAAAATCAACGCGCTCAGCGCCGAGTTTTCCCGGCGATTTGCCGACTTTGAGGCTCAGAAAGGGAGATTTGAACTGCTCAGTAACCCGTTTGCGATCGACGTGGAAAGCGCACCAACCAGCCTCCAAATGGAGCTAATTGAACTCCAATGTAATGACATGCTCAAATCAAAATATGACTCTGTTGGTGCTGCGCGGTTTCCATGTTTCCTCCCCGACACAATGCCTCAATTACGCACCCAAGCTGCTCAGATGCTCTCAATGTTCGGCAGCACATATCTATGTGAACAACTGTTCTCTATGATGAAGGTGAACAAAACACCTCACAGAAGTCGACTCACTGATGAACGCCTTCACTCCGACCTGAGGTTTTCCTCAGCTCAGAGCCTGACCCCAGACATTGATGAACTTGCAGCTAAGAAAAGATGCCAGGTATCTGGCTTAGACCAATGTGCAGAGTAAATCAGAGTGTAGCAAACTGATCTTGAATATATCTGTTATTTATGCACTTTTTCTACTGCAAGGCATGGTCTGTTAATAGTTGAAATGTTGGATTTTTATTGAATGACATTATTATTTTTGGTTCTTTTGTTGTTGGCTTTGAAAAAGATTTACTTTAAAAAGGAACTTGAAAGGATACGGGGAGAGACATACTTTATTTATTTATTTAAATAAGAAATGAATACCACTGATGTGTCTTTTATTTCAAATTTAATTTCTCATGTGTTTGTAATATCAAGCTTTGGTTGTTCCAGATTCTGTGTTTAAGCAAAACTAAAGTTTGTTTCCATATGAAAAGGTTAAACATTACATATCAGTTGCAGTTAATTTTTCAATAAATATTGAGTTTGGCCCGTGACTTTACTTCACTGCTTAATTTTGGCCCACTGTGAATTTGAGTTTGACACCCCTGACCTAGACAAAACAAAAAATCTAATCATAAGCTGCATATATAGAACACCGGGAACTTGCATTGAGACATTCAGAGATAAATTAGTCGAGCTGTACAATAATATTACTAGTAAGAAAATGGTAGCAATTTGTGGAGATTTCAATATTGATTTACTGAATCCTCATCAACAAAATGTAGTTACAGAGTTCATGAACTCTATGTACAGCATGAGTCTATATCCCACAATAACACATCCCAGTAGAATCACAGTTCACTCTGCTACACTTATTGACAACCTGTTTGTCAATGTTTTCGATAAGAAAATAGAAAGTGGATTATTGATAAATGATATAAGTGACCACTTGCCAACCTTTGCACTTATCCATGGCCACACGGGGCCCAACGCAGAAAAAACTTCAAAATCGTTCAGACACAAATCACCAAATGCAATCAGTTCTCTTAAAGAGGACTTGCTGAAGCAAGACTGGACAGAAGTCTATGTATCAGATGTAAATGAAGCCTATGACACATTTATAAACATTGTAACCACTCTTTATGAAAAAAACTGCCCATTAGTAATAAAAAAGCTTAAACACAAATTTGCTAATAAGCCATGGTTAACCAAAGGACTACAAAAGGCGTGTAAAAAGAAAAATTCATTATATAAAGCTTTCCTAAAGAAAAGGACAAAAGAAGCAGAGCAGCGGTATAAAACATACAAAAATAAGTTAACATATATAATAAGATATAGTAAAAGAGACTATTACAGTAAAGAACTGGAGAAAAACAGAGACAATATTAAAAATACATGGACAATACTCAACAGTATCCTTGGAAATAAAAGCAGAAATACAAGCTACCCAACTAATATTCCAAAAAATAATAAAACGACTCAGAGTGTGAATATCGCTTCACCTGCAGATGAATTTAATAATTTTTTTGTTAACATTGGACCTAAACTGGCCCGAGAAATACCCACTACGGTGCCAACAGGTGATACAATATGCAATAACACTGCTGTAAAAGACTCCATCTTCATAAAGAACACAGACGAAAGAGAGGTCATTGAAATTGTTAAATCGTTCAAAAGTAAAACATCTACTGACTGTGATGGTATCGACATGCTACTAGTCAAAACTGTTATCGAATGCATAGTAAAACCACTGACGTATATCTGCAACCTGTCTCTCCAATCAGGTATATTTCCCAATGCAATGAAAATAGCTAAAGTAATTCCGATATACAAGACGGGCGACAGAGGGGAACTCTCAAACTATAGACCAATTTCACTATTACCACAATTTTCCAAGATACTTGAAAAAATATTCTATGAGAGAATTGACAACTTCATACTGAAGAATGATTTATTATGTGAGCAGCAATATGGGTTCAGACACAAGAGGACAACTGCATATGCCCTAATGGAATTTACAGAAAAAATATCAACAGCCATTGAAAATAAAGAGTATTCAGTTGGAGTATTCCTAGATCTTAAAAAAGCATTTGATACAGTAGATCATAATTTATTATTAAAGAAACTACAAAATTCTGGTATTAGAGGTGTAGCACTGTCCTGGTTAAGTAGTTACTTAAAGAATAGATATCAGTATGTATGTGTTGGCAACAAAAACTCAGAGTTGCTGAAGGTCACCTGTGGAGTCCCACAGGGTTCAGTTTTGGGACCATTATTATTCAATATGTATATAAACGATATATGTAAAGTTTCAGAAAAAATGGACTTAATATTGTTTGCCGATGACACTAATCTGCTATGCAGTGGAAACAATTTGGAACAACTTCTGGATACACTCGGGAAGGAATTAGGAAAGCTTAAACTGTGGTTTGATTCAAACAAATTAACGCTCAATTTAAGTAAGACAAAATTTATAGTCTTTAACAACCATCACAACAATCCAGTACCCAAACTCAGTGTAAATGGTGTAGAGATTGAAAGGGTATCTGAAACCAAATTCCTTGGAGTAATAATTGATAACAAACTGTGTTGGAAGTCACATATTAATTATATTAAAGGTAAAGTATCCAAATCAATTGCAATATTACACAGAGTGAAATATTTGCTGAATCAACCCACACTATACACCTTGTATCATTCATTAATACTCCCATACATGACATATTGTAATGAAGTATGGGGAAATACATATAAAACAAACATATATCCACTCTTTATGCTTCAAAAGAGAGCTATTAGAATAATCAACAAAGCAGCTTACAGGGAACCAACAAACCCACTTTTTCTTAAACAAAAAACTCTCAAGTTGAAAGATCTGGTTGACTTTAAAACCGCAATAATAATGTTCAAAGTGAAGAATTTATCACTGCCTGCAAATATCCAAAAGTTGTTCCAAACAAGGGAGAAACGATATCACTTCAGAGGAACATGTATATTTCAAAAGCCTACAGTGAGAACAACCACCAAGCAACACTGTATTTCAGTGCAAGGAGTCAGATTATGGAACGATTATGGACCTGAATTAAAATCATGTACAACGCTTGGACAATTTAAACAAAAACTAAAGGAAGAAATACTCCAAACATATTTACAAGACGACATGTAAACTCACATAAGGATTGACATATCCAGCCTGTGTTGTGTTGTAGCTTAGTTTTTTTTTTTTTTTTTCTCTCTCTGTGACATACTGTCTTAGATTTGTCTCGAATAGTAACTGCTTAACTTAGCTTAGTTTTCTTTTTTTTCTTTTTTCTTTTTTTTTTTTCTCTCAGTCACACTTTGTCTTAGCTTTGTTCTAAATTGTAATCACTCTTGTCTTGTTTACTCTTTTTTCTTTGAATTCTTGGATGGAATATGGGTGGGCAATATAAGCTGCGGCTTCAGCCATCACCCATTTCGGATAACTCACGTGGAATTGTTTAGTAGAAGGAGTCTTTGTCTAATTTGACCTTGTTGTTATATTATACAGTTTCTTTAACCTGTACTGTATTATCCGAAATAAATTCATTCATTCATTCATTCATTCACAAACGATTCAAGGCAATCAGTTTCCTCAGTCGCTTTTGAGTTGAACTAACTCATCAGGTTTTACAGTATACATACAAACAAACTTTGAACCATAACATTTTAAGGCAAATTGGAGATGGTGAGCAGAAAATGTTGTAAATGTCTGATGGCATTAGATGCAATGACCCTGGTGTCAAAAGCATGTTTCTACTCCTAGCTAACCTGATATTGTGAGACTTAAACCTTTACACGTAACCTTTACACGTAACATTTCTAAGGTTCTCATATATTTAAAGTCCACTTTGGATAATTACCTGCCTGTACAGACAGGGCTGAAGCACCATTCCTAAAGGCACGTTTTAGGTGTGTGTGTGTGTGTGTGTGTGTGTTGGGGTGACCTTCTGTTAATAATCCTGTTAGACAGTTTTTGCTCTAATGAAGGTGGATGTCGGAGCATTTGTTACCTCTGTAAATTTCTGCTTTCGTGGCTGTGCTGGATGTACAGAAAGCATTAAAAATCCAGAGTCCACCCAGCTTGTAACATTTGCAGAAGTAGCATCCTGTAGCACATGACTGTATTTATAGGTCCTCAAAAAGCTGTTTTTGTTTTTGCACTTCTGTTTTTTAATCCGCTGTTTCTTCATGAGGCCAGTTCGTCTGTAACAGCAAACCTCCACAGTCATTATCCCTGACAGCGTTAGGGCTGAGCCACTTTCTAAGTTTATCACCATACCTACAGCAGTGTGTCAGGGTCAGCTGGTGCTTTTATTTATCTATTCAGACTAAGGCTGCACTCTGCTGGGAAAATATAATTTTTTTTTTCTTGTAACTTTGTAACTTTTCTCTTGTAGACCTGCATTTTTTTCCAACAACTTTATTTTTTTCTGTAAATATGCAGTTTTATTCACATAAATTTTTGACTTTTTTAATAAATGTGTGACTCTTTGGTTTTTGTGAAATAAATTTAAAATCTTTTTATGGGAATTTGCCTTTTTTTTTGTAAATTTAGGGCTTTTTTCTTGTGGATTTGAAACTTGTTTCACAAAAATTCTTTTTTTCACATTGTGGAAGTAAATGATCAGGCGAGATGGACGAGCTGGAAGGTTGCAGGGTTTTATTTCCTCCAGCATAATGAGACACACATTGTAGCTAAGTGAGCTACTGTGCTGCTGAGGCATGTATCGCAAGCTCTTTTATACATGTTATACAGACAGAGAGAATGCATGGCACATTAGCGTAGTGATATACATATCAGTCAATACATATTATTAGCGTGACCAACTTGCGCCCAGATGTCGTCTCCCTAATCCCAGGATGTATACACAACAGTCCATTGTTCTGATTGCCCCCTGGGGCTCTCTGTCCGTATGTAAATTGTCCTCCATTTCCTCCAGCCCTGCTGAGTGTGAATAGTATCAGTGTGCTGGGTCACCACAACATAAATTTTTTCTTGTGAATTTGCATTTTTCTTGTTAATGTTACATCACATAGGTTGCACTATTAAACATGCAATGTTAAGGCTACAATTATATTAATTTAATTATTAATAATTAATAACTGACATTGCTAATTACTAATAACTGTTATACAACAGTTAGTTCCGACCAAGCAATTTGATTGGACAACAGGGATTCCAGGAGTTACTGTATTCCACGATAATCGCACGCCAATGTTTCACTGGATATGGATCACTCCACTTCACAGGTGTTCTAGTAACTGTTAATTACTAACAGTAATTTACTGTCAAGTCTGCAGACTTGAGAATTGCACTACTGTGTTGGATACCTTAATTTCCACAGTCAAGTGCTGTCCACATCCATCACCTGGAAGTCCCATGCTTTTGAAAAAAACTTTATCAAGTCTGGCTTTCTATAAACATTGTTAAACTATTTCACATCTGTTTAAAAAAATAGCCATTGATAGAGTTGGATTTACTGTCTCGATTAACAAACCACAATACCTTTGTGGTGATGGACTCTTTATTTCATCTGAAAATGCCAAGAAAAAGTGAGCCGAAGCCAAATTGCTAGCATGCTAACGAGCCACCAGCATTGAACTGGGCCCTTCTGTGGTACCGACTCAACAGGCAACCAGTATATATTTAGGTGCTTAACAACAGTTACTGAGTACATTTAGAAGGGACTGTTTTTTCTCAGCTGTGCAAAATAACTGTTTAAACAAACAAATCATAATATTTTTGTCCAGTATTGCTGTTATTTAATAAATATCACATCTGCAGTTACTATATTCATTGATACCATACTCCCTCTTGTGTAATATTGCTTAATTAACTTACCTTGTTCTAACACTAGGGGCACCACTCACCGTTTTTTAGAGAGATGAGAACTCGATTTATCAGTCTCAACCTGTGCGCAAGTTCTTAACACTGAGTGATTCTGAAGTCTAGACACACAACTCCACACTGTTAACTCAGTTTAACAGATTTAATGAAAGAAACCAAGTGACAATAGACATCTGTATAGCTTTGTAAAATGAAGAGATAACCAGATGTTATAATAACAGTTGAAATTTTGTATATATGGAGAAAGTAACATTTACGTACGAGGGGGGGCTGAAAAGTTCATAGTTGTCAAATTTGACCAAATGTGATTGATTTTTCAACCACAGGGACCCAGGTACTGCAGCTCTGATGGAAGAGGTGTGTGGACCGAAGGGGAGACAATGTTGAAAAATAAACCACATCTATCTATAAATGCAAGGAATCTCTCTCTCTGTCTCTGTGTGTGTGTGTGTGTGTGTGTGTGTGTGTGTGTGTGTGTGTATACCATTCAGATGGCCGCTGTTTGGTCCGGACCAAACAGTGGCTTCCGTATATAGTTCAGTTTGTTTGGTGCTATCTGAATGCGCGTTGGAATGCTGGTGCGCACCAAACAAGTGAAGCCTGAAAACGGGGGTCTCGGTTCACTTCCAAACAAAGTCTGGTGCGCTCTGCTTGTAGTGTGAATCCAAACTGACTATCCAGCAGACCAAAGAGCGGAAGTGCCCCTCGGCGTTTGTGTAACCATAGCAACATGTAGTCTGAGAAGAGGAAGTGGCATTTACCGTAGTCCATTTTGGGTAGAAAATAACAATAAAGACAACTGTGAATCCGAGAAATCCTTTTACCGGAGAAAGCCAAAAAGTTAAAAAAAAATGTCTCATTTGGGGTGGACAGACAACATGGCTGAAGGGAACGGATTTTCTGTTTTCAGTCCTGGCCAGTCGATGAGCTTGATTTTTCTTCTTCGCTGAGATTTTTTTCTTCCTGGTCAGTAGTGGTTTCAGCTACAGCGCCCCAAACGAGCGGTTGTTGTAACTGTGTAATGGTGTCCAGGCAGTTTGGTCCGCTGCAGTGTGAATACAAACCAAACCAAACGAAGGCGTGAAAATTCTCAGCATTCCCCATCCAGTCGAACCGAGACCCCAGGACTATCCTGGTCTGAATGTAGCCTCAAACCATTTGTCAGACTGACTTCAGATTTGACCTCAAGTGTTTTGCTGAGGTTACAAGGGCGTGCGTCCCCAAGCATGGAGTTGTTCAGTCAAAATATGTAATTCTTTTCAATAAAAGTTTATGCCCAGGCTTCTAGAAGTGTGGGTGGGGTTTCGGATTGACTCCATACTGATTGGATAATATGCGGCATCATGACCAGGCAATCACCACAGCGCTCCGTGAGCAAAACAAGGAAGTTAAAAGCAACAAATTTGACTAGATGCTTAAAAAATTATACCATAATGTTGCCGTGATTTGGCATATGTGGAGAACACAAGGTGCGCGAGTGCACTGGCAGGAGTGCCAGCAGGGACTCGGGGTCTGGCAGAGAACACTGGTGTATCCAACAGAGGACAGAGGCAGCAGCCGGACTGGTGTTCCGACCGCGGTCCTTTGCGGGGAGGCAAGCCCAGCCTGCCAGGTCATCTGTAGACTGCCGTCCCAACTGCTGCTTCATGTGCTACCACTGTGCTTTGCAGGACTGTGAGTCCCCAGTGGCGCTCCTCCCGGCGTGCTCGCATGAGTATCCAAAAATTAAAACCTAATAATAATTCCGCCATGATTGTGGAGCAGAATGGCCAGATCAATTGTATATCATATGTGACCACATATGCAGATTTTGACTAAAGAACGACTGTCACCAAACAGGACACAAAAACCCCCAGTTAACAAAATAAATAAATTTTAGTTAAATAAAAGGGCAACACTGATGCAATGGTTGTAGTAGAACAGGTCCTTTTGCTGTGTATAATTGTTACGACCCACTCTCTGGGCCAAGGCCAGAATTGCCTATTCAGCTTGGAATCTCCAAGTCTGTTTCAGCCCTTACGTCAAGGTGGACAAACCTAGTCATTTTCACCCTCAAGATAAGATAAGATAAGCCTTTATTAGTCCCACAATGGGGAAATTCCAGGATTGCAACAGCACAGGGATAGCAACACTCAGAGCAACAATCAGAAGGCAAGAAAAAAACAAAAAAAAAAGCAAGAGCAGCTAATATACATATGTACATATTACTATAAATATATATATATACACAGACACACAGTGCAGAGTATTGTAGCTGGATGGAATAAATATGAGTATATAAACACAGTGCGGAGCATTGTAGCTAGATGGAATAAATATGTAGATATATAAACACCCACAGTACGGAGCATTGCAGCTAGGTGGAATAAATATGTAAATATATAAACACACACAGTGCGGAGCATTGTAGCTAGATGGAATAATATGTAGATATATAAACACACAGTGCGGATCATTGTAGCAAGATGGAATAAATATATAGATATATAAATATAAACACACCCAGTGCGGAGCATTGTTGCTAGATGGGATGAAACAGCACAACCGTCTACTTAGTTATCCTACATGGTATGATTATGTGCCCATACATATTCTCACCCTCCATAGTGACCGGTATTTTCCTAGTTGTATGCCGGAGGGGACCATTGTGTAAGTCTATTGCATCTTTTGCATTCAAAACTATTAGGTTGTTATGTCTTTTTGCTATCTCTGCGAGCAGCCCTGCTTAGGTTGTACAGTCTGACAGCCGTTGGTAGGAAGGACCTGCGAAACCTCTCGGCAAGGTAGATGTGCACCTCTGAAGTCACTTTCACACACAGGCAAGGTAGACATACACCTCCTAATATCCCAGGCCGAGACTCGATCGCATGACACCATGATTTCAGTACCTCTGCTCTACAACTGAGCCAAAGAGGAATTCCTTTACTAGCACTTGGCTAGTAGCGGAGGTGTACCCTAAGGTGTCAGGGACTGCACCACTGCCTAATTCCTTATGGAGGGGTCCATGACAATAATAATAATGTCTTATTTTCAAGAAAGCAGGCAAGGCCATCTGCGGAAACTATAGAGGGATTTCCCTTCTTGCATTTGCAGCTAAAATGCTTAATAGGATTCTTGCAAGCCACCTTCTTCCTGTCTCTGAAAATGTGCTTCCTGAAAGACAATGTGGATTTCGACAACCTTGAGGCACTGTGGACATGATCTTTACTGCAAGACAGCTGCAGGAGAAATGCCATGAACAAAATCTCCCATTGTATATGGCTTTCATAGATTTGTCAAAGGCCTTTGACATGGTAAATTGTGAGGCACTGTAGACCATACGGTCTAAAATCATATGCCCTGTTAAATTCATCAGTATCATTCGGCTACTACATGATGGCATGAAGGCTACCATCCTGACGGGAACTGGTTCTGAAAGTGATGCTTTTCACATTACTACTGGAGTCAAACAAGGATGTGTAATTGTGCCTACCTTGTTCTCGATCTTCATACCGATGATCCTCCATTTAGTGAAAGAGAAACTACCCAATGGCATCAGAATTGTCTACAGAATGGACAGAAAGCTGTTTCGCCTTGGCAGACTGAAAGCAAAGACCAAGGTCTCTGTAACCTCTGTGATGGAACTCCAGTATGCCATTGACAACGTCGTGTGCGCTCTTTCTGCTGAAGATCTCCAGACCATCTTGAGCATTTTCACAGAAGCCTATGAGAGTCTCGGCCTTAAGTTAAACATCAAAAAGACCAAAATACTGTTTCAACTGCCCCACAGGTAGCTAAGGAAGACCCTCGACTACAAATTAATGACACAGTTCTGGAAATGTTCTACACTTCCCATACCTTGGAAGTCACCTTTCTGTGACCACTGATATCGATGCGGAAGTGAAGCATCGACTCAGGTGTGGCAGTGGTGCCTTCGGACATCTCAGGAAACGAGTTTTCAAAAATAAGAGCCTTTGTTCGGATACCAAGATCCTTGTCTATAAAGCCATCATTATCCCTATGCTGCTATATGCAAGCGAGACCTGGACGACCTACAGGTATGCAAACAACAGCAACTACAGGGCCGATGTTAAGATCAGGAAAGAGGCGTATGTCCACAAAAGTGTAATAGAGGAGCTGAAGCGGATCATCGACGACCGTGAACTCACCAAAGATGTTTTCATTCAAGAATAAATGTTCACATATGGCTGGCTCATGTTTGTCTACATAACTAATCCAAATGATTTTTGTTTATGACAATGCACAGACATTTTATGACAAACAAGCAATGCAAACAGAACAGTGTGGGTCTCAGGAGTCTCTTGGTAGATGCAGTAATAAACCCTTGAGATGTGGGTAGGGAGCCTTGTGTTCAGCTTCTCTTAACACCAAAGTGTGAAAAGTGCTACTGAGGGAAAAGCCACGAAATGGCACCCAGTCTTGTCGAGGTCCTGTGAGGGACTATGATTCTGGTGCAGAGGTAGACCGTCTTAATGAAAGTTCATGGAGGAGGGGAGTTCAAAAGTTAAATCTGGCTTGAGTCTGCTATATTAATTTGTAACTTTTCTCTTGCAAATTTGCAATTTTTTTTTCACAAAAAATTTACTTTTTTCACAAATTTTGTGACTTCTTATTTTGTATTTCCCCCAAAATTTCTAATGGCCTTTTTCTTGTATAACTGATTTTTTTTTTTCTTGTAAATATGACTGTTTTCCTTTTAAATTTCTAAGTTTTGTCTTGTAGATTTGAAACTTTTCACAAAATTGTGACTTTTTCACATAAATTTCTCTTCTTTTCTTGTAAATTTTAAACTTTTTTCACATTTTTTTTTTCTTACTGCCATGTACTTTGTTGTAGTGTAATAACATGGAGGCTGTATAACTGCCACTCTAAAAGGATGAAGTGTGACTGTATAAGCACATAAAAAATATACTATTATTCACGCAGTCTTTTGTGGAATTCATATTGCGCACATTGGCATAGCAATAATAAAATTTCAGTATATTGTGCAGGCCTGATTTTATTTATTTAGCATTCATTGATACAGGGGAGGTCCATTGAGAGGCAAACTCTCTTTTTCATTGATGCCCTGTTGACAATCGCACATTCACACCTGGAAGCTGCCCAGTACAACCACAGACTGACCTGTGGGCACTGAGCAGCTGGAGTTGGGGGGCCTTGCTCAAGAGCACCACAGTGTGGTTAATGAGGGTGGTGCAAACACTGCTATGTCATCTGTCCCACCCGTATTTGATCCTGCCAGTTTAAGGACTGAACCAGTGACCTTCCCGTCACAAGTTCAGATCTCTAACCATTAGGCAACCACTGTCCCAGACATTCAGACACATGCTGCTGTGTTTAATAAGGGAATAGGTGTACATATGCAGTGTGCGTATTCAGGTGTTGCTGTGGCTTCAGGTTTCACACACAGGCATGTACGTAAAGAGAGAGAGAGAGTCTGTGTGGATTAAAAGTGATGTTGTCACCATGGTACAGTGGAGCTGGTTAACTAGCTGTCAGCATATAAAAGATCATGTTCACTGGAGGATATGTATCAGTATGGACAGGTCTATCTGCAGGAAATAGCCTGTCAGACAGGCATGTGTGTGTGTGTGTTAAAGACGGCAAGCCACCTCCATGCATAAACATAAGTGAAACAGCTGTTGGTTCTGGTGAAATATGCAGCCTGACAGCCGTGGAGAATATGAGAGCTTCCGAGCGCATGAGACTTGTTACTTGGTAAAACACACTGGCTTAGTTTACACAGTCATGAGGGTGATTTAGCTGCTGTTGTTCATCAGAGTGAGGCATTAGCACAATTAACATGTTCCTATGTTGCTTATGGAACAGTGACAGTAATTTCCAATAGACTCTATAATGGCTGTATATATAGCAGTCACATTAAAGCAGCTTACTTCCTATCAGACCTCCATCTATTCCACACTATTATTAATCTGAACTTTCTGAATTTTCTATTGTGGTTAGACACTGTTTCCTCTGGCTTAAAGACCTTGGCGCAGTGGCAACATATTTTTCCGGGGGGAAGGGGGAGAAAAAACACATGACACTATTGTAACTGGAATATGTTAATTTTATACTATTTATTTCTTTTTTAAATTTTGCATGGTAACTTTGCATATGGAACTTACCATTTGAAGTATTGTACAACTGAGGCTTGAATGCTGGAATATTGGGGAGTTGGGGTCCCACCCAGACGTCCTGCGTTTGGACTTTTTAGTGGTGCCATCCTTCTCTCCTTCCTCTGCTCTCACCTCTCCTGGACCCTCTGCCTGAACACTTTCCTTTCCTTGGCTCCTCTCTTCTGTCTCCTCTTGCCCTCTCTGAGCTCTGTCTGATTCAGGTTCTCTCTCTGTCTATGGTGGTATACAAACAGGTTAGAAAATATCAAGTGTCATGTTTTGTCCTGCAGGATTTTTTTTGTCATGGTTTACATAAATGACAAAAATATGTGTATTTTTTTGTATTTTTATTCTAGTTTTTCTTTTTTCCATTGAGAGAGTAGGGAAGGGGGGAACACATTAATAATAGTAATGTACTCATGCATACTTAAATTGTATGATCAGGTGGGTATAGTAGCCAGAAATTCTACTCATGTAAAAGCAGTGCTTTGAAATTAATAATTAAAAGTAGACAACCAAAAATTTCTAGTTGAGTTAAGGGTACAAAGAGCACCTACTTAAAACTTGAGTAATGACTTCAGTCTTGAAGGTCTGAGGTTTTTCTCCAAAATTTATAACAATTTTCTTACAGTTTACTACTTTTCTCTGTAAATTTATCTAAATTTGAAACCATTTTCTTCAAATTTGTAATTTCCTCTTGTAAAATTGACTTTTCTTGTACATTTGAGACTTTATTATAAATTTGTGGATTTATGGCTAATTTGTCTGTTTTTAAAAATAGTTGTTTTTTTAATAAATTTGAAACACTGTGGTAATTTTTTTTACTTTTCCCTGATAACAATTTACATTTTTGACCATAATTTTGCAGAGCCAGAGCAGAACAATAATTTAACTCTGATTTCAAAGAAAAAAAAATTATATTTAAAGAAATAAATTAACTTAAATGACCAAATATGCAGTTATTTCAGTTATAATATTTCTATATATCTATAGTTTTTTAGAAATCTCCTCACCAGCCAGACAGCAGGAAAAAGCTCTCTTATTTTGAAATCCAAATGCTGACACGTTTAGTTTGTCTGAAGGCTGCTGATGGATTGAAGTCATTGACTTCATGAATTTTAGTCATCTTAACTTACCAGGTACATAGTAACGAACATAACTTAATATTGTAGTGGCTGGTGAAATATATCCTCAGCAATTCATCAGTCCCCCTTGCCTTTCCCTTCATATGAAGCCAGCTCCATATGAATTCTAACCACATCTGTTAGCAAAGCGACTCTTCCATTTTTGCTCCCGTTACCAGTGGGTTAAAACCATGATAAATGCCTCCAGTGCTTATATACCTCTTCTAATTTTTTTCCGTGTTTAAAGTACTTTAATAAACTCATGTTTCTCTTGGACAGTCACGCTAGCGAGACACTGCCTGGTGACTGGGAACGCTCATGTAGGCGGGGTGCTTCTGAACTCCACGTGGATGATGGTCACGCGCATTGTTCGTGTGCGTGCTTGTGGACCGTCATTGCTTCATATATTTTTCTTAAATTTATATTTCCTGATAAGAGTGGCGGAAATTTTTCAGCAGTGGCGAGCTGCCACCCAGAAATGTTACCAGAGGAAACCCTGGTTAGAAATACTTATGTATTGCCTTGAGCACTTTAAAAGACCCATGTAATTCAAAATTGTGTTTTTTGAGATTTTGACCTGTAAGAAAAATGCTGAGTGTAACAGCGAGTTTGAAAAGCGAGAGAAGAACCAAGATGCAACCAAAATGTTTGTTTATTCTCTTTCTGGCCAGAAAGAGGCACACAGTTAAACACATCTGAGTGAATGAGCATATGTGCAGCGATCACAGATTTTACTCTCCTTTTTAAGCTGCACAGAAGGTCTTTTCAGCATGAGATAAGTATCACATGATGTGTTTGTCTAAATACTGCGTGGCTTGATCACAAGGCTTTCACGTGTATAGAACATTCTAATCACAGAGTACATTCTTCTTTGTGCCCCTGAAGGCCTAAAAATGATTAAGCATATGACAAATACAAGAATCATATAGAAGAAGAATAAAAATGAAATAAACGAACCTAAATAAACACAATTATTCTTTCATAACCTTATAAAATATGTTTGTTGTTCACATATAAGGACCTCTTGTACATTGTATGACATAATTATGCTTTCTGCACTGCCAGTTCGTTCACTTCTGGTCAAAGCCAAACAGCATTGCTTTTGCTTACAATAATGTTTTCTCTTCATTAAATCAGTTTATCCGCTTTCACTTATCATTTTTACCTCCCCTCAGCCTCTAAAAGAAAGAAACATGGTGTATGTACAGCGGGAAAAATATTGAACACGTCAACATTTTTCTCATTAAACATATTTCTTATGGATCCATTAACCTGAGATTTTCACCAGATGTCAGTAACAACCCAAGTAATCCATACATGTAAAGAAATCAAGGCAACTGTGTTCACAAAACAAGTTATATTTAATAAATTGGAATGACTCTGTGGTGCAGTAGTTAGCACTGTGGCAGACAGTAAGAAGGTCATGGGTTCAATCCCACCCCCAACCATCAGTGACCCTTCTGTGTGGAGGTTGCATGTTCTTTCCATGTCTGCGTGGGTTTACCCCGGGTACTCCGGTTTCCTCCCACAGGCTAAAAACATTCAAGTTAGGTAAATTGGAGACTCTAAAGTGGCCCTAGGTGTGAATGTGTTTGTGAATGGTGAAGGGATTGGTGCTACACCGTGGCTGAAATATTGAACACACTTGGTGAAATTGATTTAATATTTAGTAGAAAAGCCTTTGCTGGTAATAACAGCTTCCATATGCCTCCTGTATGGAGAAACTAGGCGCAGACATTGCTCAGGAGTGATTTTAGCCCATTCTTCCACACAAATTGTCTTAAAATCTTGAAGGTTCCGTGGGTGTCTTCTATGAGCTCTAATCTGTTCATTCCACAGATTTTCAATTGGATTCAGGTCAGGTGACTAATTGGGCCATTCTAGCAACTTTATTTTCCTTCTCTGGAGACAGTTGAAAGTTTCCTTGACTGTGTGTTTGGGATCATTGTCTTGCTGAAATGTCCACCCTCGTTTCATCTTCAGCATCATGGCAGGTGGCAACAGGTTCTTTTCAAGGATGTCTCTGTACATTTGTCCATTCATCTTTCCTTCATTTATATGAAGCTTGCCTGTACCATGTGCTGAAAAACATCCCCACACCATGATGGAATGTGCAATGCCATTTCTTTTTGGATGCCACAGCACACACATGCTGTGTGCTGTGGCATCCAAAAAGTTTAATTTTGGTCTCATCTGACCAGACTATATTCTCCCAGTATGTTTCTGGCTTGCCCAAATGTTGTGCAGCAAACTTTAAATGAGCTTCAACATGCTTTTTCTTCAGCAATGGAGTCTTGCGAGGTGAGCGGGTATAGAGCCCATGTCGGTTGAGTGCATTACTTGTTTTCTTTGAAACAGCAGTACATGCTAACTCCAGGCCTTTCTGGCGCTCTCCACGAGTGGTCTTTGGCTCTTGGATAGCTCTTCAGAAAATTTTTTTGACTCCTCTGTCAAGTGCTCCCGGTCATGGCTGGTTTATGGTAAAATGATGTTCTTTCCACTTTGGAATGATGGCTCCAACTGTGCTCACTGGAACACTCAGCAGTTTGGAAATGCTCCTGTAACCAATGCCATCATTATGTTTTGCAACAATAAGGTTGCAAAGGTCGAGAGAGAGCTCTTTGCTTCTACCCATCATGAGTTCTTTGTGGTGTGAGAATCTGATATTCACAAACCTATTTAAAGGCTATCAGGCAGACTTAACCAGGTGAAATTAATTTGCACTGATGGGGGATGGGATGGCTTCCTAAATTCTGATGGATTTCAACTGGTTTCTTGGCTTTTTGTATGCCTTTTGACACCTCTTTTTCTTCACACGTTCAATACTTATTCCCTGTGTCATCCCACTTTATTAAATATAACTGGTTTTGTGAACACAGTTGCCTTGGATTTCTTTGTATGTTTGGATTACTTGGGTTGTTACTGATATTTGGTGAAAATGTCAGGTCAATGGCTCCATCAGAAATATGTTTAATGAGAAAAATGTTGACGTGTTCAATATTTATTTTCCCCGCTGTATATTACAAGTATCAGAGTTTTTCTGTGCATTTACTCACAAGTGTTTAAGCATGGAGCCATGTCAGACAACTGTGAAGCAGTTCATTACAGCAGCATAAAGGCCCTGCATGGTGCACAGAGCCATTTGCTCTCTGCAGAGAAGCCTGTTTATTTGGAGTGCACGCCTGCCATGAGCAGCATAAGCAGGTGCACATGTGGGCTGATCCTCCCCTCAGGGAGAATGGTAGGTTGCCGGGGAGATAAATAATGCCATTTCACCAGCAGCCACCGTGTCTGTGACATGAGCATCCATTTGGATGGTGCTTCCCGAGCACATTCTGCCCGGTTGCAGCAGGAGACGGTTGATCCACTTGGCTGTCGTTCTGATCCCTTTGACCCCTGCAATGAGGTGGCTCCAATCTGCTCAAATGTGACTGGGGCAGGAGAGCGTCCATGGTTGAAAACAGGCGGTAAAAGCTGGACGAATGTGAAGACTGGGAAAGCGAATGACTGGATCTGACTGTGGTGAAGTTTGATGGAGTGACGACACAAATGGTGTTTTCGAGGCTTTAGGAGATCGTTTAGAGTTCGGGCCAATTTTTGATTTGCTCAATGGTCATCCAATGATCTTCGTGCTGTGTAAACAGGTCCTTACATCATGTTTCTTTGCATCAGGACTGCTCCAATTAAAATTTTCCAGGTTGACCAGTAGTCAAAATTAAATGCAAATAGTCAACTCTAGTATCTGTAGCATCTTTATGATAGATAGATCTGTTTAATTGGTGAAATAGTTTTACAAGGTAACAAATTTATCACAAAACATGGCTAATTTATAGGAAAAAGAATGATTTATTCCAAAAATGATCAGTTTATTACGAAAGTAATAAATTTATCAGGAAAAAGTTCCAAATTTATTTTTAAAAAAGTTTGGTGAGAAAACTGGACGTTTGAGAGAAAAAAGGTTAAAAAAAAATAAGATGTTTCATGCAGGAAAACTGAAAAGACTACAACTATGGTAACTATGACCTCAGTCCCAACAGCCATTCACAGGACTCAACTGAAAAAACCTGTGATTGGCTGTTGGGACTGAAATCAGTCCCATAGTTATAGTCTTTTCAGTGTTCCTAACTTCCAACCAAAGAAAAGAGCTGTTGAGCAATGTGGGCTCACTCGGGCCATGGAGGAAGTGACATTCACCCAAAGGTTTATGTACCATCAGAATGATTTTGGAAACATTATTTTAAGATGGAAATCTTACATATTGTTGCTTAATGAAGCTGCTGAGAGTGGGTCAGTCTTGATTGCTTCCCCCCCCCAAAAGCCTGACTGATGTCTGCTCTGCGGTGCCACGGCGCCCTCTGGTGATTTTTTATTATTACTACACCAACTATTATTATCATCAGTTACAGACCAGGATCAACTGCATTTTCCCAAGATTTAATGTGTGTGTTATTTTTATTTTTTTCATGTCATTTTTAGTGGCCAGATTACCCTTAAATCCATATCATTTATTTTTGTTTGTATTATGAAATGCCCACACAAATACTACAATATTGGTTAATTGATGGCCAGAGACGCAAGTTTGGAAGAAGAATATCTTAAGTCCTCCTAGTAAATGATGCCACCTTCCAGCAGTCTCTATAGCACATTCAAGCATTTATTTTGGCAGTTACTGTTTTAATATTATAGCTATTCTACCAGGAGTTTGCAACTTACAGCAGTTTTTTCTGTTACCAGTGGGTCCTTGAGGCTTAAAACAAGAAAACTAAAGGTGCAACGTTTTGAGGAAATAAATGGAATTTGAAGAGGGAAGATGCAAATTGGCAAAAAGGTGCATCAAGAAGCAACCCTCATTAATTTTGACATGTAGGTTCATACTTGCAACTCACCTGTTCTATTCATTTTAGGGTTTACTACTGTATATACTTTAGCCTGTAAATTGTAAAATAAAGCTTTTTACACTTTTACAAGATTTCTACACAACAGGTTTGTGCTAAAAGTTTATCAGGAAAAATCTCAAATGTCAGCCTTTTTTTTTTTTTTACCACTTCAGACTGTATCAGGTAAAAGCAACCTCTTGTGAAGAAACAGTCATTTCCAGCTTTTTTTTTTTTTTTTTGCCCCCCAAAAATTAGAGCATGGAGCCAAAAATGTATCAGTACCTTGAAATAAGGCTGAGACAGCAAAGGCATAAGTATATACTAACCTGTCAATGTAAGTAATAGAGAAGAAGTTTTGCGTTTTAATTTTTTAAAATATTTTTTACTTTGTAAATTTGCATGTTCATTTTTCTTTTATTTGTGGGGAATTTTATTTTTTAGATTTCACTTACAGCTATATAACCTTGTGAGGTCGTTTTCTTGTAAAGTAACTACTTTTTTCTTAACTTTTCTCATAAATTTGAGTTGTTTTACTTGTGAATTTTCAACTTTTTCATGTAAAAATTTTCTCATGCAAATTTGTGATTTTTTTTCTACAGGCTTTTTTCCTTATATATTTGCTATAGACCCATAAATTTGTAGCTTTTTTCCAAATTGGTAAGTCATCCATCCACCCATCCATACTCTACAAGTTTTTTGGTGATCCGTGTCATGGAGGCAACACTCCAAGTAGAGAAGTCCATACTTTGCTCTTCCCAGCTCCTCAGAGAGGACACTGAGGCGTTCCCAGGCCAGCTGTGAGACAGTCTCCCCAGCATGTCCTGGGTCTGCCCCAGGAATCTCCTCCCAGTGGGACATGCCCCAAACACCTCAAGTGGGACACGTGCAGGAGGCATCCTAATTAGAGGCCAGACCACCTCAACAGTCTCCTTTCAATGTGGAGGAGCATCAGCTCTACTTTGAGCCTCTCCCAGTTAAGGTCACACGTTGACGATGTAGGCAGTGTTCGCCGATGAATCAAAATTTCTCTAAAATGCTGGCATAAGGCCAAAATTTTCAATTTTGGACATATGCATCACATATACATAATGTATTAGTAACTTATATACAATGTTTTGATAATTTATAGACTTATAGATAACTTATTCCAACAAATGCTTAACGTATTGCCGGCGTTCACAACTTATGCCCAACGATAGCCGAACTGATGCTTTACTTATGTACAGACGTGGACAAAATTGTTGGTACCCCTCTGTTAATGAAAGAAAAACCCACAACGGTCACAGAAATAACTTGAATCTGACAAAAGTGGTAATAAATAAAAATTCTATGAAAATTAACCAATGACAATCAGACAGTGCTTTTGAATTGTGGTTCAACAGAATTATTTTAAAAAACAAACTCATGAAACAGGCCTGGACAAAAATGATGGTACCCCTAGAAAAGATTGAAAATAATGTGACCATAGGGACATGTTCAACTAAGATGTGTCCTCTAATTAACATCACAGGTGTCTACAAACTTGTAATCAGTCGGCCTATTTAAAGGGTGACAAGTAGTGTCTGTGCTGTTTGGTGACATGGTGTTTACCACACTAAACATGGACCAGAGGAAGCAAAGGAGAGAGTTGTCTCAGGATATTAGAAAGAAAATTATAGACAAGCATGTTAAAGGTAAAGGCTATAAGACCATCTACGAGCACTTTGATGTTCCTGTGACTACAGTTGCACATATTATTCAGAAATTTAAGATCCACGGGACTGTAGCCAACCTCCCTGGACGTGGCTGCAGGAGGAGATGGATAATACGAATGGTAACAAAAGAGCCCAGAACAACCAATTTGAGCCAAAGTGGACTTCATGGGAGACGACTAAGGAGGACACCACTGTTGAAAACAAATCATAAAAAAGCCAGACTGGAATTTGCCAAACTGCATGTTGACAAGCCACAAAGCTTCTGGGAGAATGTCCTATGGACAGATGAGACAAAACTGGAACTTTTTGGCAAGGCACATCAGCTCTATGTTCACAGACGTAAAAATGAAGCATAGCAAGAAAAGAACACTGTCCCTACTGTGAAACATGGAGGAGGTTCTGTTATGTTCTGGGGCTGCTTTGCTGCATCTGGCACAGGGTGTCTTGAATCTGTGTAGGGTACAATGAAATCTCAAGACTATCAAGGTATTCTAGAGAGAAATGTGCTGCCCAGTGTCAGACAGCTTGGTCTCAGTCGCAGGTCATGGGTCTTGCAACAGGATAATGACCCAAAACACACAGCTAAAAACACTCAAGAATGGCTAAGAGCCAAACATTGGACTATTCTAAAGTGGCCTTCTATGAGCCCTGATCTAAATCCTATTGAACGTCTGTGGAAGGAGCTGAAACATGCCGTCTGGAGAAGGCACCCTTCAAACCTGAGACAACTGGAGCAGTTTGCTCATGAGGAGTGGGCCAAAATACCTGCTGAGAGGTGCAGAAGTCTCATTGACAGTTACAGAAATCGTTTGATTGCAGTGATTGCCTCAAAAGGTTGTGCAACAAAATATTAAGTTAAGGGTGCCATCATTTTTGTCCAGGCCTGCTTCATGAGTTTGTTTTTTAAAATAATTCTGTTGAACCACAATTCAAAAGCATTGTCTGATTTTCATTGGTTAATTTTCATGGACCTCATCGTTTGTTTCTTTATTTGCACTATGGGCGGTCTGGGTCTACTGTATCTTTTGCCATTCGCACTACGGGTAGCATTACTGTACACCACTGAAGAGAGAGAAACACCATTTCAATTCTCCTGTATGTCCTGTACATATAATAATATTGACAAATAAAATCTTTGAATGTGACAGAAATTCTTCCTTTGACAGGCTCAGACAAATAAGTACATTATACATTCCAAAAACAAGTGATGAAACACAATAAACATAGACTAACCTAAAATAGTACAAAGATTAAAAAGACATGTACAGTATATGGCTATTTAAAACTGTTTAGGGTGGAAAGGAATGAAAGATTTTTTGTATGTGTTTTTTCCTGGCCAGTGGGACTTTGAAGCGTCTGCCTGATGGCAGTAACTGAAATGAGGTTCCAAGATGAACCAAACTCTCACAACGGTTGTATGGAGACCGGACAGCTCGTAGCACCGAGCCGGGTACCCCATACTCCTGAAGCACCCCTCACAAGAAAGCACAACGGACGTGTTCGACTGCTTTCTCCAAATCCATAAAACACATGTAGACTGGTTGGGCAAACTCCCACGAACACTCAAGGATCCTTGAGAGGGTGAAGAGGAGGGCTGATGTGCCACAACCAGGAGAAAAACCACATTGTTCCATCCGAATCCCAAGTTTGACCAATGGCTGGACGGTCCTCTCCAGCACCTTGACATAGACCTTCCTGGGGAGGCTGAGGAGTGCAGTCCCTCTAAAACTGGAACACACCCTCTGGTCCCCCTTCTTAAAGAGAGGAACCACCACCCCAGTTTGCCATGCCAAAGGCACTGTCCCCAAACTTCCACACAGTGTTGCAAAAGTGTGTCAACCAGGGCTGCCCTATAACATCCAGAGCCTTGAGGTACTCGGGGTGAGTCTCGTCCACCCCTGCGGCCCTGCCACTGAGTGGTTTTTTTTTAACAGCTTCAGCAACCTCAGCCCCCATGATGGACGAGTCACCCCCCCCCCCCCCGTCTTCAGGCTCTGGTTCCACTATGAAAGATGTGTCAGTGGGATTGAGGGGATCCTGGTATTCCTTCCACCGCCTGACAGTTTCCCCAGGCGAAGTCAGCAGCCCTTCATCCACACCATACACATTTTTTTCAAATGAGTCAAATTAATGTTTTTCCTTTTAAACATGACTTTTTATTTTTTGTCAAAGCCAAGCCAGAGGATATGGTGAAAGTGCTCCATGTGTTTTTTTTTTTTTTTTTGGGTGGGTGGGGGTCAGAAACTGTTAAAAATCACTCTTTTCCCTAATAAAGGTTGCCAACTCCTGCACTACTCTGTCTGTTTCTCTTTTAAAAAGTATCAACAGAGGAGACTTTCAGCAAAGGGTAACCAGTGAAAGCATCCCCTTTTGCTCACATCCCCTTTGTTCCTGACCAGTGCCAGCAACCGCCATCTGAAACTCATTTTTCCCCGCAGCACACCTCCACCCATATGCATTTTGCTGTTAACAGACAGGAAAACCTGACTCCTTTTTTCAGCTCCGCCGTAGGAGCACACTGCAGATCAGAGACGAGCGGGCAATCTGGAAGCTATTAGGCAGTCGAGCAGAGATGGATCATGTGGAAGGCATGTCCGCCGCTCTGTGTTCTGTCATGATAAAGCCAGGCTATATGCGTGAGAACTCAGCCAGTGTTTCCTCATAAAAAAAAAGAGTCATCAGGACTGTTGCACGAGCAGCAGGGCCCCTCTTTTGTGCTGGGATTTTAGATTTTATCTCTTATGCACTTATATTGATGGAATGTACAATTATCCATCATAAAGCAACATTTTCTGTTGAATAGATGCTTTGTGCGCTCTGAGGTTGAGGAAAAACACATTTTGCATGTAAAATAAAACGCATATACATCACACCAACACACCAAACTGGATATTTAAATTGTTGTATACCACAACTGAAAACATATTCAGTTCAACTTTATTTATATAGCGCCATTTCACAGCAACAGTCATCTCATAGCATTTTCTCTCCCAGCACAAACTGGCTGGAAAAAAACGTTGAAAAGACTGCTTTGCCAACCATCTAAAAAACGTACGGATTTGGCTGAAAAGTGAAGGATGAAAAGCCATCTTTTTAAGGTTGTTTAAGAAAAAAAAAAACAGTCTCCAACATCCTGATCCTTTTTGGCTCGTGTGGTGGGGCAGCTACACCAGCAACGTCTAAATTACAGCTTGTGCTGGGGGGGTGGGGGTGAAACTGTAGGGGAATACCCCACAATTGCAGCAATCAATATTATAAAGACAACAAAGTAGGGCTGCTCTGATTACCTTTTTTGAGGGAAGCAAATATTCAGGAGTGATCTCGAGCCAGTATTAGAATATTCAGTCCCGTCTCTCTTCTCTGCGGTGACTGCATCACCATTTTTCAGAAATGTGAATTTCTTATAAATGTGGAACATTTTCATGTACATTAGCATGTCCTAATTAAAAAAAAAAAACAAAAAAAAAACAGATTTTTTTGTGTTGCTCTAGAGGTGTGTTTAGATATTTTGTTCTAATTCCTGTGACGGGCTGGTGATCTGTCCTAGTTGTACCCCGTCTCTTTCCCAAAGAAATTAGAATGGCACCTCCCACGACCTGAAGGGGATTAAGCAATGAAGATCAATTGTCCAACAACTGCAGCTGTTCTTGTAAATTTGAGACCTTTTTTCCTCTTAAACTTCCTACATTTTTCTCTTCATGGCATATAAAGATTTGTATTGCAATGAACACATTTATTCATCTGGTGCATGTGTACAGGCGTGTGTGTGTGTGGGGGGGGGGGGGGCTGGTTTATATTGGACACAAGGAAGGGGAGCCTCCATGGGAGGGGAGGGGGTTGTGAACCACTGCTCTTGAGTGCAGATATAATGCTTTAACATTGTTACTGTCTTCTGGTAAATTGGATAGAAATGTGATAACAAAACATGTAACTGCTCTCCCCCCCCCCCCCCCAGGTCCTTGGGACTCCATCTGAGGATACGTGGCCTGGTGTTAACTCCTTGCCTCATTTCAAACCAGGTAGGAGCTTTGATATCAGGCTATTACTCATGTTGGTATTTTTTTTTTCTCCTCTTAAAACAGTGATTCTCAGCCTGGGGGACCTGACCCCCATGGAGGTTGGGGACTAGTTTTTGGAGGTAGCCATGTGGTTGTGGAGGGAAAAAAAAAATATAGACATGTTCAAAATATTTATCAACTTGAAAACATATTTTTTTTTTTTAATATATAATAGCAGTAGCTAGCACGTCAGCGCCCTGCTATAAATGGAAGCCATAGAAACCATTGCGCCTTGGTTGCCACACAGTTGTTTGTATTCACGCCAAGGCTTAGCATCAAACTGATCTTACCGTACAGCCTACCAAAAGCTCAGTGAGCCCCATTAATGCGGCAGGCGGAGAGGGGGTGGCAGCGCTGCCAGGCAAGCCATACCCTCTGGGAGCTCATTAGGGATTTTAAAACGGGACGTGAACAGAGGGATTGCAGATTAGTGTCAGCCAATGGAGGGAAGAGGAGACGGTGTGGAGTAGAAGGGACAGGCCAAGATGGATGTGAAGTGGGTGATAAAGTGGAGAATGACAAAGCTACTGACTCCCGTCTCCAGTGGCCAATTAAAGACCAACTGGGGTGAGCCTCACGGTCACATGCACACAGAACTCATAGTAATGTAGGATTGCGTCCTGTGGCCATGGTGACGGTTCGCTCTTGGTAGCCTCTCACAGCTGTGCAGCTGCCCCGATCACACGCAGGCCAGCTATGCCCAGCGGAAGCCTGGAAGCACTGCATCTGTTCGTGAGATTATGGTCGGCAGTCTGAACAAACACAGGATGAAATGCAGCCAGATGACAGTGAGGATGAGACTAAACTAAACAGCATGGTGGTGTTTGTGACTCCAGAGTGTGCACTAAACACAGCCTGAGTGTGGTACAGTCAGCACACGAATGAGAGTGTAAAAATATTAAAATCACTCTTCACTTAGAAATATTAATATTTTTACACTCTGGCAGAAGCCAGTATATGGCTTTATGGTTACATTTCCCTATAACCATGCCTTCAGTTATAACCCACCACTGTGCTACTGGCTATGATATTGATCCATCCATCCATCCTCTACTGCTTTTCCGAAGGTCCGGGTCATGGAGGCAGCAGTTCAAGCAGAGAAGCCCAGACTTCCCTCTCCCCTGCCACCTGCTCCAGCGCTTCAGAGGATACTAAGGCTTTCCCAGGACATGCTGGGAGACATAGTCTCTCCAGCATGTCCTGGGGTCTGCCCCGGGGTGTCATGTGTCCGAAACACCTCAAGTGGGAGGCATTTAGGAGGCATCCTGATCAGATGCCCAAACCACCTCAGCTGGCTCCTTTTGATGTGGAGGAGTGGCGGCTCTAGTCTGAGCCTCTCCCAGATGACTGAGCTCCTCACCTTATCTCTAGGGTGAGTCCAGCAATCCTACAGCGAAAGCTCATTTCAGCCACTTGAATCCGTCATTGCCCAAAGTTCGTGACTATAGGTGAGGGTGGAAACGTAGATTGACTGGTAAATCAAGAGCTGTGATTTAGAGCTCAGCTCCTTCTTCCCCACAACAGACTGGTACGCTGCTCTGATCCGTCTGCCAATCTCTCATTGATCCAGTGCATGTACAGAATTATTTTGAGCCCAAGGCCTGTCAGCTTCAGTATATAACAAACAATGTTCTAATGGGGACAAAATTGTTCTTTGTCCATCTCTGTGGTGTTATTCATTGATAAACACAGCAGTCCTGGACATGGTGGGTTAGACGAGCACCAAAGATGCTCCTGTTCCACCACTGGTCCCTCCATGTCCGGTCCCACCCATGATGTGGGTTCATCCGGCTGTAAAACCCCACTCAGCCCCAGGAAACTGTTGGCATCAGAGCTAACAAAGTTCTGAATCTAGTTCTTATTGACACTGTTCTCTCCATACTTTTAAACTGTGCTTCAAGAAAGGCAACGTTTCAAATTGTAATAACTGGCCTGTCCATCCCTAGGAAATTTTTCTACACTGTTTTGTTAAAGAAGCTGGAATGTGCTGTTAATGGCTTATCGTGAGAAGAACAAACTGGTTATCACAACCGCTTCTGCACAGAACAAATCTTCACTCTTCAAAACATTATTGACGAATGTCTTGACCAAATGCCACCAACACTAAATGTTATTGACCTGAAATAAGCATTTGACAGCATCCACGGGAAATCGCTCTGGCAGATCATGCTGGCGTGTGGTATACTCAAACACTTGGTAAACATCTTCAAAAATCTTTATGCAAACTCGAGGTGCTGTGTCAGAACACAAAAGGGTACAACTGACTTCTTTAACAGTGACACAGGTGTAAGGCAAGGGTGTATCCTTTCGCCATTCTTATTCCTGCTGGTAATTGACAAAAGGTGGTAGGCAGGGAACACTGGGGGGGGGGGGGAATTGGCAGACCTGGATTTTGCTGATGACATTGCCCTACTGGCAGAGATCAACCATGACCTGCTGAGCATCACCTGTCAGAAAAGTGGGGCTACAGGTGAGTACAGAGAAGACCAAGGCAATGAAGGTGGGCAGCACCAACCAACCACCATTCATCTTCAGAGACGACAACAGCCAGGCTGAAACCGTTGAACAGTTCACTTGTCTCAGCAGTATTATAACCAACAGTTGTGATGTAGAATCTGATGTTAGCTGCACTATTGGGAAAGCGGCTGCAGTGTTCCACAAAATGCACTCCGTTTGGTCAGAAATACCATAGACCTAAACACAAAGCTCTGCTTGTATAAGTGCATGACTCCCAACAGCAATATATACAGGTGAGACATGGAAGTGCACAGCCAAGTTAAATAAGAAGCTAAATTTCTTCTGTCAAAGGATCCAGAGAAGGATCTTGAAAGTCAGATGGCAGGACTGTTACAGATGAAGAAATTCTGCAAAAAGCCCATTCTCGATCCCTGAGTGACATTGTTCCAGAGAGAAGGATGCGGCTGGCAGGGCACATCTTATGTTTCCCAAAACAGCAACCCTCACAGTGAGTTGGACACCACCAGAGGGCAGAAGAAAAAGGGGCAGGCCAAAGAATACGTGGTGCAGGACATTCTTTGAGGATCTGAAAAAAGCCAACATCCCTTGGGAGGAGATGGAGAGGCGGATTGAGGCAGATGGAGACTAGCATGCTGCCCAGTGTGCCTGTGGGCACAGGAGGACCTAAGTCCTAAGTCTAATTTGAAGAATTCACTACTCATAAATAAATGTGATTATATACATAATTGTGATGGCTGTTGTCGCTGCTGACAGAGGGTAAAAATTAACTCCTGTTGGCAGTTGTAAGGGTTATTGAAATGATGTGTCTAGAGAATGTTATTTTTCATGAATCAAGTGTAATGTACTGCACTCCTGCCTTCAAACCTGTTGTCAGTGAAAGGTTTTGTCTGCTTACAGTCCCAACCTTGTATACTATTGTTTTAAGAATTAGAATTTCTAAAACTTGCATATCTTGCATAGTATTCTTCAAATTTCAGATGAGTGATATTGGAGCTGTTTTAGCTGCTGTATACCTGTGAGCTGCTTTTTAACCCAAATCCTAGAGTGGACTTTTTTTTGTGATATTTTTATATTTTTTGATCCACTTTATCCAATGTGTAGCTCTTCATTTACTTTATTTAAACCTTTGTGGCCCTTTGGAAAACATATTGCCCACACCTACTGTAGGAGATCTTGTAAGTATTCCACTACTGCTTTTCAAAAACCACCCGCAGCTGTTTGTTGTGGACGGTGGACAGACTTGGTCCATGTGCAGCTGTCATTGGCAGCAGATGGCAGTGTTGTTGCATCAGCCTTGAATCCGTGTGAGCAGCTTGTTGTCCAAAAACCCGTCCCAGCTGTGTCACTGCTCTGGTGGTGATGTATCACAGCTAATACCTCTCTGCATTCAGGCTGTAATACCTCCAGTTCCAACCCTGGGAATGTGCCACTTCATTTTCAGACAAGACTCCACGGCTCGACCACAGAGTGGAGGCGCCACTTATTTTTCTTCACATTTTTGTGGTTCCACAGATACTCATATCTCTCATTAGCTCCCTCCCCTCTCTTCACTGTAAACCTCAGGCATGGCCTAGATCGGGCTATTGACTGAATATTTAAGGGGAAAAAAAGAGAAAAAAAAAAAAAAAAAAAAAAAAAAGGAATGAAACCTTTGACAGATGTGGCACTTTTGCCCGTAACCAGTGGCGGGTAATAACTAGTTACATTTATTCAAGTGACCTTTTCCAAAATTGTACCTTTGTGAATAGATTTACTGCAGGGTATTTTTTGCTCTATCTTGAGTATATTTTAGAATAAAAAACATGTAATTTTACTCAAGTACATTTGATGGTGCTCTTTGAGTTACTTGAGATTTTACTGATTTGAAAATTGGTTGAAAATGTGCTTTCTTTTTTTTTTTACACTGTATTAAACAGAAATGACTGCATCTTTAGTCATTTTAATGAATTTTTCTTCATTAAAATGAATTTTTCCCATAAATTTATTTCTTTGAAGTCAGAATTGAATTCTATTCTGGCTTTGCAAATTTATAGCCATTATACGTACATTAAAAAAAAAGGTTGCAGTTTTATCACAAAATGTTTGAAATTCATTAGAAAAACTGGGATTTTTTAAAATAAAATAGGCATAATTTTTCGAGTAAAAAGTCATCAAAGTAATTAATTTACAAAACAAATGTCTGAAATAAAAAAATAAAAAAATATTTTAAACTAGAAAAGCACTCATAAAGCGCAAACCTCCGCCAAGGCTCCTTGCGTTTCTCATGGATCACCTCCAAAATGTAATGGGTTTGTGTGTAGGCCTATAGCCACTTGTGGTGAAAATTGCATCAGTCTGTCCATCAGTTTTGGAGTATTGTTGCTAACACATTGTGAGAAGATAAGAGCCTTGGCTGAGGTATGCATTCTCAGATCATCACCAAAATATAACGGGTTCCTCTGTAGGCCAAGAAGCACCATCTGGTGAAAATTTCATCCAAATCCATCCAGTAGTTTTTGTGTAATCCTGCTGCACAAATACAAACAAAGCCCTTGGTGGAGGTATGCACTCTCAGATCACCACCAAAATCTAATCATCTGTTCCCCGTGTCATTACACACCTTTCCTGAAAATTTCATCAAAATCCATTCATAACTTTTTGAGTTATGTTGGTAAAGGACAGACAAACGCCAGTAAAAACATTACCTCCTTGGCTGAGATAAAAATCCATTATTTATAAGAATAAAGTAGTCATAAATTTAAAATTTACAAGAAAAACAGACAATCTTGTGTGTTTTGTTTTTCAGATTTACAACGATAAAGTAGTAAATTTTTGTGGAAAAATTGCTGTGGAAAAAGCTGAGCAGTTCTATCCCCTGAAAATCTGCATGCAGCCACAAAACTCATCTCAGAATCAGGTTTATTGCCATTGTTCATGTGATACACAAACTAGGAATTTGTCTCGGTGCCATGCTGCAACATTAAAAACATAATGAGAAAAAGGGATAAACTAAAAAACTAAAGGACTAGAAACGTGCAATAAGTGTAGAAAAATAAGTAATAATAAGTAATAATAATAATAATACTAGTAATAATGAGTAGTACTAGTCAAGGCAGTTTTAAAAAATTTTAAAAAATCTGATCCTTCAGATAAATATAAACGGCTAACCTTCAGATTGTTAACTCAATATTAGCAGAGATTTTTCTTTTAAATTATTCATCTGTTTTAATTTTAATTTCCCCCTCATGGATCGTCACCTTATTGTGGTGGGGGGGTTTGCGTGCCCCAGTGATCCCAGGAGCTATGTTGTCCGGGGCAATTTGCCTCTGATAGGGTCACCCAAGACAAACTGGTCCTGGGTGAAGGGCCAGACTAAGAACGATCCAACAGACTCTCATGATAAATTCTATATCAAGGATTCAGTGTACCCCGCCTGGTATGGGGTTACCGGGGCCCCACCCTGGAGCTAGGCCTGGGGGAGGGGTTCGATGGTTAGCGTCTGGTGGCCGGGTTTCCACCCATGGGACCTGGCCGGGCTCAGCCCGAAGGAGTTACATAGTTCCGCCCTCCAGTGGACTCACCACCTGCAGGAGGGATCATGGGGGTCCGGTGCTATGTGGATTAGGTGGCGGTCAAAGGCGGAGACCTTGGCGGACTGATCCCAAGCTTTCTAAACTGGCTTTTGGTACATGGAATGTCACCTCTCTGGTGGGAAGGAGCCTGAGCTGGTGTACGAGGTTGAGAGATACCGGCTAGATATAGTCGGCCTCACCTCAACACACAGCTCCGGTTCCAGAACCAGTCTCCTGGAGAGGGGCTGGAGCTTGGCCTTTTCTGGAGTTGCCCCGGGCGAGAGGCGATGAGCAGGGGTGGGTATTCTTGTATCCCCCCACCTTGCTGCCTCTATATTGGAGTTTTCCCCGGTGGATAAAAGGGTTGCTTCCCTACGCCTTCGGGTTGGGAAATGGGTCCTGACCATCATTTGTGCCTATGCACCAAATGATGTTTCAAAGTACCCACCCTTTTTGGAGTCTGTGACTGGGGTGCTGGAGGGTGCTCCTCTTGGAGACTCCATTGTCCTACTGGGGGACTTCAATGCGCACGTGGGCAACGACAGTGAAACCTGGAGGGGGGTGATTGGGAGGAATGGCCTGCCCAATCTGAACCCGAGTGGTGTTCAGTTATTGGACTTCTGTGCTAACCACAGTTTGTCCATAACGAACACCATGTTCAAGCATAAGGGTGTCCATATGCGCACCTGGCACCAGGACACCCTAGGTCGCAGGTCGATGATCGATTTTGTTATCGTGTCATCAGACCTGCGACCGTATGTCTTGGACACTCGGGTAAAGAGAGGTGCAGAGCTGTCAACTGATCACCACCTGGTGGTGAGTTGGATCCGATGGCAGGGGAGGAAGCCATTCAGACCTGGTAGACCCAAACGTATAGTGAGGGTGTGCTGGGAACATCTGGATGAGGCCTCTGTCTGGGAGGTCTTCAACTCCCACCTCCGGAAGAACTTAAACCACATTCCAAGGGAGTCTGGAGACATGGAGTCTGAATGGGCCATGCTCTCCACCTCTGTTGTTGAAGCGGCGGCCCAGAGTTGCGGCCGCAAGGTGGTCGGTGCATCTCGTGGTGGCAACCCCGAACCAAGTGGTGGACACCAGTGGTGAGGGGGGCCATTGAGCTGAAGGAGGAGTCCTATCAAGCTTGGTTGGCTTGTGGGACTCCCGAAGCAGCTGAGGTGTACCAGCAGGCCAAGCGGAGTGCAGCTCGGGTGGTTGCTGAAGCAAAAACCCGGGTATGGGAGGAGTTCAGTGAGGCCATGGAACAAGACTTTGGGTCGGCCTCGATGAGATTCTGGCAAACTGTCCGGTGGCTCAGGAGGGGAAAGCAGCTCCCTGTCCACAATGTGTATGGTGCGGATGGGGCGCTGTTGACTTCGACTGGGGATATTGTCGGGCGGTGGAAGGAATACTTCGAGGATCTCCTCAATCCCACTGATACGCCTTCCACAGAGGAAGCAGGGTTTGTGGACGAGGGGGATGACTCGCCTATCACAGGGGCTGAGGTCGCCAAGGTGGTTAAAAATCTCCTTGGTGGCCGGGCCCCGGGGGTGGACGAGATTCGCCCTGAGTACCTCAGTGCCCTGGATGTTGTTGGGCTGTCATGGTTGACACGCCTCTGCAACATTGCGTGGAGGTCGGGGGCAATGCCTTTGGCATGGCAAACCGGGGTGGTGGTTCCTCTCTTCAAAAAAGGGGACTGGAGGGTGTGCTCCAACTTTAGAGGGATCACACTCGTCAGCCTCCCTGGGAAGGTCTATGCCAAGGTACTGGAGAGGAGAGTCCAGCCGTTGGTCGAACCTCGGATTCAGGAGGAGCAATGTGGTTTTCGTCCTGGCCGTGGCACATCGGACCAGCTCTTTACCCTCTCGAGAATTTTCGAGGGTTTGTGGGAGTTTGCCCAGCCATTTTACATGTGTTTTGTGGACTTGGAGAAGGCATTCGACTGCGTCCCTCGTGGTTTTTTGTGGGGGGTGCTTCAGGAGTATGGGGTATCGGGCTTGTTGTTACAAGCTATTCGGTCTCTGTACGACCGTTGTGAGAGTTTGGTTCGTATTGCCAACACTCGGTTGGACTCATTCCCAGTGAGAGTTGGACTCCGCCAGGGCTGCCCTTTGTCACCGATCCTGTTCATAATTTTTATGGACAGGATTTCTAGGCACAGCCAGGGAATGGAGGGTGTCATGTTTGGTGACCACAGGATCTCATCTCTGTTGTTTGCAGATGATGTTGTCCTGTTGGCTTCATCCAGCAATGACCTACAGCTCTTGCTGGGACGGTTTGCCACTGAGTGTGAAGCGGCTGGGATGAGAATCAGCACTTCCGAGTCCATGGTCCTCAGCCAGAAAAAGGTGGATTGTCCTCTCTGGGTTGGGGACAGGGTCCTCCCCCAAGTGGAGTTTAAGTATCTTGGGGTCTTATTCACGAGTGAGGGGAAAATGGAACGACAGATTGACAGACGGATTGGAGCAGCATCTGCAGTGATGTGGATGTTGTACCAGTCTGTTGTGGTGAAGAGGGAGCTTAGTTCTAAGGCAAAGATGTCGATTTACCAGTCAGTCTACGTTCCTACTCTCACCTATGGTCACGAGCTTTGGGTAATGACCAAAAGAACGAGATCGTGGATACAAGCGGCTGAAATGAGCTTTCTCCGTAGAATTGCTGGACTCAGTCTCAGCGATAGGGTGAGGAGCTCAGTCATCCGGGAGAGGCTCAGAGTAGAACCGCTGCTCCTCCACATTGAAAGGAGTCAGTTGAGGTGGTATGGGCATCTAATTAGGATGCCTCCTGGACACCTCCCACTTGAGGTGTTTCGGGCACGTCCCACTGGGAGGAGACCCCGGGGCGGACCCAGGACTCGGTGGAGAGACTATGTCTCCCAGCTGGTCTGGGAATGCCTTGGTATCCTCTCTGAAGAGCTGGAGCAGGTGGCTGGGGAGAGGGAAGTCTGGGCTTCTCTGCTTGACCTGTTGCCTCTGCGACCCGGACCTCCGGAGAAGCGGTAGAAGATGGATGGCTGGATGAATGGATCTGTTTTAATTTGCAAGAAAATCTTTGTAAACTTGTACCTTTTCCCATGAATTAGCAACTTTTTCCTTAATTGGGACTTTCTCATTGTGTAAATTTGTGACTTTTTACTTAGTCTATATATATATATGTGTGTGTGTGTGTGTGTGTGTGTGTGTGTGTGCACCCAGTGGATATAAAAAGTCTACACACCCCTGTTCAAATGCCAGGTTTTTGTGATGTAAAAAAAATGAGACCAAGATAAATCATTTCAAAACTTTTTCCATTAATGTGACCTATAACCTGTACAACCCAATTGAAAAACAAACTGAAATTTTTAAGGGGAAAACTAAAAAATAAAAAACTTGCAATAACCTGGTTGCATAAATATGCACACCCTTAAACTAATACTTTGTTGCAGCACCTTCGGCTTTATTACGGCACTCAGCACACTTTTTGGGTAGGAGTCTATCAGCTTGGCATATCTTGATGTGGCAATATTTGCCCACTCTTCTTTGCAAAAACACTCCAAATCTGTCAGATTGTGAGGGCATCTCCTGTGCACAGCCCTCTTCAGACCACCCCACAGATGTTCGATGGGATTCAGGTCTTGGCTCTGGCTTGGCCATTTCAAAACCTTAGTCTTCTTCTGGTGAAGCCATTCTTTTGTTGATTTGGATGTGTGCTTTGGGTCATTGTTGTGCTGAAAGATGAAGTTCCTCTCCATCTTCAGCTTTCTAGCAGAAGCCTGAAGGTTTTGTGCCAACACTGACTGGTATTTGGAACTGTTCATAATTCCCTCCACCTTGACTAAGGCCTCAGTTCCAGCTGAAGAAAAACAAACCCAAAGCATGGTGGTGCCATCACCATGCTTCACTGTAGGTATGGTGTTCTTTTGGTGATGAGCAGTGTTCTGTTTGCGCCAAATACACCTTTTGGAATTATGGTCAAAAAGTTCAACCTTGGTTTCATCGGACCATAACACATTTTCTCACATGCATTTGGGAGATTTCAAATGTAGCCAGGCTTGGATGTTTTTCTTTGTAAGATGAGGCTTCCATCTTGCCACCCTACCCCATAGCCAAGACACATGTACAGTCACATGTACAGTACTAAACAACTAGTACTTGCCAGAAGTTCCTGCAGCTACTTCAATGTTGCTATCGGCCTCTTGGCAGCCTCCCTGACCAGTTTTCTTCTTGTCTTTTCATCAAAATTTTGTAGGGACATCCAGTTTTTGGTAATGTCACTGTAGTGCCATATTTTCTCCACTTGATGATGACTGTCTTCACTGTTCCATAGTATATTTAATGCCTTGGAAATTCTTTTGTACCCTTCTCCTGACTGATACCTTTGAACAATGAGATCTCTCTGATGTCTTGGAAGCTCTCTGCGGACCGTGGCTTGTGCTGTAAAAAGTGACTACAAAAATGTCAGGAAAAGCCTACTAGAACAGGTGAACTTGAGGTTAATGAATCACTTTAAATGGTGGCAGATGTGTGCTGACTCCCATTTAACATGAGTTTGAATGTGATTGGTTAATTCTGAACACAGCCACATCCCCAGTTATAACAAGGTGTGCATATTTATGCAAACATTCATTCATCTTCTTCCGCTTAATCCTTTTCGGGTCGCAGGGGGGCTGGAGCCTATCCCAGCATCTTTGGGCGAGAGGCAGGGTACACCCTGGACAGATCGCCAGTCCATCGCAGGACCAACACAGACAGACAGACAATCAAACAGTTGTAATTTTTTCATTTTTCCCCTTAAAAGATTTCCGGGTTTTTTTGTTGTTGGTTTTTTTTTTTTTTCCAATTGGGTTGCACGGGTTATATGTCACATTAATGGTGGAAAAAGTTTTGAAACGATTTATCTTGGTCTCATTTTTTTACATCACAAAAACCTGGCATTTGAAGAGGGGTGTGTAGACTTTTTATAACCTCTCTCTCTCTCTCTCTCTCTCTCTCTCTCTCTCTCTCTCTCTCTCTCTCTATATATATATATATATATATATATATATATATATATATATATATATATATATATATATATATATATACACACTACCGTTCAAAAGTTTGGGGTCACCCAGACAATTTTGTGTTTTCCATGAAAAGTCACACTTTTATTTACCACCATGAGTTGTAAAATGAATAGAAAATATAGTCAAGACATTGACAAGGTTAGAAATAATGATTTGTATTTGAAATAATAATTTTTTCCTTCAAACTTTGCTTTCGTCAAAGAATCCTCCATTTGCAGCAATTACAGCATTGCAGACCTAACATGATTGCACAAGGGTTTTCTAATCATCCATTAGCCTTCTGATGCAATGAGCAAACACATTGTATCATTAGAACACTGGAGTGATAGTTGCTGGAAATGGGCCTCTATACACCTATGTAGATATTGCACCAAAAATCAGACATTTGCAGCTAGAATAGTCATTTACCACATTAGCAATGTATAGAGTGTATTTCTGATTAGTTTAAAGTTATCTTCATTGAAAAAAAGTGCTTTTCTTTCAAAAATAAGGAAATTTCTAAGTGACCCCAAACTTTTGAACGGTAGTGTGTGTGTATATATGATGTGTGTATGTGTGATATAAATGTGTGTGTGTGTGTTATGGAGAACACAAGGGGACGTGGCACTCCACCCAGGACAGGGGGTTGGTGAGGGAGAAGGTCGTCAGAAATGGTAATGGAGAAAAGGCGAGCCAGCTAAGGGCGCCAGAGCTAAGGGCTGGCTCTTAGCTAAGCTAAGAGCCAGCTAAGGGCGCCAGAGCGCTAGGGGGTATAAAGCCAAAGAAAGATGTGCCTTCCGCCCCCGCTGTGCCAGGTTCACACCTGAGGACACAGGGGTGCGAATGTATTGTATCAAGACCTGCTCAGTAACGGTATGTTAATGTGTGTGCATGTTTCACATATGTGTGGATGTGTGTGCATGTTTCACAGCTGGTATGTTAATGTGTTTACCCTGGGTGCCGGAGGTGGGAATAAAGTGTATAAGAGTTCGCTCTGGCACTCAGATTCAGTCTGTTATGTTTGATGGAGGAAAATAAAGTCAGTGTCATCAGCTCGTGGTCTCATCTGATTCCTTACTCCACATTGGTGACCTCAGGACGTGAAATGGAACACAGACCGAGCACCACCACGGAAACTCCCGCTGGAGGCTCCCACCACTGTATGCGCCGCGGCAGTCAGACTCCCGGACTTTTGGCTTCACAACCCGGCCACTTGGTTTATTCATGTGGAAGCCCAGTTCGCCCTCCTCGGAGTCTCAACAGACGATACAAAGTGCCATCATGTGGTGGTATCGCTGGCGCGCGCGTGCCACACATCAAGCCATGAGTCTACTCCAAGACCTGCCAGCCCAAGGAAAATATGATGCTCTCAAACGGATGCTATTGCACCGTTATACCCTTTTGGACGGGGAGAGAGAAGAAAGGCTCCTCACACGCTTGGAGTTAGGGGACAGATCGGCTGTGGAACTTATGGAGAGCATGCTCGTGCTAATGGGTAAAGACAACTGCTTTTTCCTGTTTACCCACCTCTTCCTCAGGAAACTACCAGCTACAGTACAGGCGATCCTCGCTAACTCGCCGCTAGTCATGGCCAGGAACTACCTCGTGCTGGCAGAAGAGGCAGACCAAATCATCCTGGCAAAAAAGGCTCTCCGCATGCAAGCAGTGATACTGGGATCTCCAAAGGAATCCAGCGAGGTGGAGGAGCCGATGGTGGTGGCAGGGATGCTGTGTTTTTATTACCATCGTTTGGCAAGGAAGCACAATGTTGTCTGTCACTGTGACACTTCAAGAAAGCCGGGAAACAAGATAGCCAGTGGGAAATGAGACAGCCACTGGCGACAGGGAGAAGCTGTTTTTCATCACAGACACACGTTCTTGGAGACATTTTCTGGTGGACTCTGGCACCCAGAAGAGCCTCATTTTGCCAATCAGCATGGACTGGTTGGTTCCAAGGTTGTCATAGCCAGGAGCGGCACTGGGGTTAAGCTCCCAGTGCTCATAAAATGCTCCTTATGGCGTGCGTCTCGAAAAGCCTCTGACAACTAAGTCCAACTCCTAGCCTGCCCGTGTGGTTTAGTCTCTAAGCCCAGCGGAACTGCTTTTACTAATAGGAGAAGGAGCGAGGGCGGATCTCTGGCGCCTTAAAACCAGATGCTTCGGGTAGATGGTGGCTCGTCAACCTGGGAAGGTAGCCCATCTAGGGGAAGGTAAACCCTGATTTCAAACCTCCGCTGCCTTGCGTCATACCCGGTCACGGGAAAGGCTAAGGCAGTTCTCTGTTGTGCTCAACATCGTTCTGGCAGCTCCTGCGACGGCGCTGGTGCCAAACTGCAGCAGCCCTGCTGTTCCTTTGGATTCATCAGTGACGTGGAGAGGGGGGACATGCTGCATGGGCAACATCTTGTCCTCCATATCTTCCTGCCCAGGCTTGAATCCTACCAATGCCCAACGCTGGAAGGTAGAACGCGCATCGGCCTGTTCAGCCACAGGCGGTGCTGTTCCAGTAGAGTAGACATTTAGGATTCTCTTCCATGGTCATCATAGACCGACGGAGGCCGACGTACGACGACGTATGGACAGGTTGGCAGAAGGCAGTGGCCCAGCTCTTAAGGCCACCAACGGATCCCACATCAGGACGTTTGGTGAAAGGACGGTGATTTTGTGTTTACATGGATGCAATTACCAGTGGAACTTTGTGGTAGCTTCATGTTCAGTCCCCATCTTAGGTGCTGATTTTCTGTGTGCTCACAGACTGCTTGGTTTGGCCATGACAGCAGCTGCTTTGGTGATTCTGGAGTTGATCTCGGTGTCCAGCGATAGCGTGTTTGAAACAGTGGACTCTAGGTAGGTGAAGATGTCCACAACCTCCAGCTGTGTGTTGTCAATGATAATGACAGGAGAGGAGACAGCATCTTGCGCCATGATGTAGGTTTTCTTAAGGCTGATCATGAGCCCAAACTCCTTGCAAGTGTGGGACAGTTTGTTGACCAGGTGCTGCAGGCCCTCCTCGCTGTGCGATGCTAGAGCAGCATCATCTGAAAACAGCAGCTCATGTATGAGGACCTCATAGACTTACTTACTTTTAGCACGAAGTCTTGCGATGTTGAGGAATTTCCCATCTGATCTCGTGCAGATGTAGACACCTTCAGGACAGTCGGTGAAGGCGTAGGGGAGGAGCATTGAGGAAAAAAATCCCAAAGAGAGTCAGTGCTAGAACGCAACCCTGCTTCACTCTACTGCTGACTGGGAAGGCGTCTGAGGTGGCTTCATCAAAGCAAACAGTGCTATACATGACCATGTGGAAAGAGAAGATGATTGCAAGGAGCTCTGGGGGACAACCGATCTTTCGCAGGATCTGGAAGAGCCCGCTTCGACTAAGTCAAAGGCTTTGGTCAGGTCCATGAACACAAGGAACAATGGCTGCTGCTGCTCTCCACACTTCTCCTGCAGCTGACGGAGGGAGAAGATCATATCCACTGTGGACCTTCCAGCTCTGAAGCCACACTGGGACTTGGGATAGACTCGCGAAGCGAGGCTCTGTAGGCGGAACAGGGTGACCCGGGAGAAGACTTTGCCCTCTGTGCTCAGAAGAGAGATGCCGCGGTAATTGTTGCAGTCACTGCGGTCGCCTTTGTTCTTATACAGCGTGACTATGTTGGCATCTTTCATATCTTGGGGGATGTGACCTTGCTCCCAGCAAAGGCAGAGGAGATCATATAGTGGTTGTAAGATGGCTGTTTTCCCATGTTTGAGAACTTCTGAGGGGATACCATCTTTCCCTGGGGCCTTGCCACAGGCGAGGCAGTCTATGGTTTTGCTGAGCTCTTCCAGCGTGGGCATTTCGTCAAGCTCCTCCATGACTGGTAGGCCAGGCAAGGCGTCGAGGGCAAGGTCTGTCACGATGTTCTGGGTCGAGTACAATTCAAGAAAATGTTCAGAATTTGACACAATATCAGCTGTGCTATACCACTGCTGTACCAGCATGTTTTTTTAAATAACCGAGGCACTTGAGCACAAACATTTATTTTGTTAAAAAAAAAAAAACCCAAAGAAAAAAAAAACTGTGAGCGAAATTAGAGAACAGTGACCACTGTGTCAGAAGAGAAGATTTAAACAAATGTTTCTTTAGGGCTATAGGATTCAAAAATTAATAGCAAGTGTAGAGGCCCTTGCTTTGAATGATTTCGGCACATCTGCGCCCACAGGACATCACTAGTTTCTCACACTGCTCTGGTTTGATCTTGGTCCATTCTTCATTCTTCAGTCTCTTCCACAGTTCAGTAACTGTAGTGGGTTTCTCAGCCATTACTTTGTCGCCAAGGATTTTCCAGAGATTCTCTATGGGATATTTAGATCTGGACTCTGGGCTGGTCATTTTATTATTTCAATATTGTTAGTTTCAAGGAACTGTTGAACCCGTTTTGCAGTGTGACAGGGGACATTGTCTTGCAGGAAAATTGTGGGCTGATTGGGAGACAATTGCAGTGAAGGAATTGTATGTTAAGGAGGGTCACATAAACATTTGCATTCACCCTACCATGTAGCTGTACAAGAGGCCCAACTCTGCGTTGATGCCGTCACAGCTCCGTCGCGTGAACACAGGTGCATAACTTGTGCTTGACACAACAAACCTAAGCACACAAGTCGTTCTACCAAAGAACTGTTAAAGAAGAATAAAGTTAATGTTTTGGAATGGCCAAGTCAAAGTCCTGACCTTAATCCCATTGAAATGTTGTGGAAAGACCTGAAGTGAGCAGTTCATGTGAAGAGACTCACCAAAATCCCAGAGTTGAAGCTGTTCTGTATGGAGTGGGCTAAAATTCCTCCAAGCCAATGTGCAGGACTGATCAACAGTCACCGGAAATGTTTAGTTGCAGTTATTGTTGCAAAAGTGTATCATACCAGATCCTGAAATCAAAAGTTCAAAAATTTTTGCCACTCATAGGTATGCAATATTGGATCTTTTTCATCAATAAATAAATGAAAAGTAAAATATTTTTTGTCTCATTTATTTAACTGGGTTCTTTTTATCTACTTTTAGGACTGATAGGAAAATCTGATGATGTTTTATGTCATATTTATGCAGAAATGTAGAACATTCTTAAGGGTTCACAAACTTGCAAGCACCATTGTATTTGCCAAAACACAAAACTGTTTATTATAGCACCACATATGTATGCAGTGCCTTGATTTTTGGTCTCTGAGTAATTGGGAGAATTTCTCATCAGACTAAAATTTCATGTTTCTATGTATTACAGTTTTTGCTCCCCGTGCATTTTGAATGAAGAAGAAGAAATGTTCCCCACAGCACAGCTGCTTGGAACCCTAAATATAATATATACAAATATGATTCTTAATGGTCATGTTATCATGCACGGAAGATGCTGGTTAAGGAACAGTATTCCTTAAAGTCATGCCTACTAAGTGTGATATGTGTACAGTTGTCCCCTACCCAGTTCATTTTAAGTTAATTTTAAGGACAAACTCAATGGCTTGGTGCTAGAAGCTGTCCCTCCATCTCTTGGTGTGTGCAGCCATGCTCTTGTACCATCTGCTAGACGGTAACAAGTGAAAAAGTTTGGGTGCTGAATGGCTGTTTTGTGATATTTAATGCTTTTCTCCAGCACCACTCTCAGTAGATGTCTTCAATGGACAAGAAATGAGCATTGTCTCCACCACCCTCTGCAGTCTTTTCCAGTTGTGACTGGAACAGTTTCCTTACCACACTGTGATACAGACCATCAGCAGGCTCTTGATGGTGCACCTGTAGAACTTTGTGACTTGTGCATACAGCAAAATATCCAAAATCACACATTGTCTTAATATCTTGCAGCCCCTGGAAACATGTCATGTCCGCTGCATAAAATGCACAGCGAATAAATGAATTAGTGCAAGCCTAAAATGCAGGTGAAGTAGACATGTTCATTTAACAGAAAGAGGAAACACAAAATACACAAAATGTCCAGCTAATACAGTTCAGGATGAGTAGGGATGGATGACCAGCTACAAACTCAGTTGGCAAGCCCACGCGCTCCCAGGGTGGAACTGGGCAGCGGAGAAGGAAGGCTACATAATGAAAGGAAGACTTACATGTAGGGTCAGAGCAACTGGCTCTGGAAAAACAGCTCCTTACAAAGTCCGGGAAAAGAGGAGAAACCAACAGGAGTGAGTCTGGACATCAATTGTAGACTACTGCTGCCACACTGAGTGCATCCACTGACAAACATAAATACCCAGACAGCTAATGATGTCAGGTGGATGCAGGTGCATGAGTGAGTGTCAGAGTGTATGAGTAAGGATGAATGTGTGTGTGTGCATGTGTGGAGAAACAAAGGGATGATGGCAAACAGCTGGTGAATGCCTGGCAGAGAGAGAGAAAGGGCCGTGGTTGTAAACTGGCAAGGAGCCCCGGCTCAGGGCTCTAACAACCTGCCATCTGGGAACAATTAACAACAAATCAGGAAGCTACAGCCATGAATCGTGGGCGGGGCTGAAACATCAGCCCTGCACATGACAGAGCCCCCCCCCCCAAAAGAGTGGAACCAGACACCCACCGTGCCATCAAACACAAAAGAAAACCTGCCCCCCCACCCCCTCAGAACCCCACACAGTAACCCAGGGCGGGAGGTGGGGGAAACGGGTCAGGGGGGAATAAACTAACGAAAAATACAACAATACAGCCCAAGGAAAAAACAAAAATTCCCAACCCCAAACAAAAGCTACCCCCCTCCCCAAAACCACACAGCATCCCACAGCTCAGGGGGCCTACCAGAGTCCAAGGCCCAGCAGGCGGCCCGTAGAACAGTGTCAGGCAACCTGCCAGGGCAAACAGGCCACCCGGCTAGGAAACCCAGTCCTTTGGGTGGCCGGCCTGCATGGTTAAGCCACCAGGACTGGAAGGACAGACGAGGCGGTGGCCTACCCACCGGGAGGCTGAGAAGTGGGTGGCCGGACAGAGGAAGGGGGACCCTTGCAGTTACTGGTGGCGGAGAAGGATGGACCAGGACGGTGCCCAGCAGAAGGAGTAGGAACACCCACAGGGCCTCAGGAAGGGAAGAGGAGACCCTGGTGTCCTCAGATTGTCTGGCTGCACCCTCGGTGGTCCCGGCGTGGGACTGGAACTTGGTCGCACCCGCGGTGGACCCGGGCTGGGCCATGGTTGCACCCGTGGTGGTCCCGGCCTGGGACAATGTTGTACTAGCGGTGGCCCCGTCCTGGGGCCTCATTACTCATTACTTGCTATTATTATAATAGCAATCCACCATAGATCAAGCATACTTTTGTATGAAAGGTGAGGTGTCAAACAGTAGTAATAACGTACGTCTTGTATTGTTTAGGAGTTGCAACAACCTTTTGCACTTTACGCTGACACAAAATGTGTTTTTTTCCCACCATTGTAATAGCAAAGTGATCTTGGACACACTCATAAATGATATTTGGCTTTTGACATCACACTTTTGACTAAACCGCCATAATAGTGAAAGAAAATGGACTTTGCTGGAAATTGTATCAGTATGGTCAGAAAACAAAAGTGGTTTTCTGTTAGAATGTCGGTATATTACAAGTGTGTTCTATGGAAGGAGCTGGTGCTTTTTGAAGAATGGCACTTGATTTTATCACATGAACACGTGACCAACATGGGGCGGCAGTGGCTCAGGAGGTAGAGCAGTTTGTCCAATAACCGGAAGGTTGGTGGTTCGAATCCCACTCTCCTCAGCTGCCCTGCCATTGTATCCCTGGGCAAGACATTTTACCCACCTTGCCTCTATGAACGTGTATAAATGTTTGGTAGTGGTCGGAGAGGTTGTTGGCATGGATTGGCAGCCATATTTCCGTCAGTCTGCCCCAGGGCAGCTGTAGCTACAGTACTAGCTTACCACTTTCAGTCTGTCTGGATTGAGTGAATAATGTATCCATTGTAAAGCATCTTTGAGTGTCCATCGAAAGTGCTATGTCACACTTAAATGTTTCAGATCATCAAAAAAATTTAAATATTAGACAAAGATAATGCAAGTAATCACAAAATGCAATTTTGAAATGAAGGTGTTTATTATTAAGGGTAAAAAACATCCAAACCTACATAGCCCTGTGTGGAAAAAGTGACACCCCCCCCCCCCCGTTAAAACATAAATTAACTGTGGTTTATCACACCTTTGGAAAGCTGAGTTCAATTTTTCTAGCCACACCCAGGCCTGATTACTGCTTCACCTGTTCTCAATCAAGAAATCACTTAAGTAGGACCTGCCTGACAAAGTGAAGTAGACCAAAAGATCCTCAAAAGGTAGACATCATGCTGCAATCCAAAGAAATTCAGAAACAAATGAGAAGCAAAGTAATTGAGATCTATCAGTCTGGAAAAGGTTATAAAGCCATTTCTAAAGCCTTGGGACTCCAGTGAACCACAGTGAGAGCCATTGTCCACAAATGGCAAAAACATGGAACAGTGATGAACCTTCCCAGGAGTAGCCGGCCGACCAAAATTACCCCAAGAGTGCAGCGACAACTCATCCAAGAGGTCACAAAAGACCCCACAACAACATCCAAAGAACTGCAGGCCTCACTTGCCTCAGTTAAGGTCAGTGTCTCCAGCATAAGAAAGAGACTGGGAAAAATGGCCTGCATGGCAGAGTTCCAAAACGAAAACCACTGCTGAGCAAAAAGAACGTAAAGGCTTATCTCAGTGTTGCCAGAAAACATCTTGATGACCCCCAAGACTTTTGGAAAAATACTCTGTGGACTGACGAGACAAAAGCTGAACTTTTTGGAAAGTGTGTCCCATTACATCTAGTGTAAAAGTAACAGTATTTCAGAAAAGGAACATCATACCAACAGTAAAATATGGTGGTGGTAGTGTGATGGTCTGGGGCTGTTTCAGGACCTGGAAGACTTGCTGTGGTAAGTGGAAGCATGAATTCTTCTGTCTACCAAAAAATCCTGAAGGAGAATGCCCAGCCATCTGTTTGTGACCTCAGGCTTGAAGCGCACTTGGGTTCTGCAGCAGGACAATGATCCAAAACACACCAGCAAGTCCACGTCTGAATGGCGTAAGAAAAACAAAATGAAGACTTTGGAGTGGCCTAGTCAAAGTCCTGACCTAAATCTGATTGAGATGCTGTGGCATGACCTTAAAAAGGTGGTTCATGCTCAAAAACCCTCCAGTGTGGCTGAATTACAACAATTCTGCAAAGATGAGTGGGCCAAAATTCCTCCACAGCGCTGTAAAAGACTCATTGCCAGTTATTTTTGTAGTTGAATTTTTTTTTTCCCTTAATAATAAACACCTTCATTTAAAAACTGCATTTTGCGTTTACTTGTTATCTTTGTCTAATATTTAAATTTGTTTGATGATGTGAAACATTTAAATATGACATACAAAAAAATGAGAAATCAGGAAGGGGCAAACACTTTCACACCACTGTATATAAATCTGATGCATTATTAACAGCCTGTCTCACTTCACCGATCTCAGTCCTTGTTTATGTCTTTGTTACAGATCGCTTCACAGTGTACAGCGCAAAGAAGCTCAGACAAGCTTGGAATAAGTAAGTGACGTGTGTGTTTGTGTGTGGAGGGGGGTGTAGGTGGGTGGGTGTTATTCCTTAAAAAGTGTAAAAAAAAAATAAACATATTCTCTGTTACTTATAGTTTATTGCAATAATGGGACATTTTCTGTTTTAATCATAGACTGTATATGGAGCATTAATAGTAAAAAAAAAAAAGGCTTGTGCACAGATGGGTAGAGTAGCCAGAAATTGTACTCAAGTAAAAGTTGTGCTACTTTATATTAACTAGTGCGTACCCGTGCATGCCCGTAGAAACCAAGTATAAGCAAGTTTTTCTGCATACCCGTAGAAAGTTACTGTTACCATGGCAACAGTAACCGTGGTGATGCCTGCCTTTGATCTTTGACATAGTTACCATGGCAACAGTAACCATGGTGAAACCTGCCTTTGACCTTTGACATCACCACTACTTCAGTGATGCCTGCCTTTGATCTTTGATGATGTGTCTGCCTGGCAACAGTAACCATGGTGATGGCTGCCTCTGATCTGTGACATCACAGTAACCATGTCTGCCTATTCCCTGAGCTAACTCCATAGCGCCTCTAAGGAAATTCATTAAAGATTTCCCCTCCTAAACTTCCCGCATATATGGGGAGGCTGAAATTCGGGGATACACACACTCGTAACCTCAGCACAGCACATATCAAATCTGAGGCCAGTCCGACGAACAGTTTGGGAGATACGTGCGGAACACACACACACAGACAAACAGATAGAGATTTCTTAAATTATAATATGATTACTCAAGTACAAATATAAATGACAAGTATGGGAAGACACAAAGTAGGATGTGCTTCCTAAGGAGATTGCGGTCCTTCAACATCTGCAGCAAACTTCTGCAGATGTTTTACCAGTCGGTGGTTGCCAGCGTCCTCTTTTACTCTGTGGTGTGCTGGGGGGGGGGGGGCAGTATATCCAAGAAGGATGCGTCCAGACTGGATAAACTGATCAGGCGGGCCGGCTCTGTGGTCGGCGCAAAGCTGGACACCCTGGTGACGGTGGCAGAGATGAGGACTCTGGATAAACTGTTGGATATAACGGACAACGTCAGCCACCCTCTGCACATCGTCACCAGTGACCAGAGGAGCCTGTTCAGTGAAAGACTGCTCCTTCCCAAGTGTCGGGCCAACAGGCTCAAGAACTCTTTTGTCCACCATGCTATCACACTCTATAACTCCTCACTTGGGGGGGGGGGGGGACATAGAGTACAGAGGACAGTAGGGCATTCATAGTGCAATAACCTTAACTTAACCACACTTGTACAAGCCATATTTAGCCTTGCATTTATATTGTGTATATTAAGTGTTTATTTTTTTCTTTTTTGCTTTTCTGATCTGTATGCTCCTTTTATGTGCTGCTGGAAATTTTAAATTTCCCAGAGGGAGTCATCCCAAAGGGATTAATAAAGTTAAGTACAAGTCTCTCTAAGTAGTTACAGAAATTACTTGAGTAAAAAAAAGAATCTACTAAAAAGTTAGTTGAGTAGTAACAAATTTAATCTTAACAAGGTTTTTCTCACAAATTTACTGCATTTTTCTTTCAACTTTCTTAATTTTCTCAAATGTAGATTTTGTCTCTTTAAAATTCACTTTTAAATTACTCTTAAATTCATATCTTTTTCTGGTGAATTTGCATGTTTTTTTTCTTGTAAATTTGCCATATTTCACCGATAATTTTGCGGGCTTTTGTGACTTTTTTTAATAACCTTTATATTTTATAACCTTTTTCTTTTATAACTATAACTCGTATAACCCTAAATTTGCAACTAATTTCTTGTAAATTTGCAATTTTGTAATTCATGAAGGTTTTCTCTTAGATGTGTTAGTCAGAGGAATGTAACTATACACACATACTATCTAATATACTGTATGATCCAAATCATATAGAGAAACAGTCATAAACGAGATATTTCCTGATCCATAATACCAAACTATAATTTCAAATCTGATGAAAGAAAAATTGAAATAAAAAATGACTTACAGAGCACAAACGAATCTACTTAAGAAAAAAGCACACTTTTTCTTCCAAGTCTACTCAAATAAAAGTAACAAGTACCTTGCAATATCCTGCAAACTACTCATGAAAGAACTATTTTATGAGAAAGTTGTCATGTCCTGCTGTGCTTTTGCGCAGCGAACAAAATGAGTAAATGTGAGCCCAAACGCTGGTGAACTGAGTGTGTTTATTGAACAGAAAAACATATAATATAAAGTGTCCATGTAACAGTTCCAAAAGAGTAATAATGGTGAGATGACCGGCTACAAACTCCATTGGTTGGAGGAGAGATGCCCCACGCGCTTGCAGGCGGGATTGGAGCGGAGAGGAAGGGCAATAATTAATAATGAGAGGAAGACTTACATAAGGCGTTGGAGAGCAGCTGGCCCTGGAAACAACAACCCCCCAGGGTATCAAAATAGGAGATACCAACCAGAGGAGCCAGGACATCAAATGTTGACTAAGTGGAGAGTTAACTATAGACTAGTCACTATTGACTAACACCATCACAACGAGTACTCACACTGTCACCCATAAGTACACATGAACTTAATGAGTAACAAGTGGATGCAGGTGTGCAATAGCAGTAGGTGCATGAATGCGTGTCAGCGTATGTGAGTAGGAATGAATGTGTGTGCGTGTGTGTGTGTATGTTTGGAAACAAGGTGATAGCAAACAGCTAGTGAGTGCCTGGCAGAAAGAGAGGAGGAGGCGTGGCTGTAGACTGACAGGGAGCCCAGGCTCAGAGGCTCCAATACCCTGCCAATGGGAATAATAAACAACAATCAGAAAACTACAGCCACAGATCATAGAATGGGGCTGAGACAAACCCCCGTTCATGACAGAGCCCCCCCCCCCCCAAGGGGTGGACACCAGACACCCACTGTACCATCAAAACAAAACACAAGGAAAACCTGCCCCCCACCCCCACCCTAAGAACCAACAAAACCCACCAGGGCGGGAACTGGGGGAACACAGGTCAGGAGGGAATTAACAGACAAAAAATAATACAATCATACAACACAGGAAACAGAAACTCGCAACCCCAAATTAAAGTTAAGCCCTCCCCAAAACCCAAGAGTCCCCAAGTTCAGGGGGCTGGCCAAAGTCCCAGAGCCCACGGACGGCCATGTGAACTGGACCAGGTGGCCCACCAAAGTCCAACACCAGCCGGGCCGCCAAGTAAAGTGAGTCAGGTGGCCTGCCTGGGAAAATGGGCCACCTGACCCAGAGACTCAGTCCTTCGGGCGGCCAGGAAAGGGGGACCCCAGCGGCTACTGGTGGCAGGACCTGGTGGACCACGACAGTGCCCAGCAGAAGGAGGAGGAACATCCAGCAGGCCTCTGAAAGGAAGACCCCGGTGTCCCCAAACTGGCTGGCTGCACCCTCAGTGGTCCTGGCTTGGGACAGAAACTTGGCTGCACCCATGGTGGACCCGGGCTGGACCATGGCTGCACTCGTGGTGGTCCCGGCCTGAGACAACGTAGCACCAGTGGTGGACCCAGCCTGGGCCTGCGCTGCACCCTCGGAGGACCCCGAGCGAGCCATGGTTGCACCCACATTGGAATCTGGCTGGACCCCTGCTGCACCCGCAGTGGTCCCCGGCCCGGGACAAGGCTGCACCAATGATGGTCCCAGCCTGGGACCTCATTGCTCTCGCAGTGAGCCCCGGCTGGGCCTGCGTTGCGCCCCCGAAGGACCCCAACTGGGCCATGGTTGCACTCACAGCGGATTCTAGCTGGACCCCTGCTGCACCCAGGTGGACCCCGACCGGACCATGGTTGCACCCTTGATGGAACCTGACGGAGCCCCTGCTGCACCCACGGTGGGACCTAGCTGGGCCACTGCTGACCCCAATGCCGCCTTGACCGTGGGCCAGCCGACCCGCATGAGCACCCGAGCCAGGAGGCGGTCGATCACAGGCACTCCCGGCTGGAGCTGAGCACCCACAATGACCTCCTCGACAGGGGAGGCAGGACCCACGGTAACCTCCAGCAGTGAGCCTGGATCCTCGGACTCGTCTGGCAGTGTTGGCCTCTCTCTGGCGACCCTGGAAGAGGACTCAAAACAGAGAGAAGGAGGGGTCAGGGTTGCCGGCAGTGGCGGAGCCCGGCAAGGTGAGCTCAGGTGCAGCGTGTGGCTGCAGCTGGCTCTCCTCACCTAGAGCTAGGCAAAAATGCTCCAACATGGAAAGGAGAAAAACAAAGGAGAGCACTTGCCTTAGCTCAAGCTCCACCGCCGTCCAGGACTCCGATGGTCATGGCGATGTTCCCTTGGGCTCGGTCTCCTGGAGGTTCAGCTCTAGTGCTCACAGTCTTAGGAGCCCCAGCAGTCATGACCCATGCTGGCAATTCCTCCGGCGTGGCGGCTGAAGTCTGGCTCACCGCTGCTGCAAGGGAAGGATCCTCCTGGACCTCTAGCTCCTCCTGGTCCTGACAGTTCAGCTCCGGAACACCCTCGGAGGAAGGAGGAAAGAGCAGAGAGAGAGCTGGTGAACCATTCATGGCAGCAGCGGGTGGGGAGAACACAGGGGACTGCTCTCCCTGAGTCTCCCTACCGGGAATCAGGAAAGACATTTCATTATTAATAGGAGAAGAATGAAAATAAACTTGCCTGTTTGCCCGGGCTTGGATGTTGCCTGCTGCTGTAGCGGGTTCATCGTCCTTCTCCGTGATAGGCCTCCCTGAGGACTGTGGAGAAGCCGCCTCTCTGGCCAGCGGAAGTGGAGGGAGATCTGGTAGACGGGACTATCCATGAATGAAGGTCCAAAAATGGAAAAAAAACAACACGCTACTTCACTGCTGGGCTCTTTCTGGTGATGGCATACTGTCATGTCCTGCTGCACTTTAGCGCAGCGAATAGATGAGTTAATGCGAGCCCAAACGCTGGTGAAGTGAGCGTGTTTATTGAACAGAAAAACATAAATATAAAGTGTCCATGTACCAGTCCCAAAAGAGTAAAAATGGTGAGATGACCAGCTACAAACTCCGTGGTTGGAGGAGGGATGCCCCATGCGGTCGCAGGCGGGATTGGAGCGGAGAGGAAGGGCAATAATTAATAATGAGAGGAAGACTTACATAAGGCGTTGGAGCGCAGCCTGCTCTGGAAACAACAACACGCAGAGTAGTCAAAATAGGAGATACCAACCAGAGGAGCCAGGACATCAAATGTTGACTAAGTGTAGAGTTAACTATAGACTAGTCACTACTGACTAACGCCATCACGAGTGCTCACACTGTCACCCATAAGTACACGTGAACTTAATGAGTAACAAGTGGATGCAGGTGTGCAACAGCAGTAGGTGCATGAATGCGTGTCAGCGTATGTGAGTAGGAATGAATGTGTGTGCGTGTGTGTATGTGTGGAAACAAGGTGATGACAAACAGCTGGTTAGTGCCTGGCAGAAAGAGAGGAGGCGGCGTGGCTGTAGACTGGCAGGGAGCCCAGGCTCAGGGGCTCCAATAACTTGCCAGCTGGGAATAATAAACGACAATCAGAAAACTACAGCCACAGATCATAGAACGGGGCTGAGACAACACCCCCGTTCATGACAAAAGTTACTTGAGTACATGTATGTGAGCAAATCAGAACTCAGAACGCCAACAGTATTACATCTGCTGCTGTATGTTTTGCACTTTACTGCAACCATTTCCTTACTGCCACATCTGCTGCTGTTTGATATTACACTACTGCCCATGTACATTCCAGACTGTTAATGTATGCACCTCCTCTACCACACTGAAACTGCATTACTGGTACTATTGTTGTATATAGGATTGTTGTTGTTTTCATCTTTATTCCTTTTTCTGTTTTTATATTATGTCTTACTGCTATGAGAGAGAGCGAGATGGAATTTTGATTCTCCTGTATGTCCTGTACATATAGAGTATTGACAATAAATCTTGCTAAGTGATACTTTTGGTAATGAGTCAGTTGTTGCTTTTCGTCTGCAAAACAGTTGAGAGGTTTTTGCCTGCAAAGCAGTTTCAAAGCTTTTCCCTGTGGAGCAGTTACCGGGGTCCACCAACGAGGAGGTAAGCAACTTGGGGCCCCTCCAGTCTAGAGTAGGAGTATTCATACTAAGAAGCTGGATGTTACACTCAGAGACCATGAGGATAATCACAGGCTGCCTTTGTGCCACACCTGTAAATTTCCTGCCTGTTTTATCTGGCATTGCTCCTCCTTCCCTTCGCAGAAAACACAAAACCCACATGCTTGTGAAGAAGGCCACTGAAGAAAACAAGCATCTTTTACATCATCATGTCCAAGCTGCCCAAGATCTAGGTGCTCAACGCCTACGCTCTCGCAAACCCTTCAGTTGATATGCTGTCTCCCCTGAGATTTCCAACTTTAATTTTCTGGAAAGCTGGAGACTCACTTGGCAAGAGACAAGAACACCACCTCAGCTCAACGTCACTCCAAGCACAAAACTACCACCAGATGCCCAGCTTGGCTGCAGAGATTGGGTTATACTCAACTGTCTATGAACAGGAGTCAGCCGTTTCAGTGCCAGCATGTATTGTTGGGGCCTTCGCTCGTCACCAGCTTGTATTTGTAGCAACCCAGAGCAGACAGCACATCATGTCCTATTAGAGTTCCCTGACCTTGGAGCACCTGAGGGTATCCATGTGGATCTCACCAACACCACCCCGGAGACAGTGACCTGGCTTCACAGCTTACATGACATTGCTTAGTGACTTTGGGAATCATACGAAAGAAGACTGACAATAAAATCTTTGAATCTTGAAATGTATCTAGTTACTTGGTGGAGCAGTAGTTAGCACTGTGGCCTCACAGCAAGAAGGTTGTGGGTCTGAACCAATCCCTGGCCAGCGGTGACCTTTCTGTATAGAGTTTGCATGTTCTCTCCGTGTCTGCGTGGGTTTTTGCCAGGCACTCAGGTTTCCTCCCACAGTCCAAAGACATATAAATTAGGTTAACTGCTATCAACTGGGGGTAAATTGTCCTTTGGTATGAATGTGGGAGAGAATGGTTGTCTGTCTCTTTGTGTTGGCCCTGCGATGATCTAGTGATCTGCAGTGGTGTACAGTACCTCGCCTCTCGCCCAAATACGCTGGGATAGGCTCCAGTCCCCCTTGCCCCAAAAAGGACTATGCGGTTGAGAAAATGAAGGTATCTGGTTACTACCCACCACTGGTCTTGTCTTGTAATTAAAATCCATATGCTAACTACAGTAAAGTTTAAAAAAAAAAAAAAAATCAGACAAACTTTTACCATTATATTTGTCAATTTTGAATTTTTTACTAATCATCATTCAAGTAAGATGTTTAATTGGTTATGAAAATGTCCATTTTGTATCTGTTTCTACTATTTAATAACATATTTACTATCTGTCTGTACTCAATTTTTAAACTTCAAACAGACAAAAATGCAGACAGGAAAAATACTGTAGACCTACTGATTATGTATTATTGAAAATAAAATTTAAAATGAGAAAAAAGTTTTAAAATAGGTGGAAATGTTTGTTTGTTTTTTCCTTCTGAAATAGGTTCTAAGCAAGGAGTTCATTTGCACTTTCATTTAGGTGCCCAATCTTGGCTCTATTTAATCTTGCCTTCAAATTTGATCATAATGAGTGCTGCATAAGATCAAAAAGGTTTAAAATATTTCAAGTTGCCTGTAATGAATACTGAACATAGTTTTTTTTAAAATTATTATTATGGGGTATTAACTTTTTGCACAACATTGTAATTTACAAAGACTAGTACATACCCATTCCTCCTCCTCCTCCTCCTCCTCCTCCTCCTCCTTCTTCTTCTTCTTCTTCTTCTTCTTCTCCTCCTCCGCCTGTGGCCCACCTTACGGCCAGGAGCATTGATGGTGCCAAAGAGGTCACTGATGGTGCGTCACAATCATCTCGCTGTGTCACGTCAGCAGCTGTGCCTCTGGCAGCTGCTACCGCTTCGGAGGAGGGGACGGAGCACCAACCTGATGGTGCATCACAATCTCGCTGTGTCACATCAGCAGCTGTGCTTCCGGAGGCTGCTACCGTTACACAGCGGGGGATGGAACAGCGACAGTCAGCTGCTGTGGGTGGCGTCCAGGAAAATGTGGCCCATGATGAATCCCCTGGCCCAGGAGAACCAAACAGTCAGCTGAGTTGTGCTGACGAGGAAATGGAATCTGATAACGACACTGTGTCTAATACTGAGTCTATTGAGGCAAAATGCAGTACAAACACGAGTTTGTATTCACTGGAAGAAATAAATGCTTTTCTGGATGAAACCTTTAGCAAAGCCATTAAGGTCACCGACTACTTTAGTGACACTGATAAATTCATTAAGTCTGTTGATGTGCTAAGAAGGCAGGTTGGTCTTGACCTCCTGGATGAAAGGAAACATTTTCGCCTCAAGAAACACCTGACAGCCTTGCGTAAAACAGCAGGGAGAACGACGGTCAAGCGCGCCCGACAGGAGGAATAAATGGCGGTCGTTCCTCTGCCTTTTTTACACATTTTTGGGATATTGTTTGATCAGACTTGTATATGACATTTAATTGACTGTAATTGACTGTCACGGAACTGGATCTTTACCTGCAGGGCATGGACGCCCCACCGTTTTCTTTCTACACTCTGGACGAGCCTGCTGCACAGTTGACTTGCTTGAAAAACCCACATGGTCTAAGGACTCCAATCCTTCTGAGATGGGGAAACTGTCTCTGGGATGTGCAACGGAACTGGCGGGGGCCTCTGGCTCGTCTTTGCACGGACTACGGGGAGGACTCGCACTACTGCCACTGCCAATGTGGAATAGGTGGACTGCAAGGAATGCTCTGTGTTGTGTGGGGGGAGAACACTTCAGTTTGCACTTTTTCCAATGTGACACACTTGGTGGAATGATGTTGGTGTGCTTACATTTTTTTGAAGTGTGCAATAAAGGCTTATTTTAAAAGTCAAAAGTCTTCTTCTTCTTCTCCTTCTTCTCCTCCTCCTCCTCCTTCTTCTCCTGCTTCTCCTTCTTCTCCTTCTCCTCCCCCTCGCGGCCAAAGGAGGAGAGCAGAAATAGGGAACTCTGTGGGGTTTTTTTCGCTTTTCTATCACTGCCCGCATATTCAATTTTGTTTTTTTTCGGTGGAGGATAGCGACCTTGGAAATGCCATCTATCCGCCAGGGGGTGCGGATCGTTCCCCCGGACAGCAGTGTTACTGTGGAGGAGGTCCTTATGGCTGTGGGCGAGCAGGTGGGTCATGATGTGATCTACTATGCCTCCAGGATGAATAGAGCTGTAGTTGTGTTTCTGGCTGCTGAGGAGAATGTCCACGCTCTCATTGCGAGCAGTGTTATCATCGGGGAAACGTATGTACAGGTGTCCCCCTTATCTGTCCCATCAACGCGTATCACCGTCTCAGGTGTTCCACCTTTCATCACTGACGAGCAGTTGGTGACGGAGCTCTGCAGATTTGGGAAGTTTGCGGGCCCGTTTAGACATGTGAGTTTGGGATGCAGGGAAGCCAGGTTAAAACATGTGAGATCACTCAGGCGACAGGTGTTCATGTTTCTAGACTCGCCCACACAAACTCTGGAAGTGTCCTTCCGGGTCAAACACGGGGACGGCTCCTATATGGTGTATGCGAGCTTGGGACAGATGAAGTGTTTTGAATGTGGAGACGTGAGCCATAAACAGGCAGCCGGCGGGGGGTTCTGATGGGGCCACGGCTGGAGCCAGCGGTGCGGCTTCCGCTCGCGCCGCTGCTGCGGACGGCGTTGCAGGGGCTTCCGCCGCGGCTGAGCCTGGCGGGGGCGGAGAGCCCGGCAGCGCGGCCCCCGCCGCTGCTGTGGCTGATGTTGCGGGGCCTTCCGCCGGTCCTGCTCCAGAGCCTGCCACTCCGGAGCCTGCCGCTGTGTCTGTGGACAGCCCGCCTGTGGCGCCCGCAGCGCAGCTTGCAGCTGGGGGCATCGCTGGTGATGGCGCCCAAACAGTCACTGACAGTGCGTCAGAATCTCGCTGTGTGACATCAGCGGCTGTGCTTCCGGAGGCTGCTGCCGCTTCAGAGCAGCAGATGGAACAACGCCGGTCGGCTGCTGTAGGTGCCGCCCAGGAAAATGTGGCCAATGATGAATCAGCTGGGCCAGCTGAAATGCCAGCTGAATCCACCAGTCAGCTGAGTTGTGCTGACGAGGAAATGGATTGTGATTCTGACGCTGTGTCTGCTAAAACTGAGTCTATTGGGGCACCTTGCAGTACAAACGCGGGTTTGTATTCACTGGAAGAAATAAATGCTTTTCTGGATGAGACCTATAATAACGGCCGTTAAAGTCACTGATAAATTCATTAGGTCTGTTAATGTGCTGAAAAGGCAGGTTGGTCTTGACCTCCTGGATGAAAGAAAACGTTTCCGCCTCAAGAAGCACCTCACAGCCCTGCGTAAATCAGCAGGGGGCCAAACGGTCAAGCGCGCGAAGATGGAATAATTTCCATGGCAACAGCACGGTGTTCCTTACATCTATCGCCCTATGCAAAACATAAAATTAGGATCCTTAAACATCAATGGTGGGAGGGGCAATCATAAGAGGGGATTAATTAGTGACCTGTTCCGACAGAAAGGTCTCAACATTTTGTTTTTGCAGGAAACTCATTCCACTTCGGCAGATGAAGTGGACTGGGGCTTGTGGTGGAAAGGCCCTTTTTCACTCAGTCACGGTACCAATCTTAGTGCAGGAGTGGCCATTTTGTTTGGGGAATCAGCAAATGCAACAGTTTTATCGGTGGTGGAGATAGTGAGGGGCAGGCTGCTTCTTGTTAGGGCCGAAATAGGGAATTCCGTGTTTTGCCTGGTCAACATTTACGCTCCAAACCACGGTTCTGAAAGGGTTGCCTTTTTCAATACACTGACAAATGAATTGCAGAGCTATCAGCAAGACCAACTTATTGTTGCTGGTGATTTCAACTGTACCTTGGACTTCACTGTGGATCGCACTAATGCAGAACCCCATCTGCAGTCTTCTCGACTCTTAGAAAATTTCACTGTACAGTTCGACTTATTGGACACATGGAGGTCTAAACATGCAAACGCTAGACAGTATACCTGGGTCAGGGTCACTGACGGTGTTGTCAGTGCTGCTAGATTAGACAAGATATGTTTCTAAAACCTTTGGCCCCGGAATCCTCCACAGTAACATAAGTCCCGTCGGTTTCACGGATCATCACCTGGCCACTGCGGTGTTATTTAACTCACCAGGGGAAGGGATTAAATCTTATTGGCACTTCAATAACAAGCTCCTTCAGGACAACACCTTTTGTCAGTATTTTGTGTGTTTCTGGGAACACTGGAGGACCACAAAGGCTCGTTTTAGTTCCCTGGAACAGTGGTGGGAGGTTGGCAAAGTGCAAATTCGCCTTTTTTGTCAACGGTACACTGCGAACTCCACTTCCATCATCAAGGCCAAGGTCAGTGAACTTGAGGACACTGTCAAGAGGCTGGAGGACAGTTTGGTTACGGGTCAGGATTCTACCGCTGGTCCTTTGCTGCAGGAGAAGAGATCGGCCCTGCGCACATTCATGCAGGAAAGAGTGAAGGGGGCGCTTGTGAGGTCACGTTTCACTCGCCTGCAGGACATGGATGCCCCAACGTCTTTCTTCTTCAATCTGGAGAAGTCTGCTGCGAAAAAGAAGTTGATGGCTTGCTTGATGCTCCCAGATGGTCGAGTGACTACAAATCCATCCAAGATGTGGCGCCATGCAGTTGATTACTACGGGGCCCTGTTTGCTGCGGGACCGTGTTGCATGGAATCTCAAAACCAGCTCTTCGAAGGTCTTCTGGTGCTCAGCCTGGAGGACAGGGCCGCTCTGGACTGTGCCCTGACTTTGGATGAGTTAACTGTGGCTGTTAATCAGATGGCTCTGGGACACGCACCTGGACTTGATGGTCTTTCTTCTGACTTCTTTAAGCATTTTTGGAATATTATTGGATCAGACTTCTATGACGTTCTAACTGCCTGTTACAGAAAGGGAACCTTACCTGTCTCCTGCCGCCGTGCAGTGCCATCTCTGTTGCCTAAGCAGGGGGACTTGGCCCTGCTGAAAAACTGGAGGCCCGTGGCTCTTCTTTGCACGGACTACAAGGTGCTTTCGAAAGCCCTGGCAAACAGACTGAACAATGTCTTGGGTTTGATCGTAAATAGGGATCAAACATATTGTATTCCTGACCGAACCATTATGGACAATATTTTTCTCATACGTGACGTTCTCCAGCTCAGTAAATGTTATGAGTTATGTTATGTTATGAGAACTCAGCTCAGTTCTCCAGACTGAACCCGCGCAAGGCCCCCGGTCCGGACGGCGTGTCTCCCTCCACCCTGAGACACTGTGCGAAAGAGCTGGCTCCTATCTTCACAGACATTTTTAACACCTCCCTTAAGCTATGCCACGTGCCGACCTGCCTCAAATCCTCCACCATCATCCCTGTCCCCAAGAAGCCACGGATCACTGGACTGAACGACTACAGACCTGTAGCGCTCACCTCTGTAGTCATGAAGTCCTTTGAGCGCCTGGTCCTGCCCCACCTCAAGTCCATCACCACTCCCCTCCTGGACCCACTGCAGTTTGCCTACCGAGCTAACAGGTCTGTAGACGACGCAGTCAACCTGGCCCTCCACTCCATCCTGCAGCACCTGAACTCCCCGGGAACCTACGCCAGGATCCTGTTTGTGGACTTCAGCTCTGCATTCAACACCATCCGCCCCGCTCTGCTCCGGGACAAGCTGTCCCTGCTCAATGTGCCTGACTCCCTCTGCAGGTGGATCACCGACTTCCTGACGGACCGGAGGCAGCATGTGCGGCTGGGAAAGACTGTCTCAGACTCTGTTAGCATCAGCACTGGATCACCCCAGGGCTGTGTACTTTCCCCCCTACTCTCCTGCCTTTATACCAACTCCTGCACCTCCAGCCACCAGTCTGTCAAGCTGATCAAGTTTGCGGACAACACCACCCTCATCGGGCTCATCTCCAACGGCGACGAGTCCGCCTACAGGAGAGAGGTGGCCCAGCTGGCGTCCTGGTGCAACAACAACAACCTGCAGCTGAACGCTCTGAAGACAGTGGAGATGATTGTGGACTTCAGGAAAGTCACAACCCCTCTGCCCCCCCTCACCCTCACAGGCTCTCCCATCACCACTGCAGATTCCTTCCGCTTCCTAGGCACCACCATCACCAGGGACCTCAAGTGGGAGCCGACCATCAGCTCCCTCATCAAAAAGGCCGAGCAGAGGATGTTCTTCCTGCGGCAGCTGAGGAAGCTCAAGCTACCCACCAAGATGTTAGTGCAGTTCTACACGGCCATCATCGAGTCCATCCTCACCACCTCCATAACCGTGTGGTACGCAGGAGCCACTGCCAGGGACAGACTAAGGCTGCAGCGCGTCGTGCGCACTGCTGAGAAGGTGATCGGCTGCAAGCTCTCATCTCTCCAGGATCTGTACATCTCCAGGACCCGGAGGCATGCTGGCCAGATCATAGCCGATCCTTCACACCCTGGTCACGTTCTGTTTGCCCCTCTCCCCTCAGGTAGAAGACTTCGGTCCATTCAGACTAAAACCTCCCGTCACATGAACAGCTTCTTCCCCTCTGCCATCAGACTGCTGAACACTAAGTGACTTATTGACTCTCATGCACTATGTACAGCAGCTCAACCAGACTCATGTCAATCATCACTGTTTTCTTTTTGCATTACCGACTGCACTATATGGTTCTCCACAATATCTGCTGCTCGCTAATATATTTAAAACTGCTGACTAGTATTACTCATTTTTATTCTACACTTTATTGCATGTATAGTTTATTTCTTTTATTTTATCATGTTTAATGTTGCAGCATTGCACCGAGACAAATTCCTAGTTTGTGTACTACATGAACAATGGCAATAAATCTGATTCTGATTCTGACTTACAGTTCGGTATTATGTCTTTGGACCAAGAAAAGGCATTTGATAGGGTTGACCATTCCTATTTGTTTTCCACACTGAAGGGGTTCGGTTTTGGCAATATGTTTTTGAGGTGGGTCAATCTGTTATATACTGGAGCTGAGTGTTTGGTAAAGATGGGGGCAGGGCTGAGTCGGCCAATCCCTGTACACCGGGGAATACGCCAGGGTTGTCCAATCTCGGGTCAACTGTACAGCTTGGCTATTGAGCCTTTGCTGTGCAGGTTGCGCACTCAGCTGGGTGGTCTGGTTCTGCCGGGGCCCTCCAGCAGTTGCCGCCCGATTGTCTTGTCTGCTCACGCGGATGACGTCAGCGTTTTCATCACGTCCCACGGGGATGTACAGCGTCTGGTGGACACTTTGTCTGTTTATGAAAGGGCATCTTCTGCCCGTGTGAATTGGGCCAAGAGTGAGGGTCTATTGGTGGGCCAGTGGTCACATCAGGACGTTCCTCGGCTACCCGGCGGTCTTCAGTGGGGGACGGCCGGTCTCAAAGTGTTGGGAGTTTTTCTGGGTTCGGAGGCATTTGAACGCAAGAACTGGGAGGGTGTTAAGGACAAGGTGTGTGCTCGCTTTTCTAAATGGAAATGGTTGCTACCGCAGCTGTCATATAGGGGCAGGGTTCTGGTCTCCAATAATCTGGTCGCTTCGGCTCTTTGGCATAGGCTTGTTGCTTTGACACCGCCCAGGAGCCTCGTGGAGGAGGTTCAGAAGATCATCGTGGATTTCTTTTGGTCTGGTTGGCATTGGGTCCATGCGGCTGTTCTCTACCTGCCTGTTGCCAAGGGGGGACAGGGCCTGGTGGACATACACTCCAAGATCGCCTGCTTTAGGCTTCAGACTGAACAACGCCTCCTTTACGGATGCGGCCCCTGCTGGATGGACACTGCAAAACTGCTCCTGAGGAGAGTTGGCTTCTTGGGCTATGATAAGCAGCTCTTCCTCGTGACATCTGGGGAGCTGGACCTTACTGGACTTTCTGCTTTTTACACATCCGTCTTGCATGCATGGCGAGTCTTCACCGTAGCCCGCTTCCCTGAGGAGACACCGGGCATGTGGCTGTTAGACGAACCACTGTTTTTCAATCAATTCATCGACACTCAGGTGCTGCAGTCAGTCAGACTGCGGACTTGTTTACGAGAGGCACGCTGTACCAAGCTTGGTCATCTTATGAAGATGTCGACCACATCAATGGAAACGCTGAGGCGGAGTGCCAACATTACATCTGTCAGACTGCTGCAGAGGGTGGTGGGGGAAGTGTGCGCCGCCCTGCCACAACCACTTCGAGCGTTTGTGACAAACCGGACTCTTTCCACTCAATGGGATGACGACATTGTGTCCAACTTTCCTGCCATTTCCATAAGTCCAGCTGTGGGGGAGTGGCAGGGGGGAGAGAATCACCTGCTGGCCTTCAGAAATCCTCGTCTGGGCAGGTTCCAATTTGTGGGGACGAAGACGGTGTATCACATCTGTGTGAAGGTTCTGAATCTGCGCTCTCTGATGGACGTGAGAGAGTCAAAGTGGGCGGGATTTTTGGGGCCAGAGGTCTCCCCGAAAAGCAGCTGGCGGTGCATGTACAAGCTCCCTATTGAGAAACAGACGGCAGATCTCCAGTGGAGGATTGTTCATGGGGCAATAGCTACGAATAAATACAGAGCACGCCTGGATCCAACTGTGTGTGGGGGGGAATGTTTGTTTTGTTCCCAAGTTGAGGCCCTGGAGCATTTGTTTGTTCAATGTTTTCATTTATCTGGCCTTTTTGATCTTTTGCGAGTGTGGTTTCAGGCTTTGGGTGAATGTTTCTCTTTTGGTTTGTTCATTTACGGTCCAAAGTATAAAGTGACAAAGAAGTCTGCGCACACTTTGATGAACTTCCTATCTGGTACTGCTAAACTTGCCATCTGGCTGACAAGGAAAAATCGGACTACCAACGCTGGCAATGCGGATCCTGTGTCTGCTTTCAAGGCCTTGTTGAAAGTCAGACTTCAGGTGGAGTTCTCTTACTATCAAATGGTGGACAATTTGGAGGCATTCACCAATAGATGGACTGTAGGGAATGTTTTGTGTTCTGTGGGACAGGGGGATGAGTTATGTTTGCACTTTTGAGATGTGACACACTTGGGGGCATGATATTGGTGTTCTTACATTTTTGAATTGTACAATAAAGCCATTTTTTAAAACTCAAACTCTTCTTCTTCTACTACTACTACTACTACTACTACTACTACTACTACTACTACTACTGGTGCGTCGTAATTCCAGTTCATGGACAGGATCATGAAAATAGATCTGAGCAAAAAGTGGCTTTCGAGCCTGTTCAGGAAGACCCGTCCGTGCATGCCTGTAGAAACCGGAGGAAAATTAGTCCTTTGCTTGGCATTTTACACATTTGTAGTGTAGACTGCCATTCTTCAAGGTTACACATTTTTACTGTGTCAGCACCTCTTTAAAAACAAAATTGCTCAGAAAGCGACGCTTTTGCTTAGTTTCCTCATCTTGAGCAACAATACGAAGACTGCTTGATCTGGCAACTGTGCTCACGGCAACGTAGAATTGGCCATGGCTGAAGAAATCTCTTGTGCAGAAAACAGCAACGTGCTGTAAAGACTGGCCCTGTGACTTATTCACAGTCATGGCAAAGCAGGGTTTTACTGGAAACTGTTTCCGTCGCAAGGTGAATGGAAACATGTTGTCAGATGGTGTGAGTGTGATTCATGGAATCAGGAGAGTGCGTCCAGCATTGACACCAATCACAGATGTTGCAACCAACAGGTGAGGCTGTATTTGTTCAATGATGTGTCTTGAGCCGTTGCAATGTCCGTTTTGTTGGTCAAATGTACTGCTTTGAATAGGTATAGTTTAAAGTTGTGTGTCCTATTGTTAATCGGGTGATGAGTAAGATTTCCAGATTTACTGCTTCGAATGGGTGTGGTTTAAAGTGCTGTGTCCTATTTGTAATCGGGTGATGAGTATCTCTCCTTTGGTGAGTGATGGTCTATATGACATCATCAAGACATCAAGGCAGGCACAGGACATCCTGGCTACATCATTGGTAGCCAATCCTATTGTCTATATGACATCATAGGTAGCCAGTCCTATTGTCTATATGACGGCGTCGTGAGTCCTATGTTGCCTGATATCATAGGATCATCATAGGACATCATGTAGACATCATAGGCTGTCCTATGATGTCCTATGATCATGACACACAGACAGACACACAGACAGAGGTTTCTTGAATTTATAGAGTGATGCACCTGAATATTGCACTCACCCTGCTGAAAAGGAAGGACAGTCTCCTGTCTGTCATAGTGGTGAAGTGTTCAATAACCACATTATCTATAGTTTGATGTTTTGGACTAAAAACTCCAAAACGCCTAACCTTCCAGCAGGATATCCAATCAGCAATGATGCCATTGAGACCCTATGATGTGATTGGTGTGATACAGATGTGAGGAAGCCAGCACTATAGAGGAAACCACATGAATCTGGTATCCCTTGGCACAGTCTCAACTAATCTTACACTCTAAGAAGACTGTATGACTGTTGCCTCATCTGATTGGTTAATTTTTCTAGTCTAAAGGAGGTATCTTTGATCTGGTTTCCTCTCTCAATAGGAGTGCAATACTGTGTCTGTCCATATATTGACACCAGAGAGATGCTGTTTCCCCAATCTAACAACATGAGAAACTAGTACATACCTGTGCATACCCGTCCATGCCCATTTCAGAACTCAGAACTCAGAAAAGATTTATTGCCAAGTACATTAACAGTAAACAACTGATAACATACGAGGGATTTGACTTGACACAGAAAACGACCTGCATTTCCGGTGACGCGGCAGCATCTGAAAAACGCGCCTGTCATCAGATGGGTACAGGATGCATAGGGAGGAAAAGGATAACACAATAGGAAAGAGCAAAAAACCATTGATTGTCAGAATACCGGTCATATATGATCAATATTATGATTACAAGAAAAAAAGCCCTCAATGCACAGTTAGCAGACAAGAATGTACACAAGGACACAAAGAGAGCAGTGAGTGAGTGATCTTTTTCATCAGTTTTTGAGTCAGTGTGGGTGTAGTGTTGAGTGTAGGTGTTGTCAGTTAAGAACAACAAAGTCTCTTTGGCAGGAGATGTTTTGTCTTAGCTGCTGGCATTTGTCCTTGAGCCATGCAGCTGACTGTCTGTAGAGTCAATGCAGCTCAAATGTTTTGGAAACAAAAAACTGCAGATAATCTGGAGGACTTGTGTGAGGGGGGTCAGATTAGTCGAATAGTACTGATCCCAGAGAAAGAAACTTTACATTCTCTTAAAGATTCAGTACTTTAATCCTTCAGTGCTGGACGTTGAATCCTTCATGGACGGCTCTCAGCGTGATCATGATGTAATCCATTTTCCTAGACAGTTCTCCATTTGCCGCTGTCAGAGTCCTCTCCATTTTTTCAATTTGATGGTTAAGCCTCGCCTGGCCAGCATTTTGATAGGCTATGTCCATCTTCATCAATTTACGGTACACCAGGACAATCCCAGATCCAATCAGAACGATCCCGATGACCATTACTACGAAGACGTACAAATCTTTGACATCTTCGATGGAAAGATCAGACAGGCACAAGAGTTTCCAATTACTTGTGTCCTCAAATAGCCCGCAGCCGTTCCTGCGGGGCAAACAACCTCCCCCGGGGCACTTTTCCTCGTTGAAAAAATAGTGTCAATTGCGTTCAAAGCCCAGCTTATTAAATCCATAATTTCATTCGATAATCAGCAGTAGAGACACGCAGACAGACGATAGCAAGCTGGGATCCAGTTAGTTAGAGGAGGGAGGAGATGAAAAATCAGAGCTGGGGAGAAGAAAAAAGCGTCTGCTCTCTTTGGGAGGAAACCAAGTATAACTAAGTATTTCTGCATGCCCGTTGCTGAAGGGTCTCCTCCTGTCTCAGACAGCTGTGTTGTTCACAGTCATGCCTGAGGCATACTGGTGGAACCTGAGGTGTTTCACGTTCACGGCATCCTTTCTGACGTGGAGCAGTTGTTGTCATTCTATTGCTCTCCATCTGGTGGGTCTTCTTCTTCTTCATTCAGACCACTTGTTGAGGGATAGGTGTGTTGTATTTCCAGTTCATGGGCACGATCCTGAAAATAGATCTGAGCAAAAAGTGGCTTTCGACCCTGTTCAGGAAGACCCGTGCATGCCTGTAGAAACCAAGAAACTGGAGCACCCGGAGAAAATCAGTGCTTTGCTTGGCATTTTATACATTTGTAGTGTAGACTGGCATTCGTCAAGGTTACACATTTGCCGTCATATAGGCATCTCGAGTCGTCCTATGATGCCTGAGTTCATAGGACGTCCTATGATGATGAGGCAGAGATCATAGGCCGTCCTATGATGTCCTAGAAACGTGCTTTAAAGTCTGTTGTACCCTATGATGGTGAAGGGTGTCCTCTTGTCTCAGACGGGTGCTGTGTACTGCTGGAACCTTAGGTGTTTCATCTTCATGTTATCTTTTATGATGTGCAGCAGTTGTCGTCATTCTATTATTGCGCTCCATCTGGTGGGTCTTCTTCTTCTTCGTTGAGACCACTGGTTGAGGGATAGGTGCGTTGTAATTTCAGTTCATGGACAGGATCATGAAAGTAGATCTGAGCAAAAAGAAGCTTTCTGGCATGGACTCGCTGTATATGACATCATAAAGACATGAAGGCAGCCTTGATGTATATGTGATAGAATAATTTTGAGCATAATTATTCTAAGTCAAAGATCAGGCGGAGTATTCGATTTAAGTATATTTATTATAAAAGAAATGTAGTCACCCCATGGCCATTTGGGGGAGAGATTACAGAGTGTATGGCCTTCAGCACATACACACCGAATCTCTGACCATACATTTTCTAAGCCTGGTATTCATAGCTGCTCTTCAGGATAGATAAACAGGGGGAGATGCCAGAGACATCTCTGAGACGGAGTGTCTCTAATCTATACAAACTAAAAATTTTGCACATTCCTTGGACACAGAAACTTAGCAGGGCATGTCAAATACAGTGGGGCAAAAAAGTATTTAGTCAGCCACCAATTGTGCAAGTTCTCCCACTTAAAAGATGAGACAGGTCTCCAATTTTCATCATAGGTATACCTCAACTATGAGAGACAAAATAAGAAAAAAAAATCCAGAAAATCACATTGAAGGATTTTTAATGAATTAATTGGTAAATTCCTTGGTAAAATAAGTAGGGAGGCCTGTTTCATGAGTTTGTTTTTTAAAATAATTCTGTTGAACCACAATTCAAAAACATTGTCTGATTTTCATTGGTTAATTTTCATAGAATTTTTATTTATTACCACTTTTTTCAGATTCAAGTTATTTCTGTGACCATTGTGGGTTTTCTTTCATTATCAGAGGGGTACCAACAATTTTGTCCGTCTCTATATACATGTGTGTGTGTGTGTGTGTGTGTGTGTATATATATATACTGTATATATATATATACAGTATATATACTGTGTATATATATACTGTATATATACGTATATACAGTATATATATATATATATATATATATATATATATATATATCCACTAGCCTTAATTCTGTGGTTGGAAAAGTATGTTTAATATGATTAAATTGGACTATAGCATGCTAAAATTTACTTGTACTAAATTTATAACCTTTTTAAATAATGCATCAGATTTATATAGCGCTTTATCATAGACACAAAGAAGCTTTTACAAATAGATACATTATTCATTCACTCCAGGCTGACAGTGGTAGTGGCAAGCTACTACTGTAGCCACAGCTGCCCAGGGGCAGGCTGACGGAAACGTGGCTGCCAATCCACGCCAACAGCCTCTCTGGCCACCGCCGAACATTTATACCCAGTGTTATGGACACTGGAGGCAAGGTGGGTAAAGTGTCTTGCCCAGGGACACAACGGCAGGATATCTGGGGAGAGCGGGATTCGAACTGCCAACCATTCGGTTATTGGACGACCTGCTGTACCTCCTGAGCCACTGCCCCCCCAAATGTCAATGACCGTTATACATACATAAAAATAGTAAGATAAACACTGTTTAATTATATATTAACAGTAGTACATACTGTAAAACAGTAGAGAAAAATATTTGTAATGTGAGTGAAGTACAGGAAGATTTGGGGTCCGTCCCAATTCTCATTTGTAAGCCTACCCCTATGAATTGGGACACTGCTTCATGGCCACACTACATCGTTAATAGTTGCTGATGGATTTAACTTAAATGGACACTACCTGTTTTCACCAGAAAAAAGAAGAGAAAGAAAAAGAAAGCTGATTAGAAAAAAAAGTCTCATTTATCTCTCTCATCTCATCTTTCCACTATTCTAAATAGTAGAAAAGGTCAGAAATTTACTAGAAAGAAAGCTGTAAATTCACAGAGAAAAATTTGGACCCCTTGGCAGAGCTGATGTGGGGAGGGGCGGGGTTGGCACGGGGCTTAGCTATTCACCACTAGGACAACCGGGATCAGGGGCAGTTCTCCTGGTAATCTGATTGCTGAGAGCAGTAACAGGTGTGTTCTTCCGGCTGCTGTCTAGTCGTCACGATTTCTCCAGACTGGCCAAAAAATGAGCTTGCTGTGGGTGGAGCCTGGCTCCACTCCATGCTTAGCACAGGAGAAACCACCACCCACCACTGCATTTCTTTCCACCGGGCTGAACAGGGGCAGGACGGGAGACCGTCCACAATAATATTTGACCAATGAGCACACACTGTGTGCAGATAGTGCTTATGGGAGTTGTAGTTTCATAACATTGCAATAGGCTTATTATTTTAGATGCCGTTTGAAAAAAAAAACGCTGAAGTGGCTACTGGGAGTGGCTGTCTTACCGGCCACTGCTGAAATCCACCAGCCGTTGGCCGGTTGGCCAGTGTTAATGTCAAGCCCTGAAAATAAATATTGAACACATGAAGAAAAAGAGGTGCAAAAAAGCATAGAAAGCCAAGAAACCAGCTGAAATCCATCAATATTTAGGAAGCCATCCCCATCAGTGCAAATTAATCTCAGCTGTTTAAGTCCTGACTAATAGCCTTTAACAAGATTTATGAATATCAGATTGTCACACCACAAAGAACTCATGATGGGTAGAATCAAAGAGCTCTCTCTAGACCTTTGCAACCTTATTGTTGCAAAACATAAAGATGGCATTGGTTACAGGTGCATTTCTAAACTGCTGAATGTTCCAGTGAGCACTGTTGAAGCCATCATTCGGAAGTGGAAAGAACTCATTTTACCATAAACTGGCCATGGCCAGGAGCTCCTCACAAGACTTCTGACAGAGGAGTCAAAAAAATTATCAGAAGAGGTATCCAAGAGCCAAAGACCACTCGTGGAGAGCTCCAGAAAGACCTGGATTTAGCAGGTACTGCTGTTTTAAAGAAATCAATAAGTAATGCACTCAGCCGACATGGGCTGTATGCTCGCTCACCTCATAAGACTCCATTGGTGAAGAAAAAGCATGTTGAAGCTTGTTTAAAGTTTGCTGCACATTTGGGCAAGTCAGTAACATACTGGGAGAATATAGTCTGGTCAGATGAGACCAAAATTGAAATTTTTGGATGCCACAACACACAGCATGTTTGGAGGAGAAATGGCACTGCACATCAGCCCAAAAACACCATACCAACACTGTTGGAGGTGAGAGCATGATGGTGTGGGGGTGTTTTTCAGCACATGGTACAGGCAGACTTCATATAATTGAAGGAAAGATGAATGGACAAATGTACAGAGACATCCTTGATAAGAACCTGTTGCCATCTGCCAAGATGCTGAAGATGAAATGAGGATGGACATTTCAGCAAGACAATGATCTCAAACACAGCCAAGGAAACTCTGAACTGGCTTCAGAGAAGGAAAATAAAGCTGCTAGAATGGCCCAGTCAGTCACCTGACCTGAATCCAATTGAAAATATATGGAATGAACTGAAGATCAGAGTTCAGAGAAGACACTCACAGAACTGTCAAGATTTGAAGACATTTTTTTTTTCTTGCCTTCTGATTGTTGCTCTGAGTGTTGCTATCCCTGTGCTGTTGCAATCCTGGAATTTCCCCGTTGTGGGACTAATAAAGGCTTATCTTATCTTATTTTCTTGGAAGAAGGAGCTAAAATTACTCCTGAGCAATGCCTGCACCTAGTTTCTCCATACAGGAGGTGTCTGGAAGCTGTTATTACCAACAAAGGCTTTTCTACTAAATATCAAATGAATTTCACCAAGCGTGTTCAATACTAATTCCCTGTGCCGTTCCACTTTATTAAATATAACTTGTTTTGAGAACACAATTGCCTTGATTTCTTTGTATGTATGGATTACTTGGGTTGTTACTGACATCTGGTGAAAATCTCAGGTCAATGGCTCCATCAGAAATAAGTTTAATGAGAAAAATGTTGACATCTTCAATACTTATTTTCCCCGCTGTATATATGTGTAATAAATCTGATAGCCAGAGGCTGAAATACAGAGGAAGCTTGGCTTCCCTTGGCTTGTGGGAGAAAACATCACTGACAGCTTTACCTCTGTATCATCTTTACTGTTATTGAAGAACAGTTGCATGTCAGGACTTGTTTCATACTTTTTCTTAACATCTTCTCATCTTTAAGTAACTCAGACACAGTTAAAACCTCTTCCGACCAAACACAAAGGGTTTCTACCAGCTTAGCTCCTGGTGGCTTATTAAACAAATGTTAGCAAATCTGCTCTGTGACTCTCTGCGGTGGTCAGGGGACAATAGAAACAGGTGATCTCAACTTCCTCCCCACCCACAACTCCTTCCTGTGTTTTTTCTGATGGAACACCATGAAAAAGCACTTGCCACACTCTGCTGAAGAAGGAATGTTTCAGCTCGCTGTAAATGTGTCATCACCTGGATCCATTTGGTAGCCATACGAGATGCTATCGATCTTAATGCAGATGTTGGCTCATGCATTCAGTCTTGTTGGCAGTAATAGCAGGGAGGAATGCGAGTATACTGTTCGTTGACAGCTTTCAAAGGACAACATGCTGATGTTTAGGTGATTTCACACCAACGTATCTGCCCGTACCTGCAACAACACCTGGATGGGGATGGACTCATAAAAAAAACTGTTTTGTTTTTTTTGTATTTTCCTTTCAGAAAAAGAATTATGTACTGTGTCCTGGCAGTGCTAAATGTCTACATTAGTACTCCATACATATTGTGCCCAATTTACTAAACTGAGAAAGATAATGCTGTGAGCCCAAAAACAGCGATGTTTTTGGTGTTTTTTGGATTTACACAGCAAGTACAAGGCAGCAACAGATTATATATCGCTCACTGTTGTTGGTGGAAATAAACATTACTAAGGTGCCTGGTAACTATGGAGATAACCCTGCCCCTTCGCTACCTGAATTTTCACTTGTTGCTTTTTTTAAGAGGGGCAGAAATTTTCCCTTCACATTTGGTGTGAACGCACCAAAAAGGAGTACTAGTACCCTTCATGTAAAAAATAAGGAACTGTCACTGACAGAGTCACTCAGCAGCAGTCTCACTCCAGATCCTGTGCTGGCCACTATTTTTGAACCAGCCATTCGTTTTAGAGAGACAGTAAGTTGGTACAGAACCTGAAAAGTATGTGTCTGATGGTCACAGTGGGTGTAGCATTCAGGCAAAATGAGCTTTGACCAGTGTAATATAATAGATTCATGCTAAACTTTGTTGTTGGTGTGAAATAAAAACAGATTGAACAATTGAAGACAATATTTCCCACCTGAAATCTTTTTGATTGGTTGTTTTCTAGATTTTAGAGAAAGTCTTTTGCCAACTTGCTATATTTCCAGGTATGGAAGTCCTTTATTACACCAAAATTTGACCGATCAAAATCTGAGATTGCAACGGGCTGTGTGATATGACCAAAATTTCATATCACAATATGTAATCTTATTTGATGATAATGATATATATCATGATATACATTTTCTGTAAATTCTATAGTTTAGATATAAGTAATCACATCAAAAGGACCATCTCTTTTTTCACATTTTAAATTACATACTGGAAAAAAATCACTTGTACAAATTCATCTGTCATTAATTTTATGCACCCTTTTCTCTTAATTTTGCAGTGTTATAAAATTGTTTTTAATGTGCATTTGAGATGACTTCAGCTTTATTCATTATCACTACTTGACTAATTAGAAATTATTAGAAATCAAATATGTTACATTAAGTGTCAGTTTGCTCCTCTGATGCGTTTTAATTTATTTATTATTTATGTACTGTAGTGTGTATGCAGCCGCTGTCACACACTTTTGTAGCTTTAGCAATATTTTTTTCTGACAAAATTAAGAAACTCAGCAGTAATTTAAACCAAAGAAATGATACAAATTAGCATTGTCATTTAGCATTTGCCATTTTATAATTAGAGTGAGATGGTGTTAACGTTACTTACTTCCAATTAAAATGAGGTTAGAGGACTGTCGTCTCTGAAGCAGCACGGTGGGAAACAGTCCCACATCCCTGACAAACAGAATTAGTGGCAATGTGACCAAAACATTAGTTTGGAGTTAGCTGCTGTGCTAACCACCAGAACCCACACACCTGGCGCACAACAGTGTAGAGGCGGGGCAGTGACAAGTAGAAACGAGGTATGTGTCATTTAAATCCTGATATAAACGATAAAGTTTTGTAGGAAACGATAGATGTTTTCATTGGGTCATCTGATATATCCCGTCATATCGCACAGTCCTAGCAGAGAGCAGTGAGCAGTGACTTTGATGCTTAAATAGATTATTATGTAGATATTATAAGGTATTCTGATAGCTGCCAGCTATCACAAATTTTGATCTCTGCTTTTGCCTCTTGCATGACAGATTAATGTAAGAGGAGCATCCATCCATCCATCCATCTTCTTCCGCTTAATCCTTTTCAGTTCGTGGGGGGGCTGGATCCTATCCCAGCATCTTTGGGCGAGAGGCAGGGTACACCCTGGACAGATCGCCAGTCCATCGCAGGGCCAACACAGAGAGACAGGCAACCATTCACTCTCACAGTCATACTTAAAGTGTACCTGTGGTGGTCGTGCAAAAAAAGATATTATATTGAGCCCCTGGCTCACTTTCTAGTTCAATTTCAAGGTAAAATTCAAGTTTAAGGCAATTTGATATAAAGCCATTGCTGATCTGCTGGTTCAGCTATGTCAGCAAAACATGGGTACAGCCATACTAGCGGCTACAGGGACTTCCAGGACGCTTCTTGTGATGTAATTTCGTTGACACCGCGATCTGGATCAGTATTGGCTGAGCCTCGAGTACCCGGATGTGGAGCGGCTTCGGGGATATTCAAATTCAAACGTTTATTTCAAACTCAGGGTTCATATTAAATGCAGAACTAAAACGAGTAGAAAATAAATAAATGTTTAAATTCAGCGAGCCGTCTTTTCTGATCTCAGCTCGTACAAGGACGATGTTTATAAAACTGCGATCTGAGTATCTGAGTACCCGGATGTGCAGCGACTTCCGGGATATTCAAATTCAAACGTTTATTTCAAACTCAGGGTTCATATTAAATGCAGAACTAAAACGAGTAGAAAATAAATAAATAAATGTTTAAATTCAGCGAGCCGTCTTTTCTGATCTCAGCTCGTACAAGGACGATGTTTATAAAACTGCGATCTGAGTACCCGGATGTGCAGCGGCTTGGGGATATTATACAGAGCAGCAGACACTCGGCGCTCTTGTAAAAACAAAAACATACAATGCGATATGGATATCGCAACATGGCGGAATGTAAAGCCTTTGGATGTCTGAATAATAAGCGAAAAAAACAGAGACTTTTTTTGTGTACCGAAACCCAGCTCACCTTGTCAGAAGATCGGAGCGGAAACGGGGCACAGACGAATAATTTCAGACAAAATTGCGTTGTGTGTGAGGACCACTTCGTCACTTTAACCCTCAGAAGACCTTTATGGCTCAAACCTGTAGCCATGTTGGACAAATTCTTCCTCAGAGTCCGACAATTCAGCCATAATAGAATAAAAACACTCACAACAGCACCCTAGTCTCTCATACAGGCGGAGCATTGACTGTTGAGTATCAACGAAGTGACGTCACATCCGCATGTGTCATGGCTGCGCCCACAGTTTTCATTGGCTGCCCATGGCCAAGGTCCTATTTGAATATACAGTATGTCTGGTGGTATATGGCTGGCAAAAATTATTTACCAAAATAAGAAATACTTTTTCATAATGTTTTCAAGTCAAATGCGTCTTCACGACCACCACAGGTACACTTGAAGGACAATTTAGAATCCCCGGTTTGATGCCAATTAACCTAACTTGCATGTTTTTGGCATGTGGGAGGAAACCGGAGAAATCCCAGAGTAAACCCACACAGACACGGGGAGAACATGCAAACTCCACACAGATCACTGTTGGTCGGGGGCTGGGATCGAACCCAGGATCCCCCGGCCAAAGGTGAGTTGCGGACACCCTCTATAAGCCTGTGTGGTTTTTTTTTTTTTTTTTTTACATATTTGGACATATGGATATTTAATATCAATGTTAAAAATACTGGGAGATTCACATAATACAACTAAACAATTAAAAAATGAATTAAAGACTTTTTTCAAATTCATCACCACATTCATTCCCACTTAAAATGGCTAAAATAAATGTTAAAAAATGCAAAACTAAAACAAGGTTAGACATAGATATGTGAACATTTCTTAATAAAGAACTGAATATTTAAAGGGTGTCCAAATTTCTTCACGACTGTAGTTGTCCTATGATATTGTGGCGCCACGAGACGGCTTTTGTTGTGATGTGGCGCATTATAAATAAAGCTGAATTGAATTGATAACCCTCTGCAGTCACTGATTCTGATGGGTCACAGATTCCGGTGAACCAAAGACGTGCTGGTAACATTTAAACCAGCTGCTGTTGACACCAGATTGGGTCACTATTATCTTTTTTGCCTAAAATGTTTTCAGGAACACTTTCTGCTGGTTTATTTTCAAGATACTGAATGAGTCGCTGTTTCCTGTTTCTGAAATCCGGGAAGACCCCACCCTCAAAAGTTGTCCAGTCAGGAGCAGCGTCATGTTCTGCAAGAGGGTTGTAGATGGGCGGGAAGAGAGCTTCCAGTCATTTATCATTACATTCTCTTTCTTTTTCACAATCTGCAAGATTCCACATTGTGTACTAAACTATGTTTTTCATCACTGATGGAACAATTGAACTGCAATGAAACTTGAGTTCTGTGTAAACTTGTTTGAGCATGGGCTGGTCCTCATTCTCAAAAAATCTGCTAGTCCAAGCTACAATAAGCAAGGACAAATGGTGTAATAGGTATGTTGGTAGAGGGTAGAAAATGCACTTGATGCAGAAGAAAATCCTCCTGTCTACCACCTCCATCAACCTCAACGCTGAGCTATCAGTTGGCCTCAATATTTCAAAAGAAGAGCAGTATAGGAGGCCTTAATCCCGCAGTGTACTTTCACACACTTCTTTTAAAGTTTGCAGTGGAGTTACACAGCAGAGGCCCTGATGGACTTCATTAACTTTATCTGTGCCTCTCTTCTGAGTGGCATTGACGAGCTGAGCAGAGACTTACCCTCCCCGTGTCTTACTGCTGATGAGTCGACTTGAGATCCCCACTGAGAGACAGGGGAGTGGCTGTCAAGAGTGCTCGACTGGAGGAGCCAACCATGAGAAAACCCACAAGAACATGAGAGGAGCCCTCGGTGCTGTGAGTGTGCCGTACTGAATAACATTATTTAATGCAGCAGCTTACTGATTACTGACTGCCCCCCCCCCCCCAACACACACACACACACACACACACCCTTATACTCTTGCTGACATGCGCTGGAGTTGGTTCAGGAGTTCGGTGACTCCCAGAATGAACAGGCACGCAGGCTTGCCTTCACATTTATGATCTGGCTTCATCTGTTGGCTTCTTGCTTTAATGAACTCTCCTTATTTTTCATCACTGTGTGTCACAGAAGCTGAAAAAGTTTTTTTTCTTTGGTGTTTTTTTTCTCTCAAGTTACCAAAACTTCAGAATTGAACAGTCGGGTTTTGTCCACACATGCAGGAGTATTTGTAGCAACTTAGCTTTTACTATGTGGTTTAGCCTTTCATCCACATGGAAACACAGTTTCGGGGAACTAAAAACTTGTACAAAAACTCTGTGCTTTGTTTTTGTGCATTGTGCACAAGGATTTTTTTTTTTAGGATTTTTTTTTTTTAATATATCCAAAGTAAAGCCTACTGAGAGCAGACCTGGAAGTCATGTCATTGTGATATCTTGTTTACAACTTGAGACTGGAGAAGGTTCATACCATTAACCCTTTTAAACCAGCCATGCTCTATACCTGATAAACATATCAAAAATAAATGTGTTTGGAATTTGAAAAGCTGGATCCAAAAAAAAAAAATGCTGGTATCATCATCTATCATCTATCACTCTATAAATTCAAGAAATCTGTGTGTGTGTGTGTCTGTGTGTCACGATCATAGGCACATCATAGGATGGCCTATGATGTCTGCATCATAGGGACATCAAGCCTGCCTTCATGTCTTTATGATGTCATATACAGTGATGCCTGCCTGACAACGTATGATATGATGCTGTCCTTGATGTCTTTATGATGCCATATACAGTGAACATCAGGACTCTCACACAATAGGACACGGCACCTTAAACCACACCCATGATATAGAGTGAAGTACGTGGCGGTAATGCACCTATAATCTGGTTGTCAGCCGCCAATCAAATCTAAAAGAAGACGAACCACACCCATTCGAAGCAGTAAATCTGGAAATCTTAAAAAAATATCACTCAATAAATTCAAGAAATCTGTCAGTTTGTGTGTAAATTTGGAAATCTTACACCCATTCGAAGCAGTACATCATCACTATGCCGTCATCAAAGATCATAGGACATAGGACATCTTCAAAGATCAAACACAGTCATGACTCACGATCATAGCACTCGCTATGACATCATCAAAGATCATAGGACTCACTAAGACACCATCAGAGATCAAAGGCAGGCATCACTGAATGAGTGCTGACATGCTTGCTTACACCCTTGCTTACACCTGCTTTCTACGGGCATGCAGAAATACTTGCTTATACTTGGTTTCTATGGGCATGCACGGGTATGTACTAGTTTCCTTAAAGAAAGATGTAGGATGCACATTAAAAAAAATTAAAAATGTTAAAGACCAAAAGCCAGTAGTGGTTGCTTCTTTTTTTAGTTTTGCCTTAACCCTTTAACTGCCCTAGGTGCCATGTGGCACCTTGGGAAACGCAAGGCAACGCGACGCCCCCCCCCCCCCAGTGGTCAAGGGTGGTAAAAAAAATTTCTCAATAAAATAGTTCAGATTTCCAAGGCTATAACTTGAAAGTTACAAGAGATAATGGCTTACTGTCAATTAGAAAGACGTAGAATATGATCCAAAGTTTCAGACAGGAATAAATTTATGCATCTAATTTGCATAATGTCGCGGCAGCTATATAAATTGCATAATTCAGTCAAAAGTGGACTTTGGACACATTTACATAAAGAATGGTCTGTTGGTTTTTTTAACGCCGATTTGTCTACATGGGTATGTTTTTTTCTAATCTTCAAAGTATATGAACCAGAAAATCAATAAAATGTCAATAAAAACATATTTCTCTTACCTGTTGCCGGGTGAGCCGGGTGGCTCGCCCCGTTCCGTTTTCGCCCATCGTAGTCGATGTTTGTGTGTTTGCTCAGCCATTTACACCATGTACCATCCATCCATCCATCTTCTTTCGCTTAATCCTTTTCGGGTCGCGGGGGAGCTGGAGCCTATCCCAGCATCTTTGGGCGAGAGGCAGGGTACACCCTGGACAGATCGCCAGTCCATCACAGGGCCAACACAGAGAGACAGACAACCATTCACTCACACGTTCATTCCTATGGACAATTTAGACTCTACAAACTCTTATGATTACCTCACGTGAATTTTGTTTGTATTATGCGGCTATTTTTTCTGTTTGGTGCATTATTCCTGTGGGAATCCATGCCACCCGTGGGGGCCGCCATCTTGGAAATGGGAGCTCAGTTTTTTGTCCATCATGGTCGATGTAACACGTTTACTTAGTAATTTACACCAGTGTACCACAACTACAAACTCTTATGATTATCCCACGTGAATTTTGTTTGTATTACGCAGCTATTTTTCCCGTTTCACGCAGTTTCAGTCATCATCGTGGCAGCGATGACCAAACATGGCGGCATCCACATTGGCATGTGAGTTCAAAGTGGAAAAAGGAAGAATAATAATGAGGATTTCTTCTTCTTTGCTATATTCCATGTCAGCCATGATTCCTTCGGCGCGTGTCTGCCACCTTCTAAACTGTCAGATAAATAGAGATTAGTACAAATTCTCAGTATAGCCGGGGGACGTCAATAAGTTGACGCGTGCAATTGTTGCGCTGTGCCACTGGGGGCGTGCAACCTGTCCATTTAATCTGGCAGTTAAAGGGTTAAAAGTAGGGATATATGGTTATATAAGGGGGAGATATATACACACAGTGGTGTGAAAAAGTTTGTCCCCTTCCTGATTTCTCATTTTTTTGTTCGTTTGTCACACTTGAATGTTTCAGATCATCAAACAAATTTAAATATTCTCATCATTGGCTCCATCGATCTCGAAAGATCATGGGGGGGTTTTGTGCCTTGGGTCATCATTCAGGGAGCTGCACCGTCGGGCGTGGCTGTAGAGGCCGATACGGGATCTGCAGATCCTGCCGCAGCCGCTGCAGATAAATTCTTATAGTGGGGGTCTCGACAGTCTCCTCTGTCTGCGGAGTCTCTTCTCCCCCCAGCGAGTGTCTCTTCTCTCCTCTGCTGTTCGGATGACATCCTGGGTGGTGGTCCGCCAATTGGAGCGGACGGAGGCGGCTGACTCCAGGTCGGAGGGGTTGAAGCCTCCAGCCTTGAGGTCGCGCTTGCAAACATCCTTGAATCTGAGAGTTGGGCGTCCCTTTGATCTAGTTCCAGTAGCCAGCTCCCCATACAGTAAGTCTTTGGGGATGCGGCCATCCTCCATTCGGTTGACGTGGCCAAGCCATCGCAAGCGTCTCTTTGTCAGGATGGCAAACATACTGGGCACACCTGCTCTGGCCAGGACGTCGATGTTGGAGACACGGTCCTGCCAAGTGATGCGCAGTAGTCTGCAAAGGCAGCGTTGGTGGAAGGCGTTCAGCCGGCGTTCCTGGCAGGAGTAGAGGGTCCATGCTTCACTGCCGTATAGGAGAGTATTCAGTACGCAGGCCATGTAGACTCTTATCTTGGTGTTGGTGATTAGCATAGAGTTGTCCCAGACTTGCTTCGCCAGACAGGCCATCACCGTCGATGCCTTGCCAATACGGGCGTTCAGTTCGGCGTCTAGGGAGAGATTGCTGGAGATGATCGACCCGAGGTAGGTGAACTTATCCACCACCGCAAGTGTGTGGTCGCCGATGTTGATACTGGGAGCACTGCTGACATCCTGGCCCATGACCTCGGTCTTTTTAAGGCTGATGGTGAGGCCAAACTCAGAGCAGGCACGAGCAAAGCAGTTGATGAGACGCTGGAGCGCTTCCACGGTGTGGGCAACAAGACCAGCATCATCAGCAAAGAGCAGCTCCCTGATTAGAACGCTCCGCACCTTGGTCTTTGATCTGAGGCGTGCCATGTTGAAGAGGCCTCCGTTGCTCCTGGTGTGGAGGAAGACACCGTCTTCAGAGTCCCGGAAGGCGGAGCACAGAAGCAGGGAGAAAAAGATGCCAAATAGGGTAGGAGCCAGAACACAACCCTGCTTCACACCGTTCTTGATCGGGAAAGGGTCTGAGGATAATCTATCAAACTGGACAATGCCGTTCATGTCCTGGTGGAACAACTTGATCATGCTCAAAAGCTTGGGGGGACATCCAATTCGTTGGAGGAGGGCAAACAGTCTATCCCTGCTGACCAAGTCAAAAGCCTTGGTCAGGTCGATGAAGGCCAAAAAGAGGGGTTGTCTCTGCTCCCGGCACTTTTCTTGCAGCTGCCTCATAGAGAAGACCATATCTATGGTTGACCTGGTTGCTCTGAATCCACACTGCGCCTCTGGATACACACGTTGGACAAGTAGTTGTAGTCTGTTGAGGACGACACGGGCAAAGGCTTTGCCAACTATGCTTAGGACTGAGATACCACGATAGTTGTTACAATCGCTCCGCTCCCCCTTGTTCTTGTAGAGAGTGATGATTTTGATATCACGCATATCTTGGGGCACAGCCCCTTCCTCCCAGCACTGCAGCAGGAGCTCATGGAGGTGTTTCAAGAGCGAGCTCTCCTTTGCGGTTTTGACGATTTCAGGGGGGATGTTGTCACTGCCTGGAGCCTTGCCATTTGAGATGGAGTCTATCGCCTTGCTGAGCTCCTCGATGGTGGGTGGAGTGTCAAGCTCATCCATGACTGACAGTAGAGGGGTGTTCTCAAGGGCCGTGTTCGAGACGGTGGTTACTCTCGAGAAGAGCTCTTGGTAGTGCTCAGCCTATCTCTCCATTTGTTTACTGCGATCCTTGATGACATCTCCTGTAGCTGATTTAAGTGGGGCGGTCTTGATGACACTGGGACCGAAAGCCTTCTTCATGCCTTCGTACATTTTGCGCACGTTTCCGTGATCTGCAGAAAGCTGTATGTCCTGGCAGAGGTTAAGCCAGTAGTCGTTGGCACATCACCTTGCAATCTTTTGTGCATTGTTCCTCGCAGCGCGCAGTGTAGCAAGCGTCAGCACAGAGGGCTCCTTCTTGTGGGCAATTAGGGCTGCACGTTTGGCGGCGATTGCAGGTTCCATCTCAGCGGCTCCAGCTTCAAACCAATCCGCACTCTTCCCCACCTTTTTCCCAAAGGTACCTATGGCGGTCTCAAACACAGCCTCACGGATGTGGTTCCACCTTGCAGAAGCACAGTCGGTGGGACAGTCCGCCAGGGCTTCATTTATGACTTTAGCATAGCGTTCCCGCAGTTCAGGTACTGTAATCATAGCTGTGTTGATGCGGGGTGGGGGTTTCTGCTTGGAGCGGTTAACACATCTGAGGCAGAGACGTACCTTGGTGGCGACCAGGGAATGGTCGGTGTCACAGTCACCGCTGTGGAAACTGCGTGTGACCAGCACTGGTTCAGCAGGGATCTCCTGGTGATGACGAAGTCCAGCTGATGCCAGTGGCGAGACCTTGGATGTCTCCAGGACACTCGGTGACGGGGCTTGGTGGAGAAGAATGTGTTGGTCAGACAGAGGTCATGAAAGGAACAGAGTTCAAGAAGGCGTTGACCGTTCTCGTTGAGCTTGCCGATGCCAAAGCGGCCAATGCAGCGGGGCCAGGAGTCATGATAAGATGAGATAAGATAAGCCTTTATTAGTCCCACAATGGGGAAATTCCAGGATTGCAACAGCACAGGGATAGCAACACTGAGCAACAATCAGAAGGCAAGAAAAAACAAGAACTGCTAGTAAACAGTAAATAAGTTAAGTAAGTTTTACTAAGTAAGTTAGTAAAAATATATATACTATATATATATAGGCACACAGTGCGGAGCATTGTGGTTGGTGAATGTGCAGCAGAAAGTCTAAGCTCTCTTTCCGCGGATGCGGCGGGCCAGCTGTAAGTCTTTGGGCATGATGGTGACCCTCTTAGCGAAGAAGAGACCCACCAGGTAGGCCTCGCTGGCCTCCTGCAGAGCCATGACGGCGAAGCTCAGGAAGCGCAGGTCGGTCTTGAAGTCCTGAGCGATCTCCCTCACCAGGCGCTGGATGGGCAGCTTACGGATGAGCAGCTCCGTGGATTTCTGGTAGCGACGGATCTCTCTCAGAGCCACGGGCCTGTAACGGTGAGGCTTCTTCACTCCGCCGGTGGCCGGAGCGCTCTTCCGAGCAGCCTTGGTGGCTAGCTGCTTCCTGGGGGGCTTTTTCCTCCAGTAGATTTTACGGGCGGTCTGCTTGGTTCTTGCCATCGCTCTCTATTATTCTGTCCCATATTTCTTGCACGCCGCCTAAACTCCAGCCCGGTACCCACGTCGTTTTCGCTACAGTTCCCGGTATGTCGAGTTCCTCCATTAGCATCGGGCGGCGGTTGAGTGCTAGCTAGCACTAGCTCTTCCTGCTGTAACGTCTGCTGCTGTAAACAGTGGCTCCGTCCGCCGACTTGGGAGACCTTTGGGGCGATCTGTGTGTCCGTGATATATACATAGAGTGAAAGATGCAGAAAGAAGAAGGAAGATAAAAAAGGCTGTTGCAACGGGCAGCCAACTCGTGTGGCGCCACCGGTCCGGCGGAACCGGAAAAAAAAAATGATGATCTGCCCCTATCCGTGCGTTAAAGTCACCGAGCAGAAACAGGTGCTCCTTGGCAGGGATCTGCTGGATCCTGGTTTCGAGCGCTTCGTAGAATGCATCTTTCACCTCAGTTGAAGAGCAGAGCGTCGGAGCATAGGCGCTAAGGATATTAGCTGGTCCAGAGGAGGTTATGAGACGGAGAGAGAGGACTCGTGGAGTGCCTGAAGACGGCGGTTCAATAGAGGACAGAAGGGAGTTTTGAACAGCGAATCCAACACCGTACAGGCGATGCTCGTCAGGCTCCTGTCCCTGCCAGAAAAACGTATAATTCTTCTTCTTCAAGCTGCCGCTGCCCAGGAGTCGCGTCTCTTGCAGTGCTGCAATGTCAATATTGAGCCTCTTCAGCTCGCGGTCGATGATAGCAGTTTTCCAGGCGGCGTTGATTTGCTGGAGGTTGTCAGAGAGGCCAGGACACATTGTTCTGACGTTCCAGGTTGCCAGACTCAGCGCTGGTGGCTTTGGTTTCTTGATATTAGCTGGTGCAGTGATTACAGTCCGTGATTCAGCTTTTGGCCTACACTTCAAGCACCCTTTGAAGTAAGCGGACCGTGACGGGCCAGCACCTTACTGACTGGGGGCTACCCAGCTAAAGGCGGGCGGTAGCTGGCCAGTGGGACACGACGATCCCTCCCACCATCGGGAGACAGCCCTAGGCGCCTGAGCTTACGCCAATTTGCTCTGGACTTTTAACCAGTAACTGCGTTTCCCCGTTTTGAGCTGCCGCTGAAGGCGACACTGGAGTGACCTCTCCAGGGCACAGGCCAGGACGAAGTTGTGGAGAAACTGAGATGCCCAGTTGACAGATCCTCCTTCTCGGCCTTGCTGGTAGTGTCCAATGGAAGGGACTAGACGATACAGTTGGTACCAACTTGGCTACAGGAGTTGCCGGGAGGTCCCGCTACGCGAAGACCAACCGCCTTCGGGGCTTCACTCCGGATTTTCTGTCGGGGTTGTCTCCCTTAGCTTTTGTCACTCCCGTGACGACCACAAGGCAGTGGTGCTATTTGCCCATAGCTGGGGGTTGTTTTGTGCGGCACCAGGGCGTGTCCACGCGCCGGTGGGCCTGCGTGCCACACATTTGGGCCCAGCCCAAGGGGGACACACCTCCTCCCTTAATGCGACAGGTTGTACTGGGCTACATCTTACCAGTAGAGGAGAGAGAAAACTTCCTCTCCCACTTCCTCTCCCACCTGACATTAGATTGCCCCCTAAGTCTAACAACTGGTTGGGCCACCCTTAGCGGCAACAACTGCAATCAAGCATTTGTGATAACTGGCAATGAGTCATTTACAGCACTGTGGAGGAATTTTGGCCCACTCATCTTGCCAGAATTGTTGTAATTCAGCCACAGTGGAGAGTTTTCGAGCATGAACCGCCTTTTTAAGGTCATGCCACATCATCTCTATCGGATTCAGGTCAGGACTTTGACTAGGCCACTCCAAAGTTTTCATTTTGTTTTTCTTCAGCCGTTTGATCCCAGCCCCCGACCAGCAGTGATCTGTGTGGAGTTTGCATGTTCTCCCCGTGTCTGCATGGGTTTACTCTGGGATTTCTCCGGTTTCCTCCCACATGCCAAAAACATGCAAGCTATGTCAATTGGCATCAAACTGGGGATTCTAAATTGTTCTTGAGTGTGACTGTGAGAGCAAATGGTTGTTTGTCTCTGTGTTGGCCCTGCAACGGACTGGTGATCTGTCCAGGGTGTACCCTTCCTCTCGCCCAAAGATGCTGGGATAGGCTCCAGCCCACCGCAACCTGAAAAGGATTAAGCGGAAGAAGCTGGATGGCATTCAGAGGTGGACTTCCTGGTGTGTTTTGGATCATTGTCCTGCTGCAGAACCCAAGTGCGCTTCAGCCTGAGGTCATGAACAGATGGCCGGACATTCTCCTTCAGGATTTTTTGGTAGACAGCAGAATTCATGGTTCCATTTACCACAGCAAGTCTTCCAGGTCCTGAAGCAGCACAACAGCCCCAGACCATCACACTACCTCCACCATATTTTACTGTTGGTATGATGTTCCTTTTCTGAAATGCTGTGTTTCTTTTATGCCGGATGTAATGGGGGACACATCTTCCAAAAAGTTTAACTTTTGTCTCATCAGTCCACAGTATTTTCCCAAAAGTCTTGGGGATCATCAAGTTGTATTCCTGCAAAACTGAGACGAGCCTTTATGTTCTTTTTGCTCAGCAGTGGTTTTCGTCTTGGAACTGTGCCTTGGAGACCATTTTTGCCCAGTCTCTTTCTTATGGTGGAGTCATGAACACTGACTGTAACTTAGGCAAGTGAGGCCTGCAATTCTTTGGATGTTGTTATGGGGTCTTATTTGACCTTTTGGATGAGTCATCGCTGCGCTCTTAGGGTAATTTTGGTCAGCCGGCCACTCCTGGAAAGGTTCACTACTGTTCCATGTTTTCGTCATTTGTGGATAATGGCTCTCGCTGTGGTTTGCTGCAGTCCCAAAGCTTTAGAAATGGCTTTATAACCTTTTCTAGAGTGATAGATCTCAATTACTTTGTTTCTTATTTATTCCTGAATTTCTTTGGATCACAGCATGATGTCTAGCTTTTGAGGATCTTTTGGTCTACTTAACTTAGTCAGGAAGGTCCTATTTAAGTGATTTCTTGATTGAGAACAGACGTGGCAGTAATGAGGCCCGGGTGTGGCTAGAGAAACTGAACTCAGCTTTCCAAAGATGTGATAAACCACAGTTAATTTATGTTTTAATGGGGGGGGGGGTACTTTTTCACACAGGGCCATGTAGGTTTGGAATTTTTTTTTTTTTTTTTTTTTACCTGTAATAATAAACACCTTCATTTAAAAACTACATGTTATCTTTGTCTAATATTTAAATTTGTTTGATGAAGGGGACAAACACTTTTTCACACCAGTGTGTGTGTGTGTGTGTGTGTGTGTGTGTGTGTGTGTGTGTATATATGGCAGTGGCGCAGGTGTAGTGTGACCGACTACTGATCGGAGGGTCATGGGTTCGATTCCTGCTCTGTCTGCTGTCCACTTGTCGAACTGTCCTAGAACAAGACACTGAACCCCCAGTTGCTCCTGGTGGCCTGGTTAGCTCCTGTGTGTGAATGGGTGGATTGCAGGATCTGTAAAGTGCTTTGGTAATCCTAGATGAGAAGAAAAGCGCTATATTGTGGAGTGTGTAAATGAAGAGGCAGATTCATGACAGACTATTTATTACACACTCACATCTCACAAGCACAGAATGGACTGAATGGTTACAGCAAGCTCTCCTCTCTATATCCCAAGTCACACTTCACAAGTTTCATGGCACTTCACTTCACGCAGCATGATATTTACACTGCACTGCATTCAACCCCCTCTGTCCTTCCTGGGCATTGTTCTCCCATGCTTATTCCCTGTCTCTGTCTGAGGTGCTAAATAACCTGACTTCCCCAAGGTCCCAAACCGCCCCCCCCCCCCAAGCATCTAAGACAGACATTAGTCCACACTCGCTTTTGGCTTCAGTCTCCTCCCATATCTGCTGTAACTGGGGTTTACCGCCTCCGTGGTGCTGCTGTGCCGGTGGGGGACTGCTGGGAGCGTGTCTGACTGCGGGTGAGCCGTGGTGGTGGTGGGGGGACTTCGTTCTGCCCGTGTGGCTGCTCTGGTGAATCGTTTCCCTGGGGAGTTCTCCGTGGGGGTCTTCCACGCCGAGGGGCCCCAGCCAACAGCACTTGCTCATCCGCCACTACAAAGGCGGGTTTGAGTCTGTCTATGCCAATTTTCTCCCGTCTACCCCCCCAATTCTAGCACAAAATGCTTATCCCCTGTTTCCAACACTCTGAACGGTCCATCATAGTGTGGGCGAAATGGGGGGCGGTGGGCGTCGTGTCTGATGAACACGAACTGCGCGTTCTTCAAAGTTTTAGGCACGAAGGCACGTGGAAAACAATGGTGGGAAGGGCCCGGCAGCGTGCCTGTGTTTGCGCTACGCTGCAAAAGCTGAGACGGGCAGCTGCCCGGCGTGGGATTATCTGGTAGAAATTCCCCGAGCAGCCGTAGGAGCTGCGCAAAAACGAGCTCTGCCGGGGAAGCTTCCAAATCCTCTTTTGGCGCGGAGCGCAACCCCAATAAAACCCACGGCAACCTGTCTACCCAATTTGCATCCGTCAATGAAGCCCTGAGTGCTGCTTTCAGTGATCTATGAAAACGCTCGCATAACCCATTGGCCTGTGGGTTGTACGCGGTTGTGCGATGAATTGTAACTTTCAGGCTGCGGGCCATCGCACACCAGAGTTCGGAAACAAATTGAGGGCCCCTGTTGGACGTAATGTCGGACGGGACTCCAAAACGCGCCACCCATGCTGTTAAAAAAGCGCATGCTACGTCCGCGGACGTGGTTGCCGCCAGCGGGACTGCTTCTGGCCAGCGCGTGGTGCGGTCCACCACTGTCAGGAGGTGCGTGCACCCCTGTGATGGCGGGAGGGGGCCCACGAGGTCCACGTGCACATGGTCGAACCTTTTAGCCGCTACCGGAAACGGCTCCAAAGGGGCCTTCGTGTGCCTGTGTACCTTGGCTCGTTGGCACGCCACGCAAGCTGCAGCCCACTCTTTTACTTGTTTGCATAGGCTCGGCCACACAAACTTCTCTCCCACCATTTTAACTGACGCGCACACTCCTGGGTGCGCCAGAGTCAAAATGGACACGCGGCGGCGACCAGGACCACCGGACGCGGGCGTCCCGTGGAGACATCGTAGATTAGGGGGGGGCGCCATCTTGCAGCACCCTGCTCTCCAGCCTTAACCCTGTTGGTCCAGACTGGAGCGTGCTCACGTCTGCATCGCTAATCTGCTCCATGGCCATGGCTGCGTAATCTATCCCCACGTAGTCCGGGGCCACCACGGCGCGCGAGAGGCAGTCCGCCACCACATTCAGTTTACCCGACACATGCTGAATATCGTTAGTAAACTCTGAGATCGCGGCCAGCTGTCTCTGCTGCCGGCCCAACCACGGTTCTGAAACCTTGGCCATCGCGAACGTTAGCGGCTTGTGGTCCATGAACGCGGTGAAGCTGCGCCCTTCCAGCCAGAACTGGAAGTGGCGTATGGCCAGGTGGAGAGCCAGCAACTCTCTGTCGAATGCGCTGTATTCACGTTTGCTGTCGCGCAAAGTTCTGCTGAAAAAGGAGAGCGGCTGCCAAGCCGTGGCGACACGTTGCTCCACGACAGCCCCTATGGCCACTTCTGAAGCGTCGGTGGTGAGTGCTACCCGGGCTGTCGGGTCCGGATGCGCCAGCAGTGCGGCGTTTGCCAGGGCTGCTTTAACCTCCGAGAATGCCCGCTCTTGCTCCGGGGTCCATTCGACTCCATCTGCGGGTTTCTGTCTCTTCAGCGCAGCATACAATGGTTGCATGAGCCGCGCGGCGCAGGGAAGGAAACGGTTATAAAAGTTCACCATCCCCAAAAATTCCTGCAGTGCCCTTACCGTCTGAGGCCGGGGAAAATCTGCCATGGCGCGCACTTTGTCGGGCAACGGGATCGCTCCTTCCGGAGAGACGCGGTGCCCCAAAAAATCAATCTCCGTCACGCCGAACTGGCATTTCGCTGGGTTGATTATCAACCCGTGCTCCTCCAACCTCCGGAAAACCGTCCTGAGGTGGGTTTCGTGTTCGTCTTCGGACGTACTGGCTACCAGGATATCGTCCAGGTAGACGAACACGAACGGGAGATCACGCAGCACTGCATCCATCATGCGCTGGAACGTCTGTGCTGCGCCTTTTAACCCGAATGGCATGCGCAGGAACTCGAATAAACCAAACGGAGTTATTATCGCTGTTTTGGGTACATCCTCCGCACGCACTGGGACTTGGTGGTAACCGCGGACCAGGTCTATTTTGGAAAAAATGCGTTCTCCGGCGAGATGAACGGAAAAATCCTGTATGTGGGGAATCGGGTAGCGGTCGTGCGCTGTGGCGTTGTTCAATCTGCGAAAATCACCGCACGGTCGCCACGATCCCTCAGCCTTAGGGACCATGTGTAGCGGGGATGCCCATGGGCTGTTCGAACGCCTGATGATTCCCAACCTTTCCAGGTTGGTGAACTCCTCGCGCAGTATGGCCAGTTTAGCTGCGTCCAAGCGCCGAGGTCTTGTGAAAACGGGCGGCCCGGTGGTGGTGATAAAGTGCTCCACCCCGTGTTTAGCGATGGCCGCCGAAAACGTCGGGACCGTGAGTGCTGGGAACTGAGTGAGCAGTGCGTGGAACTTACCGCCTGAAGCTGTGACGTTGGCTTGTGCTGTTGGCTGGGTCGTTCGAGCTATACAGGGGAGAGAGTCAAAGGACAGTACATTAACCAGGCGCCTGTTAGCAACATCAACTAGTAAACCATGTGCACACAGAAAATCAGCCCCCAGGATATGGTAATTCAGTGTTGCTACGACAAAAGTCCACTCGTATGTACGGCCGTGTAGAGATAAGATCAGTGTCCTCTCACCAAAGGTCTTAATTTCAGAGCCGTTTGCTGCCAACATCCCGGGGCCGCTAGGTCCTGCCAGCCGGTCAGCATAGGTCGGCAGGATGATGCTCCTCTGGGCTCCGGTGTCCATGAGGAAATGCCTCCCCGAGCTCGCGTCTGTCATGTAGAGCAGCTTGTTCTCTTCACCGAGTGTCACAGCTCCTGCCGACTGCCGGCCTTGGTGTTTTCCCAAGCGCTTGAATTGGCACGGTGGCGCACATCTGCGTGCCTTCTCTCTGAAGCGGCAGTGGTAGAAACAGAGCGTGTCTCTCTGGCGCTCCTTGGCCCCCGCTGCCGCTACCGTCGGTGGCTCCTCGCCTCCACTGGTCATCTCGCTGGGCTCCGCTGCCGCCGCATTGACTGTGACCGCCCTGGTGGTGAGGATGATCCTGTCTGCCTCCTGGGCTAGCGCACGGTAGTCACGCGCGGCCAGCAACGGCGAATTGGCCAGAATTGCTCTCGCCTCTGTTGGAAGGTTACGGAGGAAAAGGTGGGCAAACAGAAAGTGCCCGTCGTCCGTGCCCATTAACGCCAGCATCTTCTCCATCAGGTCGACGGCTGACCCATCTCCTAACTCGGTCCGCGCCAGGAGCCTCTCCGCTCTCTCACATTCTGAGAGCGTGTAACGCCGGGTGAGCGCAGCCTTGAGCGCCTCATATTTGTTGCGGGCTGGTGGCTGATAGAGCAGGCTCGCTACCTGCTGGGCTGTGCGGGAGTCCAGCGCTGCTACCACATGGTAGAACTTGGTGTCGTCTGCCGTTACTCCCCGAAGGGCGAACTGAGCCTCGGTGTGGTGGAACCAAGAGCGCGGGTTGTGCTGCCAGAAATCCGGTAGCTTGACTGAAACCACACACGCGTTGCTGGGGGTTCAAGTCCGGGCTGTCTGTGGAACGGCTGCTGCGTCGCTGGGGCTTCCCGACTGGGCCGGCTCCGGGGTTCTCGCCTCGTGTTCCATAATACGTTTTGGGTCGCCAGTGTGGAGTGTGTAAATGAAGAGGCAGATTCACGACAGACGATTTATCACACACTCACATCTCACAAGCACAGAATGGACTGACTGGTTACAGCAAGCTCTCCTCTCTATATCCTAAGTCACACTTCACAAGTTTTATGGCACTTCACCTCACACAGCATGATATTTACACTACACTGCATTCAACCCCCTCTGTCCTTCCTGGGCATTGTTCTCCCATGCTTATTCCCTGTCTCTGTCTGAGGTGCTAAATAACCTGACTTCCCCAAGGTCCCAAAATATAAGTGAACGCCATTTACCATTTTTATATATACATACACACACACTGTGTGTGTATATGTATATATACATATATATCCCCACATACATACACACACACACTGTGTGTGTGTATGTATGTGGTCATGTGGAAAAAATTTGAACACCACATTAAATATTGAGTTCTTTATTAAGAAATGTTCACATATCTACTGTATGTCTAACCTTGTTTTTGTTTTTATTTGCATTTTTTAACATTTATTTTAACCATTTTAAGTGGGAATGAATGTGGGGGTGTCCTAAAAAAAGATGGGGGGTGTCCTAATTTGTTCCTTACTATTTGTTTAGAATTACATTTTACAGAAAATCTGAAAAAGTCTTTAATTCATTTTTAATTGTTTAGTTACATGAATCTCCCAGTATTTTTAACATTGATGTTAAATAACTGCAGTAATAATGTTTAAAGTGAAGAATTTATCACTGCCCGCAAATATCCAAAAGTTGTTCCAAATAAGGGAGAAACAATATCATTTCAGAGGAACATGTATATTTCAAAAACCTTCAGTGAGAACTACCACCAAGCAACACTGTGTTTCAGTGCAAGGAGTCAGATTATGGAACGATTCTGGACCTGAATTAAAATCATGTACAACGCTTGGACAATTTAAACAAAAACTAAAGGAAGAAATACTCCAAACATATATACAAGATGACATGTAAAATCACATAAGGATTGTCATATCCAGTCTGTGTTGTGTTGTTGCTTAGTTTTGGGGGGGGGGTTTGTCACATTTTGTCTTAGCTTTGTTCCGAATTGTAATCGCTCTTGTTTTGTTTTTCTTTTGAATTCTTGGATGGAATATGGGTGGGCAATATAAGCTGTGGCTTCAGCCATCACCCATTTCGGATAACTTATGTTGAACTGTATAATCAGAGGAGTTATTGTTTAATTTGACCTTGTTGGATTTTTTTCCCCTTTGTTATATTATTCTATTTCTTTTTTAATCTTTACTTTTAATCTATCCGAAATAAAGATTCATTCAAATATCCATATGTCCAAATATGTTAAAAAACAGGCTTATACATTCATTCATTCATTCATTTATCTTTTTCCGCTTAATCCTTTTCGAGTCGTGTGGTGGTGGTGGGGGGGGGGGGGGGGCTGGAGCCTATCCCAGCATCTTTGGGCAAGAGGCAGGGTACCCCCTGGACAGATCGCCAGTCCATCGCAGGGCCAACACAGAGAGATAGACAACCATTCACTCTCACAGTCATACCTAAGGACAATTTAGAATCCCCAGTTTTGATGCCAATTAACCTAACTTGCATGTTTTTGGCATGTGGGAGGAAACTGGAGAAATCCCGGAGTAAACCCGTGCAGACATGGGGAGAACATGCAAACTCCACACAGATCACTGTTGGTCGGGGGCTGGAATCGCACCCAGGGTCCTCCGGCCAAGGGTGAGTTGCTGTGCTGCTGCAGTGCTAACCACTCCGCCACCGTGCCGCCTCAGGCTTATACAGGGTGTCTTAATTTTTTCACGACTGTATGTATGTATGTATGTATGCATGTATGTATGTATGCATGCACACAGTGGTGTGAAAAAGTGTTTGTCCCCTTCCTAATTTCTCATTTTTTTGTATGTTTGTCACACTAAAATGTTTCAGGTCATTAAGCAAATTTAAATATTAGACAAAGATAACACAAGTAAACACAAAATGCAGTTTTTAAATGAAGGTGTTTATCATTAAGGGTAAAAAAAATTCAAACCTTCACTTCAAGGTGATTGCCAACCCTGTTAAAACATAAATTACTGTAACTGTGGTTCATCACATCTTTGGAAAGCTGAGTTCAGTTTCTCTAGCCACACCCAGACCTGATTACTGCCACACCTGTTCTCAATCAAGAAATCACTTAAATAGGACCTGCCTGACAAAATGAAGTAGACCAAAAGATCCTCAAAAGCTAGACATCATGTTGCGATCCAAGGAACTTCAGGAACAAATGAGAAACAAAGTAACTGAGATCTATCAGTGTGGAAAAGGTTATAAAGCCATCTCTCCATTCCCTCTACCCAGCCACCTGCTCTAGCTCTTCAGAGAGGATACCAAGGCATTCCCAGACCAGCTGGGAGACATATAGTCTCTCTAGCAAGCCCTGGGTCTGCCCTGGGGTCTCCTCCCAGTGGGATGTGCCCAAAACACATCAAGTGGGAGACGTCCAGGAGGTATCCTGATTAGATGCCCACACCACCTCAGCTGGCTCCTTTCAATGTGGAGGAGCAGCAGTTCTGCTCTGAGCCTCTCCCAGATGACTGAGCTCCTCACCCTATCTCTGAGGGTGAGTCCAAGTAATCCTACAAAGGAAGCACTTTTCAGCCGCTTGTATCCATGATCTCATTCTTTGGGTCCTTACTCAAAGCTCATGACTGTAGGTGAAGGTAGGAACGTAGATTGACCAGTAAATCGGCAGCTTTGCCTTAGAACTAAGCTCCCTCTTCACCACAACAGACTGGTACCAACGTCCACATCATTGCAGATGCTGCTCCGATCTGTCTGTCAGTCATGTAGGTTTGGATTTTTTTCCCCTTTATAATAAACACCTTCTTTTAAAAACAGCATTTTGTGTTTACTTATGTTATATTTGTCTAATATTTAAATTTGTTTGATGATCTGAAATATTTAAGTATGACAAACAAAAAAATGAGAAATCAGGAAGGGGGCAAACACTTTTTCACACCACTCTGTGTGTGTGTGTGTGTGTGTGTGTGTGCGCGTGCATTTGTGTGTGTGTATGTATGTGTGTATATATATATATACACTGTGGCGGTTTGGTTTACCCCCACAACAGATAAGGACACTCAGCCCTCTTGTCTCTGTTTTTCCGCTGCACTACTGAGATGCAATGTGCCATTCATGTATTTGTGATGCAAACATGCATGTATTGTGATGTAATGCGCCATTCTGTATAGTGTTCATGCGTCTTGTCCTTACTGTGCTTTTAGCAAATAGCAGAACAGTGTAATGTGTATTAATGTCTACAGGCAGACGCATTTCGTCTGACGCACCTCTGTGATGTTAATGATTGCCTTTCATCCATTGTACTCATGCGTCCTGTCCTCACTGTGACCTAGGGACTGAGATCAATAGGTCTCTCAAATGCAAATGTCTTATGCCTGTTCTGTTATCTCTTTGATCATACTAACTGCGGGGGTATGTCCTTTTGATGTATTGTTATGGTCAAGTATATATGCTGCAACTCTGTAACGCAAACTTTCTCTCTCACTCTGATCCTGCAACTGGTAGACACACACGTGTCCCCTCTCCTTCTCTGAGAGCCGTGGGCTCGCTCTCGGCGCTCATGCACGGCGCTGGGAGCGGAGCTCGTGACGGCGGTATGATATAATAAAACTCTACTTAAAACCTCCAACAACTCCGCTTTATTCATGCCGCCGCACTGGTGACCCCTTGAACACGCACACGTTTTGTGCGAAAGCAACCTCCTGAGCTGCACTGGTGACCCGTTCTTCAGGATGAGATCTGCACGTCTGAGATTTGCTCATCCACACTGGACCGGCCGCGCCCGCAGTTCCTTCACAAGAGAGTGCGAGCACCTCGTCCCTTCTCCACGATGGCGTCCTCCAGGGCCGGCGGAGAACGCAACACGCGGACCTGAACGCACCACGGCCGAGCGGTGCCCAAGATCGTCTATTCCCTCCCACCGCTCCAACGCATCTGCACAAGCCGAGGGACAAAAGATCGTCTATTTCCTCTCACCGCTCCAACGCACCATGGCCAATCTACAGCTACAGCTCAACCTGGAGTTTATCGGCGCCGTCTGCGCCGATCTCCACTAAGTTTCTGCACCCTGACTCGCCACTCCAGCGGCCCACCCACGCACTGAACCCCCGCGCACGCATCGGGGAGTTACGAGGATGGCGCATCACGCACGGGACAAGTAACGGCTCCAGAGACCGCCATCGTCCTCCGCCGCTGCTCACAGGACCTTCAGGGCTGCTCGTTCACCTGAAGCAAGCACGCAGCTCGCCACTGGATTTTTTTTTAACGGTCTCAGCCACGGCACAAAGGGATTTCAGCCGTCAGCTGTTCCCGGGGGGTTTTGGGGTTGCTTCTGCACCTGAAACCAACACACCAGTCCCTCTGCTTTTGTCTAATTTTTTTCTTACAGCCGCTCCTGCTTTTCTTCATGGCCACGAGAGGAGTCAGAGACTAATTTTTCTTCTTGTGATCTCCGCACGCGCAACGGGACAGCCCCTCGACGTCGCGGAGCAGCAAGCAATTTTTGCGCGGCTCAGGACGATTTTACAGCGCCTGCCGGCACTTACTACCCCTCCCCTCCCTCCCCCTCCGCCTGCAGCGAGCTTCTCCCACAGCTCGCTCACACAGATGGATTATCGAGGTCTCGGCCCCCTGCCGCGCCCTCTGGGGGGGAGCGTGTGGCGGTTCGGTTTACCCCCACAACAGATAAGGACACTCAGCCCTCTTGTCTCTGTTTTTCCGCTGCACTACTGAGATGCAATGTGCCATTCATGTATTTGTGATGCAAACATGCATGTATTGTGATGTAATGCGCCATTCTGTATAGTGTCCATGCGTCTTGTCCTTACTGTGCTTTTAGCAAATAGCAGAACAGTGTAATGTGTATTAATGTCTACAGGCAGACGCATTTCGTCTGGCGCACCTCTGTGATGTTAATGATTGCCTTTCATCCATTGTACTCATGCGTCCTGTCCTCACTGTGACCTAGGGACTGAGATCAATAGGTCTCTCAAATGCAAATGTCTTATGCCTGTTCTGTTATCTCTTTGATCATACTAACTGCGGGGGTATGTCCTTTTGATGTATTGTTATGGTCAAGTATATATGCTGCAACTCTGTAACGCAAACTTTCTCTCTCACTCTGATCCTGCAACTGGTAGACACACACGTGTCCCCTCTCCTTCTCTGAGAGCCGTGGGCTCGCTCTCGGCGCTCATGCACGGCGCCGGGAGCGGAGCTCGTGACGGCGGTATGACTAATAAAACCTGCTTAAAACCACAGCATCGCTGCTTATTTTTGTATGCCGCTGCATACACTACCGTTCAAAAGTTTGGGGTCACCCAGACAATTATTTTGTGTTTTCCATGAAAAGTCACACTTATTTACCACCATGAGTTGTAAAATGAATAGAAAATATAGTCAAGACATTGACAAGGTTAGAAATAATGATTTGTATTTGAAATAATAATTTTTTCCTTCAAACTTTGCTTTCGTCAAAGAATCCTCCATTTGCAGCAATTACAGCATTGCAGACCTAACATGATTGCACAAGGGTTTTCTAATCATCCATTAGCCTTCTGACGCAATGAGCAAACACGTTGTACCATTAGAACACTGGAGTGATAGTTGCTGGAAATGGGCCTCTATACACCTATGTAGATATTGCACCAAAAACCAGACATTTGCAGCTATAAGTCATTTACCACATTAGCAATGTATAGAGTGTATTTCTGATTAGTTTAGTTATCTTCATTGAAAAAAAGTGCTTTTCTTTCAAAAATAAGGAAATTTCTAAGTGACCCCAAACTTTTGAACGGTAGTGTGTGTATGTATGTATATATACAGTGTGTATATATATATATATATATATATATATATATAC